>CM051495.1:22504834-22556032 GCA_028031935.1 Paedocypris micromegethes | reverse complement strand
CACACACACACACACAGAATACATTTAAAGTCTACATCTAAGTAGTGTGATTGTTGTTTATGCATCAACCCAGTCCTTGTAAATGTCCCAAACACTTTTGAATGGCCTTTTACAAATATCTCAAGGCTGTGGTCAAGCTATGGTCAAGCACAAGCTGCTTCTGCACCTTTTTCTTTCACAACTTTACTTTCCATGTACATATCTATTGATAATTTTTAATATAATGTATTGGAATCCGTGAACTTTTTATGTAACCATCTTTTATGATTTCTGTCGTTCTGGGGAGCGACAGATTTGCACATCTGTCAGGTCAGCAGCCTTTCACAATCCTTGAGTATGATTATTGAGCAGTTGTTGCTTAGAAGAAAAGACTTGGATTTTTGTAAACAATTTATACTATATAAGGCTATATCAAGGAAAACAAGGACACAGAAGATTATGACAGCCAGTGAACGCAAAGATAGGATGTTTTTTAATGTTTTTTTATTCTTTATTCTGGAAAGTTAGTCAAGTGCTGGCAAAAGAGCTCAGTCTTTAATGCTTTTATATACTGCAATGGTGGAAGTCAGTGTGTTTGGAATAGATACGTTATTCAACCGGAAGGCAGCTGAATGGGAGAAAGTTCCCATTTGTTTCCAATTGTAGAAGACATGAAGAAGAATAAACCTGTGCCTGAGTTGAGATAACCAGCTCTGAAGACTAAGTCCTTCAGACACAGCATCTTATTCTCTTCCATCTGGGAACCATAGTTACCAAGTAACCAAGATGTTTCACTTGGCCTTAACCACCTTCTAGCAGACTCCTCTAAACAGTGACCATAACACAAAGGAATCCTTTATTAAGTTAGTTGCATCGTAATTCTATTACATTGTACAAGTTTGAGTATAAAATAAACCAAGTACCTGAATCTTCTAAACCAGTACTGTACAAGTTGGTTTGACTATTATTTCAAATCTTTTTGTACTTTGTATTTGTAATTTGAGTATGCAAGATCTTGAATGTCATATTTGTGTGTTCACTGGTTCTTTTTGATATGCCTTTGATATGCCATGGTGTCATCTATACTTGAGATGTTGAGCATGTTCTATTCTGTATTTCTTATTTTCATCTCCGAGAGCTTTCCATCAACAGTTTCTCTCCCACATTCTAACCATGATTATTAAACTGCTGCGCCCCCAAAGACTCCCACAGTAGGTCATGGATTCAGTGCTTCCTGTGTCATAGCTTGTTTAGTGTGGAACATTAGACACGTACATGCAACCGTCCTTATTTATGCGTATAATATGATCAAGTTAGTATTGCAGATTTTTGGCTTATTGTTTTAAACAGTAGTTAGATACATTTGAAAATCAAGAACATTTAAAAACATTTATTTTTCAAAATTTAGTTGGTTTATTTTTCAGTGGTTTGAGGTCCCCATATTGCAGTCAAACTATTACATACAACAAAATAATATGTCTAAAAATATGTCTATCATGTCTACATTCTTTCTAATTAATTGTTTTTAAGTACAGTCGATCTTGTTATGGGACACTTTACCCATTTGTTTGTATTTGTTCTTATTTTATACCGGTATATACCTTGTACCGCATTAATGTACAGGGACCTTGATGGTCCCGGAAGCTTTAAATAATATGTATTATTATCATTATTATTATTATTTTTTTTTTTACTTGAATACTCCGTCTTTACCAAAATAAGAGTCATTATGTCCTTTATTGTTTGAATACAGATACGGCCAACATTCAACCTGCTATATTTTTATTCTGAATGCAGCGTAAAAAAAAAAGACATATAAATTAATAATTAAAGACATATCATTTCCATAGAATTGGATGTTTGCCATTGGATATTATAAATAGATTATTCGCTTACACACAACGGTCATAACCAAGTTTATTTCTTTTATAAAATGCTTTTCCCAGTCTCAGAACAACTCAAAGCAGCTGTGCGAAATAAAAAAAAGTTTGACCTTAGAAATAAAGAATCTGAATTATGAAATTAAATCCATTATGTAGCTATTTATAGTTCAGTGGATATGACAAACTGTATATGTATGTGAAACCGCAGTACTGTACAGTATGTGGAAACTGTACCAGCGGGTCAAAGTTCACAAATTTACCAGTATTAATTCAAACGTGTAGTGATCTGATTCCGTAACCTCCTTCTGTCTTCCTGCTTTGATGTTCTGTAAAGGCAGAAGCAGATGAAGGATTCAGTGTTTCGATGCATGACTTGCAGGTAAGAAGGGATGGCATGAATAGATTTAATACAGTCCAGGTCTGAGATGAAAGGAGCAACGGACCCTTAAGCACCATCTGGCCAAATATCCACCCTGTTTTGTGCCGCCTGGCACGTAGCTCCGCGTTTATTTATGTGAGCGCTAACAGACATGAGCACATTAATTCCTCACACATGCTCCTTCATATGGAGCCAGTGGACAAAAGGGCTTGTTTGTTTGTTTTTGGCCTTTATTTAAGCGGCCTCCGGATGAAACCGATGATGGACTGCTTAACACCAAACTCTGATGATCCTTTAGCATGAACCAGGCTGAACTTTTCAAAGCGAACTCCAACACTTATCAATTACAAAACACAAGAGTCTCAGTTAATCAATGATGGATCAATATTTCAAGGGAAATGAAACTAGACGAATGCTTCTTTCCCGTCACCTTTGATCGATTCGTTTAAAATCTATTTTCCATTCACAGAGAGAGTTGTAAATAGTCATAAACATCAGAACTGCAGCGCTCTTCTGCCCGTTCATTTTACAATGCGTTTAATCTTTATTCAGCTGAACTTTAGACTATGTCAGACTTGGATGATTTGTGTGGCGCTCGGATGGCATTCGCACTATATTCCACACTGTGAGTCAATCTGACATACAGGAACGGCAACATGCTAGTTTGCAGTAATAAAATCTGATATCAAAGATTCACCGAACTTTTAATTTTTTTAGATCAGTACGAAGATGTAACTTATAACAAATGATTGGCTATGATGCAGATTGGCTAATCAGATTTAAACACGTTATACTATGTTGTTATGAAAAACACGCGATCATAACACTTGGAAAAAAAAAACTTGTAAATGATTATTGCAATTGACAATAAATTACCGGTAATGTTATTGATTTCCCATACATATTTATGTACACGCGCGTGCACACACACACACACACACACACACACACCGAGTGTTTTTCTCTTTCTGCTTGAAATCTATCTATCTATCTATCTATCTATCTATCTATCTATCTATCTATCTATCTATCTATCTATCTATCTATCTATCTATCTATCTATCTATCTATCTAGCTAGCTATCTATCTAGCTATCTATCTAGCTATCTATCTATCTAGCTATCTATCTAGCTATCTATCTGCCTATCTGTCTGTCTGTCTATCTATGTCCCTCTTTCACTCACTCACTTTCACTCACTCACTCACTCACTCACTCACTCACTCACTCACTCACTCACTCACTCACTCACTCACTCACTCACTCACTCACTCACTCACTCTCTCTCTCTCTCTCTCTCTCTCTCTCTCTCTCTCTCTCTCTCTTTCATTCTTTGGTTATTTTTGTTTTTTTAATCCATTGATGCCAAAGTGCATTCAGTAAAGTCTAATTACCCTAACAGCTTAAAACAATGGCCTCAAAGTATGTATGTTAGTTTATTTGTGAAAATAAGACAATTTCTTTGATGGTTAACTGCTGGAACAGAACAAAAGAACAAACCTATTTGATGCTAAATACTCTGCCAGTTACTTGCAAAACAGTTTTGTTGAGCTCGGAGCATTGAGTTGTGAATCCATCTTTGTTTGAAAAAGGATCTGACTTTGTTTCCAGCTTAAACAGATCAGCTGGAAATGATTTAAAATGACATGAGACAGCAGTGGAGTGTTTAGCTGTTTTTCGACAAGCTGATCTCATGACGTGAGCCAGTTTGGAAGTGGAGTAGTGATCTCAGCTTGCACTGCCTTTTTTTCTCTTTTAACTCTTTCTTTTTAAAACACGAACACTGTAATCTTTCCTGACTGTACATACATTAAATATCAGATTTGTGCACTGACAAAACCAAAGCCAAATGGCTAACCGAAAAGAAGACGTCATTAGATCTTCAGCTTTTTGCATTTAAGCCCAACACTTTCCTTTCCGCAAGTGTGCACAATTTTCAGAAATTGTCCTATTTTCACCACAAGATTATTTGTTGCTTCCTACTTTGTACTTGGTACCTGTCCACACTTTTTAAACTCTAACAGACTTCTTTTAGCACATCCATATGGACTTTCCATGCTTTTGTTTACAGTCATGAATATTACAAAAGCGACTTAATACTTGTGACATGTATTTAATTGTACAAATTTAGCACATTTTTAAAACAATGTATTTAGACATTCTATTTTACCCAAAAAGTGAAATGGTACACTGTGACAAAATCTATAATAAGTGCTAAGCTTCAATTAATAATTACTTAACATACGTAAAGCTGCAAGAAAAAAACGAACATCAGATGGGAATAGATAAACAATGGCCATTAGATTTTAACTATAGCTAGTTAAAGCTTAATGGAGCATGAAGGCACATATGCTGTGAGTCACATCCTCACAACTGGGGGCAGGTAACGTCTGATAAGAACACAGTGAGGTAATACAAGCAAAGCAGGACTTTTCCCTATGACCTCATATGAGCTTTGTAATCACATTCGGCCTGCTTGAGACTATATTGCTCATTCATACAGAAACTATATGGATTCAGCTGATGCAGCTAAACAAAACAGTGTGACTGATAGATGCCACCTTTGGTTTTTGACCTGATCACATGAGCCCTGCTTAAAATTTGTTGATGCATTGACCTAATGATGGTGTAAGTCCAATACTTTGCATGAACAAGTCAATACTGTAGATTTTAGACAACTGAGACAAACAGAGAGAATACGTGTTTGCCAGTTGCAAAAGATAATGTTTTTGATAATGACGCTACAATCGCCATAGGAATATGTTACATTTTCTTAAGAGTGCATCTTTTGTGATCTCCATCACTAAATCATCGCTATCAATCTTTCTCCATGTTGTAACTTCAGAGTGATTTGTATTTCCTTTGCAAAAGTGATTGTTTACATGGATGGAATCTAATCTGATCTGGCATAAATCTGAGAATTTATGACTCCGTCGGGTCATTTTTATTTTTTTGCAGCTGACCGGAACAAGTCTTGAACTCATTTACTCAGGAACGTTTAAGTGAGAAAAACAAATGTACGGGCCACAAGACCCACACTGACACTTATAGTAGATTTTTTATAGTAGATATAACAAACCAAACTGGACTTTTTTTTAGAGACAGACATAAATTGACTATTAATAATTCCTACCGGGCGGCAAAGCTGCATAGTAAATAGTTATGTTGACTCAAAGCAAGGATCCATTTGAGACTCGAGGTTTGAGTTTGAGGCCCGGTCGGGGCCTTTCAGTGCAGTTTGCATGATCTTTGGAACTGTAAAATTGACCATAGGTGTGAGTGAGAGTGTTAACGTGTGTGTCTGTGTGTTCCGCTCTGGCCTCTGGCCCGAGTTGCTGAGATAGACCCCAGGTCACTGTCTGTGACCCAGAAATGGAGTAAGCAAGCAGTAGAGGAAGGATGGAGGTATGGAATATTCCTGCACTACAGATTTTGATACGTATATAAACATCAAGTTTCAATAACACAATTAAAGGTGTTTGCGTTGTTTTCTAACCATAATTGTTGCAGATTTCTTTTTTAGTTATTTTACAGTTATAATTAAAGACTATCCAAATAATGCTGAGTGTATTAACATGCTCTAAATTAAAGCTTGAGTTTGAAAAGAAAATCAAATGAGAAAAGTTAAAATAAAAACTACATGAAATATAATTCTGTCTATGACTTGCGTTAAGAAGAACATGACATGAGCTGTTCGTATGATGAAGTTTAAACACGAGAGATACGTTATTAACATAACATTTATTTAACATATAACGTTTCTGGTACCAATAAAGTTGCAGAAATGCCGAGATGCATGATACACAGTATGTGCTCCCTATGTGTGTAGCCTTAAACTTCCTGTGTCTCTGCATCTTTGTGATTGGCTGGCTCCTCGGTTGTGAGGGCTGTCTTCATATAAAAGAGGAGTAGAGAGGAGGAGACTGCATAGAGATCGTGAAGATCTACATTGTAACACTCAGTTTCCTTCTCTTCTACTGTTGGATTTGTATTTCTCAGCAGCACCATGTGTAAAGGGCTCGCTGCCCTTCCTGCGTCATGCTTAAAAAGGTACAGTGTGGATGTGGAAATGACTGCAATGGATGTTTGTGACTGTATTATTCACTTGCTTTTTGATGAAAACAGTCTTTTTGAAGTTGATTTTTTGAAGAGTTGGTTTTTTATTGATTTTTTAGTTTGAACAAAAAGTCACACTGAGTTTTAGTTTTTATAGCAAATAAAAAGTGTATTATTATTATTCTTTTATGTTTATGCATCCTGTGTATATTTTTTTTTATTTACAAATGACTCACATATTTTTTTTCCACACTTAAATGTACTAAAATGTTGTTGTGTTTATGTTATGTTTATTCTTCAACAGCGCCAAAGATATTAAGCATAAAATTGGATTTCTGCTTCAGAAGCCAGATTTATCGCAAGAGCAGAAGGTTTTAAAAGAAAAGGCAAAAGTCACAGCTGTCGACAGGTACGAATGTGAAAATATTTATACAAAAAATAAATAACTTTTAAAATCAATCAAAGAACAAACACTTTTTTACAACAATATCAATATTTGCGTATATATAACGCTTATTCTACAACAAACAAATCAATGTCATATTTTTTGTAGAATATCATCCGTTGATGCTGAAAATTGGAAAACGTCATTTTCCAGCCTCGTCAAAAGTGAAGGTGAGAACTAAGACGATTGAACTAAATGTAATCAGTTGCATTACACACACACACACACACACACACACACACACACACACACACACACACACTCAGACAATCTCACTTCTTCTGAGCTGTTTGTTCAACCTCGTCTATTAGCCCTTTTAATGTCTAAAATGTTAAAAGAGACTTCATTTTATTCACTGATGGACCATGACAGTGTTTTCTCACGCTTCAGAGCGTGTGCTACGTGTCCACAGACTGCACTGGGTGGCCCCTGAAGAGCTGGAGTGTTCTGCTCTGGTGGGCTACAAGGGGTCATCAACCACAAGGGCAATCCTTAGAGATTTCCCCCAGACTCAGCATCTTGACCTTTCCTTTTCAAATACTCCCCAATATCTGCTCTGAGTTTATCTGAGTGAATCCGAACAAAGCAACGCACTCTGAAATTAAAGAGATTTTTATTCAGTGTGTAATAACTTCTTTTCAGATGGTCGTAAGGCTTTTTCTGCCTTTTTGCGGTCTGAGTACAGCCAAGAGAACATTGAATTCTGGGAAGCCTGTGAGGACTTCAAGCAGACATCGCATGAAAAGATGAATGTGAAAGCCAAGGAGATATTCGAGAGATATGTAGAAACGGATTCACCCTTTGAGGTAAGAACACTAAAAAATGTACATTGTGTAAGTGTACATTAGTTACACCGTACTAAACAATGAAATAATTAAATTCTCATTATTATCCCCTTTTATCTACTTTTGTTTTTCAGGTGAATTTAGACTCCGCTACCCGAGAGCTCACTCGACAGAATCTGTTTAATGGCGATGTGTCGTGTTTTGATGAGGCGCAGAGTAAGATCTTCACCCTTATGGAAAAAGACTCATACCGCCGGTTCCTGAAATCCAAACTGTTCCTTGAAATGTTTCAGTCACTCATGGACAGGCAATCCTGTAGTTTGGGGAAAAAGGAACATGTTTCCGACAGCAGCCAGCTTCTGCCCATCTTTGCTTAATCTAACTCACATTCATCCCAAAGAACAAATTATGGCCGCATTCTGACTTGTACTTAGTTGGCTCTTAAAGTATGTCTATGTATTAATGCAAAATAGTGGCAATTAAACCAAGGTCAAAAAAAGTCCAAGTGATTGTACTGTGAATGTAATTTCAACTATGTAATTTATAAAAGTAATTTTAAGCATTAAGTCTCAATGTGATTGAAATGTGGTTTGCCCTCCACCGAACTAATTTTGTCCAAGAAGAGCTTTAATCGACAGGAAAGTCTTTCACATTTCTTTAAACTTCCATCAAGTAATTTCTTTTTTTAAAAGTGACATAGTTTACAACTAAATGACTGTTACAAGTGTATTTTTGCGCATTGTTATTCAGAATATGAGGAGAATGGACCGTATAAGTATCTTACTGTAAGGAAGCATACACTCATTCTCCTTGAAATATTGTGTAAATGCATATATTTATGTTTTTGTATAATCTTTCACATTATAGTGGACTTTTGCTTTTATGAGGTTTTCTGTTGGCAAACAACATCCTGCAATATTTGACAAGCTGTGTTCTATAATCTAAGTGAATGTGATGAATATGTGGAATGCATCGTCCAATGCTAAATATTTTCATGCAGTTCTTCGTTTGAAATTACCTATGTTCTTAGAATAAAAGGTAAAATGTGAGTTGTTTACATTTGTCCACCAGTGAAATATTTATTTTGTCATATTTATGAATACAATAAAACATTGTAAATATTCCAATTGTCTCTGCAATACTTAAACTATGGAACAGTTTGTGGAATAGACCTAAATATTTTTGTAAATACCAAAATCATTTCATACAATACAATGCATACCGGTATGTCAAAAAAAGTCAGAATTTGCATCAGTACTCTTTGCAATTAACGTAAATAAGACAAAAATATGATGAATTGTAAAACGTAATTTTCACACTTATAACCAAAGTCTTTAAAATGTCATTTTTATTTGTTAATATTCTATTTCATTCTAATTTAATTTACTTTTTAGTTGATTGAAACTGATTTAGTTTATCTAAAGTGTGAAATCTTTTGTTCGCAGCTGTTCTCAGCTTCAACACATTCTTGACCCAACCTGAAAATGATGTGCAAACTCACATCATCTCCAAACTCCCATGATAACGGTCACCCATGTGACTCGACCTTGACGCAAGAGTGGATTGTAATGTGTCATGTTAAGGACACTGAGTGAAATAAGACAGGAAGTTCGAAATTATGAGAAAGAAAAGAAAAACTTTACAAATGTTGTTTCGATTCTAAAAGTGCTACATTTTATCTGTCTTTTGTTTTGACATGCTCAGCAAACAACTTGTTTACTCCAGTTCCTGGACTCCACAAACAGCCACTTGCTCAATAATCCCTTTTCCAAAGAGTGTTGCAAACATCTAAGCAGCAATGCAAGATATTCATTTTTTAATGGCAACACCTTGTAAAGTCGACGTGACTGCGAGCACATACAGCCACATGCTTGTAATTACGAGTGTTCTTGAGCTGTTGACAACATGTTGAAGGAGTACAGTTGATACACTTTTATTTTGTTTTCCTTCCTTTGAAGCTCAGTTTTAATCTTGCCACTACAGTGAGTTTTCACAAAGTGTCATTCCTTTTCATTGTGAATGAAATATATTTTATACATATACAGTATATGTATATATAAGTATATACCTTTTTATACATTTTTTATTTTATTTTTTTTTGTATGAATTATAACATATATGTGCATTTTTCTGTCTATGATAGAAATGTAAATGATATTGTAGAATATATTATTTTAAATGATGCAAGGTGAGATCTTGAAGAGAGAGTAAAGTTTAATTTTAAAAGTAAAATGTATTAGTTCGACTGCCTAAAAAGCACATTCTATATCTGGGTCACCGATAGCTGCTTTGTTCCTGAAAGCGTGGTACACATGCAGGATTGGTGTTGAAATAATATATATAATCTAAAATGTGCAGACTGTACATGCCGGTCAACCTGAAGCAAATAATGGCCATCAATTTACTTCCCTTCACATTTTAACCAGCATGGAGCTTTCTAGAAAGCAATTATCTCCGAAACACAAATTAAAATAAATTGCAACTTAGATTAACATTAAAAATAACCTTTCACCGTGCCATATAGTGATCATATACGTACAACAAGAACATTTGTGGCACAAATGTATTTTTATTTGCTTTTTTTCTGTATAGATTTTCTGTATTTTCTGTCGTTCGATTTCTTTGCTTTGAACTTGACTCATGGATAATTACAAACCTAGTCAGAGTCCATTAAAAAAAATTGACTTTTTCTGCAAAAGGCAACAATTGGCATATGACTTCTAACTCCTGAAATAACAATATACACAAAATGTGCTTTCTATTGTGTCCTCCATAAATGTTATTACAGCTTAGTATAGCCACAACATCGGCATATGCAATAGTGCATGTATGTGCGTGTGTGTTTGTGTGTAACATGTACTTGTGAAACGTGTGTAATTATGTTTTTAAGAAACATGAAAATAAAATTTCTAATTCCAAAGAACAATCTCTAGAAATATTAAAATCCATATTATTGCTGATGTTGTTTATGCTGCTTTAGAGGATGAGCTGGTGGTCTGTGTGGAGGACAGGCCATTATTCTTGAACAGTTTATCTGGTGTTCTCTTTTGTGGTAGATCTGGCTGCAGGAGGCACATTATGGTCCAGCACAGACCTTGATGTAATTGCATTTGCTCTGGCGCTTCGGGTGCTGCGGTGCCTGTTTGATCATTGTTATTGGAGTGGTCAGCATTTGAAATGACAGACTAGAAGAAGCAGAAGTTCGTCGAATTTTCTTGAACCAAACAAGAGGTTTGCCACTTTTCTGTGTTGCAACCTAACTTTGAATAAATGTCAGTACAGCGGGATTGGTAGATTATAAATAATGAATTTTACTTAATATTGAAAAAGCTGTTCCAATTAAATGGAATAATTGGAAAAGCCGTTTGTGACTTTTTCAAGGTGTTAAAACATCTAAAGGTTGTGGGTTTGATCCCTAGGGAAATCATGGTACAACTGTAGTGCAAAGTAACATACAGTGTGCGACTTATGCGAAAAACCTCATACTATGTGCAAATGTGTAGGATGATCAACTGATTGTATACTGGCATATGCATAGTATATATGCATTATTGGATATTAAAAAAGCTTGTGTAAAATGTTACATTTTTATATTTTAAACACTGAACAAAATGCTTTGAGTGCAGTATTTAATGAGGTTAGCTGTTATACAAAAACAATGCAATATTGAACTTAACCCACTTTCTCAATAATGTAAATGGTCTGTTTTTCTATTTCGGTTCCATTCCATTTAATCCCTTTGTGGCCAATCTCAGGTGTCTGGTTTTGTGTGTGTGTGTGTGTGTGTGTGTGTGTGTGTGTGTGTGTGTGTGCGTGTGTGCGTGTGTGTGTGTGTGTGTCAAAACGCCAAACAATGTAACGATTACTTCATTATATGTTACGTGTATATGTGTGTGTGTGTATATATTTATATATTCTTTCTTTCTTTTCTTTCTAATTTTTATTTCCAACTATTGTTTGTCAATCAAGGGTTGTTTTTGAGAGCATGGGATGATTCTAATTCTGATTAGATCTACAAACGTATGTTGAAAAGTTGACAACACTTGATTGGACTTGATTCAAAGTGAAATGTTATGTAATCCATATACAGTAACTTAAAATTAATGATAGATTTTTGCCCAAAAAAAGTAAACGTGTTGTTGTTGATGTTTCTTAAATTGGTAAATTATGTATTATTTTTTTGTTTTCCATATGGTTCTCTTCAGTTATACCCATTAAATTTTGTTTAAAAAAGAAACTGCATTTCTTAGATAAAAATCAATTTACAATGAACAAACTTATTTTTTCAACAATAGCTTCACAAAATGAATTATAGAAATAACCTCTAATGAACGAAAAAATATTGTCAACAAGAACTTGCTGAAGTCATTTAGCAAGACTTGCCTTACGTAGTTACGTGTTTGCTAACTTAGACACAGTTATGAGGTGTGTATCCATCAAAGGTTAATGATCCAGTTGCCATCCTTGCGAGCCAGTCACTGTGGAGCGTTTGTCTGAGACGTACCACTCACGCACAAGATCTTTGTCATAACATTATATTATATTTCTTCAATCCATTATAATTAGCAAAATGCCAAATATTTTTTTCAATTTTAATAAAAAAAAATCCAATAACATTTTAAATTTGTAGATTAGTGTTGAAGATTGTAGATTATTAGTCAATTGTAAAATCATTTTTTCTACGTACTTTATGTGAGTATATACTAATGTATGTAGCGTTCTAAACTGGTGATTATAATATTTTATAAAAACAGACACACACACAAGCACATAGTTTAAGAGCCAAATGTTCACAGTTGACTTTAATAGTGACAGACCAGATGATGTTGGGCTTATTGGATGTTTGTGTTTAAACATAAAGGGAAATTGTTCATAAGCATAAAGTTTGAACTTGTACATGACATTCAGAGTAAGCCACGTTTCTCCTCAAGCTGAGACTACGCTAATCACTTTATTTGAATCCACATTTGAAAATGAAATTAAATGAGTTTTATTGTTGTTGTCTCCTAATTCAGTTACCAAATGTTAAGTGCAAGTCAAAATGATTGGATAAAGATCCCGGGTCACTGTCAACAGTGACAGAGAAACTGTATTGTTTGACATTTAGAAAGAAAAGGTTATCTTGGGATTCAGTTGGTGCTGTTGAAAAACTGGTCTATATTTAGGAAAAAAAGAATGGTAATGAATGTGAACATGTTTGTGTTTGACATTGTTTATTTTGGCAACCTCACATTGCCATCTGCTTCATTTCTTCTCTCCTCTGTCAGCTTTTCCCTTTCTCTTTTCTTTCAAATCGTTCTATTCTTCATAATGATCCACGTAAGGATGTGTGACAAAAAAAAACCTCTCAGGTTGAGTGGCTGAATTAAACGCTGTGAGGGAATTATGTAACCGCAGGAAATCAGGAAGCGGCCTCGTGATTTAAAGTGGGCAAAGTAAAAATTCAGATAAATCATGTTTTACGTGCACAACCTTTACTGAAAGTTCACTAGAAAATAGACTTTTGTCTGTCTGCTTTATTCTGTTGCAAATGTTGCAGTTCAGGCTTCTATTTTTTTAAAGAACACAATGGAAACTGCCATCTTGGTGCTTTTTATAATGACATTGCAGTGTGAAGTACTCGAGAAAATTGACATTGTTACTTTTAAAAGTATTTTTTTTGCTACTTTCTACTCGTACTCAGCCTCAAAAACATAAGAAACTTTTACTCTGTATGTGACTACATTTTTGATTGAGTATCTGTACTCTTTACTTCACTAGATTAGAATAGACACTTACTGTTACTCGTGATTGTGTGGCAAGGGGGCATTTTTTTCTGCTGTGGTTATTTTCTTGGGCGGATGAGTCAATATCGTCATCTACAGAGTGCTGAAAGTATTAGATGCTATTTATGAGTTTTACTGATACTGAACTGTTTAATTTCATTTTATTTCCTATATTAAGAAAACAAAATCCATTGTAATAAGTATAGATGAGTACATCAAGAATATTCAGAACTTTAATGTGATTATTCAACGTATAAGGTCTGCTACAAACATGCACAAATATGATTCATTATTGTTGTAGAAGCAGGGTACTCCAGTCCTTACTGACATTTTTGTCTTAAATTTATGCTAAATGCCAACATTTGCACAAACAGACCAAAAGGTTGCGTGAACAAGGCTGTTTTAGCTGAATTTGACGTGTTAATGTTGCTTTTGCTGAATTTCAAGCTCATACTGGGGATTATAATTCCATAAAGACCCTGTTGGATTAAACCTGCCCTGCAGTGAACTAAAACTTTGGCTTTTTGGGTGTTATCAGTAAGGACATATGAGAGCACCTACTGTTATGTTTGAATAAAGGCTGTTACATTTAGTCAAATAGCAACACATGGAGTACAACACAGAAACATGCGTGCTCACTCGCTGAAACATCGTTTATATGGAAAAAAAAAATGCAAATTATACTGAATTTCACACGTGTGGGTTACATATGTTTAATGTGTCACTCAGACCGAAATAAAATGCATTCTTCACTCAAAACCACTGAAATCACAGGAAAAGACAATTTTAGACATTTTTGAAATATATAATATGATAATAACTCATTGGCAGATTTAGATATTTTTTAACTTTTAAACAAGCTTGGGAAATTACTTTTTGTGTAATAGAAGCATGTTTTGCCCAGTGCTTTTTATGAGGAATCCTCCTACTTGACATTCTTTGAGCAAACTTTGGTTGCGGCAATCAGACTGCAACAAGTTCCTAAGACTCTCTGCATCTAAACATGTCAGGCGGTTTTTATTTAGAATTAAAGTAGCTGTTTCACTACAGCGTGGGTTGTGTATCCGTGTATTTCTTCTGTTTACCATTTAGGCATTTTAATATTAACACAGTAAATTCCAAGAAAAGCCTCCACTATTTTTCCCCTTCCTTTCCCCTAGATGAAGATCGCTTCTGAAGGCTTGGGTCAGAACGTCCTCATCAGAGTATGTGAACCATTTATGACTCGAAAACCCATTAATTACACATGGGATCCATCTTTGTTTTGTTTATTCTAAAAGGGTTTGAAAAAAAAGACCATGACTCTTATTAGAAGAGCATGTGGTAGGTTTTAACATTGGTAAAAGAATCTCTGGATTTTAACATTTATCCCTATACAGATGCCTGAAAGATAGACAAGTTTATTATTACGTTTTGATTTTTAAAACGCCTATTTTTTATTCTCTGGACATTGAGTCTGTTCACTTACATTTCTTTTACGTTTAGTCATATATATATTTCTCAATGAGATTTCTACTACAATCATCTACAATCATCTACTTCTGTCTTTAAAGCACATTAGCCACGTTTATGGTCTCAATTCAACTCAAATTAATGTACGGTATAACTAATGTACTTTAGAAGTGTAGTTGAGCTCAAGTTGGACATTTGATATTCTGATTGCTGTTTAATTTCCACTAGAATTAAAAAGGCACGTACTAAAGTCGCAGAATCAGAGAATTGCAAGGACCGATTGTGAAATTTTGTCTGATTATTAGAAGTCGTTTAAGTTCATCGAGTTTTGTGATTTGCTCACAATTCACTCATCTTAAGTTTGCCGTTTTCATAGATTTCAGATACCATAAACATTAAAGTAGCAATGAATGAATGCACCTGCTTTTCATTTAATATAACTATAATCGTTTATTTCCTGTCACGGAACAATATCACTTATTGCATAATGGCCATTAGAAACACAATTCGAAAAAAATTGCATTTGTTCCGTATATCCTTCAAAAAATCCACGCAGCTCCTCGCTCTCAGTCATTAATCATTCGCCAGGTATTACACTGGCATTAAGAGCACTGGGCAGAAATCGCATTAATTAAACAATTTATGTTAAAATGACCCATTAGCCATATTTGTTTGATTCAGCTGCAGAGAGACATGGCAACTCGAGCTATTGTTATCCATTTAGCCGATAAACCATAAACAGGGCGTCAGAAATTGGCATTCAGAATTAATCTGTCTTGTTTAACTACTGAACTCAGACTAAAGTTCAGGGTTCAGAGATTTTGCTGAGATTTTCTGGCGAGATTTGACCTGATTTTGCAACCAGAAGAACGTCTCTCTGCAGCTGAGCGAGTCAATTTACTTGATAAGTTCCTGATACTGCTCAGACCTCAGGAACCGACCGAAAGAGTCTTTCTCCATCAGGGTGTAGATACGACTCTGAGCCAGCTCAAAGGTGGATGCAGACAGATCCACCAGGTTCCTCAAAGTCACATCTTTGGTGAAATGGTCGATGTTAACCTGAAAGCACATGGAAGATAAAAAAAGATTTTTCTCGTGTGTGCCATGCTGAATTCAGTAAATTGGACAAACTTAATGAGGAACAAAGCTTTCACTGTGTGTAAAAACTCTAGGGGTCCGTTGACTCGGTGTGCAATTGAAGTGAATCCCTGGGGCTTTTCTTCAAATTGGATTGGTGGATATGCTGCATTTGAACTGTGTGTAGATGATAAGCCCTGATCCGGCTGTGTTCAATACATCCAGCCACAGTCTTTAATCGATTTACTAGTCTAGTGTGACGTGACGCGTACCTTCATGTCCGTGTCTTTCATGTTCAGACATTTCCGTACAGTTTCTCAATCAAATATAAATGTTTGTATACAGAAAAACTTTAAAAATGCTAAATGGCTTTGTTTGACCTTGACATACATGGATAGACCTTAATCCATAAATTGATTTTTATTTTAGGTAAATTCATTGTAAACTAACAAACCTCTTTGGTCCCTCCAGTCTGAATGAAGTCCTCGTATATCTTTTTAGCCTTGTCAGCCATTTTTAAGGGGGATTTGGTCTTCTTGAAGTCCTCACAAGCCTCCCAGAACTCAATATTCTCCTCACTGAACTCTGATCTGAGGAAGCTCTTGAAGGTAGCCAGACCAACTGTTTAAAAAAGAGATGTGGAAAAACCATTAGAGAGACAGAGAGAGAACAGCACTGTGTGTTCTTCTTCTTATGTGTTGGCGTCACACTGCCACCGGACACTCTTGTCCCGGCAGCTCTTAACATCCTTATCCAAACAGCCATGTTGTCCAAGCCCCGGGCACAAGCTCCCTAATGCCATTTCTCTTCAGCCCAGGTTAAGTGCCACCTCATTTAGCTTGGTGGGAAGAAGAATTCATTGCTAAAATTAATTGCTGTTGTTTTCATGACACGCTTTTGCATTACTATTATTAGTTTAATAATGACATAACATGTATTTTGCGCCTAATTGTTTTTTGAATTTTGTAAATATATCCAAAACAAAATTGATTTTTAAGTTTAACTTTTACATATTAGTTATTTATGTAAAAAGTTGCATTTGTAACCATTTGATCAATTTGATTTAGTTACATATAATAACAATGGAATTAATATTATAATATGAAAACAACATTTATTCATTATGTCTAAATTGTAATAAGTATGTATACCTTTATTCAGCTGCACTTGTGTATGTACATAAAAAAGTGTAATTACACACTTTTTATGCATATGTGTGTAAACGTAATCGTGCATTTTCGAAATTGAAACGTAACATGAGCAGTGGTTTAACAATGTATGGATTAACTATAAGTTAATAATCAACATATACTGTATTTGAGATTGATTGATTCATACAAAGCGATTATGCGTGGAATAAAGATGGTACTTACAGTTGTTGCTGAGGACTTTATCAAGGGACTCGCGCCACTGAGCGGCTTCGTCAGGACTTGGTCTGCACAAAAACAGATTCCTTCTTTTACATTTTCCATCACGTTATTTTTGCTGAATTCTAATGAGTTCTAATGACTTCCATGATGGTGTTGCGCCATAACATTGCTGTGTTTCAAGCACTGTGCTAGAAATGCCTGCCAAAAATCACATTGAAGTTTTATTATGAGGAAATATTTTTATGCAAAGCGAAGCCCATTGCATTATTTAAAAACTTGCGGTTTCTTGTTTGTCATTTGCATTTTGTTAACTATTAGAACTAGTAGTAATAGTAAAATTAAACTACTACTTGTAGTAAATATTAAACAAGAGAGTGAATTAAACAAAAACAGTGTATTAGTAGCAGGAATTAAACCCATAATTTTTATGTCATTCAAATATGTGCAATAATGAACATTCACTAAACATATATATGCATATGATATATATATATATATATGTATATCACAAGATAAAGAAATCAAAAGATAAGTATACGTATAGATTTTTTTAAAGGACAGAGTAGATAGAAAGCTAGATGGATGAGTGCATGAATTTTCTTGGTATTTAGCAACATAAATAAACCAAATTACAAAAAAGAAGGATACACAGGGTACATCTGTAGAAAAGAAACTTACTTCTGAAGCTTCTCTGGTTTCTTCTCAGGCTTTTCTTGATAGGGGATGATAAGGTCAATAGAAGTCTCGGGCTTCTGAAGCAGAGTTCCCAATTTAGTCTTGATCTCCTTAGCCCTGCAGATAACCAAAACAAACACAAATGCAGATCTGCATCACTTTTCGATCCGTGGCTGAAACATGTCATGTTCAAATGACCGAAGAGCACAGCTGTACAAGTACACGTAACACTTTGATTAAATGGATTTACTCTTTTTGATTAGCAAATTAACATTGAGAATGAAATTTTAACTGCATTCATTTGAAACGTAATTCTTAAAATATACTTTTGCAACTAAAATGCATTAATATACTCTTTCAATATACTCTTGATCAGAGGTGTGAAGTACTTGAGTACAGTACTTGAGTACACTTTATACATTTTTGTACATTTTGTAAATATTGTAAATGTTTTTTTACTTATTAGTATTTTAGCTGATTTGTTCTTGTACTGAGTACCAACAATATGAGCAGCTTTTAAATTCAGGCAGACCCAATGAGTGAAGTGAAGTACAAATACAAGTACAAATACTATTCTCTGTGTTTTTTTCAGTTTCTTTCGTTTGTTATACTTTTTTTTTCAATTGTATTATACATATGTATACATATTGTTTATTTACAAAATGTTCTAAAGTTTACTCAAGTACTTTACACCTCTGCTCCTAATAATGTTTTAGATGGCTGAAAAATTACAAAAGAACAAAGAAACTCTTCTTTAATCCCTATCAAGTAGAAAAATGTGTTGTATTGTATTATAGTCATATTATATCACTGTTATGTTTTATTATGAAATTCCTCACAGATGTATTGTCTGGCGTCCAGTTAATCTTGAAGTGGACAGATCTATTGCTCAGAAGTTGCTAAAAGCAACTGACGTCAACGCACATTGTTCAGTGCTAACAAAGTCCAGACCTTAAAAATAAAATTACGACTTACTTCTCTAATGCTAGATATATGTTTCTCAATTTGCTAAGTTAAACATGCGAAAACAGACCATTTGAAATCCAATGTCAGGCACCTACACTTCTAGGCCAAGGAGAAGTTTTATTCCTGTTTATATGGAGCACCTCATGGAGTCACACTTTTTTGGGCGGACTAAGACCAAAATGCATCAACAATTGGTTTAATTTGGTGTAAAAAATGATAAGAAAACTGAAAAACAAGTATGACTTCAACAATGATCTAAACTTTTGTGAAGCCGGTTTAATGTATTAATGAATGAAACATAAAACATCTAGAAAAAATAGTATGGTGTAAAAATGAACAAGACTGCTGGGTTTAACTGTTTTTCAGATGCATGTCAATGTTCAATTGTAGCTTAAAGACACTGAATATGAATGAGAAAATGTGAATTGCTAAATTTTAGAGATTCTCTTCAAATAAACTCTAATGCCTAAGCGTTGTCTGTGACTTACCTTTCCAGACATGTCTGGGGCAGGGCAGCTAATCCTTTACACATTTTCTGAGCCTTTCACTTCAAGTTCGGAGTTAGTCTACCACCATAAGATGCTGTTTCCTCTCTCTTTCAGACTTTGTGTTCAGCTCCTTCTAATATAGCGGAAAAGCCTCCTGGCCAAAAGCCAATTGCTCCACAGCCAATCACATCCTGACTTGCAATTACAATGGGAACTGAGAGAGGTCTGGAGATAATCAACAGGAGAGGAAATTTTAAACTTGCCAAAGCACTGAAACATCCAGCCCTGCCATACACAGCTCATAGATCTATATCTCTGCCTAGCAACTGTAGACTAACAGATATCATTAGATGTGTGTATGAAAAAAAAAAGTTCAACTAGATTCTGTTTGCTCATCAAGTCGAAACTTGTCACACATGTTTTCAAACAAGTTATTATTTGAACAGTTAAGATAACTTTTTATGATTTGCTAATTTATTCTCACTCTTCAAAAGACTAAAACAAGACCAAGTTTCGTTCTATATTCTCTCTCTCTCTCTCTCTCTCTCTCTCTCTCTCTCTCTCTCTCTCTCTCTCTCTCTCTCTCTCTCTCTCCTTCTTTCTATCCCAGTTTCTTTCCCTCTCCCGCTCTCTGTTTCTTTCTCTTGTTCAATCACTCTTGCTATCTATCTATCTATCTATCTATCTATCTATCTATCTATCTATCTATCTATCTATCTATCTATCTATCTATCTATCTATCTATCTATCTATCTATCTATCTATCCATTCATCCATCCATCCATCCGTCCGTCTGTCTGTCTGTCTGTCTGTCTGTCTCTCTTTGATTTCACTTTTCTCTCTCTATCTGTTTCTTTCTTCCTCTCTGTCTATCAGTCTCTCTTTACTCCCCTGTCTCTCTCTCTCTCTCTCTCTCTCTCTCTCTCTCTCTCTCTCTCTCTCTCTCTCTCTCTCTCTCCGTAGTGAGTGAGTGTCTCTTACATAAGTATTCTGTATATAATTTGTGTAATAAGTTCCATGTTTACCATAAGTCTTATATTTTGTACTCTCGTTGTCAGACACGGAGCTTTGACTCCAATGTCTTCTGCAAACACTGTATCACGAGGCTACATACTTCGCCTGGCTATCATATGGCTTGCGTGTTTTTCTTTAATGTAAACATGTGCACTTTAAGCTGCTGTGTACGTATTGTTTTCTTTAAGGCTTTTTTTAGTGTTTAAATATTTTTAGCTTGTGCTAAATCATGCAAACATAGCCAATGGCAGCAGTCAGAGCAAACATCAGGCAGTTGGCAAGCAAGTTTGTAATTGCAGACTTGTACAATTACTGCTCATAGTGTTTTTGGGAAAAGACTGAAATTGAAGATTGAACATTTTTGCCTCCTCAGAGCAAAAAGAACTTGGTAAAGTGGCCATAGATTTATGATTTTAGCTTGGACTATTTAAGATGTTGTTGTTATTTTCTCAATCTTTATTTGTTGTTGTTTATTATTATCTTCTACTAATACTGTCCTGCACAATTTCTTACCATTTATCTGTGGCTGTTCCAGACATTCAATTGTGGGATTGATGAAGGTAATTAATTAATTCAGTCATTCATATGTACTGTGTGTGTGTGTGTGTGTGTGTGTGTGTGTGTGTGTGTGTGTGTGTGTGTGTGTGTGGGTGGGCTTAGAAGACTTCCTAATAATAAATGACCAAATACATTTAAAACATTTGAGAATACAACACTTGGTGTCATAAAACACAAAGGTTCAAACTAATAACTTCTAAAACATATTAAAAAGTAAAATAAATAAATCAATGTTTGTTTTGACCTTTGCTTCGGTTAAAGTGGAATGAGTGGGATTACTTTGCGGTGTTATTTTGGTTGCTTTGTGCTATCTGACACATCTGCAACATATTGTAGTGGTACAAAACGTAACTTTTTCGGGTAATCATTGTTCTGATCAGCAGTCCTTATACGGGCTCCTCGCCTGCAGAATTTCAGCTTGCTGTGTATCATGTTCGGACACCATTTATGTCCAACACTTGGGCATGTGGACAACTTGACTTCAGCAGAATTACACAATTTTAACACGATAAATCTTAAGCTTTCCGCTCGCATAACAGTCCAGCACATTTTTGTGAACACCATTATCACCTCATGAGATGTTTTTTTTTTGATAGACTGACAAGAAATTTCCTTAATGCCAAAAGAAAAAGACTTATTTTGCGATTATGCAGAATTTTAAGTACAATGTTCATTGGGGATGATAAAAACAAGATTCACATTGTCTTACATTTTTGGTGTGTCTACATTGTATACATATGGATACCAAATAAAAACAAACACACATCTTGTATTTATACCGAATATTTGGCCAATCACCTAAGGCTAACTCAATTGCAGAAAGCGCCAAAACTATAAAAAAAAAAACCACACTGTAAGTCATGGGGCCCGACCGAATAAACATTAATAAAACTAGATAGCTAAACAATATAAACAAATTTTAAAAGACGGGATTTTAACATAAATATGGATTACAATGCACTAGCATTAATCTAAAATTATTGATCTTACGTTTTACTTTATATTAAGTTTTATCAGTTATAATTTCTGTAAGAAAAGACATTTAAAGCACTGCATTCTGGGATCTGTATTTTGAGTTTTATCAGCCCTTCATATCACCAGGCTTTTAATACCAATGATAACATCTAGTAATAACAATAACACCAATAATAAAAAAGGGTCTCTGGTATAATTACTATCTATACATAAATTATAAATAAAAAAATCATTTTTAGGAGTCAACCCCCACACCCACCAAAACAAGAAACAGAAATCAACAATAAATGGATACAAATACAATAATTTTGATTTTATTTTGTCATACAACAATATATTTTTTACATTTCTGATGGGATCAACCAACCATTATCAATAACTATGCAAACGTAAATTGTGTTCCAAGCCCTTGCTGTCTCAACAATGCATTTCAGAACATTGGTTATTTCTGATGTAATACGAACAGACTTGAAATATTCATGACTAGCACACATCTAACACAAAATAATCACAACTGGGCATGCAGCACACACTGCCATACAAATGCACTTTCACGGGGTTCTGCGAAACAAAGGCGGGTAATGAAGCTACATTTGTCATGCTGTGTAACACACCGAGTGACCCGGACGCCACAGATTGCGGACGCTGATTGTACGTTGAATGCATTAGTGTTGAAACACCAAGAGGCAGGTGTCGGATGTTGAATAGCTTGGAAAAGACTTTATGCTCTTCTTATGTTACATCACCTCTGGAAATCAGGAGACATTCAAGATCTTTCAGAACCAGGAACATGCTGCGTTTTATGTTCAGGATGTGAAATGATCAACGAGGCCGATGCATCTCTTTACTGTATGACATATCCTTTTACTATGCATTTTATGGTGTCTTCTATCACCGTAAACGTGACATGATGCAGGGCTGTGTCTGTCTGACTTCACAAAAAGCTCCAGCATGAGTCAGTTGAGAGGAAATTAAAATGATGTTCCCACAGCAGCACACATTGATTACATGAAATCGTTTATTTGCTAAGGCTTTTCCGGAGGACCCCAGCTCAGGAAAGAATTCTGTGCATAAATTATTTGTTTTGAATTAATCCTATCCATTACATAACCATATAGTGAAAAAAAGGACTCACAGTGTTTTCTTACTCACAGTTCCCTTCTTGAAGAAACAAATGAATTGCTACTGAGAAAAGTTGAGAAAAGCAAATTATACAACTTTCAATTAAAGTGCAGTTTCAATATTTGGACAACTTTTAGTTCATTTTGCTGATGTATAGAATTAAGTGGAATAATGATGGAATATAATGATGATGATGATGATGCTGATGATGATGATGATGATGATGATGATGATGATGATGATGATGATGATGATGATGATGATGAATTGTCTTTTAATGAAAAAAGCATTCTGTACTGTATACAGAATTTTATATTTTACCCAAACGTGTGTCTATTTCTCAATTAAAAGTATATTATAATAATGATGACAACAGCAACTATAAGAATGATGATAGTAACAACAATAATAACAATACAATCATAAATAATAATACATTCTTTTAGTTCTAAAAATGTTCGAACATAGGGAAGCCTCTTTTCAGTTAATTTATCTGTATTTTGAAACATTTTAATGTGGGAACTAAGATGAATTGAAGAATTTATCAATATTGACAACGAAAGGGATGCAGACGGAGAACGTCCTGCTGATAATGTCTGCAGCTACGCTAACAGATGCCAAACTAAACTTGCTGCTGACTCTAATCCATCATGGAAAATCTGTGCTGTCTAGTTCACCACTTTTGTGATTGTCAAGTGATACCCTCAAAACGGAAGACTTGTGGGAACCATAAATATCTCTCACCCTAAAGACCTTCTCAATCTCTGAAAAGGAATTGCTACAAAACAAAAGACTTTCAAAACATCACCATTTGTATTTTGCCTTATTTACAAACATGTTTATTTTTTATATGTATTAAGACACAACAATGTGAGAAAAATATTAAATACATACTGAATGTTTTTCAAAAGGTTTGTTATGACTTTATCTGCTTAATATGAGATGCATTGTCATCTAAAAAGAAATATAATAAAAACACCAACTCTTTTTAAGGATTTAAGAGATTTCATAAAAAGAAAGCAAAACTTTCAGACCCCTAAATAGCAAGTCGTAATTATAGCTCTGGCAGTATAACAGTGTTTTGTTGCATTTTAATTACTCATCTAAATGTTCACAATCTTACTGTACAGCATCAAAAAGCCCAACCTTGTCTTTCTACTTAGCGTGATGATGCATGTCTTTAAAAGTGTGGTTTTCAAGCAGCATGTGGTCGCAATTATGTTCCCTGAGGCCTAAACAGGTTGAACATTCCTTGTTGTCAAATTGTTCCTGGATCAGTGGTGATGAAACGGCGACCGCTTCTTTAAGATCAAAATAATGTGACCATGATACCCGTGTGGTGAAGTGGGTGTTTAGTGTTACGTTTTAAAACTGCCGAAAGGCGACAGTGACACTTATTTGGCTTGATTCATAGCAAGAGAGACAAAGTAGCAGTCCATTGTTACTGTCAACATCTTGAATGAATGATCAGATTTTTGGCCTTTATCTTTCTATTTGGCACAGTTTCTAAAGGCATCATGAAATACGTATTTCATATACGTTTACATGGGGGATTGTGGGTTGAAATTTGGGTTCTTTCATTAGAGAATCAGTTTAGTTGAAATAAATACATAACAGAGAGAGGGGGAGCAGACACACGTAGAGGGAAATATAATTCTGTAGGTTTTAAGATGCTTTTCCTCTCAGTACAGCACGTGGCCCTTGAGAATGAGTAGAAATTTAAAAAAAAAGTAGGATCTTGATTTTCGTGTTTAGATTAAGAATGAAATTCCCAAGTTGATAATGAGCACTCCATATGTCCAGTCATGACATAATAGAATAGAGAAATGGATACTGATGAGCAGGGTGAACTGTGAAAGCTCTAATTCGCAAGAGACGGTGTCTCCAAAGCCCAGAGGAACAAGGTCATTGGACAGAACAATTTTTCCTTTTCACTGGGGACCAGCAGCTAAGAATTTCCCACGATTAAAATGTAAAGAACTGAGGCAACATTTATATATTATTTGAATAATATATATATAAAAAAATAAATGTGGTATTTTAAAAATAGCTTGTTTTAACACGAGACACATTGTGCCTTGGGTTGCCACATTACTGTACAGCAGAGAGGATGTTATTGATGATGCCATTGCAGGGGGCCGATGGGAGGGCCTGGGTGACTCAGTGTACTTTCTTTTTTTAGGATTACGCAAGTAGGTTGATAAGTAAATTAAGCAACAGGATAGGACAGAGAGTTCCTGGGTTTTTTTTTCAAGCAGTATGGGAATGTGCTTTATGTGGACACAATGTACATTTCTCATCACAAATGGTCATTGGGTATAAAAAAAGAATTAACTTGACAAAATCAACATTAATTGTCACAAATATGTTTCAAGTATTTTTGCCTGACACACTGCGTTCTTATTGCATTTTTTATTTATGTCCATATTTTAAGCCCCCACTTTCCTGTAAGGACGCATTTACAGGTTTGGCTGGAGTTCTGTTATTTATAATAGTCCTGTACTGCCCTCTGCTGACATAAATGTATTTAACGTTGTTTTAAAATAATATTGAAACGTTATGACATTTTAACGTAAATAAAATGAAATTGATATTTTATCTTAAGTAAATATAAATTATCAGTTTCATTTTTTACGTAAAAAATAACATGAACATTTTATATTTTATGTCTTACCAATGATCAAAAGTCTTGAAGTGAAACGTTTGTAAAAAAAAAATAAAATAATAATAATAATAATAATAATAATAATAATAATAATAATAATTTCTTGTTTTCCTAACCCTAACCCTACGTTTAAGGCTACCGGCTAGAGCTAGAATAGATAGTGCCCCCAGACTACATTACCCACAGTTCAGTACAGCAGTAGAGGAAATAACTAATTTGTGAATATATTCGTGTCAGTTTTGTACACAGCACATACTATTTTCGCTTTTAACAATTATTTATTGTAGAAGGAAATTGTCGTGTACTGGATGACGTATTGACGTAACGGAGGTGTTGCAAAGTGATGCAGACGAAAAAAAAAAGTGATGCAGACGACTCAGACGGTTAGCGAGCGTGCGACTATTTACGTTGGCAAACGTTTGTGTATTTAAGACTACTTTTTACTTCACGTGCTTTTGTAGCTAATTTTAGGTCAATTGCAGGGCTTAAACTATAATAATAAGCTTATGTTAGTTTAATCGCAAGACGTTAATACCTCTGGTATTTTTTAACATTAGCAAAAAGCTAACTAACTGATTTTGAACAAAACTAGTTCTATTTGATAAGACCATTACACGCAGACGAATCCGGCTCGCCTGAATTACTTACTGCAGTTGTGTGCTATTGCTCAAATTTCGCTAGGAGGCAATATTGTATACTCCGCGGGGCAGGGATTATTATTGTTTTGTAATAGTTTATTGCAGAAAGAACAAAAATAATACAATCAGACTGAATATGCAAAAATAGAGAACTAGTTGGCTAAGTAAATATGCAGATAATGTTAACAGAAATAAACCAGTAAAGTACTTAGAAAAGTATTAAGCCAGCATTCAAAACAGTAATATTAAGTTTGACTAGCTCATCTGATCAGGCTTTATTCTGAGTCTGGACACGCCTTGGAGTGGTGGCCAACCAATCACAGAGCGGTACTTACACACTCTTTCCCACACGTATAACACTCACACTATTTTTTTCAATCTCTACTTCTTCTGAATGCATGTTTTTGAACTATGTGTGGAAACAGAAACCATGTAAGAAACCCAGCGCAAACACTATTCTTTGGTTACATTTGTGAATATGTTTATCTACTTTTTTTTATCTACTTTCTGAAGCACAAAATAAGGCAATGCTTCCGTGCAATGAGACTGAATATTTAGGTGGAGTAAAAGTTGCATATACACATTGGATCACTTTTCATTTGTGTTGAGTGAAATACACAGTGTTGTATTAATAAATGGGAACTTATCAAGGTGAACTGTGTTGTCACTTAAAACTTGCTCGTGCGTCAGGCCTCTTTTCTTGAGAGACATGGCTGCGTGTAGTGTAATGGGTGTGGGGGAGGTGAATCTAACCTTGATGCTGCTGTCTGACTCATGAAGCACACCATTTTATTGAAGTTTTCACTGTATGTGGGCCAACAAACATGACAAAATTTGCGTTGAGGTCAGACGCAATGACTAAATGTCTGCGGAAAGAAGGTGTAGGATTGGAACTCACGTCTGACGGAGAAAGGGGTCATGTGTTCAGAAGCTCTATGCGTTTAATTAAAAGCGTAAGTGTGAAGTCGTCACTGCTGAGTTTTTATACTTGTTGACCCACTATTGCAGACTCTTGTTTGATTAAAGGTTAGTTATACATAAGGAAAATTTAAAAGCATTTAAAACAATTAAAAAATACCTCAGATGCCTTTGAGTCACCCACATCAAGTTAAACAAAACAATTTACATCCGATTATCAAATGTCACTACTACACATATGAATGGAGTAATATTTTTAATGTGTTTTGAGCAACTTAATGAGAAAAAACATCTGCATCACTTAAAACATAAAAAAATGAAAATAAACAAACAAGACAATGTTTCCTGTTCTTTTTTTTGCTGATGGTCCACACTTTTTTTTATCATTTTCCATAATAGTCTTGCCCATGTCTTTTGCTCGACAAATGAGAAAAAGACAAAATTGCATATATGTACGTACTTTATAAAGCAAAATTGCATATACCTTATATAAAGTCTTATGTAACATTATTATATATTTCACCAAGTTACAAAAGCGAAATCATGCAAACAAATAATTAATTGCAATTGTAAGACTTGTTTTTAAAATGAAAATAATAAATACATATATGTATTGAATTTTGATTGCTCCTACGGTGCCAGGTTCTTGTGTAACATTTAGCCCATGTCATGTTGATAATCAAACTCATTTCATTTCAGATGAAATTACTACTGGACCGTATCACTCAACTATGTGCCACCCCTCTTTAATCAACAGTCCTTCCATTTGTCAGATGGTCCCGATACCCATTTTTGATTTGCATATTTACTTTGACAAACAGTAAATGTATGGTGAATATCTCCTGGACCATCTACTATTCACTTAGCTGATGAAATTTAAATATTCGGGGTATTAATCTATTACATACAGATTAATCTACAGATTGATGTTCTCAGATATATAAAAAAGAAAGTCAGATGACCTATTGTACACATTGTACAACCAAGGATGCGATTTACACAACCAAACTGTGACGTCTTCCTCCTGTGCTTGAGACGGAAGGCACATTTACTTATTTCATTACGTGAGTGTGCAAACACACGTTAATAAAGCTTTATGATTGTTTACACAATGGTAACCAGGTAAATATCTTGTATTTTCTCGTGTCAGCACAAAGTGTTTGATGTTCTGGCTGGGTGATGAACTTTCTCATTACTGTAAGCATGAAATGTGTGGATTAAATCCTGAGCCGAGAGAAATGATGTCGACCGCTTTGGCAACCGTGTCCAAACAGTTACCTTGGCAACTGTGTAAACCTACACTTCAGGCTGTTGGTTGCTTGTGGGCGTCGATGGTTAAATATGAAATACATCCATGGTTTAGGCTGGTCAGTGATTGTGCAAAACAAGCCTGTTTATCAGCCATGTCTCCATTATCAGTGCAAAATAAGGCGTGATTTGTGTGCAAAAACAAAGATATGCGTCACAAACTTGTAAATTGTTTATTTTTACATTTTTATTCATATACTGCACAAGCATTCAGCAGTATAGATGGATTTAAAACATTTTATTTATTTAATGTTATGATGTCATCATTGAACTTTAAAAAAATAAATGATAAACACATCTGTGCATGCTATTCGCAGCAGCAAACCATAACAAAACAATTAAATTAAATAAATAAATGCATTATTTTGGCAGCATAACACAGAAATAAATTAATGCGTCACAAAGTCACTCATTTTTGTCCACCATTAGTCTTAGTAAGCTGTTTGGCTGACGCATGCAAAGTAGAGTTCCTTCATTTTGTGATGTTCAATTATTTCAGTGGTTGTTGATTCCAAACATGCATCTCTTTCCTCATGCTCTGCCGTCCCTTTTCTTAGAATATTGGTCTTATCACGAAGCGATAGAACTTCTTAAGCAGTACTCTTAAGCAATATCCTTCCTTCATCTCGTCACAGCATCCCGACTGGTCCAAGCAGAAATGTGAGGACCTGCACACGTTCCATTCTGCTTCATGTTCGAGCCTCAATCTTTTGCTGAAATCTTTTCTTCTTCATCTATAATTCTGTTTTTTTTCATTTGGGTTCTTCTTCTTCAATCTGTGGTTTGTCCTGAAGGGCTTTTTTGCTTTTCAACTTGTTGCTCTTTGCTGTGAGCTGGTTCACTAGGTTTCGATAAGCAGCGGATCGAAGGAATCGTGGATAGCAGTCCTTTTCCATTAGAATGTAGATGCGATACTGGGCCATGTCGAAACAAGAGGTTGTGGGGCTTTTCAGGTTGTCTTGAGTGATGTCTCGAGTCTCATAGTCAATGTTGACCTGAAAGCAGAGCAAAAGTGAGCCATGGTGGAGTGTGAGGTATAATAGGGTTTTAGATGTCAACATGGTGGGCTTTTTATTTTTACCTCTCTCGGAGCTTCACTTCCAATGAACTCCTCGTAAATTCTTCGCGCTTTGGATGGCATCTTAGTCAGGGACTTGGTGCTTTTATAGTCCTCGCAGGCCAGGTAGAAAGCAATGTTTTCCTCACTAAACTCCGATATCAGGAACGCTCTGAAGGCGTACAGTCCATCTGATGGGGACAAAATGGGGTTAGAAAGGATTAGTTGTGTAACGTGTCTCATCAGATTAAAGCATCCCACACAGACCAGACAGCAGAAAGACACATCTGTGCACCACAGTCCTATTTTTAAAATGGACCGTGAAACTTGAGTTTTGTTTTTGTCTTCTTGTCGCATTTCTTATACACCTTGGGCGTGAGTCTATTTTTATAGTTCATAAGCATGTACTAAAATGTGTCACTAGATAAAGAGAAAAAAATATAGAAAACATACATGGAAGACAAATAGGAAAGTTTTTTACATATAATTTTTAACATATAAACGTACGTTTGTTAGACAGGAGCTTCTCGAAAGATTCCTTCCACAGCAGACATTCCTCCAAAGTCAACCTGCAAAGATGTCCGTAAGTTAGAAAAGAAATCCAGCATAGATCTCTGTGCTTTTTAATTATTTTTACTCCAATACATTAAAACAATATTCTTAATTTGATCACCTTGGTTTCCTGTATCTACAGAGGCTTCCCCAGTCTTGTCTCTGAAGAAATCCACTCACGCTCGCCTTCAATCGTTTAGCCCTAAATTGGAAAAAACAAAAAAATATTTGTTTCAATGTAAAATACAGTCCTGCTATTCATGTTTGCAAGAGAACTTGACATTTTATTTAAATATAGCTCGGTTATGTCACCACTGACGCCGAAGATTATAGTGTATGTATTATTCAACCAGCTAAGCTTCCGGACATTATTTAGGATAAAAGCCTGTACCACCTATAGAAATGCCAGTACGAGCAGCATACCTTTCAAGGCCAGTGTTTGTCAGTCCTGTTATTCCGCTACACATTGGGAAGCCAGTAGGGAAATAAATATCCATTATGCAGTGTGGTCTCTAGCTAGAAAAATGATCAGCAGTCTGTCTGCGGTGAGGGGAACAGGGGGTTTATATAACGAGAAAGCAGAGCGTCATCCCTCCTCTCAGCCAATCATACAGCAGATTTATTTTTTCGCTATTATAAACTGCGTGGTGCATTTATATGTACGTGAAAGGCAGGACAGACAACAGCGCACACTCTCAAGTCATTGACGTTTCCTTTTTATTTTGCTTTAACTCTGTTCTGGAATTAAAAGAGTTCCTTAAGTGATGTGCTTGTAAATGAAGCTGTGCATCTTGGGGTTGTTAAATAAATGCTGAAAGCAAAGCACTGTTTGAAATCTCTCATTTTGTTTAACCTCTGCGAAACTTTTCTGGAGCTGCTAAGCGAGCTGACTTTTTACAAAGTGAGACGTCAATATTGACAATGTGTAAACATTGATTTTTGCAGTGTTTTTCATGATGTGGACCTAAAGTGGATTTAAACATTTACACCCTGCTACATATTGAAACCTTGTAAAAATAAACATAATGTTATTATGTAAAGTTATGTGTTTATAACGTGTGTGTGCGTGCGTGCGTGCGTGCGTGCGTGCGTGTGTGTGTGTGTGTGTGTGTGTGTGTGTGTGTGCAAAGAGAGCAATAGATTTCAAAATTGTGAATAAGTGATCACATTTAATATTTTTCAAGATTTGAACTGGAAGTGGATGCAAAATTCAGACTAATGCCAAAATAACATATGAATATAAATCTAGATTAATACTTATTGATCGTTATAAACCTTAAGTGACTTCTGACTTGAATGCAAATGTTTAGATTGACTAGTCCTCAGTGATATTACTTGTGAGGGAATCCCATTCTGGATCAATGGTTTACGACATCAAACATCTCTCCCATCATGCCACACAGTGACTCAGTACATAACAGACAAAAATCTGGTTGAGGACAAGGGAGCTTCCGCAGCAGTTGGCCTTGAAATCCCTGCGTCTGCTATGATGGAAGACATTCACTGTCACCTCACTGCCTGGAAGCAATTTTTCAGAAACGAGAGAGACATGCGGAGGGGGAAATAAGCTTATTATTCGCAGCTTCTCTTTCCCCTTTTCTCAGATATGGCTCTGATAAGGACAATTATACCATAACAGCGGAGTCTCCACAGGCAGAGAACGATGGGATTCTTTGACTGGGTCACTTCGTAATGATGACAGCAGGCATCTCACTGCTGCACCTGTAAAGCTGGAAATGGAGTAGTTCCAACTGATAAGAAGGACCTTACATGACACAGTCACACAATCTCACCCTAATGCGCCTCTGCAGACTTTCACGTTAAATCAAAATCTGTGATTCGGGTGTGAACATCAACACAACCAAACCAAACCTAATATTGTTATCTCTCTTGTGTAAATGCACGTTCATATAATCTGTCACATTTTCCGTGTCTTTGAACTCAAATTCCCTGCTTCAAAAACTGTAAGGTGTGTCTACGGCTTATTCAACTTATGGGTCACGGTGAGCTGGCACCTATTTCAGCAAATCTGGCCCCGAGGCGTGATCTGGATTGGTGGCCAACCATTTCATTTGCACAGATACACACAGACACACACACACACACGCAATCACACTCTTACTCACACCTTTGGCCAATTTTTCAAACATGGGGAGAACGTACATTCTCCAAACTGAAAGGCCCTGACTGGGCCTCAAAAGGTTTTAACTGGTAAAACGAATGTTGAAGCTGTGAAATAATTTCACTCTAATCTATACTTCTATTTCTTATGTAGTGCATTCTATTCTGTGACAGTTGTGGTCCAGCAGAAGGTGGTTGAACCTGCCATCCAAGCATGGAAGGTTTGAATCCTGGTCCTGTGGGTTTCACAACTGAGTGTCCGTCAGCAAGTTACTGACCCCCACATGCCCCCTAGGAGCCACGGCTTAATGCTGCCCACTGCTCCGAGTTTGTGTGTGTCACTTCACTGTGTGTGTGCGTATGTGACTTCACCGGAGGGTTACTCTATGCTCTTATGGCTTCTAGCTCAAACTGTAGTTTTTATTGCATGTTTTTCCCCATCTGCAGATTATAACACAATGCAGAAAGTTACACAATGAAAAAAATTACTCTATTAGAATTCTGGTTTCAGCTATTATATTTGACTGATTGTTTTTTACTCTCTGATTCTTCAAGCTTTGAAGCTCAAAATGATAGGGTAACTCTCATAAGAATGATTTTTTTTAATAAGTCACCTTGAATGCAAACTATTTTTATTCTGGAATGTTTTGTATCAGGACATGTTTCCTTCTTTTTTGTGTGTGGGATGTGTGTGTGTGTGTGTGTGTGTGTGTGTGTCTTTTCTATATTTTCTTCTAACTTGATAATCATTTAAATAACAAAACTTAAGTTTCACTTTTCAAGCATAGAGGCTCATTAATGCGTTGAAATGCATGAATCTATAACATTTTCTAATTTCATAATGACTTTACGCTATATTCACATTTTGGAGTACAGTATTATGGGCACACAGGAAATAAGGACGCAACCTGTGTATTGCCACATTCTGGTTTACTGTCTCTAGTAGAACAAAACAACACTCTCACAGCAAAGTGCAAATCTCTCGCTCAAGCTTCTATTCGCTCTAATGCTGGGGAAGTGCTTTAGGTGTGTTCTGGAAATCAATGAGTGGGGATTTTGTCCAGGAATACACCTACTTTAGCTAATTGTTACTGAAGGCCAGTTTTGAGCATATTACTGGTAGTATTGTTTTTAAACCTTGTGTATTTCCTGTCATTGATTTATTGTTTATGAAATACTGTAAATTGAACTGAAACGGTATAGAGAGCTTCAGGACATTTTTAAACACAAATTTGAATGAACAGACAGACAGAGACGGATGGATGGATGGATGGATGGATGGATGGATGGATGGATGGATAGATAGATAGATAGATAGATAGATAGATAGATAGATAGATAGATAGATAGATAGATAGATAGATAGATAGATAGATAGATAAAATCATTATTTGTCAATATTTCATTTTGATATTTCATCTAAATGCAAATACATCCATTCATCTATTGATTCATTCGTTCATTTGTTTTTTTTTTGCAAGAAGCACGTCTCAATGGCTCGGGACTGAAGAATGGGGAACTAACATTCAAGATAGGTGGTCAATACTTTCCTTGACTATTAACACACATGGTGGCATGCTTGGATTACATTTTCAATCATTTTTAAACATAATAATCTTAAACATTATTTAAACATTTTACACTTCATTACTCAAGTAGAAGTATAGATACCAGATAGTACTGGTTTGAAAACGTTTGTATAAAAAGTACAAGTAAAGTGAAGTAAAAACAACATTTTAATGGTATAGGACTATATTGTTATATTTAAATGTTGCCATGTATAATGACATTTAAAGTTAAGGATCTATCTGAATGTTTTCTATAGAACGATGACAACATGGAAGTAAAACTAACCAAAAGAAACGTGGCTATTTTTAAAATGCAAGGAGTAAAAAGTACAGATATTTGCATGAAAAAAAGTAATAGAAATAACAAAAAGGCAGAAAAAATAATTACTCAAGTAAAGTACATGAGTATTTTTTTCTTTACTTCACTCCACTGCTCATACTGTACTTGGATTCTCTACTTTGTTCACTACATTTTAGCCCTTGTTTTAAACTACAGCTAGTACAAAAAAAGTCAATACTATACCAAGATTATTTTACCTAGACGCAATATGTTTAAGAATAAAACGTCATAATTAACCTAAATGTCCGCCTGAGTAATACCGTTTTTTGTAGCCATGATTTTTCACATTGTTTCAATGAATGGCCATGTGTCCGTGACTCGTGAATTTATTTGCAATGCCTCCAGAGAGGACTTTGGCCCGAGCTGGCAGATGTTTCCTCCATCTTAAACAGTGCTTAGGGAGCTCCAATCTGCAGGGGTGGAAGATCTAATTATTCCATCTGAGCTATGGCCCATGGAAAAAGAAAAACTCAAGCATATGTGTCTTGAGTTGAACACAATTGTTGTTACACATTGATTATTTGAAAAGGTGTGCGTGCGTGTGTGTGTGTGTGGGTGTGTGTGTGTGTGTGTGTGTGTTTGTGTGAGAGAGAGAGAGAGAGAGAGAGAGAGAGAGAGAGAGAGAGAGAGAGTATTTTTTTAAGCTTGTACACATAGATATTTATTTATGGAATTGATGAAGTTGACTCCAATACCATTCCATTTTAAAGTTGTTTTTACAAAATATTATAAATAATTAAAATAGTAGTGCTTCTATTCACATACATTACCAAAATAACAAAACATTATACAAAATAAGAAAAAAAAAATACACACAAAGAAACAAACAAACACGCTGTGACTGAAATGATGTGCTTTATTGTATCTAGTGATTTTCAGTAGAACAGTGTAAACTTTTTAAACATCACAATCTGTAAAATAAAACTTAAATAAATAAGTAGTAAACAAGCAGAAAGTGTATGAACTCACACTCAAATACTATATCAGAATATTCTTCCTAGATTTCCTAGATTAGCTGGACCATGGCTTCATGCAGTAAAACACTCCAGGCTTGTTTTGAGTTGTGTATTTAAGCATGTTAATATTAATGTGTATTCCGATTATAGTGAAGTAGGAGAACTGAATTATTACAGTCTAGTCTTATATAACACCCATGAGTATAAACATACATTTACATGCATGGAGCATTCAGAAACAAGCTTTCTATCAGGAGAGAATCAAGCCACATGTTACAAAAAGAACAGGGCAAAGAGGCACAGTACAGGGTCATATTTCACTTAATATATGTGCAAACTGGCCAAACACTTCTTATTTTGTTTCCTAATTAATTTGTAGACACACACTATATCAAATGTTTAATTAAAATTATGATTTACGATTTTTCCTCAACATCCAGACAATAGGTATAGACTTTAAACAGATTTTCTCTGACAGTATATCTGTGTTCTGTTCAGTAAGTCCTGATAAATCTTTGACCGAAGAAAGCGTGGATAGGAGTCCTTCTCCATGAGACTGTAGACCTTGGCTTGGACTTCATTGAGACTGTTGGGTGTGGGTTCAAGAAGCCTTTGTTTGGTTTCTTCTCTGGTTCTGTGATCTATGTTTACCTGCAGATCAACAGAAGACATTCTGTTTATCAGGCTCAATAATTTTAGAAATTATCAGTGTTACACAAGTTTCTTCATAATTTAAGGAAGCATTTGATATGTACCGTATTTAGGCGAACAGAAGCGCCCACCCCTGATTATTCAGGCACAAAATAAAAATTTCTAAAATGTTTCATTGTCCAAAAATGTATTTAATTTTCTCTTAAAATACTCTTTTTTTTTTTTAACAAACCTTGTGACTCAATTCACTTCAATGTCGTTTTACTTGATAGTTTAAAAAAAATCTATTCTAGTTATAAAAACTTCACCTCCCATAATCCTTAGCGTCTCGCTTTAGTGGCTCCTATGAGTCTTTGCACGCCAAACTAAAGAAGAGCTTGGCTTTTTCTAGAGGTAAATATCAAGTTCAAGTTTATTTATACAGTATAGTGCTTTTCTTGGTTTGAGACCAACCTAAAGTTGTTATTAGTACAGTTATGTTTTCGCTTTGTGCAGCAGACAGAGTGATTTGATTGTGTTTGACTCCGGTGTTCTTCTTTTTGATCTGGTTTCTGTTCAAATATAAATGATTAGTTCAATCTTATTTCTTCCTGTGTCAATTTCTCCTGGTTAGGTGTCACGGCTTGGGTAATGTTTCTTTATTTCTGTTAATTCTGTTGGTACAGAACTTTCACAATAAATTAAATGTAAATCACTATAGGTCCACTAGAAGATGAATGAGATTAGTACTCGTGAATACACTCCACTTTCACTCCACAGTGTCAATACTTCAGACAACATACTGTCTCTATTTAAGTTCAGCAGGAGTTGTAGGTTAAGACTGGCTTGTCGAACCTGTCAGATGTTAAAAATATTGAAAAACAGACTCTACAAACCTCTCTCGGTGCATGAACATCAATAAATTCCTTGTAGATCTTGTTTGCTTTAGTTGTGATCTTAGCAGGGGATTTGATCTTCTTGTAGTCTTCACAAGCCAACCAGAACTCAATGTTTTCATCACTGAACTCGGTCTTAAGAAACGTTCTGAAGGCTGTCAAGCCATCTGTAAAATAAAGAAAATATCGGGTAAAAAGCGATACCATTGAGTCTAGATAGGATTACAGCCATATAAAGTCATGAAAGGAAATGCTTCCCAAGGACACAGAACTAGCAGCGCTCATTCGTCAAAATAACTCATTTACTTTTGACATTCGAGATAACATGTCAAGGGAATGTGTTTGGTAACTGGAGCATCTGTGTTTGCTTTTTTCTATTTTTCTCGTCTTCGGTTTCATTACGTGTTTAGTGATTGCTTGTCTCTTCACTGGCTTTATGGAGGAATTAAGTGTATGTGCTGGTACCGTGAAATTAGGCTCTTAGATGTAAATTAGCTGCTATAATGCTTTAATTTTTTTGGTGTGATGTTGACAATTTATTTTACACTCTTACTGTGTCTTAAGTCTGTAACCTCAATTTTATTTTAATTGTTTGCATAATCTTTTTGCATTTACTTATATTTTTTTAATGTGTTGCTTTTACTTTTCCTCCATTTATTTTTGCATTCTTTCCCTAGAAATAAAAGTCCTCTCCATCACCATGTCAGATAAATGAGACAATAGATTCTTTGGAAATTCAATGCAGAGACAATCAGGAGGCGAGAGCAGAAGCAGAATGTTCTCCTGCTGGCAAGCAGACAAAATGTTCTCTTTGGGTGAGATCTTTTTTCCACCTTGCTAAAGTAATTTTCTGTTTTATGAATCCGCCGTTATAAAAAAAGTACATTGTTTGCAGGCCCATTGATTTTTTTTTTTTTTGTACACCTTTTTGACACAAGTGTGCAAATTGGGGTTTTAGATAGATAGCTGCTATAATTGTTATTGCGTCCACAGATTGTTCGACTTTGCCCACTAAACATTGGAAGTCCAAAAAACGTCCAGATTAGGTCTATATCGCGTCGGTCGGTCGTAGACCTGATCTGGACTTTTTATGGACATCTAATATTTGTGTCGTCGAAACATTACCTAATTTAGGCATCGCTTAGACTTCCGTGTCTGGAAGTCATTTAGACGTCTTTAATCGACCGTGATAATCTAATAAAATAATGATATTTATAGGTTCCAAGAAGTACAAAAACAAAAAAAAAAACGTTCAAACAAACAATATGGTTCAGCAGAAGGTTTTTGCTCAAAATTATTCAACATTCTTTTTTTGAAATATTTAGTTTTTATTTAACAACTAATGCACTGGCTTTTGCATAGTAAGGCTGACTATTCTGAACTGTCTCTGATGGGCTTGGACTAGTTTCTCAATCATCATGCTTTGGCTGTCACAAGATTCATAGCCCCTGGACCCTTTTGTCATGGCTCCTCTAGCAAGAGCAACATGCCACGTGCTTTTAAAAGAAAAGTTTGTTGCCCAATAGTTTTGATAGTTTTTTATTGGCTCTTTGCTCAAAAGTTGACTTACATGGTCAGTCTTTGGCTGCCGAAGAACATTAAATACAATCCTAACATTCTATAAGTCAGGATCCAGTCTTCCTCTTTTTGGGATAAAATTCTGACAGAGCGTGTCTTTGTCACGTTTATTCCCACTCGTTTTCTCCCTCCTGTGTTTCCTTATTTAAACCAGTATTACCTATACAATTTTGTCCTGCTTCCTTATAGGTTCTTAGCTGCTTTCGTGGTTATTTATTGTTCAGCTGCAAAAAGTTATGTTAAGACATTAAATAGGTCTACTCTCTGCCTTGTGTTTTGATTTTGCTTTTCCTTACTACTCCAATAATTTTATTGTTATTTCATGGTTTTTGTTTTTACTTTGGTACTGAACAATTTTTAATTTGGCCGTCTGGGCAGTCTTGTATACATATATATGGTATATAAGGCCGTTTTTTTAAAGACAAACTAAAAGTCTTTCATTACCAAAGTATACAGTACACACACATATGTACATACAGCATATACATAGACATATAGTACGTATACTATACTAGTGATAGTGTTCATTATCTAGTTGAAAGGTTTCACGGTTTTATTGATGTTGTCCAACGTTTTCGCATGACCAAATTTCCTGCATAGGGCCGAGCTAGTCGATTTGTTTTGTCTCTTGACTTTCAGTGAGAACTCACTTAGAAAAAGACACACTGTTCTAGATGGATACTGGAATTAGGCTTGTGGAAATAATGCCTGTCATTTTGCGAAACATCGAAGTCACAGCTACAAGCGTGACTCACAGGGAAACGGTGTCCTTCATATTACCACGAGGAGAATCTTACATAACTCGCTGGTGAACCTTGCCATGCTTTAGTGCAACGGGCAGACTATCCAAGAACAAAAGCGTTAAATATGTTGGCAACGGGGCAATGTGTAATAAAGCGTACATGCACATTCTTTTAAAAACATTTTGAACAGATGTGCACAATTTGTAACATTTTCACTTGAAAGTAAAAATGTAACATTTGTCATTTGAAAGAACTTACGTTTGTTGGAGAGCAGAGAATCAAAGGAATCTGCCCATCTGGTCACTTCATCCGTGGATAACCTAAGACGATCAAAATGTAAAATTAGACATATGTTTAAAATCTATTTTTTTTTCTTTTCTAGAGGAACATGTTACTTCAGGTATCTTGTAGATCTTTCCTGAGCAGGAGGCAGGAATTCTGAAAAATCGCTGCATGAGTCTGACTTGTTAGACAGGCAGCCGAGTCTAGTTTTCATGGCCCTGGAGAATTAAGAACATACAACAAAATACTTGATTACTACTAATAATCAAGTAACTAATAATCAAGCTCATCATGACCATTTACTATTAGTTTTTTGACTTTACCTAACTAATTATAACATGTCAGGTGCTTTCACGCTAGTCTGTTGACACTGGTAATGTTCAGAGATATTGCCAGGAGCCTGCATTATACAACACACTATTGCAATGTTAAATAATCATCTCGAGATTTGGATTTGGTGCATTGTAAACATGAATATTCTTTCAGAATGCTAATCATGGAAATACAAGTGCACCTGGCCTTCGGATAAATCAGTATACATAACTATTTACATGATAGAGGCATGAATAGTAGAGGGAATAATTCATTTCAAATTGTTATTGTGCTCACCAATTTTCCTTGCAAATCAGATAATTCCAGTTGAAATGGATCAGGACACTTTTTGCTTTGCTTCTAAACAGAAAGTGAGATAGAGAGAAAGTGAGGGAGAGGAAATGTAAACGGTTTTTGCATCAAGTGTTGCTATTTAGAGTTGCATTTATACATAATTTGATGTATTCTTGTGAGGGTACATGTTTAAACAAATGTTCAGTTTAATGATTCTCTAACAAAATGACCTGCACTAAATTCCCTAAACTTTAGAGCAAAATTATTTTCTAATGAATCATTTCAATATTTGATTTCTATACATAACAGTAATTACATTGTAATTTAATTATTAACTATACTAATAATATATGTATTAATAAATATCATAATGAATAATACGATGTTAAAAATTAAACACAAAATAATACTAAAATATATTGATAATAATTTTACAAATTAATACTTAATTGTATTGATAATAATTTTAAAAGAATCTGTCACAACTAAAACTTTAATTTTAAACTAAAACAAAAACATTTTGTAATGCACACATGTATTGTAGTCTTGCAAAAATTAGAAAAACTGCTTATGATATACTTTGTTGTTCCTCGTGTGTGTGTGTGTGTGTGTGTGTGTGTGTGTGTGTGTGTGTGTGTGTGCGTGTGTGAATACATATCTTTGTAACAATATAATATATCAAAAACTATCCTCACAAAAAATAAATAATAAATCTACTAAAATTCTCTTCTTGTGTCAGAAAAGATGTTCAAGGCTTATTATTCATCTCCTTGAACAGAACAAGAACACGTGGCAAGCTATTTATAAAATGCACTGACGAATCCATCTAGTCAGGGAGAAGCCAGTTCACGTTCCATGCAGCCATGCAGCACAAACTGAGCTATAAGGAGTTCATAAAAAAGACAAAAACTCAGTCATCTCATCCTTGCAAAATCACGAGGTGCACCATGGAATAAACCCATTCTTTTGGCAGTTCTTGTGCAATCCATTGTTCTTGGTATGTTTTTTTTAGCATTGGTGTTTGGGTGGATATTAGTTTATTTTTACGGTTTAGACTTTCAAGAACGGTTTAGACTCAAGAAATCTATTTTGTTTAACTACTTACGCAAAAGCACGATTTTTATGTTTAAACTCTTTTTAAATGCTCAAGCTAATTGCAGTTTTTGTATAAATAACACAACTCCTACCCTTATGTTTCTCAATAGAATTTAATTAGCAACAATTTGTGAAATTCAATTTAAAAATCAGACATGCTTAATCCTCACAACTGATCGCGTGAAAGGTAGACTATACCCTCGTGACTCTCAGAACATGTGAAGATGTCAGGTTTTCCACTGAGACATCTCTGCCCACGCTAAATGTGCTTTACCATCTGATCTTCTGTCCTGGCTCTGGTTGTAGTAATAGTAAGAATGAAGTGCTTTAGCTAAAAAGGACTGCTTTCTTACAAAATTCAGACATTCTTATTTATGAAAGTAGTAAAATGTTTACAAAAATCTTATACAGTACTGTAAATTGTTCTGACCAACACTGACTAAAGAGGCACTTGATGGAATTTTTTTTTATACTTCACACTGTCCATGCGTATATATTTTAAAATATTTAACCATCTCTTTTTTTTCGTTAATCTTACACTCTTATTGTTTTTAGAACTATATATTTTTGCATTTATAATTCCGTTGTGCAAAGTTGTTTGCACGAAATGTCACATGCAATAGTTTACACAGCAAATTCAATAATTTTTTTTACCATGTCACAAAACAAATTAGACGACAAAAAAACAAAAACAACAAATAAATCCACTATGACTTTTAATCAAACCTGGTGCCACATCATTCAAGATGGCGTCACTACATCTCAGTGTCTGTTCACAGCCACACTGCTCTGTTTTAATTTACATTTATAGGGAAAGGTGCTTGTCTTCTGGCCCAATATTTACAATGACAAACAGACAGGCAAAATAAGAGTGATGTTTGCACTCAGACGGTCTGTTTGTTGAGTTAAATGGACACCATTTTTGCCTATGGCTCATGGTCAGAATCCGGCTTGGATGTTTCATAACTGCACTGAAGATCAGCTTGTCTTCTAGAAACTGGCTTAAAAGTCCAAATAAACTTTAGTTTATTTTTACAAGAAAATTTTACAAGAAATATACATATTTATGTTTTTTTTATTGATTTAAATCACATACATGCATAATTATTTTCAGCTGTTTACTTTGAGCAGCAACATATTTTCCTAGACCTTAACATCCTTGCTAGGGCAACTAAAATGCTGGCTTAAAATGACTTTATCCTAAAATAGATTAAAAAAATGTACATTAGTAACAGTTAACAAGAGTGTTACACTGTGGATTAAGCTCTCATGTTAGTAAGGTGTGTCATTACCCCAGAGACACAATCCACATTTATTCTCATTTCACAATGGCCATGACGCCTCCAAGGGTGAAGCCAGGTCACAGCCCACCTTTGTATTTGCTTCTATTTTTATCAATGTCCTTTCCATACTAAGGTCTCACCTACTGTAGAGTTTACCGTCTCCTCAAATCAGCGTCACTGGGAGAAGTCTCAAAGTATTGGGGCACTGTTACTTTTTTAAGAGTTTGTCACGTATCACAGTATATTGCATGTACTGTAGTGGGTCTTATTGTTAATTTTAAAATCTCATTGTACTCACTGTTCTTCATTGTAAGAGGCGCTTTGAGAAGACTTGTAAAGAAGACTTGTAAAGCGCCGTTCAAATAAATCGAAAGCATTATTATTATATTATATACAATTATTATTATTATTATTATTATTATTAGGTAGTAATAATAGTACTAAGTATTAGCCACTGATATTACTTAGTAATAAGAATTAAAAAAAAAAAAATTTATTACCACCTCATTCTCAGCACTCAAGGTCATCACGTAAAATGTACCACACTTCACAAATAAATACTTCATAAATTGAAAAACTATCTAAATATTTATAAATTACTTGTAAATACATATTAAAGTTTAGTAATAAACCAAATATAAAATCAGGGTAAAGAAATATTTAAATGAAGCTTCTAATGAATAGATGAGTTTTGGACTCATTTTAAGTTTCAAGAGTGGCACATATCTTGTGGGTAAACGAATAGACGGGGTAGACATGGCTGAATGACCAAGCTCCCATGGTGGTAAGTTTAACCCCAGGAACCAAAAGAGAGATGGAATAGATTATTTTTGCTTTTCTGTTTTTAATGTATACAAAAAATAATTATATATAATCACACTGGGTTTACAATCGAGTTGCACATTAAAAGTCATTTCATGCTCTCCAATTCAACATTATGGTGTTGTACAGGAAGTCTAGTGAGTAACACATCCGTATAAATAAGGAGTGTATAACATGAAAATCACGAACCAATAACACTCATATGTTGGCTATTATGTAATTTTTGCAACCACTGTGTAAAGCATCAACACTTCTACAATTGATGCTAAATTTCCGTAAGGGCAATTGTTGCTGGAGAGCCTTTACAGAAGAATGGAAAATATCTCCAGTGTCTGTGGGTGGTGAGTGTGGGTGTTTCAAAGTCTCTCCTCATCGCTGTCACTTCCCCTCGCTGACATTTACAAACCTACAAAGCCCTCACAGTTACCGCAGGAGCAATGGATTCGCTTCCCAATCCCTTCAGCAAACAAGGAATTTCCATTGCACTTTACGTGTCCAAAATACGGCAGACCAATATTTGACTTTCAATATCACAGATCAAATGCTCATGCACAAATCAAAAATATAGTGTAATACTTTTTCTAAAGTGTAAGATGTTTTGCAACACACTATACAATAGCATTGACATAAATTGTCTTGTATTTAAGAAAAAAAGCATCGACATTGATCATTGTCACCTATTCTTTTCTAACATATGAGATTCTTTTCCTCCTCGTTATTCTCTTCTTGTTCTCCACATAAGAGTAGACATGACAGTAGGGCAGATGGTGAGAGCTTTACACTACGGCAAATATTCTAGACACCCAAAACAGCAACTTATGCAACAATCCATCAAGCATATACTGTAAATATGGAGCCTTTACCTTTATAGTCTCGTCCTGTTGTGGATGGTTCAGACTTGAGAAGCAGCTTTGTTCGACGGTGCTAGCTTGGTTGTCGTCTTGTGTGGAGATATCTGCTGTTACCCACATGTAGCAATCATCACACAGCGTGTTCATCGGTGTGAAAGCGAGAAGGAGAGAGAGAGGGAGGGAGAGTCAGAGAGAGAGAGAGAGAGAGAGAGAGAGGAGATGAGCGGCTAGAAAAATAAGCAGGGGGGGGCTTTGTCAACATGCCGGGCTATGGAGATTGAATGGGCATTACTATAACATTATGCTTTGTTCTGTCTATGGTTGTTGTGTGCATGTGTGTGCCCTGATTTATTTTATGAGGTCGTAGCTTGTCAAACTGCTGCTCTGAATGAACTACGTAAAAGTCTTTGCTGGTTTCGTCTGAGGTAATGGGATCCTTTGAGGAAAAGAACAGAGGATATCATGCTAGCATTGGCATCAAAGCCTTCCTTTCAACCTGCACTTGCATTTCCCCTTACAATAGTAAACCTTTGTTGGGATTCAAATAGGACATGCTGGCCTCATTTGATAGCTCTTATTTGAGTATGAGCTCCAGACTGGTTACTTGGGAATGCACTCGTCTGATCTCTCCACTGGAGGCATATTATGTCCTCAGAACATCATCTAAAACACAAACATATTAATACAAGTGTACGTGAACCGTAGCAAAATTCTTCATCACCGCAACAACACACACTGTAAACAAAAGAGGAGCCCTTCATTTAAATTCCAGTTTTTCCCTCCATTTGATCATATTCACAAAGAGCTGATGCGGAGAGCCACCTCGCCTCAAGGACGACTTCTTTTGTGCGCCGGCTTTGATAAACTCTGCTTGTGCGCGAGAGATCCTCCTACTCTGGATCTGACTACCATGTTCGCAATATGACAAATCCAAAGACGATTTTATGACAATATGCAGGCGTATGTGAATATAAAAATGGGGGCGAAAGAAAAAAAAAATGATGGACAGGAGACGTGAAAGTCATAAACTGTTCCGCCTAGCATGAATATTAGAATTGTTTTTTTATTTGATTTTACCAAACACACTTCAATCCGTAAATGCAAATAAATGCATTTGACGTAACCAACTTGTTGTGTTTTTTGAGGGTTTCTGTTTTATTGATAAATAATTATTACCCCATTTTTAACATCCTTTTTTGAAAATTAGTCAACATAGTATCATATTTTATATTGGATGTGATTAGATCTTTTATAATGCGTGTTGAAAAGCAGAGGCTGAGCATAAGCAAAAACACACTATTTGTTTAAACATTTGTTCATTGAACAGCAAGAAAGTGTACAAAAGAAGTCCACATGAAAAAAGTACATATGTATTGTTTATGCATAATTAACTACAGACTAATAACTGTAAATCCTAAATTTCATTTTTTACAACTGACTTGTTTATGGATTTACAAATTTTTAATAAACTACCAGCTTTTTAAGCACAGCAACAATATCACTGGTCACAATCTATTATGAAAATTAGAGATTCAAGCTTACAACATTAGAAACCCTATCACAACTAGAAACAAAAATATAACGAGTAAAACAATGTTGTCAAATGCCTTCTAAACACAGACAAACTTACTCACTTACTGAAGTGCTTCACAAAATCGAACACACACATACCCACATGAAAACTCACTTTCTTTCTGGAAGAATAATCTACATAAAGTGAACACATAATTTCAATAGTGTTTCTTACGCTTTTTATTTGATGCAATACAATGGATTTAAACAGAGCCGCAAAAAGCAAAGGTCAAAGTAAATCCAGATGTTCATCACGTGTAATTGTGTCTTTCATAGGTTTTTTTTTTAAAACTAGTTGCATTAATAAATACTCTACTGTATATGCATCTTCTGTGGATGGATAAACTGATTGGCTTGAAATGCAAATGAGATGCAAAAATTAGTTTCTCCAAACATTTTCTGTCGTCACTACACGACTTGGCAACCACATTGACCACTGTTTGGTGTCTGCGGTGACATAATATCTATTTATATATATTAAATACTATATAATATATATTTATACACAACACCGAATAGCATGTGTGCTTTCTTCATCATAGTCAAGCCAAACTACTGCCTACCAGGGATTAAAATGTTTGTTGGTAATAGAAGATTTTACTGCATAAGAGGGTTTGCTATGCTCGATGCATTTTCTTGTCCTAAGACGAGACCTCTTGCAGTGTTAAACATTATAGCATCTTTGGCTGAAACCTGGATAAGGATTAAACAGGCGTTACACAATCTACGCCATTATAAAATGTATATTTTACGGTCAGTGCTTACTGACTTAGCATACTTCACTCACCATTATCAAAATGACGATTTATGATTATAATTACATAAACTGTAGATTACTTAATGGATTTTATGCAGAGAAAGATGATATTTCAATCTGCAAATCTACATTTGACATGACGTTGATTTCTTGTATTTCTACAAATGATACGTGCTAATGCCGATTGCTGTTTTGTGTGGCAACAAATCATTGTAGAAACAAAATTCAAACTGTGTTAAGATATTTACCTCAATATTTGGTGAAATAACTTACCTCTGCGATTCTATATTAAAACATGAAAACTCACTTTGATGTCTCACATTCTTTTGAAGGTTTGATAAACCAAATCAAGACTGTGTACGATCTAGTCTATTTTTGAACCTTACATAAATATTGCGATTTCTATTCTAAGTTGCACTGACATAAATATGTAAAGCAGCAGAGTGGGCAGATGTTGGCAGACATAAATGGACCTAGAGTGATTTGTGTCAGAATAGAAATGCCTTCTGGTCAGAGGGAACATCCCGGTTTTAATCAGATTCAAAAGGTCACTTTACTAAGCCTTTAAATCACAATCTAAAAAAAAAGTAGGAAAACGGCCCTTTTAATGGCAGGTTCTACATTCACTGATTGTGAAAGGATGCAAGTAACACCAAGAGCAAACCTATAGAAAACATCTGCTAGAAAGCGTAGCCTAGTAAAAAACAAAAATGTTAATGCAATCAGATATTAGATATTAATCTAATATGCTTTTAATCAAGGAAAGGAAGGAAGGAAAGTGAGGTGACGGCAATATGGCCACTAGGGACCATACTGAATTTGTGCTCTGCGTTTAACCCATCCGTGAAAGTGCACATACACACAGTGAAGTGAACACACACAAACCCGGAGCAGTGGGCAGCCGTGCCGTGGCGCCCGGGGGGCATGTGGGGTTCAGTGTCTTGCCCAAGGACACTTTGTTGCAGAACCCGTAGTAGGGGGGATTGGAACCTGCAACCTTTCGGACACGAGTCCATGTCCCCTACCACTGGACCACAACTCCCACAATTATATACACTCAAACACAAAACAAAACGTCATGCTTTTCCTGGGAATCAAACACACACCTTTTAACAGACTTTGTTAGAGTGTTGCAAAGCATATCACAATTTTTTAACTCTTCATCTTTAAAGGTTTCATTCTCTTATGCATGTTAAAAATCACCCACATTTAACATGCATGCATTACTACTGTAATTATTACAGACACACACACACACACACACACACACACACACACACACACTAGAATGCCCTCTTTTGTGACTCTTCATGCAGCCACTGATTATGTGATGGCAGGAATCCCAACAGACCGAATGTGAGTACGGAACTTGAAAGCTCATCCTTGTAATGTGATGTCAGGGGAATAGGGTTTCTGTTCACACTGGAGTTAAAGAAAGTAGAAAAAGAGAATCTGTTGCGTGTGTGTGTGTGTGTGTGTGTGTGTGTGTGTGTGGCCTTGTTTTGTGCCTTCGTTGTGCATTCTTCCTTGTCGGGCATTGGTTGTTTTCAGCTTTGTTCTTTTTGTATCCTTTTTGTTCCATTTTTGTATTTTATATCTCACATATTTGTTGTATTGAAGTTTTTTTTTTTATTTACAAATTAAAAACTAGAAATAAATTAACTGTAGTTAAATTGCATTATATTGTATTAAATTCAAAGGTCATGTATCAATTTGTTTATTTTCTACTTTTTACATTTCTGGGTCACTGGGAGCTGGCAGCCTATGGTGGACAACCATACACAACTATGGCCACTTTTTTAATGCCAATTTTTAATTCACCTGAAATGCATGTTTTTGGATTGTTGGGAAAGACCTGGAGTAGCAAAACTTTTTACTTTTAGTAGTAAAAAATAAAATTATCTTAGTTTTAAAATTCAAATATATGTGGGAAAAGTACAGAGATTCAAAGATTGTTTCAGTTATATTTTTTTACATAAAAGTAAAATAAAAAAAGCACTGTATTTTAATTAATTCTAACTTGTATAATGGAGATCTTTAAACAATTAAAGTAACTGGACCTGATCACAGTCAAATTTAAAGACACTTATCAGAACATTTGCAGTTCACACGGTGATGCAAAACTAATATCTAATAACTAATTACTAATAGATATTTCTGTTGTGTTGTTGATGCAAATGGCCAGTAGAGGAGCAGAGAGAAGACTGAGACCTGGAGCTTTTCACTTGATTCAAATGTCTCAATGGGCTTCAGCTCTAATGAAAGGAGCTGCTTGCAAATCCACAGACAACTTAACAAGAGTAAATGTTAATAGAGAATTACAGGAAAGACATGAATCTTCATTAATCTCCTCCAGATTAGCATTTCAAATGTATGCTTCGTTTAGCTACAAACATTTTTTTTAATCGAATTGTGATGACATGATCTTAAAAACCGTTCAACTGTTTTATTAAAGGAAAGGATGACGACAACAACAGAGTTAGTGTGATGAATTATCATGATTTCCTAAGAGAACATTTCCTTCATAATTCAAAGTTTTTCAATCTATTTAGGGAGTTAAAATCCCGTGTGCTGTATAAAGATAGATGAGAACCACCATTCATATTTCCAATGATCTTTGCCTTTCGGAGAAATATTTCTATTTTCTTATCTTGATGCAGCAAAGATAAACGTCTTTTTTTATATAAACTTTGAACAAAAGATCTTTTTATCCAATACTTTAGAGTGGGAAAAGGTTTCCTGTGGTTTAAAAGTTAGTGTTACATACGTAGGCTCATTGTTAAACTTACTCTGCCCTCTTGTGGGCACAATTACGAATAACATCAACATCATACAACATACAGAGTACTAGTGGTTTTAATTGTTTGCATTTGTGTGCGTGTGTGTGTGTGTGTGTGTGTGTGTGTTTATATATTCATTTAGATTTATTTATAGATTTCTATTAGATTCACAGATTTATTTTACAAAGTTCGTTCAAACATTGGAATTTATATGCAATTTAATCCATTACACACTCATATTTTCACTATTCTTAACTGTTTATAAATGTATAAAGATGCCAAATTAGCTACTTTTTTATTTTAAGGGCAAATACATTTTCAACAGTCTTACAAAATTGCACACTTTTACATTTCAACATTTGTGTACACAATACTACTTCTACTACTTCTACTACTGCTACTACAACAACTACAACAACTACTACTACTACTATAATTAACTATTGGTATTGCTACCTATTATTAATACTGATACAGTGTCTTTATTTTACAATGTTGCAAAACCTTAGCTATGTTTACATGTTTTACATTCTACATGATTCTTACCTTGGCCACTAGAGGTCCTCCTTGATTCCTCTCGGGCTGTAGCTTGATTTAAGCCAATTTCTAAACGTTGTTGTTGATATATTCATGAAAAAAATAATGTGTCCTTAAAACAAGACGCTCAAAGTGGGTTAATTTAAGTTCCCGTTTGCTAGATTTACTGAGGATGCATAGTATTTCCTCTGGTGCTAATGGAATATTGGTCCAGACTAAGAGTCATATCTCATGGTCTCATCCAGCCCCAGTGAATCAATACTAATTGCATGCGGTAAGTAGCAGTGACCACACACCGTACGAGGCAGCTTTAATCAGTCCTTATGCCCCAGATGAAAATAATGAGCCATAATAGAGATGATCTCATTCGGCACCAGAGGTGACGCAGGAAGTGGGTCAGAGAACCGAGCTGCTAATGGTCTTTCATCGGCTCTAATATCTTCATGAGGATATAATGAAATAAATGAGTCAGTAAGGTGATTAAAAGTGAGTTGTTGCTTTATATATATATATACACACACAAACACACACACACAAAGGAGTACAGTATTCTGTACAAATACACGTCACAAAAAGTGAACCTGAACACAGGACAACAAATGCACAATATGACTAATTATAATCAACTGCATTAGACACCCGACTTAAACACAAAAAGCATTAGGGACCCCAGGGGCATTTTGGGTAATGGAGTCCAGGAAACCACAGCAACCGTAGCAGCACAACCCTGGCAGTACGTACATAGATTGCTTTGACTTAAACATACTAATATGCTCAAATGGTAATAAAAAATGCTTGCTAATTCTCTATTCGGAATTGCATTTTAATTTTAATATTTATGTTATAGTGTGGTTCTAAACACCACAACAACATTTTGTGTATTATCCTAGCATAAATTGAAACTAACAATACTGTTCCATGTCTTATAACTGGAAATTTGATGGGTTGATCCTAAAAAGTGTGTCTGTTGAAAAGTCGCCTAAATCCGCCTTTCCAGAAATAGGGATACGTGAGTGGATTTGTTGCTTGTTGTGACTTTTTGCCCCGTTCTGGCAGACGGATGATGCTAGACAGTAAAAGTCCCTGGAGGGTGTGTTTATTTAGTAGCAGTGAATAAAGAAGGCAGATATGGGGGTCATGGCCACTACAGGTGCAGCTGTGTGGGGCAAGCAGGCGTCCCAGATTCACACAAGCACTTTGCTTTTGTGCAGGAGTCCAGGTTGCCTTTCCACAGACACTTGCTTTGTCTTCTCCTTCAGTGGGACTGATAAGGCACGGATTTCTCTGGCTCAGCCTCTCAACATATGACCAGGCGATTAATGTTGCCCAGGGCAACGCTGATAAGGATTACAGCAGCTGGCATTTCCTGTCTTTCCGAGATTTATGGCGCATGGCTGTTTTCTGTTTGAGTCTTCTCGATGAATTACAATGCAATTTTTTTTCTGAGAATAGCAAGAAAAGGCTGATTGTGCTAATCCCAGACTGGAATGGATTCTGGGCTTGGTTTCAGCCTGGCTAGCGAGCTCTAAAACAGTTGTGTTAAAATTCACATTTATCATTCCTTTTGTTAGCAGTTTTTACTTAATGGAGACTTAATATTGTTGTCGCTTCACAGCAAGAAGGACCTTTATGAGACTCGAGTGTGTGTGTGTGTGT
>CM051495.1:22411495-22504814 GCA_028031935.1 Paedocypris micromegethes | reverse complement strand
TGTGTGTGTGTGTGTGCACGCGCATATATACAGGGTGTGTTTTCTGCATTCAAGTCCAGAGTTGTTGCAATTCGCAGCAGCTCCCCATGACCCAGAAATGGAAAAGCAGTGTATCCTTTCTTTTCTGTGTTTTGTTGCTTGTTTTAATAATTTTTGTGCTTTTCCAATGTTTTCTTTTTTTTTCATTTACCTGTATTTTTTTTTTTGTACTATTCGAAGTTCACTCTTGCAGTCTTGCTCCACCAACATTTCTTAAGTATGGTACTTATTTAAGAATGCATTTGATGCTTTTTCTGCTATTTCTTAATCTTCATCCGGATATAATGATATTCTGGTTTGTGAAAAACAAATACAGTATTGTGTTTCCATTTAGTATTGATTGTTTCCAACGTCATTATAATATTTGAAACTATGTAACTTGCAACTGTGGGATAAATGTTGCAATACTTTGTGTGTGTGTGTGTGTGTGTGTGTGTGTGTGTGGAAACAGGATCCCATATTGTGTAAGTACTATTGAAGTTTCACTCACTTTATTTTACATTGTCTGTTAAAAAGAAAAACTCTCCATCCATCCATCCATCCATCCATCCATCCACCCATCCATCCATTCATCAGCACACCACGGGACACATCATCCAATCAAAGAGTGTTTGTGTTTTGTAGCATGTGCAGTGTATTTCAGTGCATCTGAAAACAAACTGCCCAATCTGAAAACTTTTTAAGTAATTTTATTTTTTGAATTTTAAATCACATTTTAGCCATGATTAACTTAAGCACACAGTCTCACTTTACACTCTAGATCACATGGGTGTAAACTCTCATGGCCTTTATTAGTTTGGCTTCAAGCTGTGACATAATGTACGAGAGCTTTGTCCTCTTGGGCAAAAGGGAGGCTGACAAACGAAATATGACAGCAATGTTAGTGACACTTCTTGACCTTTGATTCCTTGTCTTCCTTTTACCAGCACACGCGCCATAAATGCTGCACGGACACCAGGAATTCTTCAAAAACACCAGTCCACCTGCAGGAATTACAAATATGTACTAAACATTACTTCACGTGCACCTGGAATTATGTACGTGCACCTGGAATGATGTCAGTGCGTCATCACTAACGTCATCATAACCCTAACCCCACTCAACGTGACCAACAAACCATAAATTAAAATAATACAAAACAAAAGATAAAAAAAAATAATGAAATGCATGGCTTCAAATAATACGCCTAATCTCAAATCATACACTAATCACAAAATGTTTGGGTACTGTACATAAAACTACAAAATACAGGATGAAAACACAACTGGAATCACACACACACACACACACACACACACACACACACACACACACACACACACACACATTTTATCCACAATGTTATTATCACAGACGCATATTAAAAGTCTTTTAGTCTTTTTAAAAGTCTTAAAGTTTTATTTTCTTCTATTTTTTTCATATTCCAACTTCCAACCTAAAAAGAACAACAAGTCAACAATTTAAATCAATGTTTTCCATATAATTCTAATGCTTTATATGTCGAATAAACAAAAGTTTGATTGTATACATTTTTTTATTGCCATATTTAAAACTTTGTTTATCTCCATCTACCTTGACTACAGTTGTTTCCCACAAGAGGGCACTGTTGACACATTGCTACTGTTATCCTGTTAGGGTTTAAACTGTCGGACAAAAATAAGTGTTCTGCTGAGATGTGTTTTAAATCACTGCAAAAATGGTCTTTTTCTTTCTGTTTCCTCTTGTTGTTCCGTGCAAGAGTGGGAAGATGATTATTATCAGAAAAAAATAAATTAAAATAAGTTGGGCTTACGGATAGCTTTAACTTTAATGAACACAAGGTCTATATGTAAAAAATAACACCAGACATGGATTTTCACAAAGCTCATTTGACATTTAGCTTGATGCACCACTGGATCACTTAACATTTGTCATGATTGGCATTTATCGACAAAAAACACAAAGAACAGTGATTGGCACATGGAGGATACTTTTCAGAATCTTGATTTTTTTGGTTTGCAATCTAATTTTGTACTAACTACAATATATATATTTTTTCATTTTGCTTTCTGCATGTTTCCATATTCCATGTTTGGTTACACTGGGGTCATTGGGGTCTTGGAGATGTCCAAAATGAATGATCACTGGCAGTGACCATAGATGCTTACAATAATGTCAAATAACATTATGCAGTGCTGACCATTTTTAAATAGATTTTCTAAAGACATAAATCTTTGTTTGCTCTTTTAAAATGTAATTGGCTACTTTTGCTGTCTTTGTGGGAACAGGATGACTCATGTTTTCTATTTTTGCCTTTCAATTGAATACATTTTTTTAATAAAACAATGCTAAGTATCTAGCTTTAAGCCAATGTTGCAAAACTTTTAAAACAGGTACAATTATCGTTTTTGTTTCTTGATTTAAAACATGTGAAAATGTGCTGTTAATAGAGTAGCGATTGTAGCCCCTTCTCCGATGTTACCCAGGCAACCGAGTGGTTTGGAGTTGAACCTGCCACCCTGGAGTTTCAGGTTCGAGTACTTTTCTGGTGGGTTCTACAACTGAGCAAGACACTGACCACCACATGCTCCCTGACACCACGGCTTAAGGCTGCCCACTCTTATGAGTTTGTATTTGGGTGTGTGTTTGTGTGTGTGTGTGTGTGTGTGTGTGTGTGTGTGTGTGTGTGTGTGTGTGTGTGCAACGTGTGACATGTTAATTGCATTTATTGAAATACACAGATGTTCTTATTTATCAAATGTTTCTGATTTTAGTTTACCATTTAACAGAATTAAAAAATTATTTTTGATGCTCAGGAAGGAGATGTGATTGAGATTCAAATGGACGCGTGTGTATATATATATATATATATATATATATATATATATATATATATATATATATATATATATATATATATACATATCGTTTTTTTTACAGTATCTGTGCTTTATAGACGTCCTGTTGCTTATTTAAAAGGGAGAATCAGGATAACCATAGATCACAACATCAGTCATTCAATGTTACAACAATTTCAGAGCAAATGAATCTTTTTTACGTTGAACTCTATTCCTAAATGTAGATTAAGTAATTTAAGGATCTTAATTGTTCCTTTTACCCTAACACATTATTTTCTAATTGAACTCAGACATTGTGCATTGTGTATGTAATCAAAAGCACAGAAAGCTAAATCTATTTTACCCTCCGGCATTGCAGCGGTTTAACAGAAATAATTTGTAATAAACTATAATTGAAAGTGGAGAGAAACAATCAGCGAGGGCAGGAGAATCCTTAGAGAAACGCGGTTGACTCTGGAAGGCCACATTTATTATCACAATTAAACAGACCTTTCTGTAATTTTCATAAGGTGAAACTAAGCTCAAGGCAGATGAATATTGATTTGGAATTCATTTATTAATCATCTTACTGTCTTAAAGGTGTTTCAGATTTGAAGCGCTTGCTTTTTGACCTTGCTGAGGTACTGCACTTTCTTGCCCCTGCTTTATGTGTCTGTATGAGCACTGAAGGATTTTAGATTAGCTGATTAAATGACATAAATGACCGTGTTGGCACTCACAAGGTCTGCCCCGCATGTCGACGCTGGTATAAATCGCAGTATAGGTAACGTCCTCACATCACCTTTAGTGGCAGTGCTTTCGTTATAATAATCTGACTTGCTGCCGCACTCAAATATAAGCACCCCGTGAGCATAAGCACCCTGCAAACATAAGAGACCCACCTGATTTTTCATGGCCCCCAATTTCTAAAATTCTAAAAAGATAAATAAAAAAGAATTTCTAAAAACTTATATCTAACTTGTGAGACAATTATCAGTGGAAAGTTTAAACAATACGCAAGTGATTGAAATTGCCGAAGCATTTTATGGGGAAACGGAATGAATTCCACAAGGAGCCAGCAGGAGGCACTATAATCCCTGCTCTTAAAAACACGCTCTCCTGTTACATGTCCGCCATTGCTCGTTCATATATTTCACTATATTTTTAATATCTTAATGAAGAAAACTGTCCATATACGCATATAACCACCCTCCAAGAATTGGAAAAAGGGTGCTTATATTGTAAATGAGCGTAAGTAGGGTATACTTTATATTTTTCACAGCACTGTGGCATTTCGTCTTTGTCATTGTGCCAGTTTTCCTGTTTTACTTTTGTTCATAGGTATCAAAAAAAGATCCTTATGCTTCTTAAAATACAAAGGCAGAATCAGCAGTAATTAGTGATGGTCTTCAGCCTCATTCTGGAGGTTCATCCAGGTAGAGACGAGGAACTCCCCGTGCTGTCTTATCTCTCCGACCAACCGAGGCAGGGGCCAAAGGGGGCTTGTAATGGCACCACAACATCGGTTGGTGATTGCCGACTTATTAAGAAGGCACTGGAGTGGAACATTGCATTTTCAGTTTCAATTAAATCCATGAGAGCATATATAATGCATTTGAAGACCTTTCTTTGCGGGAAGGCTTTTGAATTTGGGAGAGGTTTTTGTTTGTTTGACACACAATTAGCTTAGCCTGACCGCTCATCCGGCCTGTCGTTTGGAGGCTAAACATCTATTCTACTGGCATTCACGTCTCCATGCAAGTGTATTCTCAAACTGTGAGCTAAGTTGACAGTTTTAACACTTAATGACATTGCTGAGATTATGTACCCTTTTATTTTGGCTAAGATCTAGTTTCTTACTTAAAAGTCAGAGAGTTGAACCGAGGTGAAAATCCCAAACCAGCAGGTTCCACAACCAAAGTGTCCTTGAGCAAGACACTGACCCCTATCTGCTCCCCACTGTCCTCTGCCCACTGCTCCCGGCACGTGTGTTTGCCTTAAATACAGTCAAATCCTGATAATTGGGACATTTGTGAATGGAGACATTATTTATGCTAGTAACTGTCCTCCCGTGCCCTATCCTGCTTAAACCATTACAACGTGTGTGTGTGTGTGTGTGTGTGTGTGTGTGTGTGTGTGTGTGTGTGTGAGTGTGTGAGCGTAGATAACGCACAATTAGGTTAGATTCGATCTTTATTGTCATTGACAAGTACAGGTACAAGACAACAGAATGATGCTGTTAGTTATAGTGTGTCTCGTTATATGTTGCTGGCCCCAACAACTTTTGGTGTGAAAATGGGACTTTTAGTGTGGTGTATTTTGAAAATTGGGATAAGGAGGGTTGCATTGTTTTGCATAAGTCAGACAAGGCTCCAGTATAAGGCAAATTAAAGTACAGTATTTATTTATTTATTTATTTTTAACACGAAAAATACAGCCTGTTTGTTTGTTTGTGTCAGTGACGCAAACTACATGAAGACTTTACTAATTTACTAGTATTTTTGGTTAATTTCTTTGGAGGACAAGGCAATATTGCCATCTGCAGGGTGCTGAAGGTACTGGGTGCAATTTATGAGCAAAATCATGTGAACTTGAATTAGCGACTGCAATCTTTTGAACATTTGAGATTTTTTTGTTATTTTCTAAAATATCTATTTTGTGCTGCCATTTTGAAACATCAAGGTGCTAAATTTCTAAAGAATGTTTTTCACATGTCTTACTGTTTTCAGAGCATAAACTAAGTACGAGTTAAATACTTTAAGTTCTTGTAAATTTGGATACTTGACTTTTACACAAGTCCTTTTGGAATTGGTGACTTGCAACTTGTAATGGAATAATTTTTACTGTAAGGTATCCTTGTACTCAAGTAGTTTTACTCAATATTGTTTTCAGGTGTGTTTGTGTTGCGAGAGGTCCCGGGTTCAACTCCCGGACGAGCCCCCAATAATTGTTACGATCCCCCTGTGGACCGTGTCTAGGGTTTCAGGAGAATCATATTTAGGTGCGGGTGAGAAGAATTGATAACACTGAAATACCAGGTCTCAACATAAATGTATTTGTATGTATAACAGAAATCAGAACCCAGGAGTTGCAAACAACGTGTAGATTTGGGGAAGGGGAAAGGAACGAGAGTGATGCCAAATAAAAGAAATAAACAAAACCAACAATGCTAACTAACAAGTCCCTGCTAACAAAATAAACCCCGAATCAGGGTAACAAAAGTCTTTGGCGTAAAGCGCCCTATCTCCTGACTAACCAAAAACAAAAGATACACAGGCGGCACCACTCCTAACCTGGTGTATTTAGACAGGACAGTCAGCCTGTGTGTGCACGATGTAAGTCGGCCGACAGTCGTACCTGTTCACTTTCCCCTATATAGGGACGAAATAAACATTACGGAGGGCAAAACAGAAGTCAGAGTGAACAATTGACAGGGGGTAACAAACAGCTGGTGGCAGTGCGATCGGGGTGTGGCTCTCGGGAGCGCGCTTCTTATATAGTAGGTGGCGGCCGGCCATTGGCGTGCCTGGCTCCACCTCCGGTGCCCGGGACCGCGGGACTGTGAAACAAAACTAGTCTCGTTCTCACGGGACGTAACAATGGTAAATTATTCTAGGTTTGATTAGATTTAAGCGTAAAGTAAAATGTTTTTGAATTCATGCTTGCCAAAAATCATGCACATTACAGTTTAGTATAAATTGATACAGGAAAAATGTAGCATATGAAAGAAAATTATTATCTTCAATTCATAAAATCTGTAACAGTGAAACAGAGTAAATTATGCTTGTTTATCATTACCATTGTCTGAAAATGTTCCTCTTTTTATAGATCTTGAGCGTATAGACTAATGTTAGTTCAAGCTTGCTGAACTGGGACATCGCTGCAGGGGAGACTAGAAAGTGTTTTACAATTGAATTATTTTGTTTTAGGCAGCCAGAAGTAACTGATAGAATGCCGTGCCTTCCTCACTTAGCATAATTGTCATTATGTGAACTATGGATCTGAAAAAATGTGATTATGGTAATTTTGACAACGGACAAAACAACCTCAAGTGCAAACTCTGCATGGAATAATAGCTTAGTAATTCTTCATTACCAGGGTGGAAAGCATTATTTGTGCAACAATAGTTTTGACCTCAGGCCTTAAATTGCTTTGGCACTGTTTTTCACGGCTGGTGACTACAGTAATTTTTTCACATGTGTAGCAATATACGTGAACATATTAGAGTTTTCGATGTTTCTTGTCTAAACGTAATTTACCTTGTGCTGGAAAACATGTCCTTTAATTCCTTGTTCATCATCTAATGGCTTTTAAGGACATCTACTTATTATCCTGTCCATTCTATTATAATACATTGTGTTCCGTGGAGCTTTACTTTGTAACGCAATTATGTGTCTGTATTTTTGGAAAACTTTCTTTTTAACAAGTCTTCATAAATCATATGCTAAAAAAATTGTGTTTTATTTCGGGTTTTTAGGAAATATTGTACAGTACATATAGTTCTCACTCTTCATCTGACCCTGGCATGGAAGACAGTAGAAAAAAATTGACTATAAAGCATAGAAGCATGCATAAAATTTTATAGACTCATATAAGTACATAATGTACTGATTAAAAGCAGGCTTTTAACTGCTCTCCTCAGCGTTGTCTCCAGGGTGAGAGTGGAACATTCATTGGCAAGTATTGCCACAATCTAACTTTCTGATTGACTTCCTTCTCACCCCTTCTTAATTTCATGTCTGTTCTCTTTAGCCAAACCTATTTTTTAGAGCTTCTGGCAGTACATCCGTCCTCTTCCTCTTTTTAGCATTTTTTTTGTTCATTTTGATTCAGTTTCCTTTTATTTTGCCCTCCATCTATTTTTCCATTTATTATCGCTGCCTCTCTTGCACGTTTTTCTTTTCTGGTCCTTTATCTGTTAAACACACACTCACTCCCTCTCTCTCTTTCTCTCTCTCTCTCTCTCTCTCTCTCTCTCTCTCTCTCTCTCTCTCTCTCTCTCACACACACACACACACACACACAACCCACTTCTTTTCATTTTATTGCATTTCAGTCTATTTTCCCCTGAGCTCTTTTCATTCTATCTCTTGTCTTCTCTTTTTTCCTCATTCACTACAACTGAAAGTTCGTAAAGAAATTTGACCATAATCATGCACAACTTCAGTTGATGACTTTACATTGGACACTATGAATCAAATTGTTGATTACAGTGAAACGTAAATTTGATAAAACCAATGGGAATTTTTCTATTTTTTTTGTCGATTTTTTTCTACAAAGAAAGAAAAATCTAATGTTAATGCTTTCAGCAGTGAAAGATCAATAGAAAAAAACTTTGGAGGAAAATAAATTATTTGTTTTTGAGATGCAGTGCAATAGTGCCAGAACATTCTGAATTAATCTATGGAAAAAAGAATACACAAATCCAACATGTAGATATAACTCCGGAATTATTAAGAAGGTGGATCCCTCAGGGTTTAGGAATTTCTATTAGGTATGAATGAGAGCTTCGTCAGCATTGCTTTCTCATAGTGTACTTTCTGAATCAAATGACTTTTCACTCAATATAATCAATAGGAATAAAAAAAGAGTCATATAAAAAGTTTGATACTTCACATCACTACCTGTCAGCAATGTGGAAAATGTGCATGAAAAAACAAAACAGATCTTCGACATTTTGCACCACACACTGAAAATTGCTCACAAATGCATAGACAATTAACATGCTATTTCAAACTTGAACATTAGTATTGATCTAGGCTACTTTTAGTGTAGACTGGGTCTGTATTGGCTCTCCTCTTGTTCCTTTTTTTTTCTTTTGTTACATCTGTGATATCTTTTAAACTGTTTAAATGGTTTTGTTTGCATAGCCAACACTACTACCAGAGATAACCAATGTTTTACTTGCACTTTGGTATTGCCTTTTCTCTAGTTCCATGTGAAATTGGCATGGAATGTATTTCTGAGGCTATACGAGCAAAAGAGGTGATGTAAGAAAGAGAAAGAAACTAGGATCAACGCTTCCCAACTACAAAAGCTACACCAGTTTCCAAGTGTCTGAATGGCTTTCTCCACTGAAAAAAGCTATCTCACACATTTACCTAAAATGTACATTTTATAAAATAAATTGTCCATTTGTTTCCCTCCACTAAATAACATCTTATTTTCACAAGTGTTTCTCTTGGTTTGCTTGCATGACAGTCATGTGCTACATGTGTGACTTGATATTTTTCTTCCATTACGTTTTCCAGCATTATGAGCTGTATGTCAATTTAATCTTCTCAGGGCTTTAGAATCACTGATGCATGATTTATTTTCCACTCCAGCAACAGGCTGTTTCTAGAGTTTCTGTGTTTCTATGTCTCCCGGCGCCATTTATCTGGTGCACAATAAAGTTTTTGTTAAAAAAAAAAAAGCTTGTTCCATTGTCTGGCTGGAAAGATAATGACCACCAGGCATTCTGTACCATGAAATTGTAACATTGTTTTAAAAAGTATAGATGCATAACCGATTTTAAAACCATGAACTTAAAATAAAACGTGAATTTTTCATGCTTTTTCCATGCTCAACCACAGGACACAAATAATTAACTGTGATAACCGTGACATTGAACGATGATTCTGAAAAGCATTGCGTCTTCAGTTTGTATTGTCCTCTGTTGATAGTGATCACATGGTGCTGCTGGGATTAATAGTAGATGCAAATTGGCCTATAATTCACACACCATTCAGATTTAAGAATGCAAGCGTCATCTTGGTTACAGGTACAAGTCATCAAGCATGAAAGGTTTGAGACACAGCCTTTTGTTCATTAACTGAGATTATACTCAGACTATATCTAATCCATGCTGTACTTGTATATATTTTTTGCTAGCAATTGGCATTTGAAAATCAGCCATGAACTTTAATTATCAATCATAATAATTGATTTTGAGTCCGTGGTAAATTGCTTGTATATGTAACAATATTAATTGAGCTATGCCAGTGTGTGTACGTATAGTAGTCGTCTTACTTCTGTGGTTTCAATATGTTACAGTGCTGTCAAAGTTGACGTGTTAACGCACGTGAATAATTTTAAGTGCTTAATCACGTCAATTATTTTTAACGCCATTAATCACAGTTGCATTTTTTTTTACTTAGAATAGAACCAAGAGACCAGAGCTGTCTATTATTATTATTATTATTATTATTTTTTTTTTTTTTACAAAAAACATGAAAAAGGTGGGAATGAAGCCCCTTGTTGTGGTATGAATCAGTTAAAATAAATATGTAATTGGTATAGGCTTCCGCACCTAGGGACCTTCTTTACCTTAATGGCCATCCATTCACAAGACAGCAGTCCATTCTTGCCACGAACAGTCAGGCAATTAAAGTCCCATAACTGGTAGCCATTCAATGAAGACATTCATTTACAAGAGCTTTAATGCATTTATGGTGCGGTTTTGACATGCCATCATAACAGTGATGAATAGGGCCACACATTTATAGGAGCACAGCTGTAAATGCTAATGAAGAGGAGGGTTGAAATCCCTCTAATGTAGAACTTCTCAAGGCCACGTCAAAATGAACAAAATCATCATAATCACCTGAGCGAAGATTGAATTGAGTAATAAATGGGTCATTTTCTAATAAGAAAAAAAATGTTTTTGTGTCTTGTTTTGTTTTATTATTTATGCAAGATTGATCAGCAGCATCTTGGGATTATTATTATGGGTGTCAGATTGCTCAATTTCAATCATCGGATTAAAAAATCGCCGATTCCCCATGTCACGTGGCTTGCCAAAAAAAGCATTTAGGCATTTAATTTAACTCCGGTTTCCCCCACAGTCCGAACAAAAACATGCAGTTTAGGTGAATCTGGCTGTTTGTGTGTGAGTTTGTGTATGCCCGGCTGAAGTGGACGCTGGGGCAGATTGGCTGCCGCTATTTTACCGGGCAATTAGTGTGTGTGTGTGTGAATGTTGTTGTGTTTCTGTAAGGCGAACTTGAGTGTTTAGAAAGGCGCCGATAAAAAAAAAATTGAATTAATTATTATTATTATTATTATTATTATTATTATTATTATTATTATTATTATTATTATTATTATATGCCATGCAGTAAATGTACTTGAAACAGTTAGTCCCTTGGATCATAATGGAACAAGATAAACATATAAACCCATTAATTTATTCATAGTTTCACCATCCGTAAATAATGTTGAAACACACAAACAAACCCAATTGAAATATCAAATTTCAAGGCATTGTCATATTTTTATTGATATTTTCACCTTAATAAAAATGCCTATTCTGTTTTGATTTTGTGTTTTCTTGTCCTAGATCTCAACACCCCCATGGGTGACAATGGGTCTCTTTTACTTTAGTTAAGTTTTTTACTGGTGCTAAACGTGTAAAAGCTGTTCAAGAGCACAGATTTGTGAAAACTAATTGTACTCTGGTGAATATATAATGCCAAGGTGAATATCTATTGTCATTTTATTTAAACCGTTCCTAGTGCCCCATTGTAGCACATCAAGTGATGCTGAGAATGGTGACAACGTCGAATCTGTCTTGAAAAAACAGGTTATCTACATTTTTGCCCACATACCGTGCTCATTACAATTCAGCTCTTGTTATTTTTAATGGAGGTTGTGCTCTGGCCTGCAGAGGCCGAGTGAAGAGAGATGGAGCTTGTGATTCTGCTGTATCCACTGCAGATGCTGCTGTCCACTGCGAACAAAAGACGGGCACACGCCAGACCTTATCACAGTGTCCAACAGATAGTTGTGCACATCCCAATCTCTCCCGAACAGACTATTCCCAATTCTTCTAGGGAGTTTTTTATTTTTTCTTCATCTCTACCTATTTTTAAGCATACATTTGAAAATGGCTTCTTCAAGCAAATAATTGCAATATTGGCAACACAAAGACAGATGTTGTACCGTACGAGAGATGTCAGCAGATCTTTGTCTTTGACTCAGGGGTTCTTTGCAGCTTGCAGATTCTACAAAATAACCTTGCACTGAGCTTTGTGTGATGCCTACAAAGGGCGCTCCTGCAGAGAGCAGCATGTGTGCAGAGTTTGTACTATTTATCTTTTTGACCGTTGAATGATGTAGCTGGTTCAAGTTCTTGTTGCTACATCGCCTAGTAAAACCGTGTTGCCCTTTTTAATAAGCCAATTTTCCACAATCTTTCTGCATTAGTACCTCCTTTCAGTCCTTTCAAGTCATATTTCATTCACACATTTTGCAGTGACAATTTAAAAGTCTCTTTAAGCTGGCATTCTACTGGACGTCCTATTCGCATAATTTTTTCAGTACCAACACTGATTCAGCTCAGTGCGGCTGCAAATTATGTATTAATTTTGCACATTTTTCCACATTTTACAAATCGTGGCCATTTATTAATTAGGGTTTAAACTTTACAAATGCCAAAATCAGTATTGACTGGGGAAACACTCAAGATTAAAGATTTTCTATTGTCGCTCTACTAATACTGGGTGTTACAGTAAGTAGCACAAAATTAGAGCAATGCTTACAGTACAAAACAATGCAGTCAATACAAAAGTTACAGTTTACAGAGCAGGCAATAGAAAGAAAGAATAATACTGTATAAATCTGTATAAAGAGTAAAGGGAAGCATAAACACTGTAAATTACCTGAATAATAATAATGTATACAGTATATTATACTGATGCATTATTACTTGTCAGGTTATTCATATTTCTTTAACTTTTTTGTGTATGTGTGCACATTTATATTTAAGCTATTAGCCAAATTGAATTTAAGCTATTTCTTGGTTCACACTTCTCTAAAAAAAAAAAAAAAACTGATCTGCATTTCTCCATAGGTCAGGCTAGGCTTAGAGTCCAGTGAAAGCTTTTCTGTGAATCTTGGGATATGGCCAGATTTAGCGAATGAAATCCACTTAGAACATTCGAAAGCACGGGAGAAAAGCACATCGGCTGAATTTTATCTACGCTTGTACGTACACGTGCCCACAAGCATTCATGTACCAATTTGAAGGGGGAAAAGGAAACTTGTAGAAATTCTTGCTTTGACCCAGAAATGTCAAAATTCTCAAAACCGTATGTTCAGACAAGAGGAAATTATACAAGGACAAAAATCATGTGACACAAATGATCAAGCTCAAATGACTGGGTTTGAATTCACAGCAAAGACTCTAGTTTGAAAAACTGACACCAATTTTCAGAAGTCCGTGCGCTTCTGTGAGATGTCACTGTAATTATTTACCTGTAAATCCCCTGGAATAATTCCCCTTCTTCTGTCAACGTGTGAGGAACATTTTAATGAGATCCTTTATCCTTTTTTAGCTGTGCAAGGCACAGGGGTTGAATATCTGGAGTTGAAATCTCCAGTGTTGAATAAGAAACCAGTTGATTTATTTTTAATGCTGTCTTGAATTTACCTAACAAGACTACGATATTTGGCAGTTGTGGTTCAGATCCTCCTGACTCTTTCATATTCACAATATTTGACAGCATTGGCATCACTGCAAAACTGTCTGGAGATGAGATCCTCCACGAATGGATGAACAACATTAGCTCTTCTACCTCCTGATGGAAAACATGACAGTGGAGATCTCAGAGGTCGGACTTCAAAAGAGCGTAGGGCTACGATGCCTCCATACCTACTACTATAGAGAGCAGGACTTAAGAAAGACTTCGAGAGAAAATAGAGAATACTTGCTTAGTTTTGTGTGTCAAACGTTGTATAATGATGTCAAGATATTATGACCAAAATCTAATGTTCTATGCTTAATGTGAGAATAGTCTGTACCTTCATTCTGTATAGCTGAGACTCAATATCTTTTTTTTGATTTTGGAGGGTGGAGTACATACGTAGCCCAATCACCATGAAACAATTATTTCTCATTTAAGACCAATGTTTGATACTATTGTATTTCCAGTGGTGTAAAGTACAGTGGAGTAAATTGACTTTGTTGCTTTACTTTTTGGCTACTTGTACTGAGTATCAAAAATATAAGCAACTTAAACTCTCTAACTCTCTTGACTACATTTTTGATTGAGAATATGTACTCATTACTCCATTACATTTGTGTGGACACGTACCGTTACTCGTTACATTGTGATTGTGCGCTAGAAGTCGACATCCTTTTTTATCTTGGTTAATTTCTTGGGTGGATGACTAAGACTGACTTTTTGCTCTTTAGTTTATCTTTTTTGTTTTGCCATTTTGAATCATTGAGGTGTTAAATTTAATTTCAATATTATCAAACAAAACAATCATAAATAAAGGGTTTCTTGCTTTGTTTTGTGTCTAAATTCAGTATGAGTGAAATGCTTAAATTCTTTTAAAATGGTATACTTTATGACCTTCTCAGTTTTGGCTACTTGTATCTAGTAATGAGTAATTTTTACAGTAATGTATCTGTCTTTTTACTCAAGTATTATTTTCAGGTACTCTTCACACCTCTGGGTCTTTGAGATCTTTCTCTGTTCATCTCTTGTATTTTCACTAAGTGGACATATTTTTCATATAATTTGCATCTACAAACAGCCCAAAGATTGAGTGAATGTCTCTCTATCTCTTAAAATATCGCTATCTCTATCAACAAATGACATCAAGATATTCTGTCTTTGGGGTTATAGACACTTAAAATGGCTCCAGCTCCCATAACACAACAACGAAAGAAGATATCATTGACTTTGGAATTTGTGCACTTTAAAGGCTTTATTGAACAATTTAAATTATAGAAGAAAAGCCACGGTATAACTAATTAGTATAGCATATTCAAACTCCACTTGTTCAGGGATTTGCATTGTAAACAGCTTAAGTTACTGTGCGATTTGGATAAACTCCCAACTTAAACCCCTTTAATGAGTCTTCCATCCTTCAACTTCTGAAACATTATGATTGGATTGTTGTATGTTATTACGGCTTTCATCTCATAATTGAAGTCATTTATCCTATAACATTATTCAAATTAGGGTGGTATGACAGAAACTCTCATTGGTTGACTGCATACGTTCTTTTTAGTGGACTGAATGGTCCCATGTGGTGTGGGAATCTGAAATGAGTTTTAATATTTTTTTTTCCTCACTAGAGATATTAGCATACCATCATGTCTGTATGGGGAAGAAAACTCTTGTCAAGGGTATTCTTCATCAGCATACTTCACTTCTTTCAAATGGCTCAGTAAAAAAATCCCTCCTAATTTCGGCAAATGTTAAAAACCGTTAAATAGTACAACTTAAGGTGCGTTTAATGAAAATCGATGTGTTAAATTTTAAATGTAACACTGAAGCTGGTTATTGCTTCAAAATGTACAGCCAAGAGGTGGCACTCCATGCTTAATAACGGGAATAATAGAAGCTCGGGCATAAAGTGTTGTTTTTCTCTTAAGTTCACTGACAATTTCTAAAGAATTAAAAAGTACGACAGACATTTTTATCTGAGGAAATTGTGATTCTGATTGAGCTTTGTGAAAGCCGCTACATTTGCAGGAGAGTTTAAGACTTGCTATTTTTAACAGGCTCAAAACTTTCAGTTCCAGACTTAAAAAAACAAGGAGCTCTAGAACTCTCGTTCGACTCAGCACTCTCACACAATAGATAATCCAGTCAGAGTAAAGGTTAAAGACAAGGACACTACTAGCCATGCTTCTTGGCTGGCAAACGTATTCTCATTAGTACTGTACCACCAAATCAATCCTTTGTTCATACCTTTACTGGCACATGGATGCAAACTCTCCTCTCTCATGCTGCCTGGAGGTTCTCAAGAGACCAGTGCTGTTGATTGCTTATTTTACCCAGGTTCCAGCTGGGCCAAGTGCCATGCTGATACAGTGTTCAGCCGACTCAATCAGCCATTGCCCCGCGCAAACTCTGCCAATCACTCCACAGCCTTTGATCGTACCCGCCGCTCAAGCCATGCTCTGCACGCCGTTACGCACATGAAAAGCTGCTGGCTTTCACGTGTCTACAGGCTCCTACTGCATTCATGCTGTCTCTGTGGCTAAATATTATCGAGAAGTACAGTAAGGGTGGAAAAATAACAAGGTCAAAAGAAGTAATTGGCTAATACGACTCTGCAAGGTTGTAATTGTTTACCTGAGGTCGTCCCTCACACCAGGATTGCTGCGGTGGGTTCGTTGCATGAAAATTGTGATTAGGGCTGAACAATGCAAATGCTTGTTCTGAAAAAAAATATGACTAATTGGGAGCTAAACCTGAAGAACCAGAACAGATGAAGAGCAACTGCTTTTAATTTAAATTGGCTGCTCGTGCATCTCATTCTAAAACTCCACTTTTGATTAAATAGGTGCAGAGCTTTAGAACTAGTTATGTGCAAATCACGTATACAGTTTTGCAATTGAAAAACTTTTAGTTTGCTTTAAATGTGTTGATTTAAGTTCATTACTGGCCATGATAATTTGTACTTTTTTTTCCCAATTCTAGCTCTATTTATCTTTCACATCGTTGAAAATTATGTCATTTATCTTGGTATTAGGCGCTACGATGGGTAGCAATGTCGTTTCATAGTGTTGTTTGTTCGCTCCCTGTGACACAGAAATGGAAACGGAAAAATGGAAATGGAAATGGAAAAAAAAATGGATGAACATATTATATTATCGGTGAATATTATGGATGAACACCTTATCAAAACCTTTTTGTCTCAAAATTCCGTTTTGTATTTTATAGCACATACATTATAAATTTTACTTATATGGTTACGCTAAATATGAGAAGTTGCAGGTCTTACTTCGTGTTAAATGTATTTCTGTTTTATTACATTTATTGCATTACAAGAAATATAATTTTTTTTAAATCAAGAAGTTCTTATTATTGTTTGTTATTACAAAAATATAAAAAACAGAAAAAGGTGCAAGGTATAAGTGGAGGTAGTGGTAGTAATGACTACTGATTGACTACTGTACATTTTATTAATATAATTATGATCATAGCTTAGTTTTGAAGCTTAGTCTTAGTTTTTTATAATTTTTATATAAAAAAAACAATGTTTGAAGAATTTGATGAAAATGTTTTTTGGAAGAATGAAAGAATGATGAACGATTGTGTACAGTGTTTACTGTATGGTCACACAATGTACACATTTCAACACAATTTACATTGACACCATGCTCCATACAAAAATTTGCATTGATCATTTATATTATAATGTATTACAGTTTTTCTCAAATGCTAAAACACAAAAGCCAATCCCCTAAACCAAATGACTAGTCATCTAAACACATTTACCAAATCTAACCATCATTCTCCAATACCATAAACACATTTCACATGAAGACACAATTCACAAAACACAACTTTTGTTCTCATAACTCTAAACACATTTGTTCTTGCTAAAACACAAGTTGCAAAAGAACTAATCCTCTGCAGAAATCTAAAATTTCTAACTTTCCATTACTGCAAAATTTCCATTGGCCGTTATGAATCAAGGAATCTTCTCACCAACCGAGAATTGTGTTTTCAGTTGTTTTGCTGTAGTGTGCAATGATGTGAATTGTGTTTACAGTTTTGAAAGCTTGAGCTGCTCTTTTGGTGCGAACGTTTGAGTTTTGAAGTGAGAAGGTGTAGTTGTGTTTATGTAGCTTTAGAAACGGGTGTTGTGTTTAGACACTGGGTAACATGCAGGGAACGTTTGTGAAATGTGTTTTAGCATTTGAGAAAAACTGTAATAGTTATTATATTAACCACAGCTGACCTGTTGAAGTGAATTTGAGGCATTTAATTGGACAAGCAGACAGACAGATAAACAGACGGACATCCTTTATGTGCCAGTCTCATTTGTTTAGAAAAGAATTTCAGCATCGCTCAACCAAAATAATGCTGGCGTAGTGGCGCGAGATTTATCATTCTAATGGCTCATTATACATCTGTCACTTCTGTAATGACAACCGGGTAAAAACTGCCGCTTGATTTACCTCAGTGATACAGTCCATTGGATTTTACTTTAAGTAAAATATTTTTTGGTCTGTCTTCCCTTTAATTTGCATAATCTTAACACTGCACTTTCTTTTATTTATTTTAAATAGGTGCTGAATCATGAAACCGGGACTTGGTCATCACATTTTGACCAAAACTTCAGAGATTACCGGAAACAGAGAAATTTTATAAGCACAGAATAATGGCTCTGCAGAAAGAAGCGATACAGTATTCCTAAATGCCAAGCATAAAGTCACTCAAAGAACAATGCAAAACCTTTTATAAACAAACTCATCTTTATTTCTGAAGCCTGGGTGCTCGGGACAGTATGTACACATTTAGCTTGTTCCCACACTGTGTAGTGTACACTAAAATCAATATACACAGCTGGCCCACAACACTTTAGCACCTTTATATCCAGACTAGCTTGCGAATCTGATAATGGCCTGAAGGGATTGCAGAGGTCAAAACGAGAGGAAAGTATTGAGCATTTCCAGATTGTCAAGCGCTGCAGTTCTTCGCAGCCGAGGTGAAAACAAGCAAAACAACTGATCGGATAAGTCAACCAGTAACACTTTCAAAAGTTAACTGCAAATGACACTGGAGAAAGCTATTAGAGTAAGAGGGTCACAGTAGACAGTCAAGCACCCATTCTCGCCTTTGTTCGGTGACAGTTAATGGAGATGCAGTGGAACGGAGTGACTAATAAACACAGCCTTTTAGCTGAGTCATGCTCCTAATGAGTCTCATTTTTAGCTCTGGTGAAATCCCACAGGCGTACAGTAGAGTAAACACTCATTTTGAGGGTACAAGGCCGGGGCTGTGGCAATCCAATGAGCAAGATAAGTTATCATTTGAAAAAATGAAGGCTCAGGTTCAGGATGTCAAAAGACTGGATGACACAATCTCTCGTGGCTTGCTGCACATTTGAGTGGTTGCAAAAAGTAATGGCTTTTGTCGGTTTAAGCGCTTATTGTGTTGAGCGGAAGACTGTAGTCAGCCTCACTTGGCAGTCTCCAAAAGATCCTCTTTCATCCCCGGAAAAAAGGATGTCCAAGAATTAATTTTCTGCCCAAAGCAGACTCCAGACCTGAAAATGGAAGCTGCGCTAGAGGAGCGGTCATGCTTGACATATATAATGGTAAATGGATGGTTTTTGGAAACCACAGCATCCAATTTGAAGATGCTAGATGGCCACAAACCTCTACGTGTCTGAGTTTTGTTTCAGCATTCATAGATTCTAAAAATGTTGACTTGGAATAATTGTGCAATTTAAAATTGTGCATAAAGGCATGGATAGCTTTTAGACTTTTTTTGTTAGAGAGCTTTGCAGGTTTTTGTCTTCTTTCATTTTTTTTTGTGGGAAAAAAGCCCTTTTTAAGGGGCCAGTCTTTAATAATGCAGAGTGACTGAATGCCGACAGACAGACAGACAGACAGACTGACCAGGATCTTTTCTCATCATCCTTCACTTTGTCAAACCCAACAGCTGTAGCAGCAAAGCTTTGGGCGCTTAAGGCCGAGTAGATGCCTGGTGAACCAAGTCTGAAGAGTCCATCACCCATCCAGCTATGCTCCGTCTGCAGGCATTTATTTTCGCAGTGAGACAGTGACAGCTATGCGTGGACTGATATTTTTTTCTCCCCAGAACGAAACAGATGACATTCATTCTTTGTCTGGCTCAGAGAACAGAATTGACGAAACATCCAGGGTCTCATTTTAAGTTTGACTGCCCTCGTAAAGTGTTTCGGATGTCAAGACAAGCACCTTAAATAACTTCTGTCTTCTGTCCTTTTTTACCGTTACACATTATAATCTAATGCTTTTTAATCACAATTCAGTGAAGGTATTTTTTTGTAATTTTCAGGCAAGTGCTTATACATTAAAATGACCAAGATACAAGTTAAATATTTATTGAACTGAATAGCAGTGATTGTGATGCAGAAGCTCTCGTCTTTGTCATAATAAAGTGTAAAATAAAACGAGATGAGCAAAGGTAACTGTGAGATTGACTCAGTGTCCTTAAATCTGGGTCATTAAGATAAAAATCACCTTGTAAGAGTTCACTCGAGGTTTTGTTTACAGTAAAGGACATGGCTGTCACATCACATTTCGTCCCTATTCTCTTGTGTAAATTATAGAGCCAAATTTTAATGTAACATTAAAATAATGATTGTAAATATAAATAGAGAAAATAAAAATTGCATTGTGCATGTTTATTGATTCTATTTTAATTAGTTGATAGGATGGTCTTCTTGGGCTCAAGTTGACATGCACAAATTGTAATCACAGTATACTGAAAACAAATTGCAAAAGTTTTGGAAATGTCAAAATAATGACTCATACATGTTGTACACACACACACACACACACACACACACACACACACACACACACACACACACACACACACTGAGGTGTTAAAGTGGGAAAGCACAATTCTAAGACCTCACACACAGCAGATATTTCACAGTGGGGTCACAAAAATGATCCCATCAATTGAAATTGATCTTATCAATTGACGTAATTCTTTCTCAACTGTAGCCTAGCCCTTAAATCACTTCTTGAGCCTCAAACAGGCCTTAAAGTTTTTGATCTCAGCCTAATATTAAGACTCGGTATTTGTGACCGAACTGTGATAGTAGTGTCGCACACACAGACACAAATACATTGCTTACACAATCTATTATTTTATATATAAAAAATAAACACCTAATCCTCCAAAAGGCTTGTTATAGTCCCATCACTGTGTGTTAAGATCAACCAAATGCACGATAGACAAGCTGCAATATATTGTGCGCTTATCTTTTGTAGATTATTTCTGCCACAGGCAATGCCTCGTCTGTCTGTCTCCTGAGTTGTCTGTTTTCATCTGTTTTTAATGTCAGTTTGAATGTCTCTTGTATGTCTGTAAGGGAAGAAATTACATCAAGCACTTTAGATAAAAGTTTTATTCTCTGAAAATGCAAGTTCCTGAACATAAGGTAAAACAATATAGAATGCATTAAAATGTGTTCAATTAATGATTAACATTTTACTTCTCCCCTAGTGTGTTAATAATCCATAGTAACAAGTATTTATATATGTATATATATAGTATATGTAAATATATATATATTTTTTTTTAATCTGGACGTTACAGTTGGAAATTCCAGCCAACAGTATTGTTGCAAAGTTAGCCTAGACACAAGATCTTGTGATTTTTTTTTTTTAATCTTTAATAATTCAGAGGGCTTTGAGTTCAACAAGGGGTTAAATCACTTAACGATTCTCTGTTCGCACACACACACTTACACACACACACACACACACACACACTTTACACACACACACACACACATATATATAGAGAGGGTTTTATAAATAAAGTTGATTATTTTTCTAAATTGTAAACTATTTATAATATTTAGGGACATTTCTGATTGTATTGATTTATTACATAATTTCAAACATAATTCATTTAATAGCATATTTTGTTATGTTCTGTATTGTCCCAAACTGGTGCCAGGACTGACACAGCCTGCCATCTGCTCCTCACAATTCCCACATTCTTGCTACTTCATTACGCCTGGACTGAGATTAGCAATTGACACCAGCTATGAATAAAACATCAATAACTTTCTTGTCCGATGGTTCATCCGCTGGGAATGGGAGGCTGCCTTATGGCTACACGAGAAAATGTGCCATGGCCGTATCAGAAAGCGTGATATGGCACGATATCACTAGCTTTGGAAACACGAACTGTTTGGGATTGATGTGAATGCTTACCCCTAGTTTGCTGGAGCTCTGAATAATTCACTCAGGCCAGGAGGACACCTGCCGTTCCTCAACACAGCTGGGGCTTGGGCTCTCCACACATGTCCAGACACATGTCTCGTCTAATTGTAGTTTGGGGCAAGAAAGTGATTTATTTTCTACCATGCTACAGGAAAAAGGAAAATAATACGCTAGGTGTAGAAACCAGATTTTGAACTGAGGAACATCTCTGAGGGACGCTTCCTCCTCAATGGATGCAGAGCAGGACTTACTTGATATTGATTAGGGAAAAAAAGAAATTAGGTTCCTGTCATTTGAACTGACAGGAGCAAGAAAACCCGTAGGTGTTTTTAGAGATCAAACGTTGAAGAACAGTATGAGAGCTAAACGATGACCATTCTGTTAACTTTCCATTCTGCAGTGCATGGACTTTTCCACAGTGGATGTTGAGTGTATTTGTCATATTAAGAGGTTCTTCTGGACATCAAAACTTTGTGTAATTTTTTTTGCTCATTCTTTGAAGCAGTATTTTTTGCAGTGCTTTCTTATTTTGATGGGTTTTCGGCAAACTGCTGATCATTTCATCCTGGCACTGACAAGTACTCACTGTAAGATTGAGGATCTAACAGCGTCTTCCCTTTCACAGCAGGGCTCAGTTTGCCTTGATCTTGTTGTTTGTCATCATCTAGAGTTTTGCTCCCACTTGCATATAGTTTAGCACTTCATCACGAACATTATAACCCGTTACTGCTTCAACGTCAACAACATCAGAGACATGCTTCATTTCAATGTTGTCCACAAAATTGTTTGAAAAATTAATTTTTTTTTGTTTTACATTTTTTTCTTCTGCTTTCCAAAGCAAATTATCATTAGAAAGTCATCCTTGTATCCAAAGGGAATTACTTGAAAAACTACATCTTTACTCTGAGATTGCATAATGACACAGATGTGTATGGAAATGGTTTTCCTTTTTATTATTCTATGACTCACATACAATATTACAATAATTTACCTGTATGCAATGTGCAAAAATGCATTTCCTTATTCTTAAATGCTTTATATTATTTCAAAATCTCAAGAATCACACAGGAAATCGTTTTCACTACGAAATCTTATCTCCACCAGAAGAATAGTTGTCTGCATTTGTTAAATTACCACACATTTACACGTGGGTGTTAGGAATATGATGTGCACATATCACATATTTTCTTTTAATATTCCGTTTCAATTAATCCACTTTTCTTTCCTCATTTTCTAGTCCTTCTCAGTTGCTGTTATCGGTGTAGTACATTTCACCAAAAATGATTAAATGCAGCCCAAAGCCAAAGCTAATGACCTGCTTCAACTTAAAATGGGAAATTAAACCAAATCCCAAAAGACTTTTCTATTTAGGTAGAAAACAAACAGGTTGATGTTCGTTTAAAACCAAGCCAAGCCCAGCATCAAACCTAGCAGAGATGATTCCCCACAAGAGTATAAAGAGAATTTCAGCCAGTCCAAGCGAGCAGTGACAGACCTAGAGTTTGAGACGGTTTATCCCAGACTAATGAGGAGTGATTTGGGGCTAGTTTAAGATATAATTACTGCATCCACCTCTGCTGCTCAATGAGCCTTGGTTCTCTCGGGAATGGACCATTTCCAGCCAGTAATAGGGAGTAAGGCTGAGGTTGACCGATCAAATTGTCTGAACAATTGCAGTATCTGCTTTCTTGATCGTCCCACAAGACGCCAAAAAGCTGATGCATCTGTCTTGCTTTTATTACCATTTTTTTTCTTTGTTGCTGGAACAACAACACACTTAAAAGCCAAAAACAAACTTTGTCCAACTGTGCTGTTTCTGCTCCATTCCTCTCCCTCTAGATTTGATTTATGTGAAGCCATTCAAAGGCAAGTGCATAATAAAGTTCTAGAAGCACAAAAGTTGCATTTATGATTGTAGTAAAGAAGAAAAAAAAAAGCAAACTGGTCCATCATAGACCCGGCATGTAGTAGCATGACAAATGTGTGGTGGGAAGAATAAGGAATAACCCAGTTTACCCAGAAACCCACCATCTGGAAGTGTGTCCCTTGTGTTTACTTCTAACACGGGGGACATCCTTTTGAAACCGTAGCTGCATTTTGCACTTGACCTGATCTGTGTGAGTTTTTTTTTTTAGGAACAAAAAACAAGATATTAAAAATTTCATGAGCAAGATCCTGTGGAAGTATTTGGAAAACGAAAAGGGACTGGTGCAACTTGGAAAATCAGACAAAATAATACACTAGGCTTCTAAAGTTCCATTGGCCGAATATGTTTACAGTACAGTAAATGTGCAGTATCTGCATAATGTATTTTAATTTGATTTAATTCGTTTGAAGCCAACATATTCACTGTACTTGTTTTTTTTTTCTTTGTTTGGTAACTTTTTGTCTTTTTGAGTCTTTTTGTTGCAAATACATACTTGTGTCTTTGTATTTCTAACTTAACACCTTAGAATCATGACTCCCAACAGTCACAGATCAGCATTATAATTATATAAAATGTAAATGTCATTGCATATTCTTTAACTAAGAGGGGCATACAATCATCTGTCTGTGAACTCTTTAGCTAATTAAGATCATCAAACACGAGAAATGTCATTGTAAAAATGTGTCCTGTCAATTTTCGTTTGTTAAAGCCGCAGCTCATCCAGTCAGAAAAGCAGGGAAAGGTCATCTGCAGTGTGATGGAAGAAGATTAAAAGGGTACGTTCCCAATGCGTGCTTATGCCCTGCTCTGTTTGCACAGTGCAGCCGGAGATGTTGGAGCTAGGATGATGTCTTTGTCTATGGATTTCATTAAGCCCAGAGGTGACACATAAGGTGATAAAAGGGTGAGAACGTTCATCTTTCAAAGATGGTCACAGCATTCTTTGGCCGAGAAGAGTATCACTTGAAAGCTTCTGTGGCCAGGGAAGAGCTCTGAAGCTGCCGTGCCCTATAACATTCATCATCCACCATATTCAGTCCAGAAGAAATATGTCTTTAAAACTTCCATCTTTCATGGTCGTCGCTGTGTGAAACCATAATTTGTTTTGTGGACATAAAAGTCCTCCACTTTTTCTGAAAAAGTCAGTCCTGGAAGGTCTAGAAACCTGGAAGGTTAAGCGTCTAGAAACGCTTAGCCCGGGCGATTGTGATGTTTTGTGACTGTGACATGTTTTAAGTTGCAAACCTTACGTAAAGAAAACTCAAGATGTGCATGGTATAAGCAACAATGACCTGAGAAAACATTCGGCCAGACGTAATTAATAGCTCCTGTTTTTGCAATGGAGCTTCTTCATTTGAGAGCAACTAACTTTCAGTGACCTATAAAGGCAATTATTATAAAAGGGGCAACTATACAGGGAGCTAAAGACTACGCATTTGAAATAAAAAAAGAAAATAAAACGTGCCTCCATAGGCGGTGTTCTTTCTGCATATCTGATATGTTTGGAGCCAGTACTACACATGTCAGAAAACTCAAGACAAGTGAGAGATGAGACAACCCTAGCGAGAGTGACAATGACAGACTTGGCTGCTCACACATGCTCTGCTGAACTATTGACAGCAGAAAATAGATTAGTAAAATGGCAAAATGATTGATGGGCATCTTCTGAGGAGCAATATGAATGATTTACAAAGCGAGACTGTAAGAAGGATGAGCCAATGCAAGGTTTAACGCCAAACTACGCCGTTCACATTGTCAATTTAAATCAAAACGGAATATGTTCACATAGTTAATTACAATATCTCATCTTGTTACAGTAGTTACCATGACTAGTACATTTGTCTGGTCTGAACTTTCTGTCACTCTATATTATATCGTAAATAGTATAGACACGTTAGACACGTCTGTGGTACAAAAGTAGTACTACTAATCTGTGTTTTTGTACAGTAAAAATGAACAAAGAAATTTCCGTAACTTTTGCATTGCATACAGTACAGTATATGTAAAAGGACAGATTTTAAAAAGTTGTTAAAGTTTATACCTGAAATCTCTTGGGATTTCAGTCTCTTGAAGGTTATATTTTAAAATGTATTACATCCAAGCAGAAAACCTTTGGGAATTCATCACAAGAAATATATTTTTAAAGCTAAAGGGACGAACAAAAAATGTCCTCATTTCAGATTTTAAACTGACCATATTACCTTAAATAATACTTACTAAATACTAATACTTTATGCAATTTTATAGAAAAAATAATTGTTTTTTTTGTCTTGCATACAATTGAGAATGGATAGAATGAATAATTAATCACTTCCTGTATTTTAAAGGGATTTTTTTCACAAAAAAAAAAAAAAAAAAAAACAAAGATGTGTGCACAATGAGATTTTTAATGTTTTAACCAAAGTTACACTGTGAAACAAAAGTGCAGAGTTTTGACTTACCCTTGAGGAAATAATGCATTCAAGTGTCAGAACAAATTCCACGCTGTTGTTGCAAAACAACATTTTTCTGAAGCTGCTTATATTTAAAGTAAAAATGAAACACAATGAAGGTATGTGTTTTACTTGTCTGGTATAATAAGTGGAACTCGTTCTAATACTACAGAAATGATCAATTTGGCCTACTTTTTAGTAGTGTTTTTTTTTTTTGTTTTTATTTTAACTTTCGGAGATGGTGGCCATATGCACGTTTTGTCTCCAGCTTTGAACATGTTCTGCTTTGAGCTTCACTTCATCTCAAAAGTGAGAACATTTGCTAAATATGCTCAAACAGCATTACAGCCAAAATCTCAATGATGTTCATAACTTACATTAAAATGCACAACTTCAAGGTGACCTGCACCTGGTTCGTTGGTCTCATATGTTCATATTCTCATTGGTCATATTCTCATTGGTTTGTTGGTCTCATATGGTCTCATATAGTCTCATATTTACTGTTCTGAAAACAGTCAGTGTGACAAAATTGTAGTTTTGTAATCTTCTAATGGTCAGTACAAAGACAAGCAAGAAGCTTTTTGAGTTTAATGTTTTTTAAGGTTATTCCATAAATCCATATTAAATATAAAAAACAATATATATTAACTGTTATTTTTATAAAAAACTTTAATCTTACTATAAACACTGATTCATCTTTTAACTTTATTAACTACTGTATATGACATACAGTAGTTCCTTGTGTAACTTGTGTTGTTTAAATGTGTTTTGGTGTGAACAACAATAATACTTTTTGCTAACTAGCTAATCCACTTTTTAAGCTCTTTTTATTCTCTTTAAAATGTGTACTAGCTGTGTAAGTGCCTTCACTGACACGTAAAAATGCACATAGGTCACGCTATTTATTATTTTATTTGTCTTTAAAAATAAAAAAATTAAAACTATTTCATAAATTGGCTTCTCTTTTTTAAATATTTTTTGGGAACTAAATTCTGAACATTTTTATTGCATTCTGCCGGTCTTATTGTGCTTGACTAAACAATTGTCAAATTGGGTAAGAAAAGTGCCCATTGTTCATCTGTGTTCAAAAATTAGGAAAAGGAGTCAGTTAAAAAAAAAGAAAAGAAGAAGGCTTTACAACAATGTATATGCTTTGTCTCTTTAAAAAGATTCTTAACTAAAGCAGGATTCAGTAAACATTTTATTGTGAGTACAATCATAGTGAGCCAATGGAGACCATTGAGACAGATAGATTTTCTGTACAAATGTTGTGCTTGTTTACATACTTGGCTTTATCAATAAGAAAGTGTATCATAGCTAGATTTGATATTGATCCAACAACAAGTAAACAGGGCCAAATCACTAACATCTGTCTGCGTTTTCAGGAACAAAGAAACAAATTGCATGAGACAGGGCTTTTATTTTACAAACAATAAAAAAGGCCATGAGGGGCAAAATAAAGCTGGCCACACAGGCTAAATCTTTCAAACCAAAAAGCTTGACTGAACACAACAGCAAAACCTTGGCCCAACTATAAGTACAGAAACAATGAAGGGCATCTGAAAACAAACGTTTTAAATAGTCAAAGGTGGTAAAAACAGCTGTGAGAGATAAATCAATTAATACACATACAATGATGGCTCACAAGGACATTGGTGAACTTATAATTAACTAATGAACCCAATCAAGTGGGCGGAGCAAACAATGAGAGGAGGAATTCTGCCCTGCCAGAATTCCGTTCACTTCTGTCACCATTGATAGAGTTTACTAAATTCTGAAAATATTAATAAAAACAGTATAAATGTCTTTATGGATCGTTGCGTGTGAGTATGGGAGACTTATTATTATCTTATTGTTAGGTGTTGATTTTTTTCAGACTTGTATCAATATGGTACCAAAATTAAGGTTGGAATCAATGATTCCACTGTCCCTAATCAGTAAACCATTACCAGTTTATACCTATATTCAACCGAACAATTACATAGTTTTGCTCATTAGTCTTTGATGATGACGACATGTCTCTTTAGACAACTTGTTCGTTATTCACAAATGAAAACAATACTTCTCGTATCCTCTGCACACAATGACAATGAAGTTGAATCTCAAGTGTATGTGGTGTCCTTGCTAATCTCGGAGCTCTTGCACATATTTGCATATCTGCGTAAAGATGGCAAGGCAAAAACAGTTTCAAACGTATGTGTTTGGCATGTCCTTGCCAATAAAAAGTAGACAGGATTTTAAAGTCATTTCTTTCAGGCCATGAAAAGAGGAACTGACAATCAACTGAAATCTTCAGTTTGATTTCCCTTGATGTTCGGCATGAGGGTTTGAGAGTGACATTCACAGACAAAGGTTTGGATCTTTTGTGACTCCTCTGAACAAATGTAGCATTTCTTCGTTAGTAACACTATAGGATCACTGCTGGCATCTGAGTGTTTCGTTTGTGTCTGTTCTATGATTGTAATATTCATATTAGCATCGTTTTTATTTGATGTTATTGTTATAGTGCATTTTATGAAACATTAATGATGCCAGAGTACAAGAACAAGTCTGAGATGTTACAGCACTTTGTTCACAGAAGTTCATGTTTCATGCTGACTTTTTAAACCATTTCTTATTAAATAATTCACCAAATGTAGCAAGAATGAGTAAATAATGTCGGATACCAAACGTAGATGCAGGCAGCATTGCAGGATCTGACCTTTTGATTAGAATATTTACATAAATATGTGGAATTTTTGTAAGTAAAATGTGCTTCACAAAAAAATGCTTCACACTATTGATTTCCAAGGCCACGCAGATGCATTCAGCTATACAGCACCAAGTGCAGTGCAAAGCTTTTACACATTTCCACCACTGGGTTGAACAGCACGGCACAGTGGAGATGTTTTCTCTGTTGTGACGAGTCACACTTGTATGTCTGGCGGTCTGATGGACAGTTCTGGCTTTGGCCGTTGCCAGGAGAACGGAACTTAGGAGGTCTGACTGCAATAGTGCCAAGTGTAAAGTTGGTGGAAGGGGGATTTGGTGTGAGGTTGTGAGGAGCTGGTCTTGATCTCTAAAGCTCCAGTAAAAATGAACTGAATGCTTCAGCGTACCAAGGCAATTTGGACAATTCCATGCACCCAAGTTTGTGGCAACAGTGACTTTTACAACCGGACTGTGCACTAGTGCTCAAAGCATGGTGCGTGCAGTCATGAATTAGTCAACTAAAGAGTTAAAACAACTGTGAGATTATTTAGAGCCTGATCTTTATGTCTAACATCTGTGTGGACTTTTAGAAAAACGTTCAAACATTTCCAAAAACACAATGCAAAACTTTGTGTATAGTATTTTTGTATTTTCTTCAGTATTTTGTTGAAGTTGTTACTGTGTGGCAGCAATAGAAAATGTAATGTTCATATGCGAGTCAGAGATATTTTGTGACACTACAGAAAATATGCTGTAAATTTAGTTTACCTGTTAATTGTCTAAAGCGGTTGCCAAAGAATCCATGTTTATTGATGTGTGCGTATGTGTTGTGAGCGCTTGTGCACACACATTTCTGAATATACATGTTTACTTGTACAAAATATACATGGCATATTTAGAAATCATTTTAAAGGCATCTTGTTGTCATTTCAGGAACTTTTAGGACATCACTCCTTCTTTTGTTGCATAAACTGTAAACAAAAGAATGTAACAAATGACCCTTCAAATTTGTCTTTGTGAATTTAATTGAACAACGAAACACTTATACTATCAAAGAACACGGGGAACCATACAGATACAGAAGCACCAAGGGAGAAATACATCTCGCTGCTTGAACACTCTGAAGTTGGGAATACAGCTGCTAATTTGGGTTCTCCTGACAGAAAGTAAGAGCTCTTCAAAGTCAGTCTGGGAGTCTGTGTCTGCTTTAGCGTCAAGTTTGCGCCATGTTTCTCTGAGGGAAAAGAAATAATTGGCTGCATTGTGCAAGGTATATTTGTCAGGCCTGATAAGCGGTACAGGAGTGATGTACATGAAGACATGAAAGAGACATGGACGAAGAGTCTCTTTTGAACTCTCGCAGTGTTGATAAATAATTCATCCATATTTAATGTCTTGATATGATTTACAGTTGAAGTTAGAGTGAAAAATCTGTTTTTTTTTTTACGCCTACACCTGCAACTTTTTCCCCTGGTGGCTGTCCCTGTTTGCACGTGTGATTTGTGTGCTCTCCTCTGTTAACGTTTCTATTATGCTAATTAACTGTGGTTTAACACTTCCAAGGAGACTTCAAAGCTAATGCTGTGCAAGATGTGAGAAACGAGGGTGGCAGGTTGCAGTATTCTCATCCTTACTGGCCACTTTCAGCTTTTCACTTAAAGTCTTCAACTTTATTTGGTCTGTATGGATTTTGTTTTTTTACCGTTTTGAGAGGGGGAAAATGGCTTCCGGTAACGATATCAAATATATTATATAAATATTTTGAAATGCATGATATACAGTAGAAAAGTTCCAATCACGTCTTTTGGGTTTGAAAATCGAAACCAAGTAATTTCATGTCTGCTCTTAAAGCAGCTGTGAATGTACTCGACTTCCAAATTCTTCGTAGATTTTAACCTGATGAAGACTTTTATCGACACTTTAATCGACAGTGAAGACAAGATGTGGTGTGTCAAGATACACACTCTAAAGTTTTGAGCAACAGTATTTTATACAAACAGCGGTATTTGAGCAACTTTTTTTTCTTGTTCACTTTCCAGTTTTTTGTCCTAATAAAGAAACATTTTGTCGCAACTAATCAGACATTATTAGTTTTATGTAATGGGGCAATTAAGCGTTATTGGGGATACCAGTTAATCAGAAAATATTTTTATTTGGTCAAATCTGTGAAATAAATCCATTATTTCAATCTGGTGCTTTGCCTACAGAGAAATGACATGAAATATATACGTTTTTCAATATGTACAAATATGTTTTAGATTAAACTTTGCTCGACTTACTCTAAATTGAGTTTACATTTTGACTGTAAAAGTCTGAGCACTGAAAGTGAACTCGGGACAAATGCGGGTCCTCAGAAGCTGCCTCAAAAACTATGTGCCTCATGGATTATTTATTCAGAATTTAGCAACAGATAATGAGAAACTCGGTCATGGTTAAGAGCAAACCGTCCTCTCATTTCCACAGTATCCTGACACAGCTTCATACCTACAAACATTACTCCCAGCAAGCTCTTGAGTTTCACACCGCATGGTAAAACGGGCTCTCCAGACTTTCTGCAGTGACAGCTCAGACTAGTTTTAATAGGCAGATAAAATGCTGACGTGAGCTTACAGAAAATCTGCGATGGTTTTTGCAGTGCAAAGTTGACTGATGGAAACTGCTCTCTCCACCAAAGGGTTTTATCACGACATATTTTTACTTTTTTGAGAGAAAATGAGGCAACGACTGTCAAAGTACTGTACCTCCCTCAAAACAAGTTAGGGCTTAAATTCCTAGAAAGTTAAACACTAATGTTTCTTAGATTTTCTTGTTGTAATTGCCATTTTAGTCGCTATAATCATCATGCAAATTAAAACTATTTAAAATGTATGTGTGGAGCTCGACACCTCACAGCTTTCATGTGTGATCTAGTTGCTAATTAAGCTGTTTTCAAACTATTCAAAATCCTCGGGAGAAATTGACGACCGCATATAGAACTTGCTATATTAATACCTCAAGGAAATCAGCACAGCCATCAATTTACTTCCATCGTAACAACAGTAATCCTGCAACATGATGCCAAAGTTGACAACCAGAAACACTTCAATTTTGGTGCTTTTTCACATTTATCCAAACTGAAAAAACGCTTTCTTGTTCTAATCTGTAATTAGTGCACACACACCAGAGGTGTAAAGAGTGCCTGGAAACTATTCTTGAGTATAAACGTATGGATACCTTACTGTAAAAATTACTCCATTACAAGTTACAAGTCACCAATTCCAAGTAGACCTAAGTAAAAGTCATAAAGTATTCATTAAAAAAAAGATTGTACTGACTTTAGGCTTTAAAACCCTGTGGCTTTAAAACCAATGTGAAAAACAACACATTCTTTCTTTATTTATATATTTCAATTTGATATGTTTCAAATTGGCAGAACAAAATAGCAGAAAAGAGTAAAATCAGTCTCAGTCAAACCCAAATGTGTAAAAAAGAGCAATTGCTAATTCATGTTCACAGGATTTAGCTCATCAATTGCATCCAGTACCTTCGGCACCCTGCAGATGGCGATATCGCCTGGTCCGCCCAATAAATTAACCACAGTAGGAAAAGATATATTATGCACAGTGTAGACAATCTCAATGTAACAAGAAACGATAAGTGATCTTGATGTAGTGAAGTAAAGAGTACATATACTCGAGGAAAAATGTAGTAAAGTAGAGAGTAAAAGTTGCTTATATTTTTGACCACAAACATATAAACAAGTAACAAGTAAATTCTTAAACTCAAAATTTGTAATTGCTTAAAATACAAAATACACAAATAAACTGTGAATGCATTCCTACTGTAAGGCAGGTGCTACACAGTAAACTCCAACACTTTTTTCCAATAAACAAAGTTTAGAAGCGAGCGCTCCCCAAGGACCAAAATATAACGTGTTGACATGTGCAGCCATTTGCTTTTCAAACTAGTTACTAGAACGTTTAAACCTTCAGCGCCTTCCCTCTTCATTCTTCCAGATTGCCTCCGACAGGACCGGCTCATTAGGGGCTTGCCTGACTACTGTCAGCCCACAAGTCTCTCTTGTGTAGTCAAGCAGCCATCACACCAGGGCTCCAGCCACCCCCATCCACCTCCATTTTTTCATTTCCATCTTCCCTTCCCACACCAGGCTTGTTAAACAGAGCCCCACATTAGTCCAGCTTCTCCCTCCGTGGAGGCGCAAGGGCCTGTCAGGCCTGAGGTTTAGTTAATCACTCAGTGAGATCAGTCCTGCTCTCGGGCCCTGGACGCTAATAGAGCGACGAGCGAGACTCAAACACAACATGAGGGCCTCGTTAGCACAGCAGGTATTTAAGGAAACACTCCGTTTCAAACGAAAGGATCATTTGTCTTTGCGCAGAACCATAGGGCTTCTTTTTGAGGAATGACTGTGCACCGTCAGCACCAGCTGCATTTGGATGCAGTAAGCTGGCACTGTTGACACCATCAATTTGACATTTAATAAATATTTCCTGCAATAGCGGTGTAGTTTACTGCCAAACGTGTGCGGCGTTTTACCAAGCTTCTGTGTGTGTTTCAGTTTTATGTCGCAGGGAAAAGAAGCTGGAGACGCAATGGTGATAAACTAGAACTTTTCTTTGTGATGCTGTGTTAGTTACAAGGCAATAGTGCCAGAACATAATGATGCCATTCAAATAGCTTTTCACAAACATCCCGTTTATTTGTTTTCCTAAATCAACACACCAATACATAAATTCGAGCTGAAAATGAAGTTCATTCATTCAATCAAAAATTGATTGATTTTATTCAATTTTTGAATAAATTGATTTTTATTCCCTCATTACAAAAATATTTTATGAAATCACAATAATAGTAATAAATGTACTACTATAATGTACTTAACGTAATACTTTACAGTAGGTGTAAAGATGTGTGAACTGCGCATTCCCCACAGGCTCGTTGGTTCCTCAAGGGGGTCTCCAGTGGTCTCAGATGTTTATTATTAAGTTGCATTATGAAAAGGAGCATCGTGGTATTAAAATCACATATCCGGCGTAATGAACTATTTCTCACATTCCCTTGCCGTTACACGGGCATTAATCTACCCGCTCTGTCACTGTACTGGAAGTCCCTTTCCTCATTAGCCCTGGCAGGTATCAGAATGCAAATAATGAGGACCTGCCCGCCAGTCAAACCGCATATATATAAGAGAGGACATGAAGGGGATTGCAAGCCCAGGAAGTGACAAAAGTGAAAAGCAATCATAAATGAGGAAATGCCCCCGAGATCACTCCCACATCCTACACCAGCTCTGCAAAGCCGCACACCTTCAGTTTCCTGTTCCTCCAAGCACATTGTGCCAATCACGATAAAATGCCATTTATTAGAATTACACGCGGGCAGACGACTGGATCACAATTTATGTCCAGCACGTTCTCCATTAGGCCCTTAAAATTCCATCTATCGTTGGTTGAACCACTGGCATTTCAAACGAATAATTTGTCAAGATTTCTTCTGACTTGTTCTGTTAAGGGAAAATTTGTTTTAAACAGTTTCACATTTCTGATTTTCACATCAGTTGCACATTCCAACATTACAAACATTTTTGTAATATTTGTTTTTGTGGAGCATATCGGGCAAACAGCAACAATATTCAAAAGAACAAAAACATCTTATAAAACATAAGTGTTGCTTTTTGACATTCAAGAGTTTACTAAAATTATAAGTATTCACAACATAAAATTAAAATTAAAATTATATCACATTAATTGTGAACAGATTTTCAAGCTCTAGTTTGAGTCAAAAATGTACTTTCAGATTACATTTTAAAATTCAAGGTTAATTCTGTAAATTAATAGTAAAACGCCACATTTACATAGAAGATCTTAAGATTTTAAAGGAGGAAAGACTTAAAAGGTATGCGTGTAATGTCTTGATCTTTTAAAAAGTTACTAGGGATTGTCCTGTTTAATTGATTACCGTGCTCAGAATGACATTACTCTACATGACATGAACAGATGATCTGTGCTAATTTCCTCCGTAACACTCAGGTTTCAGAAGGATTGAATTATTTGAATGTAAAAGAAAAAAATCCTATCCAACTTGAGATTTCTTTGTGAAGATTACTTGACAGAGTGTCTGAAAAAACTGAGCCAGTGAATCCAAGCAGATGGATTTGTCAGGTGAAGATTTGAATTTTTCCACTATACTGTAAACCTACAAAAAATGTACTTACATAATATTATGTAACTGAAAAAATAGATTTTGACATTACTGCAATGATCTGAACATGCTTTTTGTTTCGGTGTATATTTTCTAACTACGTCTTTTTTTACTTTTTCAGATGCATTGTACAGTAGCTGCTGAGTTCCGCCATCTTGTCTTAGTTACTCCTGTGAGAAATATCTGTGTATATGTATTTGTGCATTTATAGTCTGTGTTTTCTCTCTTTAGTTGCTGGTTCATTGTTTGTATGTTAGTGTTACATGTTGTACGTTAGTGATGTTTGGATACTGAGTCTAAACATTTCCTGAGTGTTTTTGTGGCGTGAAGTAAAACTACAGGTTTTTTACTTTGCTTTCCGAGTGAGTTTTTTGCGTGCAGCGCATTTGCCTATCGTGGCAGCAATATCTTACAACTCTATATGAAATGTTGTACCTGACAGGTGACACAGCGTGTACTTCTGCGTTACAATAATTACGTGAAACTATCACACTTGCGTGATGTAGATCAGACTTGAGCCAAGATTAAACTCTAACTCTTAAGCTCTTTATTGTGCAAACTACCTAAGATAAATCACCTGTAGATAATGAGATTTCCAAACACCAACTGGTCAAACGCTATTTATTGATATATGATTACAGATTTCCAGATCAATGAAAACACACTTGATTTTCTAACAGCCTGAGTAATTTCCTCCAGAGCCCATATCACCACCATTAACCATAGACCATATCCGAGCGCGCTCCTTCCAGTTCATTAAATATGCTGAAATGGCTTCAGCCCTGAGCCAGATCCGCGTCTTTCTTGATATAAATGGAGCTGATGAGCTTTGATTGAAACTTGGATAATTCCAGCAAGGCGTGCATTTTTTTTTGGCATGGAAAATCATTACTTTTTATGGAGGCCCTGTTCACAGTTACATACTCCTGATATTACTACAACTTTCCAGCAAAATTGCTCCTTTATGTGCTCAGATGCTTGTAGTCCATTAATTTGGTTTTATTGCCGCTAAATTAGTTTTACTTACCCCCCTCAGGCAGGAAAATGCAATGTGCATAAATATAATTTATGCTCCAAAACATTTGCACTACAAACATGCGGCTTCCACAAATGTCAATTACCTGCCTTGCGCGCTGCTCTCCAGCTCATATCGAACGCTGCTCTTTGCTCATTTTGGGTTGAGGGAGACGTTCTCATTAGAACCAGCCCCAGACAGCTAGGGCACCTTGTGCTAGATAAGATAAAGTTATACAAAAAATAAAATACATTATGTGGAGCTCCCCACCCTCTTTTTCGTTGAAGTGTCACCTTCACCTATATATAAAAGCTTTTCCACGCTTTTTCATTGTTATGCTATCATTTTGTACAAGCATTGTATTTATATTAGGTTATTTTAGAATATATTGTTTAGTTTGACATCATCTGGTTGTCTTTTTTTTTCTTTTTCTAATGAAGACATTGTGTTCACATAGATCTACGGTAGAGGTTGTAAATCTTTTCTAATTAATGTATAGTTAAGTTCAAAGTGTATACAAAAGGGTCCAGAGATAGAAAATAAGATTCTATTTGTACACACTCTTTATAAAGAACAATGCTACACATTGCATTTTGTTTAAAGCCTTCGCATCTTTATGTACTTTTTATCTTTTGTATAACAGATTTTTTATTCATTAGCTCTCTACAAAAACAATTAGCATCTTGTGTTACTAATTTTGTCACTTTTGAATAAAAGCATCTGTCAAATTAATAATTTTTTTTGTAAATACAACATGCACATAGCATTTTACTTATTTAATACGTATTAACAAATTGAAACAATTAAAGCATTACAACAAAAAGACGTTTTTTTCATATTATGGACCTTGCTCATGATTCATATAACTTAAACATAAATAAATAAATATATAGAAAACGAACATTTGAAAAGCCATGTACTGTTTATTAGGATATTGACTTTTATGGTCTTCAAAAGTTACAGCATTGACAAGAAAACAACATAAATGTCAGTGTTTTCCCTAAACACAGTGGGGACTCCTTATTACACTAACAAGGTTTGGCTCACCGTGTGTTCCCCGCGTCTGCTCTCTGTGTGAAAAACGAAGAAACGGAAAACGTATGTCACTGTACAAATCAACAGTCTTTGTAGACAATTCCATAAGATTTATACATCGACAATAGATGTTGAGTTCAAAATTAAATTGATAGTGCCAAGTTATTGCAAATCTTTACTGTCTTCAGGAAAGAAAATTGTGTCTGGAAAAGTTTGAATCTTTTGACATGGCCCATTACACAAGTTATAAAACAAACAGCAGAAATGAATAAAAAATGTATTCACTTGTGAATAAAATAACATTTAACATTTGATGCCAGCAGTAACCCAATCGATACTTACCCTAAACCCTAAAAGAAACGAAAAGTGTACAAACATACATCAATCCCGTAATTAGCTACAGAGTTTGGTAGTCTCGTACTCTATTGAGTTGGGCTGCTTGGTACTGAAAGCCTGAAGAGCAGTTTGGATTCGGACCACATCCGTAGTGGAAAGTTTGAGACGGTGGCGTAACAAACAAGAGAAGAGATCCAGAGTCTGCTGGCCCGGTGGAGAGAGTCGGTTCACACGGTCCCGGATCTCCAGCAGTTGTAGTAGAGCCGAGTCCTGCGAGCCCTGTGTGTACGGATAGTCCAGCTGCAGGATCAGGTCCTGGATGGCGTCGGGATCAAAATGCATACTGTATCCAAACACCTGCATACTGTTGATTTTCATGTAGCCAAGATTACGAGAAGAGTCCATGTATTCCAGTGGCTCAAAAAAGGCCGTGCCGTTCCCCTGTACGGATGTTCTGACCCGGCTTCTTAGGTAAATGTGAACGGTCTCAAAAAATGTCTTCCACTTGTTACCCAGTGTCAAGGTCCAGTTATAACAGTCAAGAGGGATGTCTAACTTTGTCCTTTCCCAGTCAGGATAGCTGTTCTGCTCGATGGGCATGATCCAGCTTTCAGAGTGACTGCCTCCGAACGGGTTGATGTAGATGGACAGCACAGGTTCCAGTGTGCTGTTTTTAGTAAGGCATATCTGCAGGGAGATCCCTAAAAGCATGTGGACATGGTTAGACTTGAACTTGTTGCTCTTCAGTGTCAGCAGCATCCTCTTCCTCCAGCTGGGATCAAACCAGTTGTTGAGTCTGACGTCATTGCTGATGAACATGGCATGGATGCTAATTCTGCTATCTTTCTTCTGCAGAAGGTAGCGCAGCTCTGCGTCCTGGAGGTCTGTCTCAAAGCCGATGTAGTTGTCGGTGGAATCGGGAATGGTGTTCCTGCAGGTTCCTTGACTCAGCACATAGCCCGGGTTGCAGCTTGCACAGCGAGAGCGGTTCTCGTACGAGCAGGAAGCGCAGAGAGAACCATCACCCACAGAACACGGGATGACACCTTGGCAGGATGGGTGCTCGTAATGACAGGAGCAGGACCGGGTTTCCTCCAGGTATGAGCCGATCTGATTGTTTTCACTGCAGTAGATGATGGAGAGGATATAGCTCAGCCAGTAGCTATGAGGCCTATGGTGAAGGAATACAAGCAATTTGTCAAAAACTAAACAAAAAAAAATGTAAAACATTTAAAACTGTTCAATCACAGAAATTATTGCAACATGTTATGGGGAAATCTCTTTTGCATTCAGAGAAATGCAAACTTTTGACACGTAAAGATAAACATAACAGAGGCTCAAAAAAAGAGGTAATTATTGGCCAAAAGTCGACCCCTGACTCAGGCAGATCAGTCAGACACATTTCTTTAATCTTTGCAAATAAGTAATTGTTTGGAAATTAGTTTTCAAAGAAATCTCATCAATATTTCAAATATTAAATAATACAAACAAATATTCACAACAGCACTCAAATGCTTTATGATTCGCACGCCTGTTTACATTTGTTCCACTATATTGATTTTGTAGAAATAGTTTTACTTCTGTGGAAAGTTTTATAAAATACCGTAAAACCTCTAATAGAATGCCACCTCTACTGTAGTAGAACTATAATAGATGGCCTCCCCTGAAGGAAGAGTTGAAAATTAGACCATTGCGTTAAATGTTTTTACGATATATGTAAGCCTTAGTCCAATAAAAATAAATAAATGGGATTCAAAAAGCAATTAATAAAGAAAAAATTCCGCCCTAAAACTCAAACATATTTGAATATGTAAGGAACCATTTTAATAACCATCTAGTCAAACTAACAGAATCTATTCAATGAAATGAAATGACAAAAACAGAATGGATTTCAAAACAAGCGTGAAAATTAAACAATTCAACAGTGAATGATGAAATTAGAAAGAAAACAGATCAGTAAACCAGACTGTCTCTAAGACTGTCTGATAATACACATCTTCTCTCTGCTGAACCTACCATCAGAAATAATGCCAAGTATTGTTTTATTCTGCTTTGTAGTACCAATCCAAAAAATAACACAAAGTCAAGTATTAAAACCTACAGAAGTGACAGCAAATAACTTTTGATGAATTGAACATATTTGCCATATAAAAAAAACAATAATATTTTTTTAAACAATAATTGAGTTTTTATTTGAATTTGGAATTTTAGTAATATTTAAAGTGAAACAATAACATATTATGTTTAAATTATCTTGTACATCGAAAAACATGCCAGTGATTTCAAAGTCACTGTGAACATGTGAATGTTAAAACACAACAGAAACATCTTAGCAACCTATATGATAATATGCCGACCTAGGAAGTCAAAATTAATATTGATGAGTTGAAAACTTTCATCAGTGTAGCTGATCATAGCTTCAGGCTTAGCTTTCACCTCGTCTGACTCAAACATTTTCCGCTTGACTTTGCTGCCTGCGTGATTTGCATACGCCTATTTTTTTTTGCCATGGTTTGACCCTTTTTGAGCACTTGGACCAAGAACAGTCATGAGCTTTCTCCTTTTTACAGTCTCTACCAATGGCACTGCATTATCTAGCATGAGTAGAGCCTATCAATTACCTGTTATTTGTGTGTCTTCCATTAAAAGACATTCTGCACTTTAGCCTATAGATGGGAAGATAAAACCCATTCAACCCCTAACTCCTGAAATGATTAGATGTTACAGTCTCTCTCATTTTAAAGGCCGGGACTTCGGCCAAAACACTAGGCTTAACACAATTATGCTTGCCACGATGCCCTTTGCTACAGATTGAGTGATGTGTTAAAGGCATCTCTAATTAATTAGCCTGAAAGACTAGAATTTTTAACATATCCTTTAAAACCTCTACCATAAGAGAAAAGAAAAAAGCGAGAAATTATGGCAAAAAAGCTCATAACATGTTTTTTATCTGTGTGTTACATTTTCCAATAAATGTTTTCTTTTTTTGTTTTAATAGAGAATAAACTTTGCTTGTAATTGAACATATTTTGTATTCAACGTATCAGATGTATTCAATGTAAATCATGAGAAAGAAATCAGCAAATTTGCGTATTAAAGTTTCTCAGCATGTTCTTGCCAATAAAGCAAGTTTCTCAGCATTTTATATGTACATACTATGCCACCCCCCGCCCTTATTTTTGGCGGGGGGTGGGAGAAAATTGCAATATCAAAAAATTGAACATGAATTCCTTACCTCATCCGGGGCACAAAAGTATTCGGCTGTGTTCGGCACCTTTTGCTGAGTTTGAAGAGTTTGCTGACAATCCGTTGTGCTTTACTGAGCAGCTGTTGAGTGCCAGTCTCCAACAGCTGAAAACGCTGCTGAAAGCCAGGGTCCATCTTCCAGAAGTACTGCACAGCAGATGTGTTGAGAGCATAAAACGTTGGTAATCTCCTCACAAAGTTCTGGAACTCCTCTAAAAAGCAAAGACGCGTAAAAAAAAAAAAAACACTGCAATTAATTACCTGTCAATTTGAAAAAAAGAAGACCCCCCCCCTCACTAAAATGGCTATTTGCAAGAAGCATGCAATCCATTTAATTTCATGCCAAGAAAAAAATGATTACTGTGTCAGGCCTAAATCAATACAAAAATCTAACAAAGAAATAATTGGGGTACCTATATTTAACAGATTCTCATTGTTAGTAAGTACACTTTGTAAATTGTCGCTCTTTCTAAATAATTGTAGATAATATGCAATGGATTTTTTTTCTTTCTTGTTGAAATCCAATTAGCTCTACAAATTGTCCTTTAAAATAATATGCACCCAGTACAGCATAGCTAGATCCTTTAGCTGTCCGTTGTTGTGTATTTGGTTTAAGTCATTAAACAGTGGTTTTCGCTCCCCGATGTTGCTGCAGGAGGTAGAGCTCCAACACGGCTGTAATGTACTCAAAAGCTGCTCGGTGCTGGCTCTGTGCCTTGCTCTGGGATAAATAAGCCTGCCAAGTCCAAAACACAGTTTTACCACAATGACACTAGGTCCCCAGTAGCTTTTCCTTCTTTTTACTTTGTCAGCCATCAAATATAACAAGGTGACAACGATCACTGTTTAGTGTCACCCTGCGATGCGCCAGGATATTCGCATCTCTGTGGCTTAGCTGAATAAACTTAATATAAAAAAAACTGTCTGTATACATAAAGCTTTAGGTTTCACGTAAAGGGAAGGTTTTTGGGCAAGACGTGTGATTCAGTTTTTTTTTTACATTTTATTTCCTCACAAGAAAAGAAAATATTTGCTCTTACCAGATTCTTGAAATTCTTGGTTTGCTTGCATCCATGATTCTTGAATGACTTTCAAATTGTCCTGCATTGCCTTCAGATCATCAACAGGACAGTTACACTGGGGATAATCTGCACTGCATTTGCACCAGCAGTCGTTGTCCCGACAAACAAACTCTCCCTCTGAGTGGCAGCCAATATAGCTGAGAGCTGCCTCCACAAACTGCCTCCTCAGGTACACGGGCAGAACAGCCTGAAGCCCTTACACACATAAAACACACAAAAGAGAGCGTATAAAACACACACTCGCACAGGCACAAAACCGCGTGGGTGTATGTGCAGATAAATGCTTGTACGCACACAGTGGGATCAGAGCTCTGCTGCACACACACACACACACACTTGCCAAAAACACGTGACATTTTTCTTATGAGGACCCGATTTTAGGTCCCCCATAACATAAGAGGGTCCCCTTTACAACTGTGTTTACAGGCCAAGGTCCTTCCAATGTGGAAATGACAAGAACACACACACACACACACACCAAAAACATATGACATTTTTCTCATTGGGACACATATTAGGTCCCCATAGTGTAAGGGGTCCTCTTTATATCGGTGTATACAGGCCAAGGTCCCTCCAATGTGAAAATTAGAAGTAATTAGAAGTTAGAAAATCTGAAGTTAGAGGAAAAGTAGAAGTAAAACACAAACACACCTTTCAAAATAGTAAAATTAATACTTGTAAGATTACCTTGCAGAATAATTTTGTTCTCAGGACTTTGAACCAAAACAGAACTGACAGAATCAAGGTTGTCATAGTTGCTGCATCCTAAAGGTCCTGTCCTTGTTTCGGTCACCTTAAGGGAAGACAAGAAAAGGCACATGACAATACTCTGCACAAAACAGAAGAAAACATGAAGCTGGAGGCATTAAATATGTAGAACGTGAAGAGGATTATCTTGTGAACCAAACAAAATGCATCCAGGACTTTGACAGGCTCAAAAATAGTCATTTATTTCAGACATTTATTTTACAGTGATTTATTCCATTATATTTAATTAAAATTTACATATAAAATGTGTACTTGTACACACTATAACCTATAATATAAAATGTTGATTACAATGCACACATGCTTCAGTCTCTAAAAATGAAGGATTTAAGAAAATTTTAAATCTCCAACAATGAAAGATTATATTCTGTGATGTCAAATTTTCAAGGTGAAAAATATTGATATAGAATATGTATGTTTATCCGAAATAACAAATTATACCAAAAATGTGCATATTAGAACATCTGAAGATTGTTCTGATTTTAGTGCATATGCAATTTAAATCTTTCAGAAAACATGAAAAGTAAAATTAGAACTGCAATGAAAGCAGCATTGTGTCAAGCTTGCAGAACAATCACTTCTGATTGTGATTCTGGATGAAAAAAAGAAAATGCACAGAAAACTTCAGCAAGAAATAGAGTCTTAGGGTGAATCTCACATGCCACTCATAAATCTATCATTCTGCATTGTTAAATATTCTCAGAGTGAAGAAATAGATTGTTGTGACATGTTTTTTTAAATTAAAAACTTTTTGAAATGTTTATCGTTATCTAGTTCGATTTATTTATACACAGCGTTTCACAGACCAATTAAAAATGGGAACGACCTGCTCATCTGTACCTGACTCCCCTGGCATTCAAACTTTTACATCATGTTTCATTTCAAATCCATTTAATTTGAATGATTTTTCAGGCACAACAAAATTAAAAATGGCTTTTGTCAACATTCCTTCAGTGGTCGATGACTAAATGGTAAAGCAAACAGTACAAGTCTGCAAGAAACTCGGAGCAGACGCACTGAAGTAAACCAGTGAAAATGACAGAGGACCCGGAAAAGCCAAGGAAGCATCTCTAATGTGTTGCACAAGCAGCAAATCCCCATTATCAAGTGCTTCTTTATTTAATTCCCATTCGGTAAGTTGAAATAACTTTCAAGCAAGTGAGAGTATTTAAAGTGCAGAAGTAAAAAGCTGATGTTCAGCAAGCAGACCGCTGGCATTTCCATTCCTCTTATTGATGTGTCCACACAATTAATTAAAATCCAGAGGCTCTCTACATGGATCAGCAGATTAATTTCTAACAAAGACAGATGTCAGACTTAAAAGGGAAATTGACCAATTGCAAATATAAGGATGGCTTTTCTATGCATATCAATGAGCCAGTCTGCAACAAGGGCCTGGCAGAGCGGAGCATGTGCAAAACCCAGACTTTCTATAATAGAATTGAAGAGGAAAAAAGCTTGCTGTGTCTAAATTGGAAAATCGGAATTTACTCATGTATGCACTGTGCCATTCATTACAGATGCTGGGTGCAGACCTTGTTCAATGTTGTGTATATTCTATTCCATTTTATTGTTTTTTTTTTTTTTTCTTTTTAATTATATGCAGTTGCTGACTACATCAGATCTTTTAGAAGCAAGCTTTAATGAAAACAGTAACTGGTATAAAGTCTGTTTTTTCTCGGTCATTCTTCTTTGTTTCAAAAATAAACCCCAAGAGGCACACAAATAGGTTTTTGGAATATAATCTCACATTCCTTGTTGTTGTCAGAAGGTTTATGACTGTCATCATAAGACTAATTTAAAATTATTTAGGATTTTACTTAGAAAAGAAAAAATAAATGAATCATTCAATAACTTTTGAGTGCTTATTACTTTCATATTTACTGCAGATTTAATAAAAAAGGAATACAGTATTTTCTTTGACCATGGTTCAAACAAAAAAAAAAAAGTTAAATGTACAAAAATGACTCATTGTTGTCAATCCCAAAGTTTTGAAAGGAAATAGACAAACGTAAAAGCCATTTTTGAATCAAAACCATATACAGTGTTTTTTTAATATATATAAAAATGCTGTTCTTTGAGTAATAATGGATTCAAAAGTTCCATAAAAACTATATTAATACCCTCAAAATGTCATGAATGTTTCATAAGCATCTGCAGACAGTACACAGTGGTTTGTCTTTCTTCCGGATGAAATTATTCCTGTATTTAATCACTATTCTTTAGTCAGAAAGCATATTTCTTTTTGCATCAGGCACAGCTTAACCACGCTGAAACGAGGCTTTTTTTTAGCAAATCACCGGGCTGAAAAAGGCCCGGGTGTCAGTGTACGCAACGGGGAAAGCTTATCATTGGAGGAGCGTATGCATCAGAATGGAATTATAACCCTCTCCACAGAAAATGAGACTTGCAGCAGGGAATCCTTCACAAAGCTAGTGGTGGTTAATACCCTTTGCTTCAGCTTGTGAAATCTAAGAAGGCAACACAAAGGCGAGCTCTGTACAAGGGAGCTTCATCTGTGCGTATTAGCTGGGAATTCTTTTTGATTTTTAAAACGCTCTTTCTTTTCAGCCGGATTTCGGAAGTTCTGGCTTTGGTCTATGGCTGTTAAAAGGAAAAGACTTGGAGCGCTGTGGAGGTGCTGCCAGTTTTCCTGCCTCCCAGCTTGTGTTCTTGATGCTTGACTGATGACCCAGGCAAACGTCAAAGCACTTCCAGTGGCGAAATGCCAAACTCTTTCCCTGCATCCTAAGCTCTTTTACATCGTTGTGCTTAGTTCACGCTCTGTCACGGCATCTGCTACACTATTCATTACGTGTGTTGTTTTGTTGTCGAAAACAAAACCATAGAGTGCATAATAGATAAACATGAGTACGTTAGTTCCTTCATGATTCAGCACTCGTGTAAAAGCATTTATCTGGATGTTAATCAGTTTGAATACAACCATCTGCTAAAGAAAGAAAAAACATTAACACTATTAGCTCAAAACCGTAGTCCTGTGACGATCAGCGAGAAGAAAGTCAATTGGAGTATTTTTTTATAAACCTACATGTGTAGAACATTTTATCAAACAACTGTAGACTTGGGATTTATCTTACGCCTTCAGGCTCTCAATCAGTGCTTGTTTAAACACTGTGGTATTATGGCTATTGACTTAAACAATACAAACTATGCATTTTAAAGGTTTCCAACATAATTTAATGTATAGAATACAATAAACATAAAAACAATCAGATAATAAGAAACAATTTAATTTCATATCAATGTTACTTAGAGTTTGCTGATAATTTGATAACACTAGTTATCACAATTATAATTGTTTCCAATAAAACGGTAATGGGAGTTTTATAAGTGCATAAAAAGGTTTACTGTCTAATGCCGCACAGGCAATACTAGCTCGAAAGTCACAGATGTTGGTGACAAGAAAGGTCACACAACCAGAGTAGTCTGGAAACATTAGGAAGTGAGTTTGTCCATTTGTTTTTTTTTTTTTTTTTGCAATTTGACACGAAGAACCCTGAAGTGCCACCAGAAACAGGCAACACTTTAAACCAGTTTCACCATTAAAAACAATGTCACCCTTCTGAACACAAAGACGCTAAGAAATAGCAGTACTAAACAAGTGCTGATAAACATGTAGCAACGTACAAAACGTAATTACAATACAATGTTTCCAATCAGATGCAATAAAGATTAAACTTGATCTTCTCTTAGAATAAAATGTTTGATATTTCAGAAAATAGTATTTTTGATATCCGATAATGATATCATGGAAAAATATCAGGATTGTTTATCTTGCCACTTTTCCCAGCCCTAATCTCATTAACATTTTAGTATTTCATTCCTTATATCTTTTTTGATTCAACTGTAGCACAACCAAAGAAAGCTTGTTCGAGACAAGTTCTTTAATAGGCATTTGTGTGACCATGATTCTATAGAAAGTGAGTGGTGCCCCAATTTACGAAATGAATCAGTGACGACGGCCATTTTGTTAGGTGGTAAATTCATTATCTGAGCCATTTTATATGTAATTCGTCTAATCTGTGGCATCACTTTGTGAATTTGGACAAACATTTTTTTTACAAATGATAAACTATTTTTAATAAATGTAATTGAAAAATAAAATGTTCACGAAATGTTCATGGCGACATTCGTAAGTCGGGGTACTGTATTTGAATCACAGTTATCAAGCTGCTTTCAAGCTTGTCACGACTCTGCTTGCTTGCTGTCACTTTAAAAAGCTTAACGGCTGGTTGAGGACTGATCTTGAGGAACATGTTGACATAATTACACATTTAGACATTAATATCCACTGATGTTTACTCAAAACTCCTAATGTTTAAAGTGTCCAAACATTCCACCTTACATTCCTTAAGAAACACTATCACCAATAAATCAGATCTAAAGCTTGCCTAGATTCCAACTTACATTCACCACAACTCCTGTCCATTGCATAGCCTCCTCATGGCAGTTAGAAATCCGTTTATTACCAGCAGTGCAGAAAATCCTCATTAACTCACTTATTCATCAGAGGATGGCACCTCACTTATATTCAAAATGGCTGACAAGTGGGTTGAGTTCTCAAAGAAATCATTGAAATGGAACTGATAATTTGTCAGGCTGATGCATAATTCCACCAACACCTTCATGTTTATTTATTTGCAATACATCCTTATGATTCTCTATGAGATACTTCTTTCATTTGAGCAGTCACTCTCCCTCTCTGTTTCAGAGTTTATGACAGCCATAGTCATTAATGTGGCATATAGAGTCATTATTAACATCCATCTTCATCCACATTAAAGATCCCCATGAAAAAAGTCTTCAAAAAGGACCATGATATATTCACTCCATCAAGATTCATCCCCAGAAGCAATTTAAGTTAAAATACTGTACTTGCTTGGCAATATTTTATCCATCTGTTTTGTGCTCTGTCTTTTACACATATTGCAGCAATTATTCAGTTTTTATTGTGTAGCACACTGGTAAATATTGTCATAGATTAAACATTTCAAAGCCCTCTAAAGCATCCACAAAAAAAACTCACTGGATTAAGATTCAAATTCATCAAACGCATTCAATTCTGAACTGCAAAAAAAAACTAGCTTGTTGAAAATATAGGTTAAGTGTTTTGCCACAATCACTGACCGGAACCACTTGCTATGGATAACCAGCCATTAATTATGAATACAGTGCTGAGAGCTCTTTGGTCAAAGACGGAAAAAAACCCTTATCACAGTTAAATTATTTTAGCAGTAATTGCATAATCCAGAAAGTTAGTAATCCAGACAATTAAATTCCAAAAAATCTATATATTTTATTAGTGGGATTTTTTAACAGATTTTTTTTATTCCCCACCACATCTCTCCTTTACAAAAAAAAAAAAAAACTGCTGCAAAACAATAGAAAGAGCCAATTTCCAAAAATAAGCACTCCGATACGGGGTCTGGACCCTGGGTCTGATCGCACGTGGGTCACAAGGTTACCTTGATGGCTGTGGAGGCAATCTGAAGGTGGTGAAGTTTGCGCAGAGTGCTCTCTCTGTCGATAAAGTAAGACGCAGCCAGCTGGTGCAGAGCCTCCAGGGTTACGGCCGTGCCATTTGAATCAGTCAGGTCTGCGGTCCGGCTCAACTTCCTCTTGTCCACAAATATAGTCAAAGCCTCCTCACCTGCGATGAAGATAAATCAACATAAAAGTGTATGTAATGCCGAGTACTATTATTTTTATCTTTTATTTTATAACATTTATTTTAGTTTTCGTTCTGGTATCATATATGTAAGGTATATGAATTACACTCATATTTGTTAATTTCCCAATCACGTTCTTATAGTATTGCATTCATTCTATGAAAAAATTATTTATCACTCTACTGATGCAAAATGTTAATAAAAGAGAGTAAAAATGTAATTTATTTCTGCTGAAAAATAAATTATGCACATAAAATAATTCTTGCTTGAAAGGTTGCGAGTTTGTAAGGAAAGCAGGAAGTTTGCTTGTAAAAACTGTAATGCAGTGCAAGCCACTTTGGATTCAAGTGTACCGGCGAATAACAAAAAAAAAAAAGTATTGAAGTACCTCCAAGAGTAGCTGAAAGGAGAAAGTGTGTGCCATATTTCCTGATGATGTTCTCAATAATGGCACTAATTGTGGGACGACGGCCCAACTGTCTGATGGTCTGCATGAACTCTGGATCGAGGGGCAGAAGTACGCCATTGTCCTCCCTCTCCAGAGCCAGGCTGTTAACCTTCCAGCGGCCAAACTCTCTGCAAGGTCACACACAGAAACCCATTTTAGATATGTCCTTTATTTCAGTCAAATGTACAAAGAAGAATGATGCAATCTAAGTTGAATTACACAATTTGCAAAAAAAGAATACTACTTTATTTCTACCTCGTATAGAAAGAAGTACTACTCATGAAATAATTAGGATAAAAAGACAGAAAAAAGTTTGACCCTGAAATGGCAATAAATACCATATCATGAATTTAAAAAAATGTTTGCAAATGTTCTATTGCAATTATTGCAAGAAAATGTTTTTGTGCTTTTCAAAGACTCAAGATGCTGATATAATGCCAAATAAAAAGACAAAGAAAGGAATCGACAACAGAATATATTCAGGGTAAGAAGATATGAAGAAAGAGAAGATGATCGACGTCGTGTCAGAACAGGAGAATTTGATGGACAGCTATGACTGGAACTTGAGGCTAATCCACCACTGGGTTCACATTGGAGCCTCTCAGCAGGAGCAAGCATATTTCTGTAGCTCATGTAAGAACTACCTGCCAGGCATTTCCCACTGAGACCAACACAGAGTCCAACCAAGAGCAAAATCCAGAGTAACAATGCAACAAAGGTCAACCAGTCATACACACATGTGCATGCCGCAGTGTTCTACATTTTTCATCAAGTATAAATCAAAAACCGTTCTATTCAAACACATTTTTCAGAATTTTGTTTTAACAAGCACAATAAATCGTCGCATATATTGTACCCCATTTTTGGACTAAATCAAGCATGAAGCAGAATCACAAATGTTTGCTAAACCAAAGTCAGCACAGCCAAGCGGACATGTCCTTCACCAAAATTCACATATTCTGAGAACCGAGGATGATTCTCATTTTTAACAAAACACTCATTTTAATTTGAAAGTAAAAAACTCAAAAGTTAACTCAAACAGTATAAAATCATTCCTCATTTTTAACATTTTGCACAACAATAAATAACTGATAACAATTTTTGTTGCATAAAAATAATATGTCATGTGAAATGTCTTTACATTCAAAGCAAATCACAAGCTTGCCATCGAAAAACTGACCTGCTTTTACCAAGCAATACACATTGTTTTTCTTCCATGTGAATTTAGAAAAATATAATGCTTGTGGCTAGCTTCATTTTAATCTCCATGTCAATGAGCCTCGTCGCTGGTGTAATTTTGTGCAGCACAGTCTCTGCCTGGCTGTTTTCATGCAACCTCTTATTGAAATAAATCACAGTTTTCATTCACACTGGTATGGTAATCCCTATACAATTCATTGTGCTGCCCTATTATTTTTACAAAAGAAAACACGTTTAATATTTGATTAAAAAAACGCTAAAGAAGTCCAAGACTAACCTGATGCAAATTGAGAGGTCAAGCTTCACCTCATTACTCGCGCTGATCAAACACCTCTTCATGCTAGTATGAATCAGATGTAAACACGCTCATTAGAACCTCTCGCATTCTTTGGCGAGAAGCCTTTGCGAAACTTTCTGGACCTAAAATTAGAGTTAATTGGTCAACAGAGGCTTTTTTCAATATATTCGTTCTGAAATATTGAGTGATTCGAGCAGAAGTTGACGTCACTCCTGTCAGTTGTGAGCTATGACTCTCTGTAGACTTCTATCATTCAATTCCCATGAGATAAGACCAGCAGCTCTTCTTTCAGTCATATTTGCCCTGATAAACTGAACTACAAAAACAATCTACCATAGAAGTGACCGAGCAGCCAGTAGGTGTTTTGTCCTTGATTATGTTCCATTGCAAGTGCAAGCATACTCTGGGGAGATACATGTCTTGAAACATAAGTAATGAGATGATTAGCTAGGGCTTGGCGCTACTAGCCTCATATCTCTCAACCTTCTCACTCTCTCGAGCCTTGGTTTGTAGGATTCACTGGGGTAAACTAGGACGCCAGCACATTACAGTGTACGCCACTCCGTCTATAATGAACATGCTTAAACTAGTTTAGCTTTTTCTAGCTAGGTTGGCATTTGACTTGAAGTCCTGGTAGAAGCTCAGAATTCCTCCTACGAGATCGCTGCGATTGTTTGTAATCTTCATATTGTGAGGGTGGAGTAAAAAGAAACAGCCAAGAACTCTTTAATGACCCAATCCATCATATGTGACGCATGTGATCATTTGCAGCATGAGCCCAATACATAATCTTTACGTAGCAGAATAAGCCTAGTGAAAATCATTAAATGTGACCAGGGCCTGAAACTCCTCAAGTGTGGGTTGAATTATTTTTATTTACACTTGGAATTGTACGTCATGCATAGTGTGCTCAGCGTTTTATGCAATTTCAGTTTAAAGAGTCAAACTCTTATCTGATTTATCTTTCTTTAAATTATGTTGTGTTGATCGTTTTGGTTTCTGAGATACTAAAATTCCTACATTATCAAATAAATACTAATACCTAGTACTAGGCCTAAAACTAAAAATTCTTTAGAAGTTCTTGCCTTTTTTACTTTTGCATCTGAATTGCAGGTTAAGTTTTGCATTTATAGATTTTTATTATAGAAATCTTGTATACATAATCGTTAGTTAATTAATTCACTGATTAAATAACTAATTGAAGGTTTTAACCCATGTCTAACTTGTTTATGCACATGAAGTTACATTACTGCTGGTAATAACTATTTTTGTAAAAAATTGTAAAACTTGACATTAGACTTGATGGAAGCAAACCATTTAAACTGAAAGCATTCAATGTGAAACATGTTATTGTGATAAGAACACAAAAAGTTTGCATGATCCTTTATTGGGAAATAACGATTTTTGGTGATTGCTGGATAGTTAAAAATACACAGGAAAAACATAAAACGATGCAATGCCGCCACTTTTCCCCCATGAAATAGAAAGCCTGTCAGATATGCCACTCCGGAAGTCCTTCATGTGTTTAATTTAAAATTCCACACCGGTGAACATCACAGCCTTTGCTCCAGCTTGATTTCGTGAGAACATTTAGATTTACGTTTGATAAGAGCAGTTCAAAGAATCTTTGCAGAAGCCAGCTGTCAGATTGAGCCTGTAAACAGTACACACACGACTGCATTAAGTTGGTCGGGAGAACAGAAGTGGAGTCACTAATTGAGCAGTCAATGATCTGAAGCCTTCATAATAAAATCAGCAGAGATTCTTCTCCTTAGGCCAAGCAGTTTCAGTCTAATGTGATTTGAAGACTAAAGAGGCCGGAAGGGAATCGACCTTTAATATTTCAGCACTAATAAATCTTAAAGTTTGAAAGGATTTGAAGTACGGTGATTATTGTTATACTGTAAAGCAGTAAAATCATGATCGAACATCCTCAGTGTGGGATTGAGCCAATTCTACAGCTTCTGAATATGATTTCATTTATTTTGATCGTTTGATTCCCCTTCACTTCTTAGGCTGAGGCCATGAGCAGGACCATGTACTGTGACCATGTACACACGTTCGTTTTTGTGAAGATCAACTTCATTTCCATAACCCATAATTTGTCCTTAAAGATTTGTCCTGCATATTATACTGTGCAAACTATCTCAAGAATTTTCTGCCAACATCAAGACATGTTCCAAAACAGAAAAAATAGAATGAGACAAAGCACTAGAGATTTACTGCTTATCATCATTGTTAAGCCAACAATTGCTGTCACCTTCTGTTCAGGGAGCTTTGCTATTAGCATCCTAGAAGTGATAGAGTCATTTGTGAGTGAACACATATCTCCTCTGGCTTTCGGTTCGATTTGCTTCGGTTTGTCCGCTCAACCCACCCATCTTGTGCAGAATCCACCAATCATATACTTGTCAGGCATCGTATGTCTGGTGTTTTAGAAGATTCTTTTTATATATTTGTCAGAGATGATATACACTGCGTCTTTACTTTACCCCCGGGCTCTCACCAACCTTTGGCAGAAGGTAAATGAGTTGAACAAAGAATATGAAATGTGACACAACTTTACTTTCAGTCTGTGTTACTAGACATCAAAATTATTCTGTGCTTTTTTTTTTTTTGCAACTAATTTTGTCCAACATTTTTTGTATCGTTTAGGTAGCATGCAATTTTGCATTCATTTACAACAAATTTTCTATTTTAAAAGCACCCAAATGAATAACAAACAGCAGCGATCTGACACAAAGCACATTTGCACACGAGGTAAGAAAAGCGTTAGACGTTATTATCTGTTTTCATCAAAATGATCTTTTTTTAACCCAAATTGAAAATAACAAAGCAAGCTCATTTTTTTCAACTTGCATAACTTAGATTTGACGTGACTGTAAACTGCTCTCTGAGCGGAAGACACGTAGACGTCATGCAAGCACAAGACACAACCATCGATCTTGACAAATGTCAACACAAATGCACACACACATCTCGACTTTAGCTGCCAACATGCACCAGCAGGGGGAGATCTGACATTGAGAAAGCAAAACTTTTTAAACTGTACTTTTGTTGACTTCAGTACTGTCTCTAAAATAAAATACATAAAAAATTAAACCAGCACAACATTCCGTGAATCACATGTATTTTGAGGAATGCGTGTCTGACAAACCCTGGTGTGGCCACCTCCATCTGTGCTTGGCAAGACAATCCCACGGCTTTGCCAAATCAGCATCAGTGAGGTTCAGACCAGCCAACTAGCTTTTTTCTCCTCTAGGGAGTATTTTTCACTTTATACCTAATACTTAGTTTAACAAAGCACAACTCGCCTTGTATTGACTCATATTAATCTTACCACCTAAATGTCGCCGATGATTTCAGAGCATCACTCACTATAAACCGTACAAACACAAAACTGTACAACTGTTCTACATGAATAATAAAATCACTAAATTATTTTCATTTTCACCCCCATTTGGGTGTTCTGTTTACAATTCTGTTATTAATTAACATTTTGAAATACATTTTTTAATATTTACAGTATGTATTATGTATAATTTGTACTTTTGTTTTGCAAAGTTTCGTTATATTCTTATGCATTTCCAGCTGATTTTGCAGTTAAAACTAGTCCTTCATAGAGATTCTTGATGAAGCATTTAAGTACGCATAGAAAAGCTTTATATTTCTTTGTTTAAAACAATGGCATATCGTTTGGCATGTCCGACCGATACACACTGTAAATAAAGCAAAGCGGGACGATATAAACAATACTTGCGATGGATGGCAGCAATACAAAAAAAATTCTCACCTGTAAATTTTGTATTTTGTTGTGAAGCCTTGTTGATAACGCTCCACAAATTCAGCAAATTCCTGTGCGTGATGAAAAGGCCCTTTATCTGAAAGGAGCCACCCAAATGGACCAGCGGCATCATGGGAGGCTGCCACAGGGGCAAGAACCCAGCAGTGAAGGCTTAGTACCCATAGACTCATCAGATACCTCAGTCTAAAATCAGTACACTGGCAGCTCATCCTTCACCCTGTGACTCGACATTCTCTCCAAACTTTCCACTTCTTCTGAAAAATTAAAAATGAAAAGAAAAAAAGGCATTACTTCCAAAAGTCACAGTTTAACGATGTTGTTGTTAAAACAGCACACTGTACTTTACTGGAGTCATCCTATTCAATAAAGCATCTTTGTAATCTACGTGGTCAAAGTTGCTTTGCATCTAAAAATAAAATAATGCCATCTAATGTACCTTCATATCATTGTGGAGCTTAATGTAATCTGCAGCTTGAATGACAATTATTTATTTATTTGGTTGATATATTGCATACAAAATGAAACTATAAAAAATAATGATAAAAATAGATAACAACAACAACAACAACAACAACAACAACAACAACAATAATAATAATAATAATAATAATAATATAAGATTATTATTATTGTTGTTGTTGTTATATAGTTATAGTTAGATATTAGTTTGAATTACCTTGTCCAGGTGTCCGTTGTTTTGACTACTGGAGTCAGTAAATGTCGTAGATTATGGCAAATGATTGTCCCCGCAAATGACTCGCTGGTGGTCGAGGGTGACCCTGGAGGTTTGGTGACGCTCAACTTCTTTTAAACACCATAACGCGAAGGGCTCCGCAAACATCGCATTAAAATCTCAGTTATAGTTCCAGGTTTCTGTGCCGTATAATCCGAATGAACAGGAAGCAACTAAAGCGAGACGAGGTCGCTCTGTCTTCTCTCCTCACGCTCCAGGTACACGGGCTTCATTTAAACAATAAGTTGCGGCGTAACAATTCCGAACCTTTAAAGGCAAGATTGGATCAAGTCTGTCTCATTCGCTTAGTCTAGTTTAAACCATTATCTATCCAAAAGAAGTGTACGGAGCCAGCGGTCCATCCAACTGCACGTTTCTCGAATGCTGAAACACGAAGCTTCCGACACACACCATGTAAAGATCTAATTTGTTTCGGAGACAAACCTCCTCTTCACTCATCATTGGCTGTCATACCGGAGAGGGGCGGAGCTCTAGAGCTGGAAACTACAACGAGTGGGAATATGATGCTCATCGCTCACATAAATGGATTTATAGAGAAATTAGTTGTAACTTTGTACAAATAGTCGTGGTTGTGAAGGTTTATAAGGTTTTCCTACAGAGAAAACTGATGAGCTGATATATTCGAAAAAAACGAGTGTACAGTTATACGAGTGAAAAGATTGGTTTGTGTTTATTTCAAATTATGTTTACGTCGGAAATCCGTGATAAGACTTAAATTATTATTAACTTAAATTAAATTATTCACATTTTTTTTCATTCTTTATATATTTGCCTTTTTGATTAACACTGTAATTTCTCACTTTGTACTAAGATCAATAACACAAAATTAATTGATAAAAGTAAAATTAAGTAAATCATATTTAGAAATAAACAGTTGTAGTAAGCCACAACTATTCAGTATTCTCTAGTAAACAGCAAGGAGACGGTTTGTTTCTAATTTTCTGTCAAGTGATTTTGAACAGGTAAGGTAAAGTTCATTTCAACAGAAATGAACTTTAGCAGAAACAAGGCCCATCAGTACCAAGAGCTCTCATAAGTGTTTAATTGTGGTATAAGCAGTGGGTGAAGCCACTGCATAGAGTCAGGCTCTTTCCTGGCTGTATGAATCACTGGAATCATGATAAGGCCAAGTCAGTAGCATGCTCTCCTTCACTAATGACTCTGACATATGAGCTTTGTTCCACAGTAACAAGCACCAAAGCTCCACTGAGAAATGCTTAATGATGATTTCTGAAAAACAATACACCCCCTTCCTGACACATGGTCAGAGAGCCGACCTGTAAATCCTGCAACATTTTGGATTGTTAGTAAGGCATAGTTGCAGGCATAGATTCTATGAAATGATTGTTATGCTAAATTAGTAAAATTCCTGAATAAATACTTAGAATTACTATATATATAATTATATTGTGTGTGTATATATATATATATATATATATATATATATATATATATATATATATATATATAATAGCATTTCAGCAAATTTGATAATGGAGTACTGCCAGAAACACAATTATACAGATGCACTATTACGGTAATGTTTTTCTCTGCACAAGCTTCATCCAGATTTTAAGCGCAGAATTGTTCTATTTCAATGCAGAACCTTTATCTCGAGAATAAAATTCTGACTGAAATGCTTTTCTGAATGAATCAAGAATTGCATTATTCACAGAAGATGCAGAGGCAAGCATGTTTTCAAACTTGCTTGGTGAGTGAAGTTCATTCTGAAAACACTGAACAGCTCATCGGGTTTTTCTATTAAATGACTTTTTTATAGACTTGGTATAAATACGAACAACACCGGAGTTAGACAAAAATCCTAAATGTATGAATTTGTTTAACTTTAATCAGTAAGGAAACACACCCACTAACTTCTGATGTCCACAAAAGCAAACTTTAGTGCTAATAAAAATATTAGCTGTAATATAATAGATATTTAAAATGAATGTATAAATGACTTACACATAAAACAAAATTTAGGTTTATTTCTGCCTCTCTGGTCAAATTTCACTTGACATAGTCATGAGGCTAAAGCAGGACAGTCATATTATGAAAAAGCATGAATCTGCCCATCAGAGATGAAAAGAAACGTTTTAAAAGCAAAGAGGTACTGAGCAGAAAGAGCGATTTACAGTACATGCTTTTAGAAAGGAAAGTTTGTTTATTCAGTGAGCTTCCTTTGCAATTACAATTTCAGCAAAACTTAATAGAAACACTAAAATTCAATGGCTTGCATTTTTCACCATTGAAATTGAAAATTGCGTAATTTTAATAGAGGTTAAGGTTTTTATCGTATAGCCACTTGCCAGCATTCTTTTTTTGTGGGCTATAACTGGAGGCTTTAGTTAACTAACAGCAGTGAATGTTCTTTCAACTCTTTCAGCTCACACTGTTCCTCTGCTCTTCTCTAGGTTAATCGGTGTATCTCTAAGTTTCAGCCTTAAAAACCTTGTGTGCATGACAAATGATTTCATTAGGCTAGCACAGTGTGTAGTATTGTCGCCTCACGTACCTGTAGGACTCACAGACGACAAGTTTGAGGCTCAAAAGGAGTGGGGAGTTTCCTCAAGACCTCTGGTTTCTCCCCACACTGTCCAAAAACATATATTCGGGAGAATATTCTGAAAAAATGCCAATAAATGTACGGGTGTGAATCTCTGTGTCTAGCTCTGAAATTGATTCACCTTAATTTTTCACCTTCAGGCTCAGAGATGTGAAGGCTCTTTTGATTGTCCACCAGCTCCTTATGACTGAAAAGGCAGATAAGGCAGTCCAGAAAACAGATGGAAGGTTGACTTTAGTGGTGTTTCCAGGTTGTGATATGGCCTTTTATTGGGCAGGCAATAATCAGACTAGAAAAAGACACAAGGCCGAGGACAACCTAAACCAACTAAATTGAAACAAGGGAAGAATGAACAAAAAAGCAAGAAATCGAAAGAAGGACAAGGATAATGCTCGGTAAAGTCTAGAATCACAACCACTGATTCTTAGCATATAAAACAGAATTCCTTATTTCCACAGCATGATTGTTCAGGTAATTCCCATAACGGGCTGGTCCGATGATAGCTAGCGTTGAACACACTGATGAGCTGTGCTTGTGGGAGACTGACTTCTACAGTTTCGTGTTGTGGTTCCGAGAGCCTGCGGCTATGTTGCAAAAAAGAAAAAAACAACTACAACGTTTTGCAAACATTTTGAAGTGTTTTACAAATGTGTAATGTTTTTTTTACACTATGTCTTCTCACAGAGATGTGTATTTCTACATAATGCACCCAATGCCTAGATCATAAGCAAAAGATAAATCACTTTTCTAGAAATTATTGTTGAAATGTATTGTATTTTTGTTTAAAAAGTTTTGGTCACTGACAGATTTAATACCATTTATATGTTTTAGTGCACTTTTTACTGCAAATTTTCACTGCAATTTTTATATATAGTTTTTACTATTTTTGTGTTTGTAATGCTTGTCTAAGAATATTGCTGGTCTAGAAATTTTACAGAAGCTATTAGTTAATACAGAATTTTTTTCCAGACAGAAGTTGAGTAAAAATGAATGTTTACCCCTCTAGCTTCTAAACCCTTTAGAGTACAATAATGTTTAGAATATGTAGTCTTGTGTACAATACTAGAACATCTCCCCTAGTCTATAAGAAAATCATACACATCATACAAGGCTTGAACCCAACCAATGGTGCTTGTTGCTATAATTATAATTATTGTTACAAAGTTCATTGAGGTAATGCTCAATTCAAAGGAAAAAAAAAACATGAGACATATACTCATGTCATGTGCTCATTTTAAGCTCCTCTTCGAATGATAAGCATTTTCTGTTGGAGAAAATGCTTCCATCATTGAGCCAGAAGCATTCCAGGGTCACGTCACCTCTACCCGAGGTCATCTTTTTTAATGCCTAACAAGTTGTTACAGTCCTGCTCTACTGCTCCTCCTGCAGGCCACCTCAGGAAGCAGCTGGATCATTAGAAGCACCTGGACAGTCATCTCCTAGTGCTGCACCTGAACCCAATTCAGGCTGAGTATTTAAGGGCAGATCATTGCTGGTTGTTGAAGTCACAGATGTAGACTAGTGTCTTTGTTTTGGAGTTTCCACCCTCCTTCCTGTTTCATAGTCCTAGTTTAGGTGATTAAAGCCTGGGTTTTGCACTAAGCCATGTTCTGCTCATTCTCAGCGTGTCAAGTACCTTGGGTAAAAGTGGGCCAAGTGCAGTTGTGACTTGAGTAAGAGATTTAGGAGTTAAATTGCATTTTATAAATCATAAGTAAAAAGACATTTTGGAAAATATCAATCAAATACTGCACTGTATAAAGGTCCAAATCAATAAATGTTTTATCTTTCATAGGTAATGCAATCGAATTTACAGTATCGATTGTTGAGGCTGTTGCCATCCAGTGGTAGGGAGTTGAACCTGCCACCTAAGCGTTGCAGATTTGAATCATGGTCTGAGTGACCTCGGGGAAGACCCTCATATGCACCTAGCCATCTTGTCTTAAAAAATTGGCTCACTACTCCAGGTAAAATTGCAGAGCACAAGTTCAATATGGTCCCTACTGACAATTGACTTACTGTACACTTTAGTAACTTATCTGTAAAAATTTAGATCTAGTTCATGTGCAGATTTTTTATTTTTTTTTTTTTTCCAAAATTTGTGAAAGCAAAAAAAGCTTTTTGTCATGGTTTGGATTCTCAACTTGCAGTGAAAGTATATTGAAAAATCCAAATAGTGTCACCATCGTTTCCATTTTCTGTGTTTAGAACTGCTTTTTTACCCTGATTGAGGCCAAGCTTTTCACATCTTATGTTGTTGATTGATTGACAGATTATAAAATTTTGATTGTGTTTCAAATAAAAATTACTTTGAATAAAAAAAAAATATTCAAGATATAAAATTTTGGATTTAGTCTGTATCCCGCCTTTGCCCTAATTTTCCATTAACATTATTATTACATTATTGGCCCATTAGCTTGACAGTTGATATGAAGCCATGGTGTGGCAAGCAGACCAACTAGCCACTCAGTTGGTACTAGTAGTTATTTTGTAAACAACAAAAGTTTAACTTTTAATTGAATAGACATAGATTAGGAAACATCCCACTTGGTAAAATGCCTCAAGAATAAAAAAAAAATCTTGATTTGCATATTTGCAGCCTATGTTTGCCTCAACTAAATAACAGTTTGTTAAAATAACTAAATAGCTTTTTATTATAAATAAAAAATGAATACAGCATTTTATAACTATTGCCTAAATATCCAAACAAAAAGCTGTCCTTTATTCAAACAATAATATCAATCCAAGATAAAAAAACAAATCTTAAGATTCATTCATTTGAAATACCACATTCCTCCATTGCCATCTGTCTTTTAATATTGTCTGGCAGCATTTATTCACTGGCTTGCAATTTTTTAACATGCATCCAAAACAATTCCCACAGCAGATTTCAAAACAGACTAACAGAGCCACATTTAAGGAGACATAAAAACAATATTAAAAGAGTGACCTCTACTCTTTGTCACACAACATGGTGAAAGTTTTTGGTTAATTTCCCAGTGTATTCCCAAATATTAAATCAATTAATATTTAATAGTTACTTAACATTACCTTTTAATACTTTTAACTTTGCAGATAAAACAGATTAATTAGCATATTGATCTGAATAATTACATATGGATCACAATGATTAATTTATTCACTAGACAAACCATACAATATCAACCATACCAAGGAGAGGTAGTGGCAACTAACTGGTTTGGGCAAATAAACTATGTATAATAACAGAAAAGCTTCTGGTTGAAATGAAACCTTTATCTAATTGCATCACCTGTGCTCCAAGGGTTCAATGTAGATTATTGTATTAAATTGACCAAATCCCAATGGTAAAGTGTTAGATAATGGTTTCTCTAATTACACTTGACTGATACGTATGAATATATTGACACCCTTCAGTGCTTTTTGCATCTCCTTCCCCTCATACAGTACATGTCAAACTATTTAAATACATTCCATTCGAAATGTATAATTTATTTAAAACAGATCGTATTTATGCTACTTTATTAATTTTTTGTTTTGCATTATTGTCTGGTTCCCCGATTTGATATCAAAACCTGGCATGATAACTACCTGGCCTTGGTCACTACTAGTTTGGACTATGATTCTTGCCTTGCCCTTTATTGACAAAATATCTAAGTCAATCAATCAATCAATCAATCAATCAATCAATCTATCTATCTATCTATCTATCTATCTATCTATCTATCTATCTATCTATCTATCTATCTATCTATCTATCTATCTATCTATCTATCTATCTATCTATCTATCTCATCCCAGCAATTATAGAGAAAATTAGTATGGTGCAAGCCTGTTATAGATTATTTATTCATTTATTTTTATTTTGGAAAAGGGGAAACCTCTGAGCAGAAAAAAGAAGATCGGGACTTAGAGCTGGAACAGGTGCAAATGTGCAGCACATTGAGGACAAACAGAGGAGTCAGTGTTCAGCTCTGTCAGAGGAGTGAAATATTTAAAGGATTTAGAAACACTGAGCGTTCTTAGGCCCTCCAGCCATCGGCACAGACTGCTGTGCTCAACCAGAAAAAGAAACCTCTGAGGGAATGGTAAAGTCTATGTGAGTCTGTGTCCCTTGTAGACCTAAGTGCCCTTAAAGCCAACACTTTATTATTAAACAGTCATGCTCTAACAAGTACTGTTAACTTTCATGCAAAGTTGAATACAATGTCAAAATCCTTAGGACAGATTCATGTAAAATACATTCTGTAAGCTGCTACTCTAGATCAGTTCTCTATTTGCCCACTTCACAGTCATGGAATGCATTTTGTTCTTTACAAACTCATTGCAAGATGCACTCAGTTATACCTGGTGTATTTATTGTTGCTCTAAAACAGATATTGTAACAAAACAAAAATATAGTCTAGATGCATTACAATTTTCTTAATGGTTAAAATACATTAGACAAAGGAGAACTGACATTTTAATGGTTTTGTACAGATGAGTAAGGTGTACCTTAAAACAACCATACTTGAGGAAAACTATGAATGCCTTACTACAAAAATCAAACCATAATCAGTTAAAAGTAACCAATTCCAAGAGTACTTTAGTTAAGGTTGTAAAGTATCCAATGTTAAAAGAAAAGTACTTACCGGTAAGTATTTTACTCTTTCTCCCAAGTAATTAATGCAGTGTTGCCCATTTTTTTTGTGCACACATTGTAACAAGTAACGACTGGTGTCCGTTCAAATGAGGTGGAGTAAAGAGCACAAATACTCAATCTCAGATGTAGTTAAGTAGAGAGTAAAAGTACAGTACAAGTACAAAGTAGCCAAAACAAGTAACAAAGTGCATTTACGCAAGTACTTTACACCACTGGTATTGTACTCCATGGGCCATGATTCTCTGTGGTCATTTTACTTAGATTATTTGGCACTTTTAGTGTTTAGAGAGGTTTAAAACCTTTCTCAAAGACACCTTTCTTTTTTATTACTCGTGACCTTCAGAATTCAAAGTCCAACTCCCTACCAACGCCGACGTATAGTTAATCCAAATACTACTGCCTCCAGACAGAATAACACTCAGGTCTCTCTGCAAGTTGTTTCCATGGAGGAGAACTGGCATCTTCCTCTCTCATCATGATACCTAGACGATTGTGCGGATTGTTTCGTTTCATCTTCACAACTCACTCCAGTGCAATCACAGTCAAGGATCTCAGCCTCACCTCCAGCTCCCGAACAAACTGAAAACCTTGGACTCCTTCCTCCTCTCATCTTGCGTCATAGTGGAGAGGGGAAGCCTAGTTCCACGGTTCCCATTGTACATAAACCAAATTACCCACAACCCCTTGAGTTTCCCAACAATAATAACCATATCTATCTATCTATCTATCTATCTATCTATCTATCTATCTATCTATCTATCTATCTATCTATCTATCTATCTATCTATCTATCTATCTATCTATCTATCTATCTATAAAAACAGATATTTCTCTGAAGCTTTGATATTCAATTATAACTTGGGTTAGAGATGCAAAAAGCAGCGGATATTCACTAATGTACTGGGAGTAAGGACCAGTGGGTGGGATAGAGTCATTTATTCAGACATGTGATGTGAAAATGATGAGAACATTATGCACCAGCTTAAAAATCTGCTGTCCTGCTGCTCAGACCTGCTCCTCCACCCCTCCTTCTCTCTCTCTCTCTCTCTCTCTCTCTCTCTCTCTCTCTCTCTCTCACACACACACACACACACACACACACACACACACACACTTTTACTTTTTGGCGCTAGGTTCATGTGGTAAGTCAGTGAACGGGATGTAGTTCTTGGCTGGAGTTATCTTTGCAGAGCAGGTTGCATTTTTGATGTGAGTTCCTGTGATGAAGTACTGCTGAAGAGGATGTTCATCTGTTCTCTTCATTATTGGTTATGTTTGGCAGTCGTTTAGACATCATTTGCCATGCTTGACATTTGCTTATCTAGTTTTTTTAGCATTCCAGTTGGTAAAATCCCATTGTTATTGAAAGCCAAAGGGACACTGCAGAAAAAGGAGCAATTCAGAGAAAAAAAGTAAACATACTTGGAAATCCAAATACACCAAATAAGATTAAAAAAAAAATAAATAAATAAATTGTGCTTGTAATTTGCAATTAAATTGCAATTAAACTTGTCACATGTTCTTTTTAAGCTAGTTAAACCATTCAAATTTCTTCTAACATCAACTATAATGTAAGATGTGTACTATACATTTTAGGGTATGACTAGTTTGCTGATATCTTACATGAATCAGTGCAACTATCCAACCATAAAGAGACAATACAAAGAAAACCAGTTTTATACACAAATAAATCCAACAAAATAAAATGTCTTGGGCTTTTGTGATCCATCAGTATGCATCAACATCTCCCTTGGTCATGAACCAAGACTTCCTTGCATCATGAGGATGAGTTCAGGGTGACTGGCATTGCCTTGGAGCTTGCCAGTGGCCAGGCCCATAAATCCTGAACACTCACACATCACCTTACATGTGCCTCTGCGGTGCAGTATGTGTAAAAATTGCACTCTGTTGATATGTTATCACCCCGAAGCTAAGTTGTCCATTTTTCATTCAACCTTACCCCAATCAGCCCTGATGAGCCAATTTAGCTACCAGCGTTTCACAAAAACAGATAATAACAACACAATAATATTTTAAGCAGAAGGATGGCACAATACGGTTTTCTGATTAAATAATGTTCGGAGGGGTTTTCTGTAAGGTTCTGCACTCTTCCGTGATAATCAAGTGTGTGGAAAATTTCAACATAGATGCATTGGCTGATTTTATAATAATGTTGTATTCTTTATAATGTCTCCCTAATGGAAATCTTTTGTCTAGTCAGTTGTACAATCCAATAATGTCAAAATTGTTTACATATACACTGTTGCTGTATTTTTGTTTTCCACAACACAATGCAAACATTGACATTTTCTTATATCCTTAAAACATTCGCGTTTCTCCAATGCAACACTGCTTTCACCTCAATTTCAAAAAAAGGAAAAGTAATCATCTTTTTTGACTTAAAGATAGAATACAAAAATAACTCCTATGGCCCTGATTTAAAAGTATAATACACAAAATAAGAATTATACACGCATAAACAAATGCAATAATTTCCATCAGTTTGTTTCGTTTCCATCCAAACTGTGAGATTATATTCATTATTTCACAATCAGTATTTCTCCCAGAAGACCTGGTAATTATTTCCAGTATCCACAGATTAGTGACATTTTGCTTCATTATCTTCGAAGGCCAGTGAGCACAGCTCTAGATAAAATCCCAATGCCAATTTCGAGAGGATTTGGCAACCTGTAAATACTATGATGCAGAGGTTAGTTAACTTCATTTCTTTATTGTGACGCAAGATCGATGTTTGACGCAAAACGACTCTTGCAATACTGGAATCCAAATGTTCCTTATCAACTGTCGACATGCTCATGCTGATGTGTGAAAACATCTCTGATTGGCCTTCTCGCAGTTAGTCTCTGATATGAAAACTTATTTGCATTCGACATCATTTGTGGGAGCGAAATTATGAATAATAAAATTGTCAGCTCAGCGTCTTTTCACAAGTACAATCAAACTGCAGGAAACTCCCACTGCTGGTCTTTTTCACAGGTTCTCTGGATTTTTGGTAAAAGCTGAATTATTAAATGCGTATATTGTGGATAAAAAAAGTAAAAAATACTGTATAATAAATGGAAAACGATTAGAGACAAGAAACGAATTGTGGTCACTTTGGAATACTACATAAAAACAAAACTAATATACAACTTTCGTTTGTCTTCCTAACTAGAATGAGCTGCCCGACAGTAACTGTTTTACAGTTGAATAGTACGTTTTATTTTAGACAATTTTTGCGTATACTCCTCAATGATTGGGGTAATGAAACTCGTGTCCTAGTTTGAGATCTCAAGATGTCACATCGTCTAATCTGGTAATTGTGTGACGACTTTTAAATTTGCCATGAGCTTTTATACTTTTATCTGCTATAAAGTAATAATCCACGCATTATCTGACTTCAATCTATCACTATATCACGTGCTATGGATTTGGAATTCTTGCTCGATTATGAACCTGCAATAACTGGTGAAATTGAAAAGAGCATTGTTAAAAAAGACTGTGCATTTTATTTCCTCTTAGACTTGGAGACTTTGAAGAAAAGGCTCTTTTCTGCACACACGCGCACACACTCACACACAAAATCTCATTAAATTTAACAACAGAGCTTTGACAGGCCTATGCATGGTGTAGAGACAAAGCAATGCATTAGAAATAACCAGTGACAGCCATTTGAATCTTACTCTAACTATTATAAGGTAAAGACTTATGGAACACAACAATAATAACCATATTTGGTGCTGCCCTCGGATTATCCAGCGTGAAGGTTTGTTGAAGTCCGTATATTCTGTAACAGGATAGTGCTTTAGTGCAGTGACCCAGTTAGAGACACTGGCGAACATATCTGAGAGGATTTGCCAAAGGCCATTGAACATAAGTGACAAAATGTAAAATGCTTTAATGATGATCAGAAAGGTCTTGTGTGAGGAAATGCTCATGCATACATTGTCTTCTTTGTCTTGCGAGTGGTTTGCGCAGTCTGCAGAAGACGATGCTTCTTTATCCATAGGTTCTTTCTTGAATAAAGAACCCTCCATTGAACACCAGACAAGTTGGACTGTTGTATTGTTCCCTTGTATCAACTCAATGTTACTCCGGTTCTTAAAAGCAAACATGAAACAGTACAGTAAGTGATTTGCAGTAGAACTGTTCAGATTGGACAATTTCCGTGGTGTAGTTCATTTCAGGCATGACGGCAAACTTCAAAGTATCTAAAAAAGGAAAAAAGTACCAGATTAAGACACTGATGAACAGGTCTTGCTGTTTGTTTGGAATGAAAAGAATGAAAATCATGTATTAATGAAAAAACAATACTTAAAGACGTTAAGTACTGATTTTCTCATACTTTCAGTGTGTGTGTGTGTGTGTGTGTGTGTGTGTGTGTGTGTGTGTGTGTGTGTGTGTCTATAGCAGTGTGACTTCTTTTTGTGGACTCCACTGGGATTAATAACCTATTCATATCTATATCACCGTGAGCTGTAAAATTACTTCTTAAGGTTCAGTCATTTCAATATACAACTGTTTTGCCTGAATGCGTATTTTTTTCTATTTGTGATTTAATTTTTCTGCTTTTGTATTTTTATGTGAAGAGCTCCTGTTTTATGTATTAAGCACTGCTTGTTAGTATTATTTGAATAAGAACACAACACACACAATTATTCAGCTTCCTACACTTTTGGCATGCTGCTTTATAAGACGATTTAAGATGCTTTTATAGCCTGTTTTGATGGCTAACAGTGTTAAAATATATTTTTTTTTGTTTTAGAGTTTTACTCTGTATCGACTTTATGTTGTGACAAATCACTACACTCACCATTGAATGTTAAGCTCTAATTAAGAAGCCGCTCTGCTTTTTGCTTTCAGTATGGCAAATATACTCCATTTTCTGCTGGTTTTCTATGAGAAAGTACATGAAATAAAAAATACAACACTATGGGATGCAACTGTGACTGAACACTCATGTTCCTGAGGGGGGTGTTGATGATGATTCTTTTCGAATGGTGGTGCATTTTGCAGAGCTCTGGTATGTTTGTGAGAGCTTTCAGTGAGTGTGTGGATATTAACAGCAGCCTTCACTTAGAAAGGTGTAAAATTAATGTTGGTGAGGAATGAAAAATAATAGATGGACAGAGAGAATGACAGACAGACAGACACGCACACACACGCACACGCACACGCACACACACACACACACACACACACACACACACACACACACACACACACACACACATCTACTAAGGAAACTTACTAAGGATAGAAGTGCCCAATTTAGAAGATAAAGACATTTTGTTCTTTTTGGCTGTTTTTTTTCTTCTAAGTTTTCAGAATTGGCAGAATAACAAAATGTAAAAAACAAAACAAAAAAAGTGTTCAACAGCCATTATAAAATGTTCAACAGTAGAGGTTTTTTTTTAGGAAATTTCTTTTTAAGTAAGACGTTGAATCGGGACCACTGGGTGAAGGTCTGGAGGATTGCGGATGGACTGCTCAGGGTCAGTATCCTTGTGCAGAATATAAAAATGAGATAATGTTAAGGAAGATGTGTTTTCAGACTAGAAATATGGACATTTGGATTTTACTGACCTGAATTGTCAAGAAAAGTATTAATAAGAAATAATTAAATAAAAAATAGGGCTGTCAAACGATATTTTTTTTAATCTATTTAATTGCACTTCCCTGAACAAATTAACTTATTAACAAATAACTGAAGCTTGTAATTTTGGATATTGAGGTGTAATATGTAAAAATAATGTAAACTCAATGCTCAATAAACAATCGTTTAAATGCGGTAAAATAATTTAGTACCATTTCTGTTCAATTTACAATGTATTGTCTTTGTTTTTTAACCCTCCGAGGTCGAGTCACACTTTTTTCAAGATAAAACACACAAAAAAGTCAATTTTGGTCTTACATATAAGTGCTATCCATCAATTGAAAGTTTGAAGTACATATTTTTTTATAAAAACTCTTAATAAAAATAGAACGTTGTGTTTTTTTGTAAAAAAAAAATAATAATAATAACAATAATAATAATAATAATAATAATAATAAAAAAACGTGAAGCGTGTTTCGCCTTCTCTTTGTCAGCTGAAAAACGAACTGTAACTTAATTAAGTTAATAAATTAATAAACTAATAAATACTCATCACTCTAACACGAAGCATATGTCTACATAAAGCTATGAATGTCTGTTTTTAAAAAGAAAGTTATTTGCAGTTGAAAAGGAACTGAAGGGAAAAGTATCAGTGGTCAGTGTCACTTAAACAATAAACCTTAAATATTAAAAACCTGAACTCAATGACTGTGAGCTGCTGATCTTAATGAGCCAGCACACGCTCTCTCTTGGTTCAATTCATTGCAGGTTGCCAAACCGAAGGTTTAAGCACTTTAAATTAATCGTGTACGTTAACTTTGACAGTACTAAAAAAGTTTAATCTCATACACACTCACAACCACTTCATAAGAGACACCTTACTTTATCCCAGGGTACTGAATATGTGCTCTATTGGATTTAGATCAGGAGACTGTGGAGGCCATTTAGGTACAGTGAACACACTGGTCTAAGGTGACATTCTATGACATGGCGTGTTATCCTGCTGAAAGTTCCCATCGGAAGATGTGTGCACTGTGGCCATGAACAAATATTATTAACAGCAGCTATAATCAGGTAGGCTTTAGTGTTGACACAATGTTCAATGATACTTATAGGTCTAAGGTGTGCCAAGAAAATTTCCCCCACCTCATTACACCACCATCAGCCTAAATGTGTTGTTCTGAGCTAATGGGAGAGGCACCCAGTGTGGTCTTCTGCTGCTGTAGCCCATGTGCCCAAATGCTTGACATTCAGAGCCAAACCAAAATTAATTTAAAAGACTTAAAGAACTCGAGAGAGAATAATGAAACAAAGCCACATAAGTTTCTTTGAATAAAAGCATCTGCCAATAGACTATAAGGTAAATGAAAGCAATTGGAAATTGGGACAAGTATATTATCTGTGTATGCACTACTATAAACAAACTTTACATTACAGTCATTTGTAAGATGCTTTTATCCAAAGCGACTTACAAAAAAGAGGAGCAAGTGAAGCAATTTGTCTACAATAGGCTACAGTAGATTAATTACATGATTGCATGTTTGCATATTATTCAGTATATACTTCTTGTGTATATATATATATATATATATATATATATATATATGTGTGTGTGTGTGTGTGTGTGTGTGTGTGTATTGTGGTTAAAAAAAAGCAGTTAACTTGGATCACAGTTCTATTCAGTTTCTGTTACTATTCATTGAGTCAAGATCAAACTAGGATTACGAACAGATTCTCAAAATTACATATAATAAATATACTTTTGTAATGATTTAAGATCTTAATTCTGAATGTTTACTGGATTAAAAAACACATAGGGGATTATCATAACTAATGCATTTTAATAATATGACTTAATAATCAGCGGGGCTTGATTGTGCTGACTCCGAAAGCATGATTGTCAGCCTAAGGGTGAGGAACCCTGATGGGTATTTATTACACCACAAAATAGTTAGTATGCTTTAATAACACATTGAATCTGGTGCTTAAGTGTTGTTTTAATTAAAGTAAACAAACACAGAGTTATTAATACATTTACTGTCCCGCTGGCTGTTGAAAGGTTTACATTTGTTCTCGCAGATAATGCGTGTAATTAACCACTGATGATGGGAGTGAGAAACTGTAACCTGAAAGTCACGCTGAGAAATAACACCAAAAGGAAGCATGATAATCACTGGTTTATGCTTATGCAAGGGCCTTGAATTGATCCGTTCTGATGCGTTGTCACAGTTTTAATTAAACAGAAGGAAATCTTCTGAAATACACAATCGACAAACTGTACTCTTGCAAAACGTTGCATTAGTATTGCATGTACTTATGGATCAGAAAAAACGGTCATTTAATGACGTTCTTTAGTCATGTCCTTCCTGACCTTGAGTAAATCACACCTCCCCACTCCAAAATAACAGGAAAATCGGCTTTGACCCTCCCAGAGGCAACAATGACCCATATTTTGTCATATGATGACAGCTTTCTGAGGTTGTAGGAGAGAGAAGGGTTGTTAGTCTCTATTTTCCTTCTCCTGTTAACTGAGTAGCATTCCCTATATTTTAGTGAACCACAGAATCCTTCTAATGGGCTTTCTGAATGGTTCAACATTCCCTGTGGGACTGCTGTGGAGAGTACTATGGTGAGGGGGTGAAGTTCGCTGGTTTAGACACCGTAAAACTACCGCTGTGTCTTCCTGTAAAAAAACAAAAATGAGCATGATATCTTGGCTCTGTGGGCTCAACAGTGACAATGCATTGTGATTTACAATGAGCTTAAATAATGGGTTAAAAATGGACCAAGACGTAGACTCCACTCTCACATTGACGACACGACCTCCCACATACACATGGACTCACACATTACACATTTCTGCTCTTTTGCACAATTACTCTTTTTGCACCAGTCAATCAAACTCTCTCTTGCAGTTCACAGTGTGTACCATTTCACAATTTGCTACTCTTCTATGTATGGTTGAAAAGACAATAAAGCTCCTTTGACTTTTTGACTTGACTTTGAATATTTTAGTCACCAGACACCAGCAGGAACATCTAGGAATTTGTCTTCACAGGGGAAATAGTGTTGTCGAAAAGAACCCACTGTAGGGGAAAACTCATTAATCATTTCAAACTGTTGAACCATGCAGTATTTCCACTCTCCTCAGCCATTTCTACAATACAAAGAGAGACAGGGGGAGGGGCAGACATTATTCTAGAGCTCATTCATCCATCCATCATTTTTCTACCGCTTACTCAATTTCTGGGTCACAGGGAACTGGTGGCTATCTCAGCATCTGAGGTGGGATACACACTCTTGGTGGCCAGAGGCTCAAAATAGACAAGCACATTAACACCGTCACTCACACCTATGGTCAGTTTTTCAATGCTTTTCACCAGAAATGTATGTTTTTGAACTGTTGGAATAAACCGGAGACCCCGATGAAACAAACGCAAGCATGGGGAGAGCATGCCTACCCTGCAGAAAAGGCTGGTATTTGCCATTTAGGACCTACATGATGTCCAGACATGACTTTACTTTGGCAGTGTTATGTGGTGAGTGACTCAAATGTAGTTTGAATGATAGTGAGCGTTTAATGAAATCCGGCAAAGTCATAACACAGGCAGCAGATCAAAACAAGGCGGGCAGGGACAATGACGGAAACTGTGTACATAAGAAGAGGTCAAAACCAAGAAGACAGAAAACTAGAAACAAGAAACATGCGGTGAAAGACAATACAATGAATCACCCCAATACATTGATACATACAATTGTACGTTTGAAGCATGATGTAAATAACTGTTGCACTGAGTCACATCAAACAATACATAAAAAAAGTATTGTTAAGTGTATAAAATATTAATCTTTTTGATTTCTTATTTCAGTTTTAGTTTTTTACTCTACTTTTTTACTTTGTATATTTATATAAACTACTTGCAAATTATTTTGTATTGAGTTCAAGGAAACATAGATTTTTCATTCTTGAAGAAATGATGGACACTTGAAAGCTTACTTTGTTTCATCAGTGGCATTTCATTTTAATTACTTCATTATTTCCAGAAATTGCATCTTTATATCCCTGTGATTGCTGCAGCTGTGGTTCACACACTCCGTGTCAGCACAGCTGAGGTTGCAAACACACAGACACACACATCTACTGATATCTGCCAGATGGACACGTTGAATCAGGGCTTGCTGGACCTGGCAGGATCTTATCTGAAGCCATCATCAGCTTCCACTGTGTTAGGATATTGCTAGAATATCTAGGGGAAAAAAGTGCTGATGTTATCGAAAGATGGATTTTAGCCTTACGCATGCGAAGGGTTTTCCTTTCATAATTGTGCTTCTCTCAAATAGTTCTTTCAGACATGTGGTTAGTATTTAAACTCTTACAAAATAGAAGTCCACTGCTTAGTGTCTCTCAACATTGTGCGATTTTAATAAATGTTTTATTGAAATGTTAATAATAAAAATGAACCTACTGTACCAACCTACCTACATGTCACTGCAATAGTTGCTTGAATGTCTACACACTTAGGGTATACACACCTTGTGATAGAGAAGATATACAGTAAACATATAATTAGTTAAGCTTGAAATGGTTAATAGCTTATAAACATGAGTAGTTTGAGGCATCTTTTGATATTTGTTATTGGAATATTGCACAAAAAGTTTTTTGATGCAAGAGAAAATAAATTTACTTTTACTTTGTACTTTACTTTGTTTGTACTCACCTTTTACTTGCTGAAAGTGTTGCTGGTACGTTTTTCGGCTTTGCTTTACCTAGAGAACATTGAGATTTGTAGAAGGGAAAATCCCCCTGATTTCGTTTGACAGATCGGGTTTGGTCTGTCATGGGTGTAAAGAACTGTTCTTACAAACCTTTCTGCCCATTGATAGCTGCAATTCTTTTTGCTTCTGTAAGAATTAGTTTGTTCTCATCTCTCAATCTCAAACATGTCAGGTGCTTTTTTTATCCTAAGCTGGTTTGTGTAGATCACTAGTCTCAAAAGACTGGTTAGTCTAATCTTGCAGTATTAAGTTATGCTTTCAACCCTGCAGGATATTAAAATGCACCATCTGTTGACTGGAACCTTCTCAGCATGATTTACATGCAGGGACACTGTCAGTCAAATGGCAGGGCAACATAAGCTGGGCAGTAAAAAGACATGCACATAGTTCCACTGTACTATGGCATTGTACTGTATTGAATTCCCAGGAACAATAGGAATAGTTGTCCTCTAAAACACATTGTAAACAATATATTAAAACCGCTTAATTTGAACAAACAACATAGTTTATTCTGGTCATTAATTTTCTGTTTAGTTAATTCTACATTAGCCTATTGTTGTAACGTTTAATTTTTTTTTTTTACTGAGCAAAGTTCATTCTAAAAATAACAGTAGTCTTTGGTTGTATGTTTGCCATAAATGTACATGAACAATAAAGGCCGGAAAACATTTTCAGCCTTCACTTAGGTTACATATAGGGAGACAAACCGCACAATTAATGAAGCGTTTTAAGCCACTCGGACAATTAGCGATAATTTGCGCTACCATAAAGTTTCACAGCCTTTTTACTTTCTGAGCTTATGCATATGTCTAGAGGTAAGAAACGCAATCGTGAGAACATGACATTTGTAAAAAAAATTAGTGCATTGTACTTTTGCAATTTTACCATGTTAGAGCAAAGACAGCAAAGCCCTGCAATTTCTGAAAAACATAACGCTTGTAAAAACATGGAAATAAACGTATAAAAAATACAATAGAAATCCTTTATGGTTTCTTTAAACTACTAAATCTAAAGTAGTTACTGGTCCACCACTGAAGTGAGGTGTGCAATTTTTTGTACTCCCATTACAGCTTGATTGTAGTAAAAAAAAAATTATGTTTAAAATGTATTGCATTTTTGTAGACTTGTTACTGTCTATTTTAGTAAATAATAGTACACATGTAATGTAATAATATACATTTTATTTATGTGGTAGTATTACTGAAAAAACTAAGAGTCCATGACAAAACAAAAACATTCTTTCAATTAAATAAGTAATAATAATTCATTACATAGTTCTGATATTCAGCTTTTTACTACAACCTATTATCTCCTTTGCCATCTTTCTTGTTTTTGACTGTCAGACCTCTTTCTGGATCCACACATTTTCTTCAGCTCTACCAACAAGAATGAGACCAGACAATGTTTGTTGTTTATAGCAGTAAACACATTAAACATAACAAAGCTGCGACAACAACAAGCACGAGTGCAATTGGCCTACTGGCATGAGCGGGAATGGCAGATGGAAGTAAAAAGTGCTGCCCAGGAGAGACATATCGCGTAGATAACTGATGCCAGCTCTACTGCATCTGACAGGAGACTGTGATGTTTAATCAGACCCAGCACTAAATCAACACCACTGCCAGCTGCAATTCAGACCCCTTTATAGAACCCAAATGCCAATTAGCTGGAAATAGAACAGCGTCACACCTTCTTGTCAAACTATTAGATTTTGATGTGCTGACTATTTCCATGATTTTACTGCCATAAAATACACAAACGATTCTCCATGTTTGCTTAGAATTTATTGAAATGCCAAAATTAGCTAGTTAGAGACTTTATGTACCGGATGAGACTTTAAATTACAATTCATTCTGTAATAAAAATAATGATTGGTTGCAGAGAGAATAGCAAATATTGGGAGAAAACCAAACAAACAAAAGTTTGAACATAACTATGTTAAAAACGCCTCAAACATATATGCAGATTAATTGACTAGAAACTGCTCAAGATTATCCAAAGAGCAGACAGATGTTTGGCAAGATGGTTGGAAAGAGAGTCGATGAGACAGAGTTCATAAATATAACATGAGATATGTCGTAGAGATAAAGATAAGATAATGAAAAAGGCAAGACCTGACAGAGCCACATGCCCCCCGGGAGCCACGGCATAACGCTGCCCACTGCTCCGGGTTTGTGAGTGTTCACTGCACTGTGTGGGTAACTTCACTGGATGAATGCATACAGCATATTGACAAACCTTACTTTAAAAATGTAAATACCGTAGCAGTTTGACTCTTTTAGTTTAGCCGTGATTTGCCCTTGAATGTTGAAGCTGGTCTAATCTTAATCCAAGTTCATTTGTATTCAGAATCAATGGGATTCATGTTCTGTGATCGTACGATCTCTCAAAGTGGCAACAACAAAGCATCCACACCTGAGGAATACTGTGACCACGTCTTTGACTTCAAAACGTTTGACCTCTCTGATGGTGTTATTGGGGATTTTATTTTCTGAGCAGCTTCTTATGAAAGAAAAAACACTCATCAATGCAAAGGATGGACAGTTCTTTAGGAAATAGGAATCCAGCAGGCTTTTCCTAGGTTATTGTGAATGCTCCATCATCTGCAGTAGCTGAACTGGTCCATTTGATAACGGAACTAATGCTCTGAAAGTCAGATCCACAAATGACAAATTGCAATATCCCAGTGTAAACTAGCTGTTTATATAAACCTTCTGGGATTAAATCGTTTAACAAGGATTTCGAAATTTTTACATATAGAGAAAAAAACAAGTCAGAGTATATGTTTTTGAATTCTGTTGCAAATTCAGTCGTTCACAAATGAATAATGTGAGGAACAGTGAATTAGTCACTGTCAAAAAAGTCAGAAATGCATCACACGCACAATAAATGATTCCTAAATAAAAAACAATGTATTCGAATGTGCCAAGAAAACCTTTCTGCTCCTTTGTATATTTGTTAAAACATTACCAAAATAAGTCTCCTACCTCAAAAGCAATCAAAATTAGTTTCCTAAATCAATGTGTTTCCTAAATGTGCAAAAAATCGCTACCTGAATAAACACTAATAAAAATGAGTAAAAACATGTTTCTATTGAAAACTATTTTAAATTGTTGGAATCGTATGCAACATTTTTCTGTGCAAGTTGTTGTAGAATAGAAATTGCAACTTTTTTTTAACCTTTCCTTACATAAGGAGGCAATAGCTTCAATGCAGCTCATTTTAGTAACAAGCAATAATAATGCCAGTGTGTTTGAAGCACTTCAAGAATGACAGTTGAAAAGCCTTACAAGCTGTTTGATATCAGGTTTGTTCCAGCGATTCCTCAAATAGAAAAAAAATTGTTAGAGATTATTCAGCAAAGAAGATTATTTCCCCTCATCTAGAATTTCTGCATTTTGTGAAACAGTTTTGCCCGCCTAGATTCAGAGTCTTTCCTATATAGACTTGGTTATATTATTTGTTCTTATGGTTTATTGAAAGCTTCCGGCAGAGAATTTGCAAAGGCAAATATCTGCTACTACTATTTCCAACAACAACAAAACAATAATGATAATAATAATAATAATAATAATAAGTCTGCCAGCTCTTTTCTCTGCTTAATTTCTCTCTCTCCTTCTCTCTCACTCAGACACATACGGACAATAGACCCTGTCCGTGGTGCTGAATTGTTATCCGAGAACAGTGCTGTTTATCTTTCCACTCTCTCTCTCTCTCTCTCTCTCTCTCTCTCTCTCTCTCTCTCTCTCTCTCTCACGCGCGTCACGGTACAAGCTCTGGTTGATATTGAATTCCTGTTCATGTTATAACGCAGTGGGCTGTGGGTTGGGAAATGAAGTTGAAGTTTTGAAGGGTGTTATTGCAGGTGACACACAAGCTTGATATCACATGGTCCTGGCAGGTGCTATAGGCAGCTTGCCCGTTCTGTGACGGGCCACAGAGGAGTTCCTGTCAGCCCAGTTTACAGGTCTTTACACATCTTTTGTTTATTTCCGAGGCAGATGAAAGGTCTGCTGCAAAACACTGGATGACTAGTAGTGCATTCTCACATTGAAGAGTTAAGATGTGCACAGGTCCTCTGAGATGCTGTGATGTGAGGAGGCTCTTTGCCTCTAACTGTACAATAATTAGGCTTGAATTTGAAAAAACATGATTTTTACAAAGCATGCACCCATTTGTGTAAGGACTTCAGTGTGATTGTTTTTTTTACACTTTTTTTTTCTTGCTTTATTTGCATGTCATTTTTTTTTTTTTTTTCAAAGTTCTACGTATGTACATAGTTCTTAGACGAGATGTAATTGGATGTTGTTGTTAGACAAAAAGTGTCTAATTTTCTTTTACTTTTTATTCAATTTTGAGATTCGGTGAAAGAATTGAAATATGATAAACTAAAGACAGAAATTACTAATAATGCTTCAACTGCTTTTCAAAGATGATAAAAATGCTAAATACAGGCTGACTTAAATCATTGCCTTAAAATATAACATGGTAATTTGCAAAATAGTACAGTATGTCCAAATAAAAACTAAATTTCACTCATTGACACAAAATAGTTTGTCTCCTCCACAACACATTGATCAATCTTCTTAATTCAAGATCAGTAAGTCAAACATTAACATAATCTTTTTTGTTCACAATATGTTTTCTAAAATGGTTCGATGACTGATTGTTCTACATTTTGCTTTATTGATTTTTGATTGTTATTTTGGCTTCCTTTTTGCTTCAGAATTATTGCTTTTTCATCAGACGGTAAGATACGTCATCTTTATTTCTCATCCACAGGCTGTGCCAGCTGTTCAGTGAGACGGGTAATACACATGACATGATGGGTCACGTCCATCATATGAAGCAAATAAAGTCCCTGTGCCAGTGTCTGCCATCAGAAGGACAAACTGTGCTCACTTCAGCTTTACTTACTCACTGCTTCTCGCCACCCATCACTGTCACCGCAGAACCACCAGCTGTTTTGCCTCGGAGCAGAAAATAATTAACACTACATTGATGATAATAATGAAAAATGATTCTTAAAATTAATAGCTGAAGTTCTCTCACTTGTCTCATTAAATCTTCTTGGTTTCACCTGTTGTTTTTTTATTATTTTTTTTTTTTCATTTTAATTGCTTGCTTCGATTTTTTTGTTAAACTCTTAATTATTTTTTCATTTATTATTGCACTTTCATTTTTTTTCTCTCCTTTTGATGAGTTTCTGTCATTTTTGTTTGTTTTAAGCGTTTTTTTTTTTCTTTTTTCTATACATTTTTACCCTCGTTTCACTGTTCAACGTATTATATTCTCTCCATTTTTCTCTCCATGCAAGACTGAAGATTGAAAAATTGTTACCGCACAACATATTTGGTGTCCAGAATTAAAAGCGAGTGTTTGATTTCTTAAAAAAGTGCACACATTAATTTATTGTATAATGCAAACCAGCAAAAATCGTTTTTGATACAATCTCCTTCAATTAGTTGATTTGAGACTAGAGACTCGAAAAGAAGAGTTGGAGAGGCAGTGGAGAAGTAGAGGAGATAAATGCTTCCATACTGTTTATCAGATGCTTTGCTCGGGGAGTGTGGAACCACCTGGTGTAGCAGCAGCTTGACTGACTGTTTCTGGGAGAGGAAGCTGCATTTCAGGAAACACCAGATGAGCACTAGATCTTCCTCCCCACCAAAATAAATAAATAAAGATAATTTACATCAAACCATGCTGGTCCCGGATTTGCTTCACTGAATAGATCAAATGTGTGAAGACTAATGAAAATGATGAACTTGAAAATGAATATATCTACTGTCACTAGAGCATGGAGAAGAGGGAACTGGAGCCAGGAGTGTTGACATAAGTTATAAATCGTAACACTGGCACACACACACACACACACACACACACACACACACACATAAACATTTGTGCATACATAAAGAAAGAATTTCAAATCGTTTGCATTATTACTAGAGGTTTAAGCAGTCATTTTTTAAACACAAATATTCTGGTGATTATTGATTTTGTAATTTCCATGAGAACATGTTGTTAGGCAGATGATACTGCTACCTAATGGATATGTATTTATTAAAAATTCAACTATTGCTTTTTAAGCATCCTTGAACTAAAGAAGAGAACAAATCCTGATTGTGTTGACACCCCCCCCCCCACACACACACACACGCAGTCCGAACCGCAACAGATGTTTATGACTTTCTATGAGCTCTAGAATATAAACGATTTCATTTTTCTTTACTTTGAAAATTATCCGATAGCCTTATCATAAAGTGAATCATTTGACTGAAGGTTATCCTTTGTGTCTTAAATTAATTTGAGCTTGGAGTTTTTCTGAGTGTTTTTTTATTTTTTATTATTAGATCAGGAGCTTTTCCAGAACTGTAAAGTATGTGAGAGATAATTGACCCTACTGTGAAACCTAATCCGTTTAAACAATTATAAGGACAAAGACTGCATTCTGGGAAAAGACATTGAACAAGTGTGGAAGCGCTATTACATGAAAAAGAAAAAGCATAAATAATAGCAGAGTTTGACGATGTTCGGCTGATGTTGCTCTACGACTCTATCGATTATGGCAAAACCAAGGTTGTAGGTTTGATTCCCGGAGAAAGTTTACAGTAGTTTCAGTTTTTGGCTGTAATCCAATATTATATCATGTATTATTTATTTCTCCACATATGTTGGGAAATCTCCATGAAATACGTTGCACTATATTGGATCTTTTCCCATAAAATGTCAACTTAATGCAGTGCTTCAGTCGTGCATCTCAGCAAATGGTAGTGTAACTGTATATAAACCTCTGACCAGATGTTCCAGAAACAGTAGAACAGTGTTTTTTATAGCTGATTTACTTGCCAAACTAAGCAGATCTGAACTAGTCCACTGGAATCAGCTGTTTGTTATGCAGATCTATGAAGAAGCACAAAGGGTCAAAGGCATATTGTCCTCTGAAGATTTCTGCCGACACCGTGTCTTCGTGTTCCTGCTCTACAGTGTTGAATAATTTCTCTGTTGAGTTTTACTATTTATGCGATGGTACACTTTCTTCCGTGTGAAACTTTGCAAAATGTTGACGTATAAATGATTTTATAATAATACAAAAAGACACATTAATATTCTCATGTCAGGGTTTCAGGAGGCTGAACCCAATTACAGAAACTTAAAGTGCTTTTACTTAACAAAGCAAAAAAAAAAAAAAAAAACCTGCTACGTGCAGTGATTTCAAACACTCACCTAAATTGCAAAAAAAAAAAACCACACACACAATTTGAGTACAGTACTTGATATGTATTTCACAATTCATGCTCTCTCTCTCTCTCTCTCCTCTCTCTCTCTCTCTCTCTCTCTCTCACACACACACACACACACACACACCTACACACACACACACGTTTAGATAAAACATGAATAGACTGTACATGCAGTGTAGTTTCACATGTATAATCTTAAAGCCTAATTGCCATGAACCAACAGCTGTTTATCAACAAATTCAAATCTGGTTAGATGTCATAAACTTGATAAGGCTTGAAAGAACATCTGTTATGGTGCATCGTGTTTAGTTCATTTAAAAAAATGATAATAACCATGCAGACAATGCAAATATTTGATAGAAACTGTGGCCACACACACACCCACACACTTCTGATTTTTGTTACATTTCTAATATTTTTCTGATCAACTTAATTTTATCTTTTAAAAAAATCACCAGTATTCAAGCAGTTGCGGTGAGTAATTCCAAGAGGTTCCAGGTTTGAATTCCACTCTGTCGGGTTCTGCAACTGAGCTTTCTTTGAAAAGGCACTGACCCTCCTCATGCATCAAGCTCGGTGGCTTAAGGCTACCCACTGCTCCCGGTTTGAGTATGTTCACTTACCTTTGTGTGTGTGTATGTGTTTCTATAAGGTCAATTTCTATACGGTCCCTAGTGGTCATATTGACAAACTAGTCCAAACTAGTTTTAAAGTCTAAACAAAGATTTACTACAGTAAGTGGCAACAAGAAGTACCTTTCTTTATCACATAACTTGAGTGTTTTTAAAATTTAAACAAGATATGTTGAGGGACCTTCCATCGCCTCATAAAAATGCCATTTCTTATGCTTGCAAGCCTCAGAAACGTTTGTCCCAGGTGACTTCAGTCAAGTAAACAAAGATCTGGCACACATGAAAATGTGTTACTACCTTCTAGTCTATCAGAAAGTTACAATGCCAAAGTTATGAAAAGCAATGCCATCGGTGCTGTGAAGTTCTCCAATTACTAAACTTCTGCAGTTCTCCTTACCCCAGGGTATTCAAGAGCAGAACCCCAGGATCACCATTAGGTTTTCTAGATCTTGCCATATTGGATTCCTGAAGTCCTTTTTACTTTGGAATCCAGTAAAATTCCAAAGACGCTTGCTAATATGTCAACCAAAACTCTCAAACAGTCCAATTACATTCTTTTGAAGTTACATTTTTAAATCAAGATTGTGTAGGAAAAGGCTTGTCCAATTGGTAGAAATAAGTAAAATGTCTACACTACATCTGTATGTGCTGTTGTGTGATGAACAGTTTAATGTGCACCTTCTGGGATTTCAAAGAGAGACAGTTAATCCACAATTTGCCATAGCTTTATTAATTTTTATTAACTTAATACAATGTAATTATTGATGTTATAATTCCATTTCAATCTGCTCATAAAATTGCATTTGTTTGTATTGATTGGAAAAAGCAACAATATTTCTGTCGTTGTTAATGTAAAATAGATGTTCATTGGACTATTTTGCAAGTTCAAGTTCAAGTTCAATGCATTTGTAGGACGCTTTTCAAAGTTACAGTTATGTGTGAAAATGTAAAAATGAAGGGAAAATGAAGCATTTTTCTCATTTGTTGGCTATGAAATATTGCAAAATAAAACATTTAGAACAACAACATTTTTGTCATATTAGTTGCTATAAATATTATATTTAAAAACTTGGTAAGAACAAATTTGGCAGTTGTAAAGATGTGCATTTTGTATTTAAATAGAACAACAATTTTTGTTTAAAAATAACTCTTTAAATTGTTTGTTGAAGTGTGGTTTAGCTTCTGCATTTGTGTTGAACAAAATGCTATTTCAATTCACTTAAGTTTGCAATGTTACTTCAGTAAGCAGATAATTGGTGTTGCATGAACAAAGTCTGAATATATACATTGTAATATAAAGAAGTGCAATGAAAGAAATGTGTTCTTAAATACACTGCACATCTCAGTACATTGTATTACAAATGGACCGTTTTGCACCTGCATGAATGCACTTTTGTAAGTCAATCGTTCGACCGAAAAATGACAATATATGTGATTGCACATTTAAAGAATGTGTCTTTACGTTCAGAGTTGGAGGCTGAGCACTGTACATTCTACAGGAGGTAAAGCTATTCTACCTCACGCTGAACCTTTTTATGGGGTTTTTCTAGTGTTGTTCTGTGCTTTCCGAGTTCAATATAACAGAATACGTATCTGAGTCACAGATCTCGACTTGAGCGACAGGAGTGGGATTTGTGCTTTTATTTACAAACTATGTACACTAGATAGAATGGTTCAGAAAGGCCAAGTTCAGGATTAGAACAGGCGAGAAAAATAAAACAATCTGAGAAAAAAACACAGATCACAGGAGTCCTGAAAGATTCATTATTTACTGTATATACTGTAGACCTCTATATATTATTTTACAAGTTAAAATGACTTCTGGCATTTGATCACTATGCTCCTACATACAATGCTCACACTATATCAATTATTAATGTTAAACAAGGGTTTGTAAAAATAGACGATCATTATACAAATCCCATGACTGCTTGGATGTTTACGACTAATGGAGTGTATCTTTCACAGTCTGTCAGCTACCGCGAGACCGTGACCTGCTGACAAAATCAATACAGAAGTGCTCAAACACTTGTGGAGCTTGAATAGCTGATCGAAGCTCAATCTTTATGAGCCATTGTCTCTTTTTAAGGGCATTTCTTTGAGATGTCCTTCATAAGTGTCTCTCCGAGGCCATAATGGGTGTTGATCCTTTCAGATGTCAAGTCGGTTTGCTGTGACTGCAAGGCATGATTTCTGTTGTCTTTAAACGTGTGCATGAAGATTTTTAAAAATAAATTGAACTCAAATGAACGACTGACTTAAAGTGGGCACTGAAAAAACTCTGGATGCTCTTACCATTTTACTCATTGCTTACTTCCCTCCGTGTTATTTAGCTGTGTATAAGAGGCTGGAGTGTAAACCTGAGATAAGGCTTAGATGTTGTAAGGATTGCCATCAAAGCTATTTGATATGTCTGAATTGATTTATGGTTCTGGATAAGTATCTTCTTTCAGTACATACAAAGGCTCGGGTGACAGGCCTGGGTACTAACTCCTTCAAGCAATGTAACAAAAACTAAATGGTTATCGGTTCTTTGAAAATCTCTTCGCACAGCACCTCTTCAGGCTTATCTAAAGCTTGGCAATGACAACAGTATAAACAAACTGACTTTGCATTGCTAAACCATGTTATAAGTGACCAGAGTATATATTGTTACACTCTTTAGGAAGTCATCAACGAGGAATCTGTTCCAGCAATGACAATAAACTAGGACTGAAAAGGGTTTGCTATTATAAAAAAAAAAAAAAGGTATAATTGTTGTGTATAATTGTCAAGTTTAGAACAAGACTACTTTTTAGTTAGAAATCATACCGTGAATTCTGCAATTTCGTGGCAATGTTGTACGCAGTGCTGTAATGACAAAAAAGATTTTACTATGGTTTAAGTTTAGAGCATTTGTAAGGCGCTTTTCACAGTTTTAACTGTCATAAAGCGCACGTGTGAATATGTATGAGGATTGTTTTTTATTCATTAGTCGTTGGTGTTAAAAATATGGCTAAGATTATCACTATGACTATGACAATGACCAAGGTTTTAAGGGTTTAACGCTACTGACTGCTCTGGGTTTGTGTGTGTGTGTGTGTGTGTGTGTGTGTGTGTGTGTGTGAGTGTGTGTGTCTGTGTTTATTTACACTTCACAGTAAGAAGAGCTTGCATTTGACCCATCCAAACAGTGATTAATAAACTGTGTATCTTAACATAAACTAAAAATATATGTTTTCCACCATACAAAAAAAACAATTAATTAGTCAATCCATCCATCGACCAATCAATCAATCAATCAATCAATCAATCTATCTATCACAAGCATCCATCACAAGCATTAAACAATCAACTAATCAATGTCTCTGCTTTAAAGCACGGTTGAATCTTGACTGAAATCAAAAGACTTGAATTTGGTTTTAAAGATTTAAGCTTGAACAAATCATAATGTCATTTATTTTGCATCAAACTTAATTTCCCTTTTTGTTTGTCTTTTTATTCATCACTTCTCTGAGCGGGTCCAGCAATCATTTCCATCAAACCAGTGAATTAATAAAATACAAGGAGCAATCTTTTAGCAAATATATTGAAATAGCCACACAGTGATAAAACGTGAAATAACATGTGGTGGATAATGTGAGAGACAGTTTTCATTTTCTTTCATTTGAAAGAGCGGTGACTGAATTAAATCATGATTTTTGTGTCTTTTGGCTTTCTTATCAAATCCAGTCAGAGTGAGGCTATGACAAACATGATGAAGAACTGAGAATGTATGTAATTATTGCTTCACCCTGGAATATATTACATCACAAAAGACAAATTAAATGTTAAGGGTTTTGCATGGCATGATAGTTTTCCTGTACAGTGAGTACGTTAAAAGAAAGGCAATTATGAATATGTGCTTTGTGAATTATGAATATGTGAGTGCACACACACACGCGCACAGCAATAGACACACATACACACAGACGTATGTTCATACACCCAGACTCTCGCGCTCACACACAAGTATATTTTTATGCACTACGCTCCACACACACACACACACACAGAGGTATACTCACACACCGCAGGGAAAGGCCTCAGCAGCTTCAGACCGGTGGCACTCACGTCCCATCTGATGAAGAGACTGGAGAGACTGGTCCCGGGTCACCTCAGATCTTCTGTGGGAAACCACCTGGACCAGCTGCAGTTTGCCTACAGACATGGCATGAGTGTAGAGGACGGCGTCATCTTCCTTCTGCATCGAGCTCTTTCTCACCTAGACAAGCCCGGCAGCAGCGTGAGGATCATGTTCTTTGATTTCTCTAGTGCCTTCAACACCATCCAGACGGTGCTTCTGGAGGCTGGTGTGGACCTCTATCTTACAGAGTGGATCATGGACTATCTGACAAACAGGCCACAGTTTGTGAGAGCCAAGGACTGTGTTTCTGACACTCTGAGCTGCAGTGTGGGGGCTCCACAGGGGACTCTACTGGCTCCATTCCTCTTCACCCTCTACACCTCAGACTTCAGACACAACACGGACGGCTGTGTCCTGCATAAGTTCTCTGATGCCTTAGCAATAGTTGGTTTAATCACTATCAATGACGATGCTGAGTATAGAAGACTCACTCAGGAGTCAGGACTTTGTGTACTGGTGTAGCAGAACCACCTACTGACCAACACAGGGAAACCTAAGGGGATTGTGGTGGATTTCAGTCTGCCCTCATCCGACCGATGCACATCCAGGGAATGGACATTGAGGGAGTGGACACTTATAAATACATGTGTGTACATCTGAACAACTAACTGTACGGGACTCAGAACACAGAAGCACTCTACAGGAAGGGTGAGAGCAGATTCTACCTGCTGAGAAGACTGCTGTCTTCCCGAGTGAGAGGGTCACTCCTGAAGATCTTCCATGACTCTGTGGTGGCATCAGCAATCTTGTACGGTGTGGTCTGCTGGAGCAGCAGCATCTTAGGCAAAGACAGGAAGAGACTGCTCAGGATCATCAAAAAGTCCATCTTTGGACACAGTGCAGGACGTAGGTGAGAGAAGGATCCTAAATAAACTATTATCCTTCATAGACCAGGACTCTCACCCCCTGTGTGAAGTACACCCTCGCTGTGTGAAGGAGATATATTGCAGATCTTTCCTACCTTCTGCTATTAGACTCCACAATTTAAACTGGTGACTTGAATCGGGGTTATGATCATAAATAGCAGTGCTATTTATTTATGGTTTTATTGTGTTTGTTCATTATGACGTGTGCAGTGTGTGTGCAGTGTTATTTATGTTTGTTAATGCATGCATGCTTATTTACTTCATTCTTCATATAGATTTCATACAGTTTAATATACATACATAATTGTCTGCTGTTGTTACATGCAATTTCCTCAACGTGGTACAATTAAAGGCTTTTTCAATTCAAATTCAATTCAACTCAACTCGCTCAGACACGCACAGACTCTTGTGTGCACACAAATAGATCACACGCACATACTCATACACTCACATTGGTTTTATTTTAGAACCCGGGATCTTCTAATGACCAGTTATTACGTAAACCACGTTGGCCTTTTAATTAAACATTTCTGTTTGAATTAAATACATTTAAAACATTCAAAAAACGTTAACACATCAATAAAGGCATTTGTTCTCTTTTTCCAACACTATCTAAACACTATCTGAAAAGATTTTTTTACTTCCATGTTTTATAGCTAGACATTTAACTTAAGGATTAAATCAAAGATAAAAGCTGCACTAATATCTGCTTCTGAAATGTCCGTCAAAAATGTGAAGGCTTTTTTACTTTTTGACGCATATAAAGAAGTCTTTGTGTTAGCAGCATATTCTTCTATCTGACTCAGGCAATGCTCAACATGGTTAAAATGCAAGTCAATCTATATTTGATGGTGAGGTGAATACAGTAAACCTCCGGAAATGTCATTTAGCTTAAACCTTTTGAAATACCTGCCACGCAAAGGAGCATTGTACCCCGGTCAAAGTGCTGACACTTATGAAGTGTACTGCTTTCTGCATCGCCTGGTTTTAAAAAGCTTGATTACAGAAACTCAGTCAAGGGATGGAAGTGTTATCATGCCCAGACAGATGTTGTCAGATGGTGGTAGCGGCACTGAAGCGGTGGCTGAAATACCTCCACTGTTCGTTCCGCCCAATGACATTAACCCCCGTCCCTGTAAATATGTTTTCAAGAATCCTCAAGCTCAGACAGATCCATATCTATTCATCTGTTGGTGCATGTAGTTGACTGTATTTTTTGATAAAGAGTTCAAATAAAACATTTTAAATTCACACTCAATTGTTTAAAGTACTTGAGTAAATAAATTGGCTACTTTGTATTTGTACTGAGTTTCAAAAGTAAAGGGAACTTTTACTTTGTACTTGACTACATTTTTAATTATCTGTATTCTTTATCAACTATATTTGAATGGACACTTAACATTACTTGTTACATTGTGATTGTAGCGACAAGTCGGAATCTTTTTCTACTGCAGTTGATTTTTTAGGCGGAGACAATATCACTATTTGCAGGCTGATGAAAGTACTGGATGCTATTTATGAGCTACACCACGTGAATATGTATTAGCGGTTGTACTTTTTTGCACAGTTGAGTTTGTTTGTTTTCTGTTATCTGTTTTCACTCCTCGAATTTGAAACATTGAGGTGTACAATTTATTTTTTATATTAGAAAATAAAATAAAACGTAATAAAAAAAAGGATTTCTTTTTCGCAAGAGGTTTTGTTTTTCGCGATTGTAGCTTGCTCACTAGTCATAGAGGTAGTCTACAGTATGAACACCAATTAACAATGGACACATTTGTAAATGACTTCGTTTTTTCCTCATTCCACATAGTGGTTTTAAAAACCGCTAGAAAAGCGCTATATAAATAAACCTGAATTTGAACTTGAACTTAGTTCAGTGAGGTACTCTTTACTCCTTTGTCTACGCTACAGTAATGCATTTAGCAGCTGCCTTGATCCAGAATGCATTCCTGCTCAATGCTTTTGTTGATGGAAAAATCAATCCTGGATTCAGAAACCCACAAGCTTGGTGTTGCAAAAACTCTCCATTTGATTCAGCAACTGCAGAACTTGAGCATTTGTGAGTCTTAATGTGGCAAATTTGCACTGCTGATGCAACTGTTTGAGTGAAACGTGCGGAAATATCCCTTCATTGTTGAAACTTCCGCATCACTAGTGCCGATAAATGCATATTTAATAATATAAAGCATTTTATTAACACTTATTATTTGCCTGATTGAGCAAGGCCCCTTCAGGATTGCCTGTGCTGGCTTCCCTGCAGCTTTGCGTGCTAAAGCTTTGCAAGGGCATTCAAATCTGAACAGATGCAAAGCGAGAGATGAGTCTTTTCTCGGCTCCATCAGTTCCCCTCGTACATAAAGCCTCAATTTCCAGCTGTACGTTTTTTCATTACACTGGAATTTAAAGAAAGAGAGGGACTTTTCACTCCTCTCCCTGATGGGTTCATACATTTGAAGCGAGGCTTTGTCAACTGAGAATTAGCACACTGCACATGCACTCTCGTAATGTTCCAAGACGCAGGCATCACATCAGTCTTTCAGACTGAGAGTGAAAAAAAGAAACTTTATACCCACGGTTGAGATTAAGAGCGAGGGAGAAATGGTGGGAAATGGAGGTGAAAAGAGATGATGTCAGTAGAAACAGACTCTTCCGCCGAGGTTCAGTTAAAAGCAGAAAATTGGATTGGATGGTGTTAAATGAAGGTCTGAGGTAGAAATGGCTGGATTAATGTTGCTGCATTTTCCTTCAAATAACAATATGATTTTGAAAAATTCCTTTATGCCACTCACCATCAAGGCGAGTGTCCAGTGCCTTTCAGGCTTTTATTTCCAGCAGAGGGAGTATAGGGAAAATATGTTTCTTTCATGTACTGTATGCTGTCTTATTTTGGGCTTTGAGAGAACACAGAACTTAAGTGTACTTGGCTCTGTGATTTGTTTATTTGTTAATGCTGATTTAAGGTGACAGGGAGCAAGTGAAGGCTTTCAGAATAAATTTAGTAAGTTCACCAAATGACTTTTTCTGGACATATGGCTTTGGTGTCTGTACAAAGAGCCCTAGGGCTTCGATAAATGCAAGCATCCGCTTGGTTTAAAGATACAAAGCATGAGAGACATCGACAAAGAGCATGTTCTTGTCACTGTCTTAAAATCTCAAAATGTAATTTTCCCTTGTGAAATCAAAAACCAAGCTACTGCATATAAAATCAATTTTTCTTCATTTTACAGTCAGAATTTTTAAATATTTTATTAAGAAGTTTGACAGAAATATACTTCAACTAAAACACAGTGGTTTACATGGCACGATAAACATGGGTGGTTTGATTTATAGAATGGCTCTTGGGTTATACTGAGCTTCCTTCTTTTTCAGCCATGGCATTGCTGCAGTGCATAATGTGGAAGAGGAAATGAATCAATGCATAAATATGGGGGCAAGACACAGTCGCATAGATGTGCACAGTTAGACAGGTGTCACACTGAGCCATGTGTCTCATTAACAGGCTTTTCTACTTGAAATGCAACTGCTCACTGAACAAGTCTGGTTCCGAAGGACGTTGGAGGTTAAGCTGACTTTGCAGAAAGTTGCTTAGTTTGACATTTACATCAAACACTGCGTGAACACTCATTACATTTTTTTACTTTTTTTTCATTTTTGCATGTTATAAAAAGATTTTTTAGACAATTAAATAGAACAGTATGAAAAATTTATACACTCCCCTTTGTTCATCAAATAGGAAACTGTGACCAACATAAAATAATTAACAGTGCTGTCTTCTGCTGCCATGATTTTTTCTGTTCTTCTGGTCTTGACTTTTTGCATTTTGAGGTTTTCCTGTGCTTTATCTTCCACCCAAGCTTCAGTTTCTAATTTTCTGATAACACGAGTAAGAACCCCTCCTTTGAATGACAAAACTTAAACTCCTAATGCAGCAACAGAGAATGATTGCCATGTTTTACGTGTTAAAGGGTAAAGTTCCCTTTAACAGAGAGTAATGCAATAAAAAATGGCTTGTTGTATATTTTATTGTTCAGTGTGACTTACAGGCCTTGCATTTTTGTCAAGGCTCAGGCTGCCATATTCTTTATTGTGAAAGAGTGTGAACAAACCTTTAGTTTCATCTCAAAAGCGGTTATGTGGAACTCCTTTCATACCCCAAAATATATATTGAAATGACCGTTTTCAATATACGTCAGATTTTGGCTGGCTTATAAAAAAAATATTATCCAAAGATTATTATGGATTACACAATTTACAATAACAACAACACGGATATTTATGAGACAAACCTATTTTATGGGTTTTGCCATGATGAATAACAAAACCATTGCTGCCAGAGAGTCTGGTCCTCATTTCGTTTGCATGAGGCTTGAAGGGGATTTGAGTAATTTAGCATTCAGATTGCAAATTACACATTGTTCACTTCAATTAGAGCTTTAAATCCCCTTCACAGTAACACTGGAGTATAAATTATTGCCAAATATATCATTAAGACTTTATTACCCTCACAGGACATTGCTTATTAAAACACACATTCTGTGCCTAGGCAAAACGTTTTCCTAAAGGCTTAAAGAAATGAAATCCTGCACCATATACACTTCTTTTGTTGAAGATTTTGGGATAGGGTATTCATGCATTGGTATCTTGTAGTATACAGTATGGTTTCAATGAATGTGATGGTACCATTTAAAATGCATTTTGTAATGAGCATGACTGTTCTTAACCTTATTATTATTTGGCTAAAGACCACAATATGTCTTTTTTTAAATGTACAAATTAAGAGTAAATGATTGTTAATTATCCTACTTTCTTTGAAAAATAATAATTGAACGACCCCGGCTATGATATATTCACCAAGCGTCATCACTAAGATGAAGAGGTGTAGCCATTTAACCATTTTTTTCTTAAAGTGAGTCGCTACATAATTAGAATTATGACTATTCTAATGGGGATTCATGAATAATATGTAGAATACAAAATGAGGCTATAAGTTCTCAATTAGCATAACTTCTCTCCATTTTTTCCCTTGTAAATTGGAGGCATAAAAACGGTTGCGATGATAAACATGCCCAGCTCTGAATACTTAATCACTGGCAAAGCCATTGTGAACAACAGGAAAATAATGAAGATGAAGTTGAAGAGCCATTGAAAAGAATGTGAGTTAAATTGCAATGTTTTTCAATCTGTCCTATTTTATTTAAAAAGATAATTCATGCATTTCATATAGTCATGTATATATAATTATACATATGCTGTTATATTAATTCTCTGCTGCCTGTTGGCTGATTTTGACAAGCAGCATTTAGATTGGTAACTGCAAACATCCTTCTCTCAGCCTCTACTTTCGAAAGTCTGACAGCAAGCAAGAAAAAAAAGAAATCAATAATTTCAAAGGTATTTAAACATAACATTTTAAATATAAATGCAATACAACACAACTCAAATATTAAGATAAATAAAAATTAAACATATGGATGGATGGTTGTGTGTGAGTGGATGGATGGCTGAGTAGATAAATGGATGAATGGTTTGGATGGATGGATGGATGGATGAGTGGGATGGATGAATGAATGCATAGGTGGGTGGATGATGGATGGATGGATGGTTGGGATGGATGCATAGGTGGGTGGATGATGGATGGATTGATGGGATGGATGGATGGATGGATGAAAGGGTAAGTTGGTAGATGAATGAATTGAGAGACAGTCAGATCTTTTCCTCTGTGATGAGGTCTTGCAGAAAAAGTGGATATCTTTCTGCGTGAATTCACAGATTCATAGATTAGTCAGGTTAACCTTCTTGATACGTTTGTGTAGCTTAAGAGGTACCAGAAGCTATTTGTGAGGATTTGATCTCAGGGCCATGTGGTGGTAAGCCTGTGCCCTACACATTACGCTAAAAGCAAATCCATGTTTTTGAATTCAGATAGCTTACTCACTACATAAATTGAATACCTTTCCCCTCCTTTTCGTCCTACCATCGGTGCAGTTGATTATGACATATGACCCCAAAGCAATAACTTCAAGAGGTATCTAGAGGTGACCCCAGAGAATTTCACAGGCACAAGTTGTTTTGTCGGAGCAATCTGTTAATGATATGCACACTTGAATTTTTAATTTAGCTGGAAGGAAGAACATGACAAATGCGACATGCGCTCAAGAATAGCATTGCCCGAATGCGCAAGCCAAAAGACATCTCATTGCTTTGAATTAATTTCTTTCGCACATGATCATAACAACTTCTGGCTAAGCCACGTCAGCCATTTTATTTGTGGGTTTAATGTTGATGTGTGTAGAGGTAAAGTTGACAAGAAGTCAAGAACAGCATTTGCAGTGTGTTTTATGTGTTGGCTGCTTTAAGATGGCCTTGGACTGGTAAAAGTGTTCAAAATATGAATTTCTATCACATTTTAATCACTAAAGAAAGAAAGAAGTGTAATGTTACAATTTATAATGTTTACAATTTAGAAGTGTAATGTTGCTATATTGCACTGGATAGAATAGATTTTAAAGTAGAATACTCAGTGTTAAATAGTAATAGATGTTATAAGTACAACTGCTTTGTTACATTTTTTAAATATCAAAGAGTGTAGTTCCTGTGCATTATAATTTCTAGATATCTAGATTTCAAAACTAGTTTGTATCCGTTCATGTATTTATTTATGTTTTACATATCTGTGAACACTGTGAAACCCTTGAAACTCATATTTTTCCCAGCTCAAGTGTTTACGGCACTAGTGAGGTGATGACACTATTGGCTAAGTGTTGGAACAAGCCAAACACGCAGCAGGGATTCGCTTTTCTTAGTTGTTGATTGGCTTGCAGCTTATACTGTATGTCTGGTATATCATAGTGTCAATAATGTGCGAGTGAAGACATGGTGCATCTGTTAGGATCAGCAGTCAGCATGGTGATAGTTTGAAAAAGTCTGTTTTATATTACATTTTTGTTGCCTTGTTAAAAAATTCTAACCATTTGTGATATTCTAAGGCATTTAGCTGTTTGTCTCAGATTGCGATGAGTGAAAAATGAGTGCTCATATTTTACAATGTTAAGGTTTGAGATTGTTTTGGGATTAAGCTACAAGAATAAAGGTTTGGTAGGATTTTAGCCGGCCACAAAACATTCCTCCTTATTTGTGTCATGTAACATTTAAAACAAGTTATTATTGTAATTAGCTTTTAGCTGTAGAAGTAGACTGTCAAGTGTTCTGTTCTGTCATATTATTCAGCCTAACCAATATAAATTACTCTTTTTTTAAAGCAACCCTTATTTGAAGCAGGTGGGAGTTGTATTTTGACGAAATGGGTCTGGAGGCAAAGCTGTCATATCGGCTAATGGGAATCACTTAGAGATTTAGAATGTGAGTGCAGAGGTGGGTCGTAAGTGGGCAAAACCATCCTGACAAATCTAAAGCAGGATCAAGAATGGCAGTCTGACTCTAGTAAGAGAACTCTATCTCTGTTGTTGATTTCAAGACTAACATTTTAGACATTAATACCAGTTGAAAGCGAGTGTGCACCTTGGCCACTGCATTTGCCTCCATGAAGGAAAGCCTCCAGTCAATCGCCCCCAGTTAAATGCTGAAAAATAAGTCTAATTAATGAAATGCACAAAAAACGTGCGACTCATGAATATTTAGTGGCTCTAAATATATCAGGCATACTGTCTGCGCCGGTTAAAATCAAATAAATGTTATGCTTGAAACTATGCCGTCTTGAATAAATCTAAACTGAGAACTGAACAATCTTTCACCATGATGAACTGAAAAAACTGTTCCGAACAAGGGTGTGCTGAAAAACATTTGTAATAAAAAAATAATACCATTTAAAAACATAATTACTATATCCAATGAGAGATGCAAAAAAACGAACACGAACACGATGTGTTCAATGATTGATTGTAGTTTATATTATGATACATTCAGGCATAAATAAAAAAAACGAGGATTACAATCAACATACATTAACATTGTATTTGTTCATATACCTGTGCAGCCATTTGTTCAATTTAAACTCCAAGTACATTGTATTTCTTTCCTTTTTGTCGTACACTGACATAATCTGAAATACAGATGTATTTTCAGCAAACTTTTTTGAACACTACTGACAGAGTAAGCCAGCTGTCTCACTCACCGGAAGTAATCACACACACTCACGCTCACACACACACACACACACACACACACACGCACGCGCACACACACACACTCAACGCTCATCATGATCTTATTATAAAAAGATCACAGTCTTTGTCTCATCTGAAGTTCTGTGTTGTCACTTGCTCCCACGAGGCAAGACATTGACCACATTTCAGTCTTTATGCTGTATTTCAAAAGCCCTTTTTAATATTGTTATCTGTTTTTTTCTTTGTTTTTTTT
>CM051495.1:22226246-22402223 GCA_028031935.1 Paedocypris micromegethes | reverse complement strand
AAAAAAAAAAAAAAAACCTTAATGTTACAATTGTGCTCACCCATCTCATAGATAAATAAAATGTAAATTTCACCTCTCATGTGTAAGATATTAAACGTTGAACTCAAATAACCATAGAATGAAGTACGATTGTCTTACTAATTCTTTTTGCAATTTACACGCAAGTTTCTTTGTAGTTTTTGTGTTTTGCCATTTTGGTCATGTAGGTTCTGAGGAATCAATACTTTCAGATAATGTCACAGCAGCCAATTCTGGTGCATTCGTATTTCTAAACAATGTGTTAGAGAATTGTCATTTGTGCATTTTAATGAAATTATTATTTTTTTTTTCACATTTCTTTGTTTTTTTTTTGCCTAAATTCTCAAGTAAAATACTTACGTAAGTTCCTTTAAAATTTGATACTTTGCTACTTTGACTCAAGTCTCTTTTGCAGTGGTCACTTTTTACTTGGAGTAACTTACACAGTACAATATCCCTACTTTTATTTGGTTTGGTTGTCCGGTACGCTGCAAAGAGAAAATATTAGAACGTGTTTGGTCATAAAATATTCACAAAACAGTATCTTTATTTTTAACAAACAGATAATAAAGTGAAAACAATATTCGAACTGTGAGAAAATGCCGGCATTATAACTCAGCAGATGGTGTTTGTCAAACCCCCATGGCTAATTCCAGAGTACTGGAGGGAATCCGCCTTTATGTGTATAAACAGAAAACTCTGGAGGTCCTGGTCAGAAGATTATTTAATGGCAAGTAGACAGATACCTCTGAGCGCCGCAAAGATAAAGCACAGCAGTATGATTAGTCTTGTAATGTGTGTAATGTTTTCAGAAGCAGTGAAAGAGGGTCAAGCAGACAGAAAGTCAATTGGTTAACAGCTTAACGGAGGAAATGTTTGCAGAACTGATTTGTAGTTATGGAATTTACATCTCCAGGCCAAGCGCACTGTAAACCTTTATTCAAGCAGTGATAAATCAGACTCACAGTAAAGGAAAAAAAAGGAAAATAATGTATAATAATAAAGAAGTGGAAATGGGATTCTTTTCTGAAAGGGTAAAAACATTCATCAGCGCTGAGAAGAGCATTACTGCCACTTTGTGGAGAGCCCCTCTTGCATGAGAAATGAAGGTTTAGAGTGTAATGTGCAGGCTGCAGCAAAGTTCAACCTCACTTTTGAGCAGCTCTGCTTTTTTTTTGTTTTTTATTCCTTCATGTGGAGTTGTAGAATAGCAATTCTCTGTAATCAATGTAAGCAATTCTATTGTAAAGTTATTGCTATACATTTGCAAAGTTTTGTACAGTTACATTATATGATTACAGTTGTATTTGTTTCAAAATGTGTACAGGCTGAATGACATGTGTGAGTTGTTTGTGCTAGTTGGTTCTCCACCATTAGCCAACAATTGGTATCATAAAAATATCATCATAGTTTTGCAAATGTATGATAATTATCAGCCAAGTTGTTGCACTGGCAAATGTAAATTGTATCTTTATCATGGCTGCACCTTGTTGTTTAATGAACGGATCTAAATGTTGAAATAACATCCTTCAATAAATATTTAATCTGTCCACAGCATGCTCTCTCACCTCACAGACTCCAGGCAGAAGCATTTTAACGTCACTTGTTTATATCTGCTGTGATTTCCTGGCGTAATTGATTCTGCTGTATAATGATAAGTCCCATTAGTACAGCTCATGAATGTTTCCTTGATTACGGTGGGATTGCGTCTAATGGGATGTGATGCTTTATCAATCTTAATGAACCAATCTGAATATTCATAACTTGTTTTCTTAAGTGTGATACTTTGGTTAAATTGTTACCTTTCTTCTAGAAGGTTAATGGGGTTTTATGGACTGTTGATGATCGATTTGGTATTAAAAATCTAGGATACATTTGTGTTCTTTTAGTCCAGTTCTGGATCTTTCAGAATGTGGTCTATGCAGCAACACTGCTAAGCTGCTGTCCCACCACTGATGACATCCATGATGATGAGTCGGTGAAGTGATAACTGGCTCTTCTTCTTGTTGGTTTGTCTTGTTAGAGCCAATATTTCTCACCCGGCCATAAGTAAATACAGTATTGAGTCATTTCAATGTACAATCCCTCAATGTCAGTGTTTGAAGACATGATTTCCACTTTCCAAATTGTTCAAATGGCCATAACAATGCAGTATTATAGGTTAATTATCAACATATTATTTGCATTGTTTGATAATGATTGGATTAAACTAGACAAGTTCCGATACAAGATATGCCTACACAATAGCCTCTAGCTTAGGAACCAAGTGGTAGCCACGTTTGCCAGCAGCACAGGATGGGGGCAGCCTGCCATCTCGCACAGACATTGGTCCGGTCGTCATCATTGATGGCATATCAATGCACTCAAGCTGGAGAGAGTCTTGTTTGTCAGGTCATGTTCCTGTCAGATCAGACCATGCAGAGACAGTGGCATACCTGAGCCACCACTCTCTGCCCTCGTCCTACCTCTCAGCTTGCCTACCTGCACAGAACAAAGAGCTTCAGAAGCTCTGACCATCTCAGACAGCAAAAGACCTTCTCATTGCCTTGTGGAGGACGTCGGCCTCATCACGGAAGAAATCGAGGAAGAAACTTTACTGCTCCAACAACGTATTTACGCAAATATAAGCACCCGCAAATATAAGCACCCTTTTTCTTTTCAGGCACAAAATAAAAATTCTAAAAATAAAAAAAAAACACGTTTTATTTCTTTATTTATTTTTACATGTATTCTTCATTTCCGTTAATATTGTGTTAAAAAAAAACAATATTTTTCTTTATTTAACGTATCTAACTTGTGACTGGAATCATTTTGATATTGTATTACTTGAGTGATAGATAACAAAAAGTCGTTTTCCCTTCATTTCCCAAAGGCCTTTGCACAAGTCAAGAGCAACTGTGAGAGGTCCGTCGAGTTTATCCAACGCTGTGTGAAGATAATCATAGCGAATGATTATTATTCACTGTTTAGCAGACCGAGCGTTTTGATTGTGTCTGTGCATGTGTATTGTCCACTGTTTCGACTCTTTCTGCGATTACACAGTAAAAAGTAAAAGTATTGCGGCGTGACTAATGTTTCTTTAGTTTTTTTATTGAACAAATTAAAGCTTATACTGTATGCACATCTGCCTATGCATTATTTAAAGACGCACATGCTCGCCGCTGCATAAAGACGACGTGTTTCGATTTATTTGTGATTGCCTCTGACTTGAAATATGGAAAAATAGGCACTTATATTTATAAATCGCCACATTTGTTGTGCACCCACTAGGTTTTGAGTGTCAAAAATTTGAAAAAAAGGGGTGCTTATATTTGCGTAAATACAATATTTAATCAAAAGGTCCCAGGATTAAATAAACAAATGAGATTTTTTATCAGAATCATCCCTCTGTCTTCATCAGGACAAAGGAAATACCCGAGGCACAAATCAAATCAGACAGAGTCCAACATAAATATCCAAAACGGTCCGTGGGCAAACAAGCACAGGGGAGAAAGCTGGACCTGCCTCAGAGGTGTTGCAGGTTCGAATCCCAGTTTGGTATCCTTCGGCAGCACACTGACCCAAAAATGATCCATAATGTCACAGCTTAAGGCTGCCCGCTGCTTTGTATTTGAGTGTGTCACTTCTGTGTGTGTGTGTTCCAACTTCCCTGGATGGGTTAAATGCACTGCACATATGGTCCCTAGTGGCCATATTGACACACATATTGACTCACTCACCTCACTTAGACTTATTCCACTGAATATTAAGGTCCACTTTACATGGTGTTATATGGTGTGGGCTCTTTACCCTGGCAAGTGAACCTCTACCCCCTATACATACAAACACATTATATTACTACAATATTGCTAAATATATTAACAGTGATTTTTATTTGTGTATTGATAAAAACCCATAACTTGAAACTAGGTTATTGTTAAAATTGCAACAGATTCCATTTCTGACAAGAATCACACTTGTACATGAATAATTACATGAACGTATGCATTTGAGCAGCGTTATTAGCTTTTTTAGGATAATTACACCCTGCGGTGGGGAGTGCACTTCTTGCTCTGTTTTTAATAACCTCCCCTTCCTTCTTATTACTTTGACTTTTATCTAACTACTAGCAAAATGATGACATTTATAGGATGTTGAAATGTTATACATGTAAGCCAAATGGGTCACTACACAACATCATAACTTATGACTCTTCAATAAGGTTAATTTAAACAGCTTTTAATTAACCTGCTGTCACGGGTGAGAGCTTTTCTTCTGGTTTCAAGCTTGAGGAGATCGAGAGTAAGTTGATTTGTTCTGACACTTGAGACAAAGACAAAATCTAATTGCACATTTGATTTGCCAGATGAATCATACTCATTTAGCCTTTCCTAAAGCCTTGGATTTTTAATTTAAGAAATGTTTTTGATGATCTTCAAAAACTTCTCATGTATTTTTTTTTTCTAAAACAATTTATGATACCAAGCACATTCAAGACTGATGGTTGGATTCATAATGGACAGAGCGCTAGAGAAGAAGATGATTTGAAAGAGCCACTTTAGGTAATCATCATTAACTATTCATTGTCATATAATTGCCTGATTATTTTAATAGTTTTTTTTTCTGTGCTTTGCATCAGTGAAAAATGAATAATTTCTTCTTGCCAGCCAAATTAGCAAGTGGGAATAAGCGTTATTTTTCCTTTTGAGTGATCTTAAAAAATAATCACTAAAATAAATAATTTGTTTTTTTTGTAAGGAAAAAGGTTTAACCATAGCATACAAACATGGTTTGCTAAGCATAATACAAAGCAAAACACTTTCAATGTGTTCTTCCTTTCAATGAAAATTATGTTTACGCACAAGACTTTAAAAGATGTATTCAATGGCAAACAACAAAGTAATTGAATTGTGTTTTTTTTCTCTGTGTTTGTCGGATACATCTAGTAATGAGCTAATTTAAACAAATACACAGGAATTACAATGACACTATTATTGAAAGTGTCTGAAGACGCACACAATAAAGTGAACAAACACACACCTGGATAACTGGGCAACCTCAGGCCATGGCACGCGGGGGGCATAGAGATTGTGGTGTCTCTTGAACACAAAACCAAGTCTCGTATCACTGGACCACAACCGCCACTAAATGTTCTAATTTATAATAAGTGTCTAAACCCACAATCCTGACACAGAGCACTAATTCATTGCACCATTGGCACAGTTGGCTATAAATAACAGGACTACGATACTCTACTGACTGACCAGACTACACTGTAATGGTAAGGAACAGGAGACTGACCAACAAGCAAGCACTGTATCGAGCAGAATAAATCCAGTTTGTTCGTGATTTGTTCATAGTAGTTCTGTCGTTCGTTTGTCATGAGACCACTATCATGTGACCACTATCATGTGACTAACAAGGTGTTAAAACAGCAATAACAGGGAAGATGCACATAACACACAGATTTGTATTGTGTTATCTAGGAATTCACATGACTAGAATTTATTTGTGGCTTTTTATATGTTTTCCACTAAAGCTAACCATGTTGTCTTTTATATAATGTCGGAGAGCGCAAACGTTTTTACAACGCTCACAGCGACAGTGGCGAATGCTGTAAAAAAATGAACAAATGACTTGGAAATAATCAATCATTTCACTCCTTCACTATCTATCTATCTCTCTCTCTCTCTCTCTCTCTCTCTCTCTCTCTCTCTCTCTCTCTCTCTCTAAACTAAATGCTAAGGCATAGGTGACTGACTGATCGGACTACACTGGAATGGTAAGGAATAGGAGACTGGACTAAAAACCTGAACAAGAATTCTCTAAAACAGTCTTTTTTGACTTTGATCTCAATGTTCCTTTTTTGTTCCACTTTCTCGGTTTTATGGTTTTCTTAATTTGTCTAACATCCCATTCCAAGGCTAGTTATATTGTGTTACAAGGTGAAATATTTTAGTGGATACATTGATCATCTCAAAAGTGACTGGTTTCCTGGAGACCTCATTGATTAAATTATTGATTAAGTCACTGATGAGTTTGTAATAGGTTCACAAGTCATTGCATCAGTGAGATATATGAACTTTTAGCCAGAAAACAGGTAACCTTATAATTAGTTCAATCCAATTTTTACCTTCTCATGCATTACAAGAGCTTTAACTAAAGAAATGTTAACAGCAAAGTCTAACAGCTTTTAATGAAAAAAGCTTTTTAAATTAAACGAAAGTGAGGAAAAAAAGTAATACAAACACACCAGCAATCTCCCAAACCAAAGTGTCTCAGCTTTCATCAGCGTATATAATTCAGTATTGAAATTTACACAACAAACAAAAGCACCATGTACAAGATAAGTGGCCGAAATTTCTAAAGTCATAGCCAAAATTTGGAAAAACATTTTGTCAGTAGTTGAGTCAAGGATATTCAATGAGGATACAAACCAGTACCATCATATGGTTGGGGATGGGGGTGGTCAGAGTATTAACCCACCACTTTACATGTGCTTTGGGATAGCCATCAACTGAGTGCTCTGAAAGTAAACTTTTTTTTTTTTTTTTTCAGAATTAGACTGGTAACTAGCCATAACCATGCTGGCAAAACATAGAAAACAAAGATGATGCATTCATGGTTTGTCACATGGGTGCTGCATTGGTGTAAAGATGCTTCCAACATATTACCATTTTTCAAATCATCACCATGCTGGAAAATTGATCATTGTTCATGTGAGACGTCAGGGCAGCTCTGTCGAAGTCCATCAAAATGAAGGCCAGACGTCTTCTTGTTTTCTGATCTGAGACGACAGGCCTGCCAGGGGACATCACCCTCATACCATCATCTGCCCAAAGAGGATGATGGTGAAGTGTGAAAGACAGGATCGTTCCTCTATTTTGTCTCAACACAGACAAGGAGTCATCTTTTGAGGCCGGGTAGGTTGACAGATTTTTGCATTCTCTCTCTCTCTCTCTCTCTCTCTCTCTCTCTCTCTCTCTCTCTCTCTCTCTCTCTCACACACACACACACACACCCTCACTATCTATCTATCTATCTATCTGTCTATCTCTCTCTCTCTCTCTCACCCCACCTAACTAAAAATCCTGAAACAAAATAGGAAACTTAAGACAAACATTTTTTTTGCAAGGGATGTGTGATTCATTTGCAAGCTGAAACCTCGAGAGGATCTGTCTGTTATGGGAAGTCAATGTGATGGGAATTCTGTTAAATAAGGTTTCTCATCCAGTTGTGTTCAAATCCTTTGGGGGCTTGTGATGGAACTGCAGGAGTTTTGTGATATTCTGATAAGCCATCTGTACAGCAGCGTCTGCCAAGACTCCTAGGATCAAGAAAGAAGAAAAATACCAAAGTGTCATGACTTTCTCCTGAGTGTCTTGGTTGCGAATTAAAATAAATGTCTTGCCGTTTAGCGTTTGTGGTGTGCCAACATGTGTGTTGGTTTCATTTATTATATGCATCTGAATCCAATCCTATCAAAAGGCTAGTTTTCTGTAACTAAATGAGTAAATCTGCTGTTGACTACATGAGATGTGTTTGATTCTCAATGAAACAACCTGTTTTATGACAATATGTTTTAGAAATGCTTTGAAAAATTATAGAGTTCAAGAACAAATAATTAAAGTATAATTAGTATCTGCAAAAGTCAAAGTTTATTTTGCCCTGCTGCATCAAAGCAAAACCATGTTGGCTGACCAAAGTTTAATATTACTAAGTACTGAAGAATCCAAAAACTCGAGACTCAGGACAGTTTCTTGGGACCAAATGTTCCGTGTCCTGCTGAGTAATACATCTGTCAGTCCTTGCATGAGAAGTTGAGTACAGAGCAGTGACAGTGATTGATCTACGATCAGTTTCAAGAGACAGTAAATGTTGTGTTGGACCATATTATATGAATGAGTCATAATAATAGCATTAGTAATGTAATTATGCAGTAAACTTAATTTCCCCAATTTCTATGCGCAACATCCTTTTCGCATGATGTGAAACAATTCAGGGATTTTCTTTTCACCTTAGATATAGTATTTCATTTTTTGTACTTTGTAACAACTGCATGCTGCGAACCATCAGTTAGTTTATTATTTAATTAAATTGTGACACAGTCCTTAAAATTATCATTAAAACATGTTTAACCACAGTTTAATAAGCACGTTTAGTAGATGTTTTACAGCATACATAAAGCATTTACACGTAGATCAGAATCAGAATCAGAATCAGAATTGGATTTGGTTCGCCAAGTGTGAGCAAGGAATTTGTTTTGGTTTAGGCATGCTCCTGCAATACACACACATACAAGAAAAGGATGATTTATAGATTACTTTTTTACAATACACACATGCACACACACACACACACACACTTTTTTATAAAATTAGTATTACACACTCATTCTATTCTAAAAAAACATAGAATAATAATTATAAATGTAACAACACACTCATTATTAAATGATTAAATTTAAATTATTAGAATACTGCATAAAGACAAAAAAATTATTTCTAAAATATGTTAAGAACATGTTTAAAAATGTCCCATATATTGGATGTATGTATTTTGAAAATAAACTCACTCATTTGTAGACCCCACTCCATGTCCTTTGAGATGTGGGTCCCTAGGAACTTGAAGGAGTCCACTATGGTAACTGTGCTGTTCATAATGCTGTTAAGATGTTTAACAGCATTATGAATGACCATAAGATGTTTACTAATGTGCAATAATGTAAGAGCAATGCTCCTTAACTAATTAAGCATTTACTGATGCTAAACTAATGGTCTATAACATACAGTTTTTTGAAAATCTGCCATAAAAAGTGTTTGCTCTGTGATAATTTTGTTGGCCGGATTATAATTACACATTGTAGTACCAGTTGTCATATTCTAGCAGTGTAAATCTGATTTCAGTATTTTGAGTTGGATTCTTGGGTTTTGGATTTGAACTTGATTATCAGTCAATGGAAGATTCTTGAGAGGAATCCTGAGATGCTGAAGCAGCGAAATCGCTCAAGGTGAGATGGCTTAGACCTAAACCATTTATTTATCTGTCTGAAGTTGTAGTCCTGCTCCAAATCAACTGTGAAATTGTATTTCAAAGACATTAAACTGGCAGTAGATCACAGAAGGTGTTTGTGCTCACAGAGCCAAATCCTATTTCCTGTTGTTATCCACCTGTTTAGTAAAGACCATAGTAAGTCAGAAGGTGATTGGTTAAAATGTGCCGCAAACTAAAGAATAAAAAGTGCTAATTGCTGTTTTTGTGTCTTTACAATTGAAAAAAAAAAACAGTTTTGGTCGACAAAAACATTTCAAAGTTCTTAATCTGTTTAATATATACTGTGTATTTCATTTTTAATCCAGATTTGCGGATTTGCGTCATCATTCCTTAAGTGTTTGTGACTGTGGTCTCACTCTTATAGCTTGTGCATTCAATCCTTTGCAGTTTATTGAATCATGTTGCAACCTGTTTTTACAGTCAATAAAACTTCTCAGAGGTTTTGACTTGCTATCATTTTTGTGAGGGAGAAATCACATGGAAACAACAATAAATAATCCACCAGCGTCAGCATTTTTCCTGAGAGATGATTTGCAAATGCATCAAGTTCTCTCGAAAAGGCCATTTGCCATGTTACAAATTGAACGGAATTGCAAAGACAGAGGTTCAGATAAAAATAGAGATTGGGTATTGGGTTAAGAGCTTTAATAATGAGCTGTCATTGATGGTGCTGCGGCTGAAAGCGTATACTGTAGGTAAAGAAATGGTTGATGTCTGTAAAAGCAATAAACCAGATCCAAAGGTAACAAATCCACGACACGTTGTGTTTGGAAGATGGGAAAAATCTACAGAACAATCTGATCACATTTTACATTAGTTCCACTTTGTACACTCACTTAGAGAGACGACAGTTCAGACAGGAATTAAATTACCTTGCAGAATGTCATTCACCAGAGTCTTTTTTCAGGGCGAGAAAAAGAAAAAAAGAAAAACAAGAGCTCATTTTTTAAACTTTAAACTCTCTATAAATGCAGGTATCAATTAAAATTAAGAATTTATACGTATATATTTTTTTTTAATTCTACTTTATTACTACAATTAATTTGACCACAAACCTCTTCAACTGCTCAAATCTCACTTTATCACATGAACATTTATAAAGAATGAGCATTGGTGGATTGAAGAACACGTGTTTCTTTATTGATCATTTGACCTTTGCGGCAAATTCAGCTATTTCTTTAGAACGTACAATATGATGTACACGAATACAGTATTGATTTGAATTGTACTAACTAATGTCACACACCTCGTTGGTGCCATTCTTAGTGCCCACCTTGAGGCTTTTCTGGACATCTGTAGGAACAATAGAAAGAAAGAAATTTGAGATCCAACAGGGTCAAGACGCCTGAAATATAACATCTCATTAACATATCACAAAAGAGTAACCAAAACCAGTCGGATCACAATTCTCCTGCACTTTATCTGCATTTGACTAATTGTTTGCGTGAAGTGATGCAATGGGGTTTTAAGTGCAGCATTAATTGTCTGAGAAGATGAGAGCAAGCACACTAAGCATGAGAGAAGATGACAGGGTTTCTCTGTTCCGATGACCTTGGAATTCAATTTAGCCTTCAAAAAAGCCTTGCACACCAATGAGATTCAAATTACTGTATTCAAAATGAGTGTCACAGAGTAAATGTGGCCAGACCAAGGGAGAGCAAATCAGTCGAAACTGGGGGGAAGAAAGTATTCTATTTTTTTCCTCTACCTCTTTGAAATCCACCAGAGATTGCAGGACCCCTAGTTAGCAATTAGACTACAAATGAGGCTTTTGCCAACAGACCTGTATGATCTGATCAAAAGTCTGATGTTTACATGCTTAAATGACTTGTATATAATTTGAGCTTGTGTGTGTACCTTAGTAAATTCATCCCCTTAAAGCCTTTGCAGTAATGTGAAAAAATCAAGTACACTTTTTGTCATTCGCCCAGAGAATTAATCCGGTGAGGTTTGTGCAGGGGAGTTAATGAAATGGGAGGGCCTCAAAGAAAGCTGCAGATCCCGGGGTGTCACTGTGTGTTAGCCAAGCAATATTTTGTAGCCGACCAGGACAGGCATATTAATTGTCTTCAATATAAGTTTGCCAGCATCAATTAGGAGTTGGTGAACATCAGGGAACAAATTTACACCTTCATTTACAACTACATCTCATTCATGCTTGGTGCGCCTTGAGTTTTGTTAAAGTCCAGTTTCTAGATTCGTGAGACATTTGAAATTACTCATAGATTATAGAAAACATTTTTGAAGGCGTAATAATATTGATATTTTTAGCATGCTAATTGAAAACAGAAAACCTTTTAATGTGTCTATATATTGTATTATTGTGAATATAAGATTCCCCCTGACTTTCCAGGCGCAAAAAAAAAGCCCAACGTTTCTTGCTACGTATATCATTCTCTTGAGAAGTAGGTCTTTATCAGACGCTTCACAATGATCATTTTTCACTTTCATTCTTCACAATGATGAGTGTCACTGAGTGTTTTGATTGTGAATGGTTCTGACTTTGTGCCTGTTCTATGCTTTCATCCTGTTCCGACGTATTTCTATTAATTTGTGATTTCTCCTCACTGGAAAAATGGGCGCTTTATATTAATAAGCACCATCAAGCATCTGAGCATCAAAAATTTGAAAAAGGGGTGCGTTAATATGGTTTGTATTATTTTGAAATTTTTTTGTGAAAAGTTTGTCACAAAAGGATTCACGTAAAGAAGCATTTGAGCTATTCTTTACACCACAAGCACAGTGTTCTAATAGTCCATAAAAAAAGATTAAATTGTGAAACAAATGAGACTCAACTCTTGGAATGATTAATGTCCATGAAGTGTAATTAAAGACTTTTAGTTAATTCCCTCGTCTTCTGGTTCTTTGACTGGTTTTAATCATCCCTGCTGACTGGTCATCTATTACCACAGATCCCCCATGGATCGACCAACTATTAACTAATAGATATTTTTTTTTAGTTTGAGCTCGAATCCCATCTGAATTTGTATCAGTTTGTGTAAATGTAAATGAAATGTTGAACTATCCTTTATGTGAAATAAAATTAAGCAGATGATGTCGACCCCCAAAAGTTACTTGACACTTTATTCCTTTGTTTTTCTTCTAAACCACTTCTTTTGGCCAACATTCACCAGAACAACCGTTTGTTTATTTATTAATTTTTGTGCTGCTTTTCTTTTATTCAATCCTGTAAGATTTACATACATCCAGCAGCTCTGGTTTAAATATTTTAGAATGCATAACGTCCTAAATCATTTCACGATCGATAAAATGATGGTTTAGCACCGCACGCTTCAAATATTTGAAAACAATCAGAGCCGTGTCTCCTGCAGTTGGGAGATATGATTACTTAAAAAGGTTTTGGGGTCATAAATTGCATTCTGCTCACTGCTGTAAGGCTCTGAATGACCTGCTTCAGAGGACGTGTGTGATGTCAAGGACTGCACGTTTCATTCTTAATGACTTCCACTCCTGAATGTTCTCTCTGCTCTTACAATTTTAAGAAGTTCCCAGTATTGGTGTCAGAAAGTTAAATGCATTTAGAATATTCATGGCCAAGGGGCCTATTTTACTAAAACAGATGATTACTACGAAATGAATATGTAGATTATTCATTTTTTCAGATTTAACTGCCAGTACAGAAAATTAGCTATTAAGGAAATGCTAGGACTAAAAGAAAAATCTGCTTATGTATGGTGATGTTTGTTTATTTATTTGCTTGGATTTGTTTTTGCTGTTGTGACGTGAAATTTCCCCGCTGTGGGACTAATAAAGGATTTTTCAATTCAATTCAATTCAATTCAATTAATACGTAGGTTAACTCTATTTCAACAATGAAATTGTTGTGCCATACTTACCCTAACCCTAACCCTAATAAACTACTACTACTACTTCTCTTTCGGCTTTTCCCTTACCAGGGGTCGCCACAGCGAATCATTCCTTTCCACCTCATTCTATCCTGAGTATCTTCCACCCTGACCCCAGCCAACCTCATGTCTTCTCTTACAACATCCATATATCTCCTCCTTGGTCATCCTCTTGCCCTCTTCCCTGGCAACTCCATCTCCAACATCCTTCTACCAATATATTCACTATCCCTTCTCTGCACATGTCCAAACCATCTCAGTCTGGCCTCTCTGACTTTGTTGCTAACACAAGTAACGTGAGCTGTTCCTCTGATGTGCTCGTTCCTTATTCTGTCCAACCTCGTCACACCAAAGGAGAACCTCAACATCTTCATCTCTGCTGCCTCCATCTCTGCCTCCTGTCTCTTTCTCACTGCCACTGTCTCTAAGCCATTGAGCACTCACCTCTTCACCTCTTTTCCACATTCCCCATCACACTGCACTGTTGATCCCAAGTACTTCAACTCCTGCACCTTCTTCACCTACACTGAAAAAAAAGATTTGCTGAATTAACATAATACAATTATGGAAAGCATTTCCACCTGATAAAATGGTGTTGCTATACCAAGAAACAATTTCGCTCATCAAACAAAGTATGAACATGATGAAGCAACATGGTTTTTTACGGTTAATGGTACTTGCCGACCTTTCTTCAGTTCAACTAGATTATTTTGGGTTGATCAAACACGTTTTTAACAAGTTAGATGGAGCAACATAATTTTATCTTGTTAATTTGGCCTGATGACATTGTTTCAGCTCAACTAGTTTTTTTAGGGTTTTTTTGACACTAACATAATTTTCTTAGGTTGCTTGAACTTGCATGACAATAACGCTCTCCAATTAATTTATATACCTATTCTTCAATGTTTTATATACAACATGATTTTATTTACTTTAAGCTCTTTTAAGAGAGCCATGACAAAAGAGCCAAAACTGTGAAACAAGACTACATTCTTAATAGTAACAGCACCGGTTTTATTAAAAGTCTGATTAACTCAAAGCATTATTTCATTAATTCAGACTCAGAGATCATAAATGGTAAGTTTTTCTTTTCCAAACATTTCAGACATTATTGACAATGTTGACAAACATTTTGCTGCCAGAAAAAAACAAAACAATAGCACAAAAAACCTGCAATAACCGAAAATAATTCTTAAGCAATAAAAATATCTTTTAAAAAGTATCACGGGCGTGTCCAATGAGAGCCGACGTTTCTTGGGAGAGCCAATGAGAAGTTTGCATTTGGCACTTTTGGAAGTTTTTTTTTTTATCTCTTTTTAAACTTTAAAATAAAGCAAACACATGCTTACATGAGCCTGTTACGTTGTAACAAGGAGCAATAAAAGCGATTTGTCTTAAAAGGACCCAATTATATGTTTAAATGAGGTAAATAAGCGTCTCACCGTCAATGTGTGTATTGACTGTCTACTTTAGACAGGTGGTGCTTTTGCTGCTTGTCTGTTATATGAACTAATACAGTTATATGAACTAATAGAGATGAATCTCCCAAGTGGAGCGAGTAACTTATGTGTATATGTTATGTGAACAGAACGTGTGTACAAGCGGGAGGAAAAATAACATGTTTCACACAAACATGGAAGAAAACATGACACAAATTCCGCCTTCTCTAAATACGTTAAAAATGGAGGACCAAAGTTTTAACAACATTTATAGTGCTGCTGTTATGAAAGAGTGTTCAAAGATTATGCTATGTGAAGAAATAACTTGATTTGTCTTGAGACGAAGACGAAATCATGCTGGACCAAGTAACGATAACCGTCGCCTGCTGGAAATATTGTAATCGACTAAATGCATTTTTATTGTGTTGAGAGAACATGACATACTTTGGTAATTTGTAAAAGCTATTTCATTGACATGATTTTGTTATGTTCAAACACAAACTAAAAAGAATTATGTTACATTGACGTATTACATTTATGTTAATGTAACAAGCACCAAATACTCGTTTTTTGAGTGTACACCTCCTGTAACTTCACTCCTCCACCCTGTCCCCTCTCGTTTAGACACATGTATTCTGTCTTACTTCGACTGACTTTCATGCCTCTTCTTTCCAGAGCAAACCTCCACCTCTCTAGCTCTTCCTCCACCTGTTCTCTACTCTCGCTGCAAATCACAATGTCATCTGCAAACATCATTGTCCAGGGAGAATTCTGTCTGACCTCATCTGTCAGCCTGTCCATCAGGATAGCAAACAAAAAGAAACTCAAAGCTGATCCTTGGTGTAGTCCCACCTCCACCCTGAACTCTCCTGTCTGACCTACAGCATATCTCACCATCGTCATACTCCTCTCGTACACTCTGACGTATTTCTCTGCTACTCCTGACAACCTCATACAGTACCACAGCTCCTCCATCGACACCCTGTTGTATGCCTTTTCTAAATCAACAAAGACACAATGCAGCTCCTTCTGACCCTCTCTGTACTTTTCCATCAACATTCTCAAAGCAAAAAACCATCTCTGTCTTTAATAACTCTTATCTGCTGTACATCCTTCCCATCCCTATCTCTCTGTCTGGCTAGCCTGCGCAAGTCCTTCTCTCCTTCCTTTGTGTCTAACCTGTCACACAGCTCATCATATGCTTTCTGTTTGGCCTTCGCCACCTCCCTCTTCACTCTGTGCTGCACTTCCTTGTACTCCTGTCTACTTTCATCAGTCCTTTCTAGATCCTACTTCCTCTTTGCCAACCTCTTACTCTAGATGCAGTCCTGCACTTCCTTATTCCACCACCAAATGTCCTTATCCCTATTCTATCCTCCTACCAGATGAAACACCCAGCACCTTCCTTCCTGTTTCCCTGATAACCTCTGCTGTAGTTTCCCAGTCATCAGTCAGCTCTTCCTGATCTCCCAGAGCCTGTCTCAATCTCAGCCTGAATTCCTCGCAAGCTCCTTCATCCTTTAACTTCCACCACTTGGTCTTCTGTTCTGTCTTCCCTCTATTCTTCTTCCTCCTGACCATCAGAGTCATCTTACACACCATCATGCTGTGCTGTCTGGCTACACTCTCTCCTACCACCACTTTGCAGTCATTAACCTCTCTCAAATGGCCTCGTCTACATAGGATGAATTCCACCTGTGTACTCCTGTGTACAGACCTAGTACGTTGACTGGTTCCATCTTGCAATTTTCTCAACCATTTCCCGGCCGATTCACAGTGAGGAGCCTTAGCATCTGTAGGGGCCGTCGTCTTAAGTTTAGCCCACCTGGTCAAATTTAGACCCATTGTAGTGGATTCTAAAAGTTCCGCCAGAGTCGCCAGAGGTACTTACCCACCCGTTGTTCCCTTTTCAACTTCCCAATCCAAGTGAGAGACCCTTTTTATTTTAAGTGCCAGTGGGCACCAATGGGATAGTGAAGGTAATGTCAGGAATATACTGTGGTTTGCTTGACTCCATTACCCAAAATCCTCTGTGATTCCAATATTTATTTCTATTAATATTTTTAATTTTAGTCATGTTCAGTGACATGCTGAGTTCAGTTTTTTTTAGCTAGTGTAATCCCAATGTTATTTTTATCCGTGTAAGTCAACAGCTTTGTTTCCAATCGTTACATTTTGGTTAATCAAACCTAACGTCGGTACCTGTCCACACCCACTTGTTCTTCTATAAAGGGATTGTCAGGTTTTCATTCAAAATATGAATTTGTTGTGAAGGAAAATGAAAACTGGGAATGATGCAGACCTCAAGCCAGCATCCCTTAAGCACTAGAGGCTGTTCTAGGGTCAGTGAACATCTGGGGCTCTGCCCAGACATCTGTGACTTTGATGATATCCTTTGATATTTCAGGTCTATTGGGATATCATGCGCATTAAAATCTCAAAATGTCATATCAGTACGGAAATCTCTGTAACAAAAATTGAAAAAAGTATAACTACATATGCTCATTCATTCATTCATCTTCTGCCGCTTAGTCCTTTACAGGGTCACGAGGAGCTGGCACCTATCTCAGAGACTACATATGTTATTATACATATTTAATATGTATAACCTCACGAAGCCATCACAATCACCAAATTTGTAACCAGGTGAGCACTTCTCTTGATTCCAATTAACCTTATTGTGTCACTTTCTTGATGATTAATGAATGATTACCGTTTACCATGGCATTACCCATACCCAGCATTGACCCGCCCCTTTTGTGTTTTACACTAACCGTTGCCTGCGACTGTGTATGTGCGTGTGCGTGTGTGTGTGTGTGTGTGTGTGGGACAAAGATGTCTCAGAGCCAAATTAAAATATGACAACCGTGACAACCACATTATTGCAGCTGTCCATCTGAAAATGAGCAACATCTGCTCTGCACCTACGGACAATGGTAGAAGATATTATTGTCAATACATATCACAGCACTTTTATTATCAGATAATGTCTTTAGTGTTGCACAGGGTTGCGTTTAGCATTGCTTTAACTTGACTGTGGAATAAAATCCGTAGGTCACAAACTGTAGTCTACTCTATATGAGGACACGGGAGTTTCTCGGCCACTGGCTTATTAATGAGAATACTTTCTACTCTTCCACTAGATTTAGTCTAGTCTCGGAGGAAATAACTCATGAGGCTAGGGAGACTTTCAGTGATTTATATACTGAGGAGAGCCAATTAGCCGAAAACAAAGCATGGCATTATAGTCTACATGACAAAAGGAGGGCAGAGGTGTTCAGTGGCCAGCTTGACTGTTAGTGTTACTGATGGCCGCATTGATCAAGAGTGGATCTTTATATTTGACTGATTCATGCTGTCACGGTGGCTGCCACCAGCTCGGAGACAGGAACTGGGTCATGGGAACTCTTTAATAGACAAAGCTGCGGTGGGTCTCATTTAGGTTTGCCGCTGGCAGGAACTAATGAGCAGGGGTTTTTTCTTTCTCAATTTCTCTCTGAAATGTCACCCTTGGAAAAGATTTAGACAAATACACAATAATTAACTTGCAATCCCACTAATGCATCTTATACCAACAACAACAATCAACCTTTTCTGTCCTTGCAATCATTTTGATTGAATGTCTACCACGATACTGATGGAATTGTATTTATTCGCCCCGAAAGTGACAAAAAAAATCTAATCTGAAGAACAGCACAGCTCTAACGTTCTCTTTTTCTTCTCACAGTCATGCCACACTAAACCTATATTGATTTTTTATTTTTCCAAAGAACACATAAACATTCAATTGCAATCCAATTAAACTGAAACTTCTAGGCTTAAAAAATACGACCATGAGCGAGTTCATGGAAACCAGTGATTGCATATAGCAATTCTCCATTTTAGCTTCATCAAAATAAAAGCCATGCAAGTCTGAAACAACAATAATATTGAGTGCCACTGAAGATGATTAAAAAGGTTTAATGATAAATTAAACAAACAAAACACACAATTAAAAAAATAACTGTATTACTTAAGTTTACATATCATGCATTAAACCAGCTCTCCATTTTAAACCAGCACTCTATTTCTTTCCCAAATCCCATGTATTTGTTTTGCTTTTCTTTTTGTGCTTTGAATATCTAAAAGTGTTTTTGTGTCACCGACATGGGGAATTGTCTGTTTGGGAGCAATTAACGGTCAAGTGTTATTTGCCGTTTTTCCTCTTGTTTCCTCTTGTATATGCGGCAGAAAGGTCAGAAGATGCATTTATGAGCTTGTTCTTCCATTACTCATTTGAATGTTGCGGTTTGGGGACTCCATGTCCACTGAACCCATGGGAACGGCATCTACTACAAACTCACAGATGGAGGCTTACATAAACAGAGATAAATTAGAGACAAGAAAACATGTGCCAATAAAATAAATTGCAATCATATAAAATGAGTTTTTATTATGTTCATCCAAGAGTCAGGCATCATGCGTGATAATGTTTTTTATGGAACATTGTTAAAATGCATAATAATTTTCAAATATAATTTAATTTAGAAGCTTTTTTGGAATGGTAATTTTTTTTTTGCTTTTATCACAATACCAAACTTCAATAACAGAACAAGTTACTTGTCTGTTCTGACCCCGTAGACATGCCATCCAGAGCTTTAGAATCATGGTTCAGGTCGACTTTTTTCCCTCATTATCTCTTTATCAATCTCATTCACACCTAACTGCAAACTTCTGTCAGCAAAACAGCTGTAGACACATAAACTTTCAGTTCTTAATCAGGAATCTGCATTAGTTTTTGATTGAGTTCTCACATTAGCTTTATGTTCTGCATCTAATGGTTTTAACAATAATTACTTAGATGACTTTCAGCAGATTTTGCGAACTCTTTCCATTTAATTTTGCTAACGCAATATTTTTTTCACCAAGTAAATGTTGAGGGTTTGATTCCTTGGGAAAACATTTGAAAATAAATTTCAAATTATACCAAAAAGAAACAAACAAACAAAACAAAAAAAAACACGCATGTTACTAAATTAAAGATTTATTCACATTTTACAATAATTTTATCATCTGGATATTTCCCTCAACGTTTGAGTGAAATATTGTGAATTTTTGCAACGTCCACAGGGGGTTGGATACTGATTTACTGATTTAAATGATCCAATGGAAATTATCCAAATGGATCCTTTATTCATCAGCCAATCAGATATATTTCAGACGAGTTCCATGAAGATGTCTATGTACGTTGAAGAGAGAGATGTATTCTTTTCCGCAAAGCTATACTGCTTTGTAGATTCAACGTATATGTATTTATTCATTTGATGACCAAAGAAATGGCTGTAATTTAATCCTGCAATAAAGTTATGAAATGGAGTTGGGCACAGAAGCTATGTGCAGGTTGAAGTGTTGTTTCTGCCTGGTGAAAAACAATCTATAACCCAAGCAACCGTACGAATATCAGAGGCCTGAAGGCTGAGGAGACCATGAGGGTCAAGATGATTACGGAAATGGAAATGAAAACTTTGTCACATTCATGGGCAATGATGCCATTCTCCAGACTCCACGATTGTGTATTACTCTGGTAATACACAATCCACTCTTGTGGATTGTGTATTAATGCACTCTATTGTGGATTTAACCCTCCTGAATTTATAAAAAAAAAAAAATGTTGCGTTTCGGACTCTAAATTCAAAGAACTTTACATAAAAGGCATACATTTATTTTAGCTTTAAAATTTGGTATGGCTCTCAAGCAGTTACATTTTTTAATGTGTGGCCTTCATGACTCTCTCAGCCAAAAAGGTTTCTGTGGAAGTGTTCACCTACAGTATGTGTTTTCAGACTTCACAGCTGCTCAATTCTTTCATTTACAAAACCCTCATTGGAAAAGTCTCGCCATTTTTACATTCACTTCTCATTATCCATCCCCACAGTTGCAATCTCGTTCCTCAGCAGTTTAATTGACCTTCATATACCTAAACTCTGTACTTTTTTGACCGTACCTCCTTTAAGTGTTCTGCAGCCAACGATTGGAATATTTTACAAGAAACTGTAAAACTCAGCTCTTTCATTCTGTTCTCTTGCTATTTCAAAAGTTTTCCAAAGTCACGGCACATGTTTTTACCAATTCACTTTTTTTTTTAAACAATTCACTATTTAGTGTATTAGTGTGGCCATGTTGATTTGATTTGTGTTATGTTCTTGTAATGTTTTTGCTCTTTCTCTTTGCTCCTGGCTAGGTTGTTACTGCCCATGAGAAGTGGTTCTCAATACCTAGTTGAAGCCTAAATATACCTAAATAGAATTACATAAAATAGAGTTTCAGTGCTCATCGAGAGACCGTGTGAATGGGAACTTTAGTTTGAAGCATGTTATTTAGTAGCAGAGCTGTAAAGTACTGTAGTAAATAGACTTCATTTCAACACTTACTGTAAGATTTTTTAGCTACTCTGTACTTGTACTGAGTATTAAAATTATAAGCAACTTTTAGTCTCTACTTGACTACATTTTTGATTATATGTACGGTAATTTTTACTCCACTGCATTTGAATGAACACTTATTGTTACACCTTACATTGCGATGCGACAAGTCAGAATCTTGTTCTATTGCAGTTAATTTCTTGGGTGGATGGGGCGCTATCGGCATCTGCATGGTGCTGAAGATACTGTAAGTTATTTATGAGCTAATTCACATGAATTAGCCGTTGCACTTTTTTGCACATTTGAGGTTTTTCTCAATTTCTTGAGTTTCTTGAGTATCTCAATAATGAGTTTTTAGTTTTTCACATTTCTTGGTGCTTTTGACCTTATATTCAGGATGAGTAAAATACTTAACTTTATTTAAAATTGGAAACTTTACGACTCACGTCTTCTTAAAATTGGTGACTTGTAACTTGTAACAGAGTCATTTTTACAATAAAGTATCCGTCCATTTACTCAATTACGGTTTTCATGTACTCTTTAGACCTCTGCCTCAGTTATATTATTTTTACAATATTATATTTAAGAATGGTAAAAAAAAATGAGTCAACGTAAAAAAAAAAAAAGTACAGTCACAGTATAGTTTCACTTTAAACCTATAACTAGCTGCAGTTGCTTCAGTAGGACGTTGGCCTTTCCTGGAGCGGTCAGGAGGGACAAGGTGTTGTCCTGAACTGCTGAGAAGGTGTCTTTTGCCATCTTTCTGTGTAGGCCAAGAGGGTCGTTTCAAGACCAATCAGGAAAGAGACGATGTTCAGAGGAGACCACCACCAGTGACCCCGGTTCTCAGAGGATTCTATTTCTTGTCCTGTTGTGTTTCTGTTTCTGGTCAAAGCCAGAGTCAATTGTCATAGTCATTGTTCAATTAAAACATTCATTTCGGTTTTTATTTTGCGCAGTCAGCGACTGTGAAAAGCTCTTATAAGTAAAGTCTCAATAAATGTAATTGTGTAGTCAATTATTATTTGAGTGTAAGTCAATTATTTCACTACCATATGAATCTTCCATCTTAACAAATGTATAAATGCACATAGACTCAGCTGCCAGATAAAAAAGAAGATGAAGAAGAACATCAAAACCAACAGATCTTAGGTGATGCCCTTAGGTGATCTGGAAGTCAACAAAATCCTCTTGAAGACACACTTACATGCATGTTTGCTTAGGAAATCACTCAGCATTTAAATTGAATCTTGTTTTCTTTGCAAGTCCTGTTTCTGTTGCTCCAGAGAACTTTAACCCCCCAGCTGAAAAATACATACTTCTTATAGTGTTAAAACTGCATTGTGAAAGAAAATGTTCAGGCAGGAGTAATGCAGATTTATTGGGGGTATTTTCAGACACAAGTATCACTCGCAAACCGCATGACTGTGCTCCTTGACATTAATTATGATTAACCATTGGCTAAACAATATGCTAAACCTTGTTTGTTCCATTAGGATCAGCATGTAAACAGTCAACTGTGGAGGGGAGACAGGCCATATCAGTGATTATCCTCTCAGCCAGAGTCATCACAGAGCATAAGGAGACCAGCTTGCTCCTCCGAGGCCACTCTGTCCAAATGCAAAATATCTGTTCCCATCTGGGTCTGTCTCATTAGGATTTTTAGATACTTTTCAGAAGAGATTTTCAATTTTTGGACATTTGAATACACTGGGTACTTTTTTCTGGACTGTGTTGAGCACCATGTTTGAGACATCAAAGGTTGTGGGTCTAACCACCACTACCTCCCGCCATCCACAAAAGACACCACATTATTACAATATATGTAATACCACACTTTTCACCAAAATCACACATCATTATATATATATATATTTTTTTTTAATCTAATCAGAATCTGGCTTTCACAGTGGAAGGAATCTCCTGAGGAGTCAATCGGCCCTACAGGGACACTGGCTGCAGGGTATGTCCGAGATCATTGGGAATGGCACTGGGTCTGCCTGTTGACGATGCAGAAGATCATATTGGACTCTTTTTGCGTGGCTGGTTCTGGTCTGCGCGGATTTGGCTCTGATGTATCTAAAGACTGGAAAAACTGTGGGAGGCAAATAGGCTGTCCCGCTGACCACAGAATCAAAACACATCCTGGGGGCGTTGAGTGCGCGGTTGTCGGAATATCAGAGAATGGTTTGGCTTGAGGGGCTGATTTGTTACTTTTAAAAATTCTACATTCCAAGAAGGCACAAATGGAAAGCCCTGGTCAACCACCAGATTCTTCCTAGTTGGAGGAAACGTCCAACTACTTATGCACAAAGCATCAAGTGAGGGCTGAGAGTAATCCTAATGGACTATGGATCTTGAGTTGTGGCTGCTCATTCACATCCAATGACTCTAATTGGCAAGTTCTGTCAATTTCACCTCTTTTTGTGTATCCGTTTCTGCATGGCGAAATAAGCAAAACGCTGTTGAAACTACAATTTGACCACTCTGTGTCTTTTTTATTAACTTGTTGAAACTGCATTCATCTTCATCCTGCTACTGATTTTACAAGCTGCTGAATGACTGTCACCTACAGTGCCATGTAGTCAGGAAACCACTACACTCAGTGAGAGATTTATTGAAAAACAAAATCACTTCTAACAGAACTCTGTAAAACCCAAAACAAGAGACCTGATGGCAGACGGGTTGTCCAAGCAAAAGCGAGAAACTTGTCACACTAAAGACATAGACGCTCAAACTGGAATTCTATAAAACACAGACAGCAAGACTACTTGCTACAGGCTCACCAAGAAACAACCTGACAAAGAACCTGAAGTGCAACAGATAAATAAGCGAATGAATGAACTCAAATGAAGTCAGTCAGAGAGCAAGACACAAATCATCAAACTCCCACCAAAATACAACAACGCTATGTTACAATAATGGCAAGGGTTTTTTATGGTACAGGCTTTTTGACTCTACAGACAAGTTCTGTCTACTCGCTGAACTTTTCCAAGCTCAACTTTAGCAAGGATCTGCCCTATACTTTTTTTGCTCTAACAATTCCACATCCACTCTAAAACTCCAGGCAAACTAAAGGTTAGTTTAGCTTCCCTCACCATGGCCACCACGTCAGCAATTAGCCAGTGTTCCGGCAACGGGAACAAGTTTCTCAGTGCTTGGAAAATGCCATCTGTCATTGGGACACACTTCATGAAATGCTCTTTTCTGCCTCAGTTTGACTATTTCCTTCAGGGACTCCCAGGGATCGTTCAAGACGAATGGCGCTCTGAGAAAACAATAAATTGTTTGCTGTGAAAAAAATAATTCGGCAGGAGCTGTGGGTGCCATGTGCTCTGAAGTGTGGCAGTGCTCTTTCTCTCACAGCCACCACCAATAGCAGATTGAATTAGAGCAGAACCTTGCGAATGAGTTTGGGTCACATTACAATACGTATATTGTATTTTTAGCTTATCAATGCATGACTGTCATATTTGAAGATACAGGTTAAAAAATAGCATACCGTATTTCAGTTTCCATAATTTGTCTTTGACCTTGAAAGATCCCAGAAACCTATCTTTTTTTTTTTCCCAAGAATCATGCTCGGGTGAAATCGTTTTCAAGAATAAAACAAGCTAAAAGTGGTTTACTTCTGACCAAGAGTTTACTTCTGGTTTACTTCTATCATGAGGTCAAACTCCATTGTATTCTCATCTATTTAAAATAAAAACTTCACTCAGTTCAGAGCATCCTTGTGTGTCCATATACAGTAAATCCTGTCTGAGCTGTCAAGCATTTCTACAATGTTTTTCACAATGATGTCCACATCTTTGAGCTTTGTCTTAAAGCATGTTATATACTGTATTTACGCAAATGTAATCCCCTTTTCCAATTTTACAAGCTCAAAAGCGTAGTGGATTTCTTAGACGCACATATTTCAAAGATGCACGCAAATAACAGTGTAATGATCTTTGCATAAATACAGTAATTAATTGTAACTCCTGAACCTCAGAAGGTCAAGTGGACTGACTCGATTCTGTCCACTCTCTCAGTCGGAGCAGATGGAGCTTTCAGCATGTGATGCTCTCCTCTGGTCTCTCTTTCCAAGGTGAGAATCCTAACAAAGCCATTTTGACCCTGACGACTTTGGGTTCTAACTCTGCTATTTGTCCACTGTGTTAAAGTCCTGTTGCTCACCTCAGCCGGAGTTAAGCGTAATGAAAGGTTTTGTAATTTTATGAATGCAATTTTCTACTAATGTTCCTTGTAAATTGGCAGGAAACATAAAGGCTAATTGCGGTGGATTATGACAAACTGTTGCGAAAAGGTTTTCAACACTACATGGTACATCCTTCTACGTTTTGTCTGAAGTGATAATTGTCCGTTTTCAAGCTGCAATTAGGGTAAACATTGCTTTTTCACTTATTGTTTTTTGTTTAACACAGTGGAAACATTTGTTGGGCAGTTGGGCTGTTGCAGCTAAGTGGTAGCAAGCTGGACTTGCAACCAGACATTGCAGGTTCAAATCCCAAACCAGTAGGTACCACAACAGAAGTGTCCTTAAGCAAGACACTGAACCCGCTTGCAGCTGATCTGCTTCAAAGTTCTATGTTGATGCCAATCTACTTCATGTCCCTAACCAAGCAGAACTTGCCACCTGCAACCACCAGTGACATTTAGAAGAGCAGCTCAACCCTGAGAGAGTGACAGATTTCAAAGCATGAAGACACACTTACAGGACGTAACCTCCCTCAACCTTCCCAGTGGAATACGTGATATTTAATGCCTGTTTGCCTCGGCTCATACACTGTATACTTAGGTGTTCTACACTTTGTAGTCTGCATCTTTATTTATCATCATTATTTTTATTTATATTTATAATTTATATTTAAGATTATTTTTAGTTAGATGTGGAGAATCTAGTTGTAATTCTAGCTGTTAAAAGGCCAAAAAGGTATTTTTTTTTACCTGAAATAAAGTTTTTAAAATGTCTTTAATTTCATCAACTTATCAGTACCTTTACATTATTCTTTGTGCCGTGGTACAAAAAATAGAGCTGTTAATTGAGCTGAAGTATTTAACACAATGTTCTATATATGACATTGTGGAAATGGTCTTGGCACAGACAAAGCTGTTAAAATATGCATATACAAGTGTCTACATATGCTTCTAATTTGCCGATAACTGCCAGTCCTTTGCTCTCACTTCTGGAAAAAAAAAAAAAACAGACGTGCTCTTCTGACATTTCATCCCAGTGATGAAAAACTACATGTGTGGATTGTGTGTGAGAGACCAGTGTAGACAAAGATAGGAAAAATGGAGTCTGTCTTCCTGTAGAGAGAGATAAACCAACATGAGGTGACAAATGCATAACAGCCTTGTACAGCCACAATTCTCCAGGATTCAGGGGTTGGCCTGAAATGAGGTGACATTTGTGACAGGGATTTCATCTTCTTGAACTTCCCCTGCTGCTGGAAAATAGACTGCCTTTGATAAGACGACACACCAAATCTCACTCATAGTAATATGGGTTTCTGCCTGTTTGTTGAAACACATTTAATGGCAGTGTAGTTTCTAACAATTACCGCACAAAATCTCTTGAAATGTGATACAAATGAGGCATTTGCCACAGGCTTTGTCACAACGCTGGCATGACAAGTTTACGTGTAACGTACTGTAGATTCCATATATGGATACAATTATTAGCCCCCTTACAAAAAACGAATTGTTTTAAAAGTATTTCAAAAGATCCTATTTAGATGTCTTCTATTTAGATATATCTAAATGGGTTTATTTTCCTTATATGCTTTTTTTAAAAGCAATTTTGAGACTTTTAAAACAATGAATACTTTGTAGGTGGGCTAAAAACTAGAAGTGTATTACTGTTTTGTGTAAGACAGCACGGAATTCCAATCAACGTGCAAACGGTTTTACGTAAAAAAAATGCATTGTTCTCAGAAGTAACAGTTTTCAATTTTTTCAAAATGCATAACCACCTCTTGTGCTGTAAAGCGGCTCTTTTCACTGTAACAACGGTCCATTTGTATTGAAAAAGGACATTGCAGGAGCTTTTTGTCTAACACTGTAATTACTTCATTTGAGATTTTCTATCCAGCACAGCAGAAAACTTTCCTCTAAAAGCCTAACACACACTCCTGTGAAGCCATTTTAAAACCAAAACAAAAATAAGGTAATGGATAGCCAAACTATGGCAAATTGAATTGTATAGCTTGATAGAACAAACTCCAGGCACCAAAAGTCAGCTTCACATCGATCACGCTAAAACATTTTAAAGAGCAACAGTGATGCCAAAAAGTAACATCTGGTATAATCCTTTAGTTAACTGAACTACATTTTACAAGTTAAAAGTTCTATGTGTTTGTTTGTGTGTGTGTGTGTGTGTGTGTGTGTGTGTGTGTGTGTGTGTGTGCGTGTGTAAATCAACAGAATATCCAGAACTAAACATGTTTAATATCTGCAGTGCAGAAGTTTATTAATTCACAAATATCATGCCGTGTTCAAAAACAAGTGGCTGGAACATGTCAACACACACTTTGAGTTTGATATAACAAGAACTGCCATTTTTAGATTGTGCCTTGAAATGAATCTGTCATAAAATGTATGACACAAACTTTGTTATTTTGCGGTTGTCAACAGGCCATTATACGTGTCATGAGCAGAGTTTGTTTTCCCTTTCACCTTTAACGTTTTTATGTTTACTCAACAGATAAATTATATATCAGAATCATCATTGGTTGTGTAGCAATTCTCGGTCCATTAGCATTTTTGCTGTTATACACATATACGTATTGTCATGTACGTGTGTGTGTTTGTGTGTGCATTTTTTGTGTATATACTGTTATTGATTATTATAAATGTTCATCACTGTTGAAGAATTGTATTTTACACCTGTTTTCTTTCCAAACTAAGTTTTAGTGCTGCTGCTGCTGCTGCTGCTGCTGCAAAAAAAAAAAAAAAAAAAAAAAAAAAAATCAACATTAAGGATTCTTACAATTTTCTTTAAAAAATTTGACATGGTTTTTTTTTATGTAGTATAAATGCCTTGCATTTATGTAGTTTACTTTTAAAGTGGAGGAAAGCATTGAGTCTGATAAATGCCAACACGTCTTTAACCTGCAGGATGTTGGTTAACCTCTGTAATTGACGGGCACCTTATGCATTTTAATGAGATAAGTAAATGATAAATGAAAGCTGTTCAATTTAAACAGAGAAAAGGCTTTTGAGTTTCCGTGCTCCATTAGTCAGGCCTGCCATTATTTTGCCATTTTTCAAAGTGATTGAGGAGTAATTTAACAAAGCTGCCTTGTGCGGCTTGACCCTTTAGTTAGTAGAAGATACGCTGGCTTTTGTCACAGCCCACAATTATCAAATATTAAAATGATTGCGGTTTGTCATACAAGCGAACCATGTATTTTTTTAGACAGTATTTTAAAAGATAAAACAAGAAAAACTGTAAGACAGTCAAAACAGTCACCAGTTCTATACATTTCCTCAACATCCGATATAACTAATGAACTGTTCAATCATCGACTTTGTGAAAATGAATAACATCAGCCCAAACCATCCGTAAATTCACATAGTTGCCTGTGGGGATTTACAAGAGTGATGTTCGGTGTTCTATTTGTGTATTAGAGCATGCAGTGAACAAGCAAGGCCGGGAACATTACCCTTGCTTTAAGCTGTTACACCCACCTAATCAAGGTAACACACTAGTGTTTTGTGCAGTGATTATATTTATTTGCATCCTTGTGTACATGTCACTGGCATATCGCTGCAATTAAAAGTTTCTGTTTTAACCTACTTGGTGTAACATTTAATAGTGAGACCTCGTTGACTTTAGAACACTGACATTAGCATATCAAGTAATATGGCTTGTTAAAAATTTGGATCTTGTTGGTTTTGCTTATAATCCAGTCACTTTTCTGGGCCTGTTGAGGACTGGTATTCTGACGGTGCCCAAGTCTTTGTTCTGTCTCCGTGTTAAGCACATTGGGTAGCACTCTTTCCCCACAGCACGAGTTTGAGACTCAAGGTGAGAGGGTAAGGCCTGGTCTGGTCCTTTCTGTGTAGTTTGCATGTTCTCTAGTGCATGTGCAAAAACATGAGTTTCAGGTTAATTGGTACAATAAAACCTTAAGTATTTTGCTTGTACTGAGACCTTGTTGTTTAGACCAAAAAACAAGAAATGTTAAAAACAACATTTGAGGCTTTATTTACTAATAGAAATGAAATTTAACACATCAATTGTTTTAAATGCCAGTCCCAGTGAAACTCAAATAAAACTGACACTGCAAGATACCGCTAATTTGTGTTCACAGAAGAAATTAATCACAATGTAACAAGTAAATGTAAATGTTCATTGAAATGTAGTGGAGTAAAGGGTAGATCAAATATGTAGTTGAGTTAAACAATGCTTATATTTTTGATACTCAGTAAGAGATCAAAGTAGCGAAACATACTTAAGTAATAAAGTTAATTTACAGTACTTAAGTACTTTACACCACTGTACAACGTACACACACACACACACACACACACGCACGAAGCATTAATTGACCTTGAGCTATTATAACTTACAGAATAAGTTAATTTAATCATATAGAAAGGCTGCCTAGTTAGTGCTCGGAACCGAATCACACCTGCACCTACTAAAACTGTCAATATCTGTAATTATGTTATTTCATGTTCTTCTAGTTTCACTCCTCTCCTGAGCGCCGAGTGCCGTACGAGCGGAATCTTCTAAGAGTTTCGGGTTCATCTTCTCTATGATCCCTCCTGGACCTCTGTAGACCTTATGACGCTGTTTACGTGGAGAAATGGAGCCGCCTCTTTCCCCACGGAGGAGGGAAACATCTTACGGAACCATCATTAAAATGGCGCGAAACAACCAATGCACTGATTTTGTAGTGTTAGAAACCCAGAGGAGACTGGCGCCAGTGAGCCGGGTTCTCCCCAGGGTTTTTTCTCCTTGTTAGAGAGGTTTTTTACCTGGCCACTGTCGCATATGTGCCTGCTCACTGATCTTTGTTATTTCATAATCATAGCCATTTAGTTAACACCACCAACCAGACAATCGAATGAATAAAAGCAACAATTCTCTTGAATATTTCACACGTGCGCTTTGAAACAGTAAAAACTGTGAAAAGCGCCTTACAAATGCTCAGAACTTGAACTTGAACACTGACAATGAATTATACATTACCCATATTATATGAATCGTATTAATATATTTCATATTTGTATTATGCATTATCAGTATAAACAAGCAGAATTAAGTTCAGAGCTTTTTTTTAATGAACCGGCAAGGATGTATTACTAAATGTTTTATCTTTCATGATAGATTAATCTATCGCTTACTCGTGCCAGCCTAAAGTCTGGGTGGGAGGCATGTGGCATAGCCGAATGGGGGCAGTCACAGCTAGTAAACACGACAGGTCGATTGGTAGATAATGAAAAGGTACACACGCAGGTGACAGAAGGAAAAATCTCTTTTTTTTTCATTTGAAAGGGGTTAAATCAACACTTCATCCATCAGAATGGCCGTGGTACAACTGTGGGTGTGTAGGTGATAGAACGCAGTACAGATGATGTTTGCTCTGGGGAGAGAAAGCACTGCTGGAGGGGATGGATGGGATGGGGTAGAGGGCAGGGAGATGGAGCAATAATGGAATAGTTAGAAAGACGGCAACAGCAGGAAGAACTGAACTCTAGGGAAATGAAATGTTGAAAAGAGCTGCAGCAAGGTTAAAGGTTACAGTGCAGACTGAGGGAATATAGCTTGACCTTGCTCGCATGATTCTGGTGGGCATTAATGTGTTTTTATGGGGTTGTGAATTGGTCGATTGGCTGAAGAATTTCTTTCCTTGCTTTTCTGATGAAGACCCGTTGACAACAGGATCAGATTGAGTTGATTTTAGTGCGTGAGATTTGCAACTCAATATTCAACATTATGCGCCAATATGATTTCTCAATTACAGGCAAAACTTCCTCGGTGTAAGAACATTGTTTTAAAGCTATAAATCTTCACCCACAAAGGAAATTGTGGGCAACCAATTACATTTTCAAATAGAGCTTCTAAAGTTACTGTCACGGACTAGCCGACTCAAACTCTTATTTTGAATAATTTTAAACTTTTAAAACTTTATTTTGTATTTCTGGTTTTGCGCCGCGTTCTTGTTTTCTGTTCCAGCTGTTATCATTTTGCAGTCATGTCATATATTTAAACACCAGCTCATCACTCTGTTCTCTGCCAGATTGTCAGGCCATTATACCTGTGATACAACCATCTAGATTTTCAAAACACTCCGTGTTTTTGTACTTTGCCTTGTTTGGATTCTGATCATTACTCTTTCCCATTTTCCCTGTCTCTTGTATCTGATCTCTGTGTACCAACTCCTGCCTGCCTGACCACTTTTTGGAAATAAAACCCTGTTAACTCTGTCTGAACCGTACCGTGCATGTGGGTTTGTCACCCAGCCATCTGTGGCAACAATACAAATACAAGAAGTTACTAACAAGTTAATTTGGTTGCTAAATTGTTTTTCGCATTCCTCTAATATGTGTGGGGTTTATTATTTAATTATTCTGCCCAGGTGCTGTGTTTTAATTTGACGTGATCTGTATCTCTTGTTCTAATTTGTTTTTTTTTTTTTCAATTTTCTATAAGGCTGTGTTTTCCTTTGTTTTGTTTTCAATTTTGTCGATATTGGGGGTGTTTGTTATGTTTGTTTGTTTGTTTGCTTGCTTTGGTTTAGTTTTACTCGTCTGTTGCGTTACCAGATGTCCAAATTGGAGTTCTTACACTCCATGTAATAATGGTAACGATAACGTTTTTTCGGCTCGAGTGGTGGTTTTGTTTTTGGCCGTTTCTGTTCATTTGTTTCCATTTACATGTAGTTTTTATTCAAAATAGACATGTGCCTACTTGTGTCCGAGTCCATATTTTCCGACTCATGACAGTCATGTAATTTTGCTCGACGTCTTTTGACTGTGAAAAGTGCTTTAAAAAAAAACAAAAAACAAACTAGGTCTCAAAATCAAATTTTCAGTACAGTATGTAAGAACTAATGATGAATGAAAATTAAGATGAACGATACGTTGATTTTTTTTTTTAGTATGACAACAACCATAAGACAAACTAGACAAACTAAATACTTAGAACAAATCAGGAATAAGGAGTCACATGTGAGTTTTATATAAATTCTCAGAAGATAAAAGGTGTCTTGGAATTTTAAGTGTGAGAACAAATCTCTCTCTTGCGCTCTCTCTCTCTCTCTCTCTCTCTCTCTCTCTCTCTCTCTTTCTAGAAATATGTGGCTAATATAGTATAACAGACAACAGGACAGATAGACAGACAGACAGGTAGAAATATAGCCATCTTTTTAATACCCTTTTTCTATTTCAAGACGCATTTCAGAACAAATGGATGAAGTGCATGCCACGTTTAACCTACAAGAATCTATTTGGGTTCTTCTCATCTCGGACTCAAATCTATTCTTTTCCAGGTTGCTTTGATGAAAGCAGCTTCCACAGCAGACGATTGCCATGAATGTTTGCCTGAAGATCACACACCCCCACTGCACAGGTCTGTTCTTCATGTAGACAACTTTCTGATGATTTCCCCAGATGAAACAGCTGAACACACTAGACTGTAGAAAATGACAAGCGGAAAGGGACATTTGGTCCCTTCTGAATAGATCACAAACAGCATCATGAACCAGTCCAATTTAACTAAAAGAACTTTAGTTTGGCCTTCAATTAGCTATTCTTTCTATTAACCTTTAAGCATTTATGAAAAACCTAGGAATTGTTGACTTTGAGAGTTGCTTTATTCCTACAAGGACCTCTGAAAAAAAAATCAGTGTTTCTCTGTTTGCCTTCACAATAACAATTACAAATGTCAAGCGAGAATAATCATGAGCCACAATAAGCCCTCAAGGACTTTTCACAGTGAGGGTGACTTTGTGAAACTAGTGCGTATATTTCATGCACACTTCTGTTTGTATAGAAGTTGACGGTCTATCATTTCATAGAGTTCTGACAAGATCTTGAGTTGCTCCATTTATGAATGTAAACACTGTTTAATGTCCAGTAATGTTAATGCTGTAAAAAAATCAATTCATAATGCTGTATAAATATAATTAAAATATAAAACTATTAATTAATAATAATAATAATAATAATAATAATAATAATAATAATAATAATAATAATAATAATAACAGAAATAAAAACAACATTGATAGCGTTAATGTTGTGATAATTCCAAATGCCTCAATCTTGTTGTTTAGGACATACACCAGCAATTTTTTCAAGGAAAATATTACCAGCACTTTTGTTGAACTCATAAGGATGAAAATGGTGGACTAAAATAAACTATGGGCTAAAAACAAATAGCTTGTGATCAGAAAGTTGATTTTGCCATTATTTGAATCACTATTTAAATTCAACTTTTTTACTGCCAATCTATTTTTTGAGACGCACTTTATTATTATTATTATAAATTTTTTTTTTTTACCATGAAAATGCACTTGTCTACAGAGGCCTCTTCAGGCTGAACCTCCAAAAATTGTTTGTGCAAAAAAGGAAATAGAATACTCAATCTGAGGACAACTTTTCTCAAAAAAAAAAGAACAGGTCAGTTGGGATTAATTAGCTTTTGGATCCCTACGGAGCATAAGTCAAAGTTCTGAAGCTACAGACATCATGGTTGTGGTCATCGCAGTCGTTCCACTCTCAAGTGGAAAAGTGATGTCCTAGATTTCCTTGTGTGGAGATTAATACGATTTTGGCCTTGTTTGTTCGGCTACACGCATCCTTGTAACCAGTCTTTTTGGAAGTCTCAAAGCAACAAATATTTAAAAAAATTGGAAGTGATGGAATGCAATGTAAGTCATGTTTAATATGCACATTTACTCCTGTTTAGCCAGAATAATAAACATGCTTTACAACTCTACAGCTGTTGACACAGAAATTGTAGACAAACCCAAACTTAAAATTTAAAAAACAGAAATCTCTCTAAACAATTATGAACCACGAGTTTTAATTGGCTCTCAACAGTCACATTAGGTACTATTTTTTCATTTGTTATAAATTCTAATATACTTTTTTGGTCTGGCTCATGGACTACAAAAGTCAGCATTGTTATTGTTGTTGTTATCTTCCTGGATTTGTAGCCATGTGTCATTGATTCCACCTGCTTCATCTCATTTCTTCGCTTATTTAAGTTGCCACCTGTGTGAGTCTCATTGTCTGTCATTAACATTGCACCAGCCAGTGTTCCAGAGTTTGTTTCTGAGTTCTTTGTGAGTTTCTTTGTTAAATGTGTTTTTGTGCACAACAGTCTCTAGTCTTCCACAGATCCATCTGCACCACAGATGTAACAGTACTGTTTCTTCATCTTGACCTTCAAAAGAGCCTATACAAACTTTGCAGTCGTGTGAAACAAAAGGTTCAGAAATGCTGCCAGATATAATTAGTCTTCCTCTTCTCTTTCATAATTTATTTATTTTTTTTTAAATAAACAATTAGACACTACTTGATAGATGAACAGGAAGCATTCTAAAGCAGCTTTTCATTGTGCGTGTTGAAGGTTGAACGTTGTTTTTTTTTTTGCTCTTTAATAAGAAACTGAATGTTTTTTGGTTCACTTTGCTCATTTTCAAACGTCTCGGTTATTTAATGGTGGTCGTTATTTTTTTTTTCTTTTTCGTTTCAATAATAGTCCATATCACGAAATCCACAATTTTGACAAAACAATAAATTAATGTATACATTTCAGCATATGATAAAGAAGCGTTCATTTCTCATGCTATTTTGTGATAAAGTTAATTTTCAAAGATTGTTGTGTATGTTTATGAGAAAGGAAATAAATTATTGATAAATGCTTGATTCCATCTAGATTTTTTTCCATTACATGAACATTGACTCAAGATTTATGTGTCCTTGAAAAACGGTTGAAATGGTTGTTTTTTAATTTGTTTCAAAGTGTAAATGTGCGAGAAACTGAGAAATGAAAATCAATTATATTTTGCTACAAATAAAATGAACAAGCGGAAAATAAACCCAGAACAGACAGAACCATTTAATTAAAATATATTTTTCTAGCATCATAACACTTTCACCTTTCCAGTTGTTACCATTGCCCATCCAATTTACAATTCAGTGGATGCTGAAACAGATGGTGTTTCAGTAATTAAGCTATAAGAACTTTAGTAAAAAAAACTATTTAGTTTTTAATTTAATATATAAAAAAATGTATATTTTTTAAATAGTTGATATTGACTTTTGATTTCTTTTGTTATATTTTGTAGTTCAAATCACTGAATGCTGGATTTACACAGAGTATCATGGTAGACAATCTAGTAGAAAAAGAGACGATGCACTAAGGATTAAAGTTGCAGAAGGCTTGCTGGTCGACATCTGCGACGGAAGCCTCAGCAGAAAGAACCATTTGTCTGGGGTGTCACAAGCACTTGACATTAAAGACTATTGTGCATGCGTCACTATGCTGGAGCCATCAAAATCAGCCAACTGTTTTACACCAAATAACCCCTTTTGGTTATTTAGCGGCTATGTATATTTAAAAGTTCTTTTCAGGTCACTTTGTGAATCTTGACTGAGACAAAGAACACTTCTCCGCTGATGAAAGTCGAGCAGTTTTCTATAAGCACACATACACTTCTCATCCAGATTGCCACACAAAACCACTATTCTTTCAGCGTGGGACCTTCTGTATTCTGCTCTACTTCACTTGCCAATCAATCAAGGTCCTAGATGTTTTAGTTGGTTGAGTGTTATTGTCACTTCAGCAGCTTCACTGATTTTCAGATATTGTTGCACTTATAAAACAGATATTGAACAGATAAAAAGGCAAGCATTACTCATGTGAATAAAATAATTGTTTAAATTGGGAATTTTACGTCTAAAATGAAACTTACATTTGGTCCATGTATAATCACAATAACATTACGTATTGATTTAAAAAGAAATTAGTCAAAATGGTTTACTGTAGAAAATAATTTGCTATAATCATGCAAAATTTAACCACGTCATAATTTATGTGGTAATTTCACAATCAGGTTCATATTCGTGCTAAAATCCAAACGAGAATATCAGCACATTTTACATGTTAAAGATCAGCTGCCAACCCAACTTTGAGAATATATTACTGGCGAAGAAAAGAATTGACTTGCATTGACTTGCTAATGGCCCACCACTAATATAAAAATGTCTATGCTCTTAAATATGATAATAATAATAATAATAATAATAATCAGTTTTTATAGCGCAATATGTGGCGTTGGCACAAGTTGACACAATGTCTTATTGTGGAAAAGCCCCCGTAGTGCCATCTGAATGAAAGTCAACAAAATCCTGGACAACCTGATCTCATAAAAGCATTTACTTTTGTATTATGTGTATAGTTGTTATAACCTCTGCAGATGTGCTGTTTAAATTATAGTCATCAACATAATGTTTATGCATTTGTTGTTCCAGACTTCCATGAAATGATGTTGAAATGCAGCGCTTAATGAGGTTAATGGCCTCGCCAGCGAAGACGAATTTCACGGCTCATCTGAGGTTTCAAAGAAATTCCAAAATCGCTTAATACAAGCATTCCGAGTATAGACAAATGTAAATTGTGCCTGTTATAGACCATATATTACTCTCTCAAACCACTAAAACTACAAATGAGCATTTGCTGTATCAGGGGATCATTGAAAAGAAGTGGCATTTGGATCCCAGTTGTGGGATTCCCAAAAGCAATTCCTTGACAATTTAAAAAGCAACAATGGATTACTTCTTCTGAGTCGGGGGCTGATTGGGTTCTATTTGTTTCTGTCACATCGAGCTTGTCTCACCATCACACCTCTCCAGAATCCGGATTTGAACTAACAAAAAATCAAACATCAATCAAACATTAATCTCTTTTGGACCTCATGCAAAAGATCCAAACAGAACAGATTCTGGTTTATCTGTTTTGTGTCTGAGACTTCAGGATCTTCATCAAGGCATGCATCTAAACGTTTAAATAATATTGCGTGCTTCTGAGGTCTAATAAGCGCTTTGCTTTACAGAACATCAGAGTTTTTGAATGTTTCCTCAAATGATTTCCTGAAGTTTTGGTTCATTCCTCTGAAGAAAGTTGCATTCTGGGAACCAGATAACATTTAATACCTTTTTAATTCCTCCGACTATTCTTTACATCAATGCTGCTCGAACAGTAGAGCTTTATGCAGGTGAGGCTTTCCCTTGTCAGAAGAATCATGTTGGACTGCAGTTTTTCAAGATTTAGCTATAAATAATGCACAAAGAGGATGCTTATGGAAAGAAAAGATGAGGAGAATTGTGCTGGTTTTTATTTATTGTTTTATTTAAGCATGAATGGATGAGCGAGTGATTGGATGGAAATGCGGGTTGACGGATGAAATGGTAGTCTTTAAATTTAAACAAATGTATTTACTTCTTAAACTAGACATAAAAAAGACAGTTTTCACTTGTACGTAGAAGGTTGAAAGTACAAATGTTCTTTCCTAAATGTAAAAGTATTTTTTATTTGAAACTGTTATGCAAAATTTTATTTAGTTTTGGATAGAAATTAAAAGTAATTTGTCCAACTGAACTCTATTTAAAAATGAACTAAATTGTTAATCGTTTCTTAAAATACCACAAAAATTAAAATGTGTTAACCCCCCACCCCCTTCTCCTCCCACACACACACACACACACACACACACACACACACGCATTTATGAACATTGTCAGTTCAGAAAATAAAGGAAAAGAAAAAAAAAACTTTGTCCTTAATATCAAAAGGCAAAGATGCCACGCTACTCAATTTCACAGATTGTAAAACATAACAAATAGACTTTTTATTACATTTATTGCAGGGATAATTCTTCAGATTGACAAAAGATTAACCGTGACTCCAACGTCTAATCAAAATGGATCTGTGTTCATACCTCTAGAACAGAAAGGACATTGCAAATACAACTTCAATGTTATTATGATCCCGGACTGGACGACACAATGCCACTGGTTTACGTCTTGTCGGTTCATGACGCCATCGATCTCCCTGCGGATCCTTTTGTTCTTTCACGTAATAAAGCTGCACATTGATTTATTGGCAGTAAACAGCTTCGCTATTCACTGCAGTATCTGCCCCTCCAGAAAACTATAGTAAAGCGCAAGATAAACTTCATCACGTTTGCAATGCGTCTTCATCCTGATAACAAGAACATAACAATTTACATTGAAAAGATCAAGGAGCTTCTATTGATCGAGCGTTGGTGCATCGCCTCTGAAACCTTCCAGAATAAAGGTCTAACCCGGGTGATATATGTGCTCTCTTAATCCGTCTCGGTTCCAGAGGTTTCCATCTTCATCAGATGTGCTGCACAGTAAATACAGCCCACTTTCTTTTCTTTTCCGCCATTCTTTCTGTACAATTACAGCAGAATGATAAATTGCACTGTTAGGTCTGAGAGAAAGACAAATTGCCGATGTAATGTTGTACTATTCCATATTGTCATATTTGTCATTACAACATGTCAACTCATTTCAGGCTAAATGACAAGCTCTCATTTTGCCGGCCAGCGATGCAGCATGCGGTGATTTGTGTATGTGTTCTGGCATTAACTGCTCCTATGGTCATTTGTGCTTGCTGAATAATTGCAACGTAGTCTCAATGTAGAAATGTTAAGGGACCTGCAATGCAGTTGCTGAACTAATATACATACATATATACAATAACATAGTAAAACAATTGTGCTTAAATATTTCTTCTTCCAATTTCTCCCCAAGGACAGATGAAAAAAATATATATTTTAGGCATTGTATCATGTGTCTTTCACATCAAATCATATTTTTTTCATGTGGCAAAAGCAGTTATTTAAATATAATATTATAATATATACTCCTTTAACCGATGCGTATTAGAATTCTTAGAATCCTAATCACAGAAATTAGATTTTCTCTGACAGCGGAGAAACAAACATTATGGAAAAACAAAAGCGTTGATAAGTGATTTTGATAAGGCACAGTTTATTGTGCTATTCTAAGTGAAACATTTTACGAAGAATCTCTATTTTTTAAAAGAAGATATTTAAAATGATTTTAAGAAGTGAGACAGTTTCTTTTGTTGAACATTCATCGTTTTAAAGAGAAATGTGGGATACCTTATCAATAAGAAGTCACAAAAATGTAATTTGTCATTTTTAAAAGTAGCTGAAATAAATGATGAATTTTCAAGCGTAAAATGAACAACCGACAGTAATACAGTGAAATAGAGTAGACACTATAGAAGATCAAACTTTTCATTTTTAATTTAGAGCAGAATTGTTTTGCAAGTGGAATGTAGCATTTTTATTTGGACCATTGTTGGCCATTTTTATTTAATTACCAGAGCTGAATGAAGAATACAGTTCAAATTCTCAGTCAGTTCAAACTCAGACACTACAACTGCTTTGCTACTCAAGACACTTTGTCAGGCTGCTGAAAATAGTAAACCAGCAGCTGTGGTTTTCTGAACATACAGTAGCTGTAAAGATGAAAATCACACCGTTTGCAAAATATAATAACAGAATAAATTGGGGAGAATACGATTTTTCAAATAGGCAAAAGATGATATAACAAACCCCAAAATGTATATATTAATATAATGCGTAAAATTCCTTAATAAATGAAAATTAAATGTTTTTAGATGATTTAGATCAGAAAAATAACCATAATATAAATAACAAGATTTTCCAACCTATCAAATTAAATGGCATTCATAGAGCTCTTCTACATCATTATTAAACCAATGTTAGCGTTGCTGTGGCTGATTTGCTGTGACTCAAGTGGTTTTGAACGAGTCAATTTAAAAGGCTTCCGTCATTGGTTTATTCGTACGAAACTCTATTTGTACAAAATTATCTGTTTAAACATACATTTCACTCTAAAAAAAAATACCCATTCAGCAGCATTTGAATAAAAAAACATGATTTAACATGATATCATTGAACAAGCAAATCACTGTCAACAAATCAAAGTCGTGTCAAGCAACCTAAACCATTAAGGCATGATTCAACATCTTGCCTGCACTCAATTGCATATATAAAACATCTCATTTGCCAATAAACCAAAATACAGATTCAATAAAAGCAGGCTGAAATAATGCAGACATTACTTCAACACAATCAGGATTTTTAATAGCAATTCATCTATAAAAAAAAATATGACATCACAGCAATCTCTCCAAGGAAAGCACTGTCACCGAAACTACAGGAAAAAGAAATATAGAAAATTACAAACATACCATAGACTTCAAATATCCTTTTGATGTTCTTCAAGATCTACTATACAAATAAAAATGTCACCTTCCTGCTGTACAATACGATGACACAGGCCTGTCCTTTTTAGAAAGATGCTTTACAAGGCAATGAAACCAAAGAGGGATATTTTACCTGTTTGCCGGTTTGCACAAATGTCTCTATCAAAGATTCCTTGCATTTCGGCTTTGCATTTAACACTCTCCTCTGTCATAATGCCTCATCCGTTAGCTGCAGAGTTTAGTGGTTTCATAATCCAGAGCATTGGGGAGACGGGCATTAAAAGACTGAAGAGAAGAATGAATACGCACCACCTCGTTGGCTGTTAGTTTGAGACGGTGGCGTAACAAACAAGAGAAGAGATCCAGAGTCTGCTGGCCCGGTGGAGAGAGTCGGTTCACACGATGTCGGATCTCCAGCAGTTGTAGTAAAGCCGAGTCCTGCGAGCCCTGTGTGTACGGATAGTCCAGCTGCAGGATCAGGTCTCGTATTGCTTCCGGGTCGAAGTGCATACTGTATCCAAACACTTGGATGCTGTTGATTTTCATGTATCCCAGGTTTCTATCAGGATCGGTCGTTTCCAAAGGCTCCAAGTAAATGCTCTCATTAGCTCCGGCGCCGGAAGTCTTAATGCGGCTCCTTAGATAAATATGAATGGTTTCAAAAAAGGTCTTCCACTTGTTGCCCAAAGTCAGAGTCCAGTTAAAGCACTCGAGTGGAAGGTCCAGCTTTGCAGACTTCCAGTCGGGAAAATTGTTTTCACTTACAGGAATTACCCAGCTCTCTGAGTGGCTCCCTCCGAAGGGATTGATAAAAAGTGTGAGAGCGGGTTCCAGAGTGCTGTTCTTAGTAAGGCAGACTTGAAGCGAAATGCCCAAGAGCATGTGGACAAGGTTGGATTTGTATTTGTTGCTTTTTAGTGTCAGCAGCATCCGCTTCCTCCACGAAGGATCAAACCAGCTGTTCAGACGCATGTCGTTGCTAATGAAAATGGCATGGACCTCCAAGCGGCGATCGGACCTCTGTAGGAGATAACGGAGCTCTAGATCCTGAAGATCCGTTTCAAACCCAAGGTAGTTCTCCGTAGAATCTGCCACCATTGGTCGACAGAACCCTTGACTCAGCATGTAGCCAATGTTACAGCTGCCGCAGCGAGTTTGGTTGTCACTAGCACAGGTGGCACACGCCGCTCCTTCGCCCACTGAGCAGGGTATCGGGACCTGGCAGGATCCGTGGTCATATGCACACGTGCAGATGTGCAGCTCTTCCGAGAAGGAGCCCAGCTGGTTGTTCTCAGAGCAGTATAACATAGACTGGATGTGGTTCAGCCAGAAAGACTGTGGCCTGTTACAGAATAATAGCATGAGAGAAAAATCAGTCACCTGGATTAAAGAATGAGACAAGTTTTAAAGTAATGAAGTAAATTAATTAAAACTTCAAGTAGTGTATTTTTTTATTAAGATATTAATATCACATGGTAGGTACATTTCATGGAGCCAAGCGGTGTTGCATACATAAAATTAAAAAAAATTTGAACCGAGTTGATCAGAAATACAATAAAATACATGACACTTTGCATGAATGTAATCATGAAATGCAATTTATAAAAACTGACAAATACAAAACAAATGCAATACAAAGCGACAAAAAAAAAACAGACATAAATAGGACAATGTTGTTAAAAATGAAATGTTGTTCATATTGCTTAGTGTTTTTTGGGCCTAAATTTTGTCCGAGTAAAATACTCAAGTTATCTTAAAAGTGGATACTTCATTTACTCAAGTTTTCTTGGTCACTTGTAACTTGCAATGTACAGTAAGGTACTTGTGCTTTTACTCAAGTAGGGTTTTCAGGTACTCTGCATCTCTCTTGGAAAGAGCGACGGTGGCGGTTACTTCTCTGTGGGCGCAAGAGTCTGAAAGTGCTGCTCAGATCTTCTGCTGTACTTATTTATAAGAAAATAATGAGATTAAAGTTGTGTATGTTACTTTGCCACATTGAAAAAAGTGAAGGAAAAAAATCTTAGGTAGGAATGCACTGCCTACACACACTGCATTCTCACTAATGATACGTTACCACCTAAGCATTCTGGGTGCAAACTATACTTGCCAGCTTAATAACAAGCAAACTAGTCTGAGATGCAGAAATCAATCACATGCAAATCACAGTGCAAATGGGAATTCGTGGGCTCCATATCACTCTGAAGCACACTGACAAACATTCATCTCCGCAGTCTACCGAGTCGACAATGCAGCCACTCGTGAACACAGAGTAATAATGATGATAAACACTGCTTGGAGATTTCCAGCTTTGGAAACGGTGAGAGGGAGCTGTTTCTGAATTAAGTATCGCTTTATTTATCACCACAACAATGAGGAGATAATGAGTTTTGGTGCTCACCTTTCACGAGGCAGGTTGACGTGAGGTTGCTTCTGGCATCTCTTGCTGAGACTGTAAAGCTTGTAAACCACTCGCTGGGCTCTCCTCAATAGACCCTTCATGCTGCTTTCCAGCTGCTCATAGCGCCGCTGAAACACGCCATCCAAGGACCACAAATGTTGGATCATTGAGGAGTTGAGGAAGAAGTTCTGAGACAGCCTTGTCAGAAACGTTTTGAACTCATCTGTTAAAAACAAGAGCTGATGGTTTAGATCTTAGAGTTGTCATGTAAACTTGACTGAACAGTTTGTGCAAAAAGTAAACGCCTGAGCAAACTTCCTTTAAACTTCACTCTCACTAAAATGAAAGAGCATTTTTTCTCTCCTCTCACAGCAGAGAAGCCACCAGACATTTTCTTCCCAGCATCTCCTTTTTAGCTGATGGGGCAGAAGAGCGGATGCATTTTATGCCCCTCACAGTACGACACATTTACGACACCTTAGAAAGTGTGTCCGCTTGGCACTTTCTGTACTTAGATAGCTCTAATGGTAAACTTTAAAAGTAATTGCACGTGCGGAAATTTTCAGAAGCTGGCAAGAGTAAAATGAAAAAATAAAAATCTATGCGTTTTAATTTTTTTTAATGGCCACCGTGAGCTGACCTAAAACAGTTCCTAAACATTATGCTACTGTAAGTGCTCTCATTCATATGCTTGATGGAAGATGCCGGACAGACCATAAAACATTTTATGGGTGATTAATCCTGTTCAACATATTGTTGAGTAATGCGCTGAGGGGGATTTCATTTTCTTAATCCCACTTTGGCTCTGGAGGGTGTTCCGTGGCAATTATTAAGATTTAACAAAAGGCTGGCTGAAAAAAAATTTCAAATGTGTGAAACATATATTATTAAAATACTAAGAATACGTTGATGAAAATTTTATAAGGGAAAAGTTCAAATTATAACTCCTACCTGATTCTTCAAACTCTTTGTAGGTAAGTGTCCATGATTCGGAGATGCGCTGAAGGCTTTCCTCCATGGCCTGGATGTCCATGTAGGGACAGTTGCACTCTGGGAATTTGGGATCACACTTACACCAGCAGTCGTTGCCCCTACAGACAAAGCTTCCTTCTCCATTACATGCGATGTAACTAAGTGCAGCTTGCACGAAGGTGTCTCTGAGATAATCTGGCAAAATCACTTGCAACCCTGCAAGGGAGAAAAATGAGCTGAAGTAATCGTTGTGGAGGCAAGTTCTGTAAACTAAAATGAAACACAGGCACTAAACACTTTGGGCTGGTGCTGTGCGATGTCATTAATGCCATTTGTACCTTGCAACTGGACTTTATTTTCAGGACTCTGCACCAACACGGAACTGACAGAATCAAGGTTGTCATAGTTACTGCATCCAAGAGGTCCAGTTCTTGTTTCAGTTACCTGGGAAACCAAATCCAGACCAGAATTATCAGCTTCAGCATAGGGTCACTGTACTTAGGTGTAGGGATACGCAAGAACTCATTAATCCAGCTCTCCTTTCCTTTACTTGTTAGAAGAGATAACAGCCAGTCTGAGACTGAAAGCAGATGCATTCTAAAGACTTTCTCTGTTTGCCAAGTCGTTTGTCCCAGACATGGTGATAATGCACAATAGTGTAAGTTCTGCACCTCGCACATACTGCTTCATTAATCTGAGAGAACAGCCATGCTGACGCAATATGTCTAATTCATTAGGTCCTTCTTTTAGATTATCACACACACACATACGCACGCACACACGTACACACACACAAATTAAACCTGTGTCTCACAATCCTCAATGCAAAACATAATCTTGGCTTCTCAGAGGTTGCATAATGAAAGTTTATCCTCATTGACTTCTGCATCTCAATTGACCTTTACTACTAGCAGGCACACCGTTTTCTGCATTTTCAATAAGAAATCACACTCCATTTTTCTCGGCTCTTTCATTCGTCTCTCCTGGTGACATCCTCAAGCATTTATAATTGATTCACACTTTTCTCTGTTATGGTGCTGGTGAACCTTCATCAATTCAGTGATCTCTTTCGATTCGGCCTGTCAGATGAAATCTTTCACGGCGTGACAGTGAGTTGAGGTAAGACAAGGTTGTCTTCTGCCACTCCATCAAAAGCCCTACTTAAGGATCCAAAGCAGCCTGGAGATTTGCAAATTGCGGTTGCTTTTAAAAGAGGATTTGTTTTGACATCATTTTGACTTTTAAAATATGTCTAAAAATGACTGATTGTTGCTTTAAGTGTTGTGAAAAGATTATTTTCCTGTTCTTTAAAAAAAAAAGCCTTTTGAAAAGTTTGCAATCTATGACACACACACACACACACACACACAAAGGACCCCACAAGTGACCGTAGGGCTCAATGCACAATTACACAAATTAACATATTTTTGCACAATTGCACAAATACACAACTTTGCATGTGCATTACCTAAAGAAACACTATTCTGTACTTATAAATATATATAAAAAAAAATATATATATATATATATATATATATATATATATATATAAATAAATTTAAAGATAATACATTTAATCCCTTCGAACCATTTCATTTTTGATCAGCTGACATTGCAAAAAAAAAAACAAAATCCTCAGCAGCAATTGACTCATCCGCAATCAGATCTATTTATTAAGAAATTAATGCTCCGTGTGAAATGCCATATGGTGAAGATTCAGGACAGAACTGATTGGCAAACAAGTCATGCCTGAGATTAGATTTTCTTCTTACATAGAACAGCTGTTATTCAACGTCGGTAGTTTGGCTGTCGAAAAATACTTTGCAGATTGAACGCAACCTGAACCGTTGCGATGGCCCGCTGTTTCGCTTTAATGTGAAATGTCAACTGTCTGCAGATTTTCATATTGCCTAGGAAGCAGCAGGTGTTTCTTTTCTTCCACATAAAAAGACGGGACTTTTAGTGATAGTCTCTGTTAACGCAGCCACATATTTAATCAGATTTGTTTTTTTTTTCATTTTGCAGTTCACTTTACGGCAGATATTCAACATGAAATGGAATTCATAATTCCTTTATCTTACTGTACACACACACACACACACACACACACACACACATGCATAAAATACACAGTAGCAGCTAACCGTGTCGGGATCTGCTGTAACAGACAATGACAAAAATATAGTATTAGCTTGAAAACAGTGTTTTTTTTTTAATTGATTATTTTTTATTTTTATAAGCTGAAATTCAGACGACAAAATTAAAAGGTTATATATATATATATATATATATATATATATATATATATATATATATATATATATATATATATATATATATATATATGGCAGATGACAAAAAAACACATAAAAAAAATTAGCTTTTTTTATTTAAAAAAAATAAAATTTAATTCAGAATAAAAAAATAAAATAATAAAATTTTAATAAAATACTGAATTAAATAATAAAAATAAAATTGTATTATTTAATTCAGATTTTAACACTCACACGCACACACACATTTGGGCAGGTAGAAAAAAAAGGCCAAAGTGTGGTGAAAAACAGTTTTAGTTCATAGTTCGAATGAGCACAGTGAAAAAAAAAGACAACATGTTGTTGTACTGCACGAACAAAGTCTCTCCAACGATGCATTTTTCAAAGCAGACTGGGGTTTCAAGATGTGTTGTTCAAGCTCTTTTGAAGAAGCACAAAAATCCGGCCACGCTGAGGATCCTAGTGCTTGGCTAAGGTAACATAGTGCAGCAGATGAAAGACACATCAAACTCATTACCCTTCGAAATCGGAAGATGTCCAGCCGAGCCTTCAGCTCAGAACTAAGCATGGTGGAGGTTCCTTGAACATTTGGATCTGCAATTCTGCCAATAGTCAAAGACTAGGTCAGGATTAAAGGTGCAGGAAGGTGCGGGATTGGTCCCAGATTTATTCTGTAGCAGGACAACAACCCCAAACGGATGCTACACAAAATCATTAACAACTATCTTCAGTGTGAATAAGAGCAAGGAGTAGTGGAAGTGATGGCATGGCCCCCACAGTGCCGTGATTTAAACATCTGGGATTACAAGATGACACAGAAGAATGTGAGTAAGCCTACATTACCAGAAGATCGGTTGTTGTTCTCTGACATGGTTGAATACCATTAAGTTAACCCTACCATACTCTGAAGGAGCTCAGCATGTCCAAGTGCAAATAGACAAATAGCTGCTAATTGGTGGAAAACAAATATTTAACACATCGATTTATTGAAAGCATTTACAACTGCCATTTGTCCAGTTCTATGTATGTACAGCATATGCAACATATGCACAGACACCTCATACTGTGCTGCTCACTTACAGACACACACATAAACAAACAAACACATAGACACACACACACACACACACACACACACTCGTAGTTGCCACAAATAACACCATAATAGAACAATGCGTTTGTGTCTTAGTATGACGAGATGGAGTAACGTATTTCCCTCAAAAGAGAAATAACTACAAAAACTTTGTAATTAAATCCAAATAGTTATATTTGTATTTAATATTGCATTCTCATAAAAATGTTTAAATGAAATGTGTACAAAAATATTTAATTAAATTGAATGTGTAAACGCATCAGTCTTATTGCAGTCTGATTCATACTGATATTATATTATCAGTATGATATTTAATAGTATTATCTTTGATATGTCTGAAATGGAAACTTCACAAAGGAAGTTTGCCCGATTACAATTTCTGACAGTAAGAGTCTCACAAGGTGCCAGGCGGTAAATCCAATGCGCTGCTGTTTTTAAACCGATTCAGCCAGAGGAAATTTTCAAATCATGAGAAAATGATCCCTGCTGATTGCAGAATAGCTTAGGATTCCATGCATCACAAAAACAACTCAGCCGTGGTGTGAGAAAGCCATGCGACGAGCGTAATTTCCTTGTCTTCCCTTCAATGTCCCAGCATAACAACACACTAACAAGCTATTAGATAGAGAAAAATGTAAAAATAAAGTGGCCAGTGTCTCCGTGGTACCCAGTGGGGGGAGCTCGAAGCCTCATTCTGTACTCTAGCTCTGTTTAATCGGGAATTTGTATGGTGGAATGTTCACCTCATTCTGTCCCGTAAAACGTAGGCATGGGTCAGCACCCAGCGGAAATGACACGCCTGTCAGTTAGGCCCGGCTGCTTATGCGATTTCTTCTGCTGTGCCTCTGGAGTTGCACCATCTCCGCTCGCAGGCAGCTTCCGTCATTCACCAGCAATAGACAAACACAGCCTTGACACCTGAGATCAGCCCTTCCATCTGTAATAAAACCGTCTAAGCACTGCAGCGACTCGGTGCCAAGAGAATGCACTGTTGTATATAATGGAACAAGGATGGATCATCAAAGTGTGGTCTGGAATATATGTGTCAGGCAATGCCTTGCTGTGACAGAGAAAATGTCTGTTTTGGGGATTTTTAACCAATTTGATGCACGAGTACCACTGCTGTTGGCACAACGTTTTCTTTGCACACAAATACTGCTAAATTTATGAAAACAATATTGTATGGCAATGAGAATTGTTTATTTTTGTGAGGGAACAGTGCTATGTAATGTAATGTGCCATCGTTCTGGCGTTTCTACCAAAACAGACAAAACAAATACGTATGTTTCATGTTAATAATAGTAATATTTTAGATATCATAAATTTGTCTATGAAAAAGTTATAAACACAGCAAAATTACGTGCTTTTTATTTGCTGTACGGTTCCAGTGATTCGCAGTGGATATTCAAATCATGAACAAAAGGTCTCCGCGAGCAACAAAGTACAAAGCTATCGTATAGAATCAATGTGTTTATTTAAGCAGAGAATGTGACCGAACACTTACATGTTTTAAAAAAAGGTCTGTTTATTCATGGAGCTGCTTTAATATCCGAATCAAATCACAAGCTCTGCATGCTCCTTTTGAATTACCAACTCTAACCATAAAGAAAAATGTACGAGTTGACTTCTTGAACATAGTGATCTAAAAAACCAAAGAATGAACTGAAAAATGTGATAAGACTACTCTAAAATTAATACAATTATTTATCGTAAAATATATGTACTTATATAGACATTCATTAGTAGTGGGTCGTATTAGTAAGAATGGTTTAAGTTGCATTTGTTGGACTGTTTGCAATTGGTCAATGCACACTAAGTACTTTCACCCAGAGTTTTAATAATACATTACTTTGCAGAAGACAGTTCTTTAGAAGACTGTTTCGACAATATCCGTGACTGGTGGTAAAAAAATAAAAGTTTGCTTAAGTTTGAAGAAGAAAAAAAGAAAGAAATGAGAGTAAGTGAGATTGTCAATATGGCTAGGAACTAGGAACCATATTGACATTTTACTCTGCATTTAAACCATTCAGTGGTGAACACACACAATCCCGGAGCAGTGGGCAGCCCAAGGCGTGGCATCCGGTGGGCATGTGGATTTCAGTGTCTTGCAGAGGGACACTCAGTTGCAGATCCAGCCACAGGAGGATTCGACCCTGCATCTCTTTGGACACAAATCAAAGTGCCTAACACTGGACCACAACTGCCACGGAAAAAGAAATTTAAAGAATAAATCCCCAGATATCAGAATCTCACTTTCATCCTCAGCAACAGCAAATTATTTTGGTCTCATGAAGGATTATAATCTCTCTATTGAAAGGTATATGCAGAAACACATTATTTCACTTTGGAAAAAAGTTATGACAATATGTCTTGGTGATCTTACTTGCTAAATTATTTCTTATGACCTTTTGCAATTGTTGTGCTCACAAAACTAGAGCCAGCTATTGATGCCTTGTAATCAATACAGGAGGAACATTTTTCAAATCTCTGCTCTGCCATAGTGTGATTCAAGATTTATACACAAGCAAATCAGTTCGAGTAAAATCAGCTCACAGTAAATCAATCAAGTCAAGACTGTCTAGACAAGTCTCGATAAGACACGTCTAGACAAGCATACATATAAATGTGGCATCACAACACAATGTTATGAATATAAAAATACTTTTTTTTTAGAAAGGCTGTTGGAAATATTGATTTTGAAGCTACATTAAAATACACCAATTTGAAATAATCGATCACAAACTTTGTCTTTTGTTATTTTTTTGTCTGCTGTATATTTATATTCTATTTTCTGTCCTCTCAAAACTAGTTTTTTTCTCACTCTGAGATTTGTGCTGTTTGTTGTGCAAAGCACAAAATATTATATGCAAAAAAAATTTATGCATTTTCAAAAGCCCTGTCCTGTTTTTTGATTGCTCAATAATCCAAAGTGTGTATGCAACCTTTGTCAGAGATTCAGCTCCAGCCCACAAAAGAGATGGTTGATTCCTGAGTGTTGAACTAAAAAAATACTGTAATCATTACATAACTGTAATAACGACTAATGTAAAATACAATTACTGAATATACAAAGAAATTAGCATAAAGCACTTAAAAGTATAAAAGTGAATAGAAAGAATATAAACATGCACTTTTCAGGCTACTGCAGCCCGAAATCATCCGAATTTATCCAGTAATTGTAAAGGGCAAAAATTTCCGACAAAATGTAGAATCTGGCACAGAGCGACACCACAGTCTCTTGATATCTACTTGCCGCTTATCACACTTAGCAGAATAATATGAGCACAGATCGAGAAAAAATGACTATAATGCTTTTGTATTGAACTATGGTTTTGAAACAGGCTCAAGCCTCAGACCTGACTAATGCCATGAAGTACCTTGATAGCTGTGGAGGCAATCTGGACGTGGTGTAGTTTGCGCAGAGTGCTCTCTCGGTCTATGAAATAGGAAGCTGCCAGCTGGTGGAGAGCCTCCAGAGTCACAGCCGTGCTGTTGCTGGCATAGTCCTTCGCCTCAACTTTCTTAGTCAACTTCCTCTTGTCTACAAATATGGTCAAAGCTTCCTCTCCTGTAAGTAAATAAAAATCATATTATAAAAAATAATGCGAAGCCAAACATCAGATTCCTCTCATATGACCTTACTGGTCAATACTAGACAAAAATCGTAACAAAAGAAGCCTATTTAAGGACATTACACAAAATAATTCTTATTCGCCCTAAAACTGTTTTAACAAATTCCCTTGACATATTTTGTGATCCTATTGAGGTCAGTTTGTATTCCAGGGGAAAAAGGAAAACTTGAATTTTTATGTTTATACTCTAAGCTCACACAATACTGGATGTTTTCCAAGAAAATGAAGGCCACATCAGTCACGTTGAGCTAGAACTGTTGATAAACGTGGAGGAACTCATAAGCAAAGCCTATTGTTGGTTTTAAAGGCTAAGCTAAAAAAAATTGCAGACTGTAAATCTGTTTTAACAATTGTCATGCTTCCAACAACACAGTTCACCTTGGGTTTTAAGGGACCGTCTTCTCTGCATGTCTTTGGCGATTTACTGATTTCATTTCCTGGTTTCTTAAACGTGTTATCATGACATTGTCTATTAAAATTTTGAATCGCATGTGAAATCGTGCAGATGTGACCAGTTACGGTATATTTGTACCTCCCAGTGTAGCTGACAGTAGAAAATGCGTCCCATATTTCCTTATCAGGTTGTCTGTGATGAGCTGGGCTGTGGGTCTCCGTCCTAGGAGACGAATGTTCCGTATAAACTCTGACGTCAGAGGCAAGGGAGAGTTCAGGAAGTCCCGTCGCTCAACAGCCAAGTTGTTCACTTTCCATCTGCCAAATTCCCTGCACGAGAAAAGCAATGGCAGTAAACAGGCCTGTCCTTAATACTATAGTCTCATGAATATGTCTTGCTGTTTGGACATTATAGATGAAGGCCTGCAAGGAAGCCACCAGTCTGTGCCAAGTCTCTTCTTTAGCCCCAGGTTCTCGGTGTGTGTCATGGGAAGATGAACACTATGCGTAGGGGCGTTGCCTTTGAATGTGCAGCTGACAGGTGCTATGCTTTGTGACAAAAATCTGCCTTGACATAAAAACTCACAGAAGTCTGCCCTGTGGTGACAGGCAACACCTTTCATAAAAGACGGGAAAAAGAAAAAAAAAAGTCTAATGAAAAAATACCACCGTGAAGGACTGAACACCTTCAGGGCAAAAGACAGACAAACAATGCCGCGAGATTTGGTGAGGCATGCATTTTTGCCATTTTTAACACTTGTGTTTCCTTTGCACATTATGATGTGTTCAGGTTTTACCATATGTACAAAGAAAGAAAGTACCTGCATGTTTTATTTCGGGGTAAGTAAAGATAAAAAGTAAAGAAATGTACTTGACAGTGATGATAGTGATGATAAACTAGTATATAGTAAAAAGTCTAATAGTTTCAGCCAAATATAGACATGAGTATCGGTGTATGCTTTTATTGGCTCAATAACATAAATAAAAAAACATTAGCCATGCCGCGACACTAAACAGTGGCTAATCTACGATACCTCACATGCAACTGAATTTAAAAAAAAATTATTTAAAAGTTTACCAGAATAACGAAAATAAAGAAACATTGTCCTTGCAGCAACACTTAGCAGTGGCTTAATAACACTTGTAGATAAATTAAATACAATAACTTTTATGCACTTTATTACATGGTCTGCAACTGTGAAAACCGGACTACACTCATATATGGACAAGCACCCTCTACTGTTGATATACTACAGTAAATAATATTATTTAACTAAATAATACTCCATATAATACTCCATTTTGTTTGCTATTATTCAAGTAAAACTAGTCAGATGTTAGATTTGTTAGTAGGCAAAAAAGAATAATTTATCCAAAACATTAGGTTTCTGGAATGTCAGATGACCAAAACAGTGTTTATGTTTGCATATTAATAGAAATTTCATTTTGAATATGAAAAATTAGGGGGGTGCTTATTTTCACCGGGTACTCAAATTTGTGTAAATGTGAATGTAGTAAAAGTAGTAGGATATAATTTTCCTTCAATTACAATTTATATCTTATATGCAAGTTATAAATTGTTATATATTCCATACATGTGTGTGTTGAGCAATTCTTTGAAATATCCTGTTTCTGGCAATAACAATTGTAGTGAATCTGAAATTCAAATTTTGCCCAGAATCAGAAATGTCAAATGACTCGGCAGTAACAAAAAACCATAAAACAAGATTATTTGACCACATAAAATTAAAAATATGAAGCACACATTAGCTAAACTAAACCAGTAGATCATTGAAGAACCAAAATGTTAAACGTGTCTGCTCCAAGCTCAGCAAAATGAGTCGATGACGTAATTAAAATGCTTTGCTTTAATTAGTTTTTGGGGGACGAAGTCGTCCCTTTAGAGACAGGTCATGACTAATGCTTCTCTTAACTTGAAATGCATAAGCTAAACAACACATTTAATACACACAGTTACGGGCAATTACCCTATTCCATTTTTGGCTACCACTGTCTCGACATTTTTTTTCTGCCTTTATTTTAAGCTGCGCATTATTCAGTTATGCATGAACGAAAATCAGCTTTCCACTTTAAAAGCCGCCGGCACAACTCAGTCCGCATGCATCTCCAAACAGCCTGGATCACTCTGTGCTTCTCCCTCAGAAGAACCTCTTTGGTTAGCTGAGAAATGGTGGGTAACCTCATGCACAGGTGATGGATGGAGCTGTGGTGGCCTTCTGAAAGGGGATCTATCACATTAAATCAGGAGTAATGACAGAGGCCGCCCGACCCAGATGTTTGATTGATTCATTCCACCAAACGCCCTTAATTCCATCTGCTGTTTTGTAATCCATAACAGGCCAAAAGTGATAAAGTTACATGAAAATTATGTCACAAATATGCATGCTTATTGAAATCCTTATTGAATTAAACCGGTTGTGCTGTTGGAGTTGTGTCAGAATGATATTGCACCAAAGCTGTGGTCTCTCGTGCTACAAAATATGGTGATCCTTTTGATTTCTGTAATGAGACGTCTGCTAAAGCTTGAAATTGATGGTTAATCTCAAATTCTCATGACACCATGATAAGTCACCTTCTCAACTGGACATATAGTTCTCGGGGAACTGTGATGAGTCGAGCCTCAGGAGTTCAAAGGTGTCCCACAAAGAGAACGGTAAAGACTGAAAATCCTCTGTCATTCGGCTTCCCCGTCAGCACTGAGCATGATAAGCTTGAAATGTCTTATCAGGTTCTGCTGTGTGCAGGAAGAGTTTAAAAGCCTTCGTTGGGAAGCTCTCTATGGGAGTTCTGTGCTGGATGAAATGTTCATTACGACCGTAGTCATCTCCAATTCTAAATACAGCACTGACAAGAATCCGTTTTCGATACAGCAACGCCTCATTACTCTTGCTGTCTTTGTGATTTTTTTGTTTGGTGTTGTTGTTTGTTTTGCATAGGAGAGCTTTAAAAGGCTCTTCGGTATTTCTAATGTGCTCACTTTCCCTGTCAGAACCCACATGTCAGAAGGATATTGAAATAGTGTATGTAGTTCACCCAATCACCAAATTTGGACAAAGTAAGTAGTCAAATATAACACGAATCTCTGTTGTCACAACTCAAGATTATTTTATCTTCTTTTATCTATTTTATAATATTATTTTAATTGTTTTCTAGAAAGCGCATTTGAAACTAAATCAAAGTAGTTTCTGCCTTTTAACTCAAATGAGCTTTATTTCAACAACATACAGTAGAGCAATACACAGGACCCTGGTGGGGAATAGAATACACAGTACAACAGATGATGTGTCCATATAATAAATATGAGGGGTGGGCAAAAACACAATTATATTGTGTCGTTGTGCTCTCGGTGCAACAACAATACACACACTGACAAAACACACAGCAACAAGACTAGTGAGTAATAGATGATGTGGCAACATTCATACTTAGATACTTTCAATGTTAAATCCTATTTACTGTAAACAACAAGTCAATAATTAAATAAATTAATGAAAATGGAACTTTTGAGTTTAACCTCCAATTCAGGTGTTTAAAGACTGTACACATTTTAACATTTATAGAGGTAAACACTTTTATTTCCCCTGTAAATGTAATTCCACCCAGATCAATGTGTAAATAGAGGAAATACAAACCGACTTCTAGCTCTTTTAGCCATAGAACCCCAATTAATAATTTAATCTTCTAAATCTCGTCCTCTATTGGATACCATATCATCATCATAAAACCAATAATTATAAGAACAGTAATTACAAACCAAATTGCAAAGGAAAGTTGCAGTAAGGACAACATGATGAACAGTCATTACCATGAAGACAATGCTAGATACCATTGTAAGTAAAAGCACTTCTAGTAACTCATCTTCTACCTGCCACTGAGGATTATTTGAATTGAGCTGAGCAACAAAGCTGTGCTTGGAGGAAAAAATAATCTGAATCTAATGCCACTTTTAATCTCACAAGGTCTGCTTAACACATGCATTGTTATCAGAAAGAAAATACACTAACTTGGAAAAGAGATTTTGTAAAGCTCAGGGCTGCACCCGAGTGTTATTGTATAACATTACCCTTCAAAAATTGAATCCATTATGATTTCTATTAACACACAGGTGGAAAACTTTTTCCACAAGCGATATTCCACAATTTGCAATGACATTAGTCTGAAGATGATAAGTGTTTGCAAATGCTTGATTATTAAAAATTATGATTACTACAGTATTGCATTAGGGGCAGAGAAAGAAAGAAAGGAAGAAGGACAGTTACAATCGAAGGAAACTGAAATATTGCCTGGTTGGCTTTGTCTATAAGTATTTGGGCAATTTAGTTATTTTGCTAAAGCTCTACACCAGCACATTTTAAAACAACATTGTGATCCAATATTCTTTATTTAATCAAGTCGTGAGAGTAATCTTTCCTTAACACAGCCTTTCTTCTGACAGTAGCCTCTCAAGAGGACAGGTGATAATGCAGAGTAATAAGAATTAAAAGCCTACTAATCAGTAGGCCACATGATAAGACTATTAATCTTCTCGAGGTTGTGGTGAACCTCGGGTGCCTCAGCTTTAGTCAGCTGAAAAATAGTTTCTGATTAGGAGCCATAAGTTATCTTAAACAAATTACAAGACGTAAACTGGAGCTTCCGAGGACAGATGAATATTCGATAACTGTCTGTGCCATGAGGGAAAAGTTCATAATATATTGTCTGTTTACCATTTGTAAAATACGTATAAGAAGAGAGAGACAGTGAGAGGAAGTCAGGAGAGAGATGGAGAGAGGGAGAGAGACAGATATAGAGAAAGTTTGAGGAAACAAGAGAGAACGAGAGGGGGAGGGTGGAGATGTATTAAAGATGCATACAAGTCACATGAAATGTCAATGACACTTTGTAAACAGCTTTATTTTTCTGTGATAATTAAAGTAAATGATTGATAAATGCTCACTAATGACAAAAAAGATGAAGCATCGGGTAATGAGCAAATATGTTACATGAAATCTTAATATTATTGATTAGTAGTCGAGGTTATTGACGTGTAAAAGTTTAAAGAAGATAGGATGGTGTAGCTTCCTACTTTTAAAAAGTAAAACTTGTAGTAAAGTCAAAAAAAAGTAATGGAATTACACCAGAAGTAGGGCTGGGTGATTATGCCAAAAATCCAAAATTCAATTAATTGAACATTTTAACACGATTACGACTAATAAATGACTATTTTATTTATCTATTTATATTTTTCCCCTCATAGTTCACAGACAAGTTTTGTACAATACATATGCTCGGATTAAAAGAGAGATTTTATAATAAAGTGTGCATTACCTGATTTTAAAATAATTGAAGGAAACACACACAGATCTTTTATATGATTATTTTTGAACATCAACAACTAAACTAAATCAAACAACCACTTTGTTCTGGTCAAAAAATAAAAAATAAATAACTAGCACATTTGGAAACAGAGTAAATTAATTATTTACATAATTAGCAGTTCTCTTCTAAATAAAATAACTCATATGGTTTATAATACGATTTAATTTATTATAAGATATAACCTGTGAATTTATTGCATCTTCTGTAAACAAATATTTTAACGTAAACAACATTCTCTGTTAAACATGAATTAAACATGAGTCACAATAGACCTGGAAAAATTGGAACGATTATAAGTTATGAACATCGATTTTAATTATTTTTCGATTAATTGCCCAGCTCTAACCAGAAGGTTCCCACAAAATCAATAGTGAGTTTGGATCAAAAATCACTCACCTGTAGATCTTGTATCTTGTTGAAAATCCTTGACGGTTTCTCTCCACAAATTCAGTATACTCTTGTGAGTGATGAAATGGGCCCTTGTCAGAGAGAAGCCAGTCCAATGGGCCTGCGGGACCTTCAGCTATACCAGCAAAGCCCGTCAGCCAGCAATGGAGGCTGAGAGTCAGCAAAAGCAGCTCCCATGGAGCCATGGGGGAGCAGCACGAGGCTTTAAAAGCTAAAGCCCACACTCCACCACCCAGACCTGAAGATGAGCATAGCTTCAGCAATCACTCACCTAAACAAACACAGAGAGCAAAGATGCATATATTAAAGAGAGAGAGAAAAAATGTTGTATGTTTTTTTCTTTTTTCACCTTCTTCAACATAGAAAACACTTCAAGCAATTAGCAGAAAAATTACTTGATGCCATGAAAACTATTCAACAGTATCAGACATACTTTATATTGTCAGCATAGCACAATCTTTGTGGGAATAATCTACTAATGATCTGTTGGTAAAATAAATATAATGCATTCACAGAAAAGTTACTCTTCATTTCCTGCTTTGCTCAGCATTCTATTTAACAACTGAAATGAAAATTATTACACCAGAGTGTCAAAGTTTCTGCTTTACATACACTTTCCATTTAAAGGCTTCCTCTAGTTCAGGGGAATTCAACAAAAAAAGAGGTCCGGTTCCACAATTGCTTTGGATGCAAAAGTCCAGAAGTATATATATATATATATATATATATATATATATATATATATATATATATATATATATATATATATATATATATATATAAATATATGTCTTCTTAGATCACGTGACACAATATTACCTAACTTATGACATAAAAGCAGTGCTACTTTTAAAAGTAGGTGTCCCATTGCCACGGACTACACCTCCCATGATCCCATGATCCCTGTGTGTTTACCTGTTTCCATGTTTGGATGTAGTCACGTGGTTCATTGGTTTCACCTTTTGTTCAATTGTACCTCGTTTGTAGCTGTATTTAAGTCTCACCTGTTCTTGTCTTCCCTGTCGGTCAATGTCGTCACACCTGCATGTTCCCGAGGTTGTCCCGAGTTATCGTCAGTGTTTTGTCAGTAAAACATGTTTTATGTTCACCACGATCTCTGGCTTCACTGTTCCGTACCGAGGATCGTGGCAGTAGATGATTAGGTGAGTATAAAAATGTTCAAATAAAGCTTACTTAAAAAAGAGTAGATGAGAAAAAAAAATGTTTAAACTTATACACAGGTTGAAAAAATTGGTTGAAAATAACAAATCACAACAATTGAACAGTTTCGGTTATAACATTTTTCAAACTTAAAAGTTTCATAACATATCAGACACACAGGTTTAGTCTTCCAGTGTGTAATATGAATAGAATGGAATGTCCATTACGGATGAAAAACACTTTTCTCTTCTTGGCCAGTGACAAGTACATACAGTAGTAGTTTATTTTTATTTCTTCCTTTTTCTGTCTTACCCTCACCTCTATATTGTCTCTCTGTAGTCTGTTGCTCTCTCTTTCTCCTCTGTCGTCTGCCTCTCTCTTTTTTTTTTCAATAACTTTTAACGCAATAACTGTTACTGCAATCGTTATGAATTCCTTTGCAACCTCGAATGTTCTCTAATCTGCCCATGTTCAGTCGCTAAATTTACCGCCGGAGATTGCTTAATTCGCATTCAATTGGCCAATGTGTTCTCACGTCCACTAGAATTAAAGTCATAACGCCACGGTGGTTATTTGATCCGTAGCTCTCGGTATGGGACAGGTGCTAGGTCCGGATCCGGTTCTTTTCTACAACAAAAATCTACAACAAAGATAAAGATTTAGTAGTGTGATCTTAAGAATTGTTGAGCATTTTTTAGTAAGAGCTTTTGTGAAATCAGACACTGATTTTGACAAGACCAGGCGTTCGGTCTCCAAAATGTGTTCTATCTGGCTGAGGTCAAGACCCTGTGCAGACCTAAAGAATCAAGGCTTCCTACCAATGGAAGGCTTCCTACAAATGGAACTAAGTGGACCAGACAATGCCACATCATAGACACACCTTCACCTTTACACTTGCCACCCACAAACCCAGGTTTGCATTAAACATAGTTGCGTAGCTATGAAAGCCTGTTCCCTGTAGGTCACGATCTTCTTGAGTTAGTTTCTGTAACTGTGTACAACGTCCACTACATCTGACTAAGTGCCTGCGCATGTGTTGACCCAGCAGTGAATTTAACTGACATTTATGGGAATTGTACTGACCTACCCAATAATGGCTGAGATCCTGTTAACCTCATGCGCTTTCAGTGTTTGTGAATATTTAGTAGTGAGAAGATTGTACAAACAGACATATTGAACAAGCGGAAACCGATCGTGGTACCGGGCATCAACTTACAAGGTCTTGAGAGTGAACCTTTCTTTGAAAAATGTTTGTACAGTAGAGAAATCTGCAGGTCAACGGTACGTGTTATGTTTTGTCCCGGCCGTGGAAGACGCTACAGCACTATCGCTCTGGGGAATGATGCAGAGACAAAGGGCTTATGTCGTTAGAAAAAAAAAGATTGTAGAAAAAATACTGCCCTTGTCTCTCCAGCCCACTCGCGACCGTCTTGGGGGGAAAAAAAACGTTTTACACAACCCTAACTGTGTATAATAGTATGGATTGTATTGATTAAATTGGTGTAAAATTGTCAGAACTTTAGATTTTCAAATAGTCTAACTAACACATTTTTCAAAATGTCAAACAAAAAAAAAAATTAGCACAGTTCAAAACAAACCATACTTTTATGTACAGTAGTGTAAAAGAAACAGAAGTGTAACACTTTGGCTGACATTTTTTAAATACCGTAGCTTAAACATTGCCGTTTTCCCTCATCTCCCATTGTAGTAACACTGAAGCCAAACACTAATTAGCTTTCTGTTAGTATTACTCACATTCACTATTCTTTGCGCAGACTCTAACAACGAGCGTGATGCTGCCACCTAGTGCATTTGCACTTTCATTTGATGAGAAAAAAGTTTATTCTCTGAGATCTTTCGGCGATGCGCCGGCATCGTCACCCACTATTTGAGAAGCACAGCTCTATCCTTTTCTTGCAAGATGCAATGATCATTATCTGGCTAAACAGACAGTCTGTAAAAACTTGTGTGCTGGATATGTCATGCACTACAGCATTAGGCCATTCTAAATCACATTCAGCAACACAAAGCGTGCAGAGATGATGATCCATAAGACATCTTTCAAGATATTCTTCCTACAGTCTCTCATTCTGGCAAGCATAACCATGTGACAAAAGTTGTACAGTATGTTACTCCTGTTCATCAACTAAGGTGAAGTTCACAAACTGTAGGATTTATCTGTGCATATGTCTATAAATTGTAGAAGAAAAGAAGCATCCATTTAGAAAGTCTTTATACATAAACTATCTGTGACCACTTTTTTACCCTTTTACTGAGTGTCCATTTAAAATAAAACTGGAAATTATAAAGATAGAGAGAGAAAGAGAGAGAAATTGTGAGAGAGAGAGAGTGTGTGTGTGTGTGTGTGTGTGAGAGAGAGAGAGAGAGAGAGAGAGAGAGAGAGAGAGATAGAAAGAGAGAAGAGCAAGCTGTGTTTTCAATGTCTACGATCTGCACACTTTGAAGCAGATAGAGGTGTAATGCCAGCCAGAGATATTTCATTAATGTCAAAGCTACTGGCGTCTGTCCAAAAAGGTTAGGCAACAGCATTATTCCATGACACGTGCATAACCAGTTTCCGGAAAATGCAGAAAGATATGATGGAACGCAACTCTTTGGACACGTTTACCAAAAAAAATCCTAGTTCACGGTGAGCAAAGTGTGACCTTTAAAAGCCATTTTTAAGGAGAATAGACTAGAGTTTTAAAAATGAAGAAAAGGAAAAAGATATTTGTCTATAAGCTTTGCCTCCACTGTCAGCTCAATATCAAAATATGTGTACGGTAGGGGGGGGGGTAAACCGGTATGAACGTGAAAACCGGTATTGAGTTGAGGCACGATATGGATTTTGCAATTTTGTGGATACCGTCACACATTCATGAATTTCTTTTTATACATATGTATAAGGCTGGGCGTTTATGGCAAAGATCTAAATCGTGATTAATTGAACATTTTAACGTGATTATGATTAAACCCCTTGCATCTAGTTTCTTACTTTAAATAAAGTTTGAATACATAGTTTTACTATAATGTAATTAAGGTCTACTAAAATGTAAACAATAGCGTGATATAATACCGATACTGTCTGGACACTAGAAAATACCGTGATATGAATTTTAACTCATACTGCCCACCCTAGTGTACCGATAATGGGTGAAAATTGATTTTACAATTAAAATACAAGCTCAACCACAGAACGAATTGAACGTGTCAGTCAAAGAATCGTTTTTTAAATGTCTTATTTTCACAAGAAATGAAAGAAAATGTTCCCACACAACTCATTTAAATGTTGCGCGGCACACACAATGTTAGTTTGACTCACATGCTCCTTCACACTGATACAGCAAGACAGCTTTTCACCTCACTATGAAAATTGTCACATTTTGACATGAAAATCATCACACAGAAACGCACACACAATTTCACACATCACTTTAGGATAAAGCAAACATTATGTTGCCACTACAATTTGCTTAAATGTTGGCATTGTGATCCTGTTGCATAGTAACAGACGCCAAAGGACTGAATGAGAGCATTTTCAACATCTCTTTCAACAATTAGTTCTCAGCCTTTTCCACCTTGTTCCAGCCATGTTATTATTTCCATTTTCCACCAAGTGCTGTCAATCATTTCCTGTGGCAATGACCAAACCAGATGTTGGAAAAGTGTCTCATTACGGCATTCGGATGACAATCTGTCAAGTTCTGTGTGCCATGTTGGCCTGTGTGTGGGCGATGTTTCAAAAAAATCATCAGACGAACGTGAAACAATGTAAAATCCCAAATCCAAGTACTGATTAGCCAAGAAAGTTAAAGCTAAAGTCTTTCAAAACATTCAACAGAAAGTCTTCAAAAAGATTCAATTAATTTGTGCATCACCGCATAGCATAACCTCTAATTACAGAGTCTGGGCGTGTATCAAGAAAGAAACCCTAATTATGCCTATTCTTACATTTCTTTCAGTGTGGATGGCAATGACTTGGAAATTACATAGCTGCTGGTCATTAGCCATCTTTTTCATCGTTTTTCAGACTATAATCATAAGTTGTCCGATTCTGGCAGTTATTCCTAAAGGAAGCATTGCTGCTAGACCGTCTGCATCTCCCACAGAACTCCCACATTAAACATGCTGATAACCAGCACATCCATAACAGTGTGAATACAGTCCCAATCTAGGCTATGATGTTTTTCGCTGTGCTTACAGCAAATTTAAAAGCAAGGCTTTTTCAGCATGACATCTAATTCTTCAACGCAGACAACTGCGCTTCTCTATGCATATAGATGAGGAGGTCTCACTGGAACACAGTAACCACTCAGTGGAGATCCTGCAAGCGCCGCACTCCAGTGGCACACACTACACAACAAAAAAACACACAACTGCCCGATTTCCATCAGCATTTCTTTTCCATTAGACAATTTGCGCTTGTGTAGACTCACAGTTCTAGAATTGCGCAAATTCTATTTGATTGGTTTGTGGTTGGCACACGTCAGTGACAAAAAGGACACGTAATATTTATGAATAATGCATTCTCCTCAGCACACTTTGTGTGTTTCTATGCTTAAAGCAATACACCAATATCTGTGTTAGAGTTATTTTACACTTCAGAAACGGTTCTTTTCGACACTCTGAGTGATCTTTTGAATAGAGCCTGCAGCCACAAGCTAACAGCCCACATCTCTGCCAGTTGTGCCATCATATGTTGAATGTGTAAACACACGCGTTCATTGAGAGCACCGTTCGTTTCAAAGCAATCTGCGGCATAATCACATTATCTCCTCAGTGCAGTAACAGGATTCTGGTTATTATCTGCAGGAATAATGTGTTATTCCCTGTTTACACGAGCATCAGCAGACAATATCTGGGCTTGGAAATATAAAACATTTTTTATCAAACACATTCCAAACCACACAAAGAGCAAAGACAAAACACAAAAAAATCACAAAACCATGAAAGCATATATTTTTATTCTTTAACAGAATATTAAAAGTGGTGTCTCAAACTTAGCAACTGGCGGAAAACATCTGTTGGCTGTACGAAAAGGTAAAATTATTTTAGAATTGTGTGTTCTGTGTGTGTTCATACATGGTGCTTAGCTCCTTAAAAATGTTCACAAATAAAACCCAGATGACAACTGAAACGTGAAGTGCGGCCCAAAGAAAATAAAGTGTGAAATCTTTCACCGTGTGTGGGCTGAGCAACATAGGTGGGGGATACAGTGCAAATACGCAAATGAGGATAATTAAGAAAAGCCATAAACGTCTGTGTATACAGAATAAGGAAGAAAAAAAGTTTTTTTTCTTTTTTTACTTTTAGCTTTTCTGTGAGATTGAGAAATTAATTATTCAGCCGTTTGTCATAGAAAGTTGTTGTGGGATCATATTAGTGATGCCACATGACACACCATTTGTCATTTAAACTAGATGTTGCACGAATATTTGAATCAGAACCTGCAGGGCTTGAAACCACTGTATAAACACTAATATTGTAGTTTGTCATGTAAATGGCGACTATGACAAGGTGAATTCACCTAGAGGGACAAATCATTTTAAAACCCGAGCCACTGTTAGTATTAAGAAAGAAAGTTCGAACAAACAGCTGTCTGAATGACAAAATGCCTTACTCTGATGCATCCATTTTCTAAATGAGAGTGTATTTTCAGTAGTATATCTTTTCACATATTTCGTACAGCACAGATCCAACAGTTCATTCATTTCATTTTCGGATTATTTTCGATTTTTTTTTTACCTCTAATCAATCTACCTTATTGTGACATGCATAGCATTGTCAGCGATTTTCAAGCTTTAAAATGCTTACAATTAAAGTTGACGTTTCAAAGATGTGTTTGGTGGATCCCAGTGGTACAAATGACAATGAAACTCTCACAATAATTATATTCATTTTTATGTGACAACAAAATAGAGACAATTGCACATGTAACTCTTATGTTATTAATGATTAAGAGGAGAGAGACGTTACTAAAGCTGAGAGATGTTTCATTACAGTTTTTCTCAAATGCTAAAACACAAAAGCCAATCCCCTAAACCAAATGACCAGTCATCTAAACACATTTACCAAATCTAACCATCATGCTCCAATACCATAAACACATTTGACATGAAGACACAATTCACAAAACACAATGTCTGTTCTCATAACTCTAAACACACATGTCCTTGCTAAAACATAAGTTGCAAAATAACTCTGCTCATATTCTCAAATGAAAGCTCATGTGATGCAAAATGCTTGACACAGTCAGCAATATTTGAACACAATGAACACCCCTGGCGTCATTCACTACACACAACAACTCAAAATTGAAGACACTTGTTGCTAATGCTGTGACTACATGTATAAAAGCAAGTTCAGAATGCAAAGTTTGCTGAAGATTCCAAACAAACACAATGAATGAAGGCAGAGTCAGGGGAAGAGAAATTCTAGTCACAGGAAAGAGAAATTTCTTCTTTGTTTGTCACAATACAATTTTGCAAGCCTGTGAAAGTAGTCTATTGGTTTCAAATCAGTTGTTACTGTAGTTGAAAGGATGCCACATACTGTAGAGGTGGGAGGGTTACCATATTTACAGTGGCACAAGAAACCCTCATTGTGGATATAGTTCGTGAGAACAGCCTCATCAGACTCCGGCAAAGCAATTGCCGATACATAATGTCAATGCTGAGAGCATTGATGATGTCAACAGACAGAGTTCTCCGGCGCCAAAAGATGCGGATGAAACAGATCTAAGGGTTCCCTTTGAGCGCAACTCTGCGCAACACAAGTATACATTCATATTCACAGTACAGTTAGTGGGCTCAGTGGTCTATACTATCTAATAGTATACTACCTGATTGACTGTTGTTCTGAACACCTGTACACTTTCACATTTTCACACACGATGGATGAGGCTGGCTTCAACGAAACAAAGGCAAACAAAGTTCCTGGCCATGGGGGGCAATCAGAGTAATTCACCAACATGCTGATTTTAGCATTTTGCCAAGCATTTTGTTTTTTTAACAAGCACTTAAACGCTGAACCAGCTGTAGAGGGGATTCGAACCTGCAACCTTTCGGACACATGTCCATGTCTCCTACCACTGGACCACAACTCCCATTTATGTTATCAGAACGAACAAAGTCAGAGTGGTTCACCACCAACAGTGACCACTTTTTAAACGTCTGTCTGCCACCCTACTCCCCTTTCCTGAACCGTATAGTGGAGTTCGTCTCATAGTGGAGATGGAAGGTGTATGAGAGACAACCGTACACTAGAGAGAACCTCCTAATGGCAATGGAGCTGGCCAGTGATGACATCCCAGTGTGTGTGTGGTGTGAATAACGTAAATAAAAGGACTTCACACCCTGATCATGTTTTCAAGAGTACTGTTGTGGCATTAATTCTGTTTTTGCATTGAGTTGTTACAGTAGTGTACATGCAGTATTTTCTACAGATATATACTCCTCATGTCAAACTAAAAAATCGAAATGCCTAATCCTCTGTAGAAATCTAAGATTTCTAACTTTCCATTACTGCAAAATTTCTACGAATATGCATTGGCGGTTATGAATCAAAGAATCTTCTCACCAACCGAGAATTGTGTTTTCAGTTGTTTTGCTGTTGTGTGAATGATGTGAATTGTGTTTACATTTTTAAAGCTTCGAGCTGCTCTTTTGATGTGAAGGTTTGAGTTTTGAAGTGAGAAGGTGTAGTTGTGTTTATGTAGCTTTAGAAGCGAGTGTTGTGTTTAGACATTGGGTAACATGCAGGGATAATTTGTGAAATGTGTTTTAGCATTTGAGAAAAACTGTAATGTTTTCATGTCTAGGTGAATATGTGTGTTTTGAGCATCTAATTGTTTTTGAGTGTGTGTCTGTTCACCAGTGTGTGTGTGTGTGTGTGTGTGTGTGTGTGTGTGTGTGTGTGTGTGTGTGTGTGTGTTCCCCAGAAAATTTGATTAGGACATTCCTATAAAATCACATGAATGTCTCAGGAAATAATCACTTTCGCCGTTAAGTCTGTGTCAGATAAATTGAAGTGGACTCAAAATGTATATGCAAATAGATCAAAATCAAACCGTTTTATTGTCACATTAAAATGAAACCTGATTTATTTCAGCTGTCTTGCTATTTTTCCGCTTCTCAAACAAGACTTCATCAAGTCTCTGTAACAACCTTCAAAGTCTGAAACAGGAACTGATACGTCTCACATCCTCCGTTCTGTGCTGACTAATGAGCTTTTACTTTTAATTAGCCTGGTTCTTCTCTAACCCGTGACAATCAGCAATGCTCTGCCTTCTTTGCTTGAGGGCAAAAGGTTTTCCTGCAAAATAATCTGGCCCTAAGACATAATTATTTATCCATGCGTCATATAAAAGAAACGTGTACAAAGAGATTTGTGGGGATGTGAGTACTGTATCAAAGAGAATATCCTTAGCAGTGGGTAAGGCAAAAAAAAAAAAGAATATTGAATCCTACCAATGAATGAAGCCAAGAGCCATTTTTAATGTGAAAACATCAAATAAAAAAATATAAAATATTTGTTTTGCTTGAAAATATTACTATTGTTAACATTATTAATATCATCATTTTTGAATATTTACAGCTGTTGAAATAAATGAACTGGTTATATCTGAGGTATCAAATTAATTTCCGACAAGTTTTCATTAATCTGACAAAGAAGCATAGTAATAGCATTTTGCTGACCTTGCGCATTCAGTGCTAAAAACATGTTTCGCATTTTGTTTTTATGCAAGCGAGTTGTTGAACATAAATCAGAGCAAATGAAATGGCAAAAGATAAATAAATATCCAAATAAAAGCTTTGAATAAAACATGAAATTTCCCACAGAGAATACATTCTCTATATGAACTATAGTGTCATTTAACTAATAAATACTGGATTTTTTACTCGTATTCTGAAAATGAAGAATACAAATAAAGACTGTGACCCTTAATGAACCACAGAATATAAGGACTTGTCCATCAATCATTCTGAAATCTAGATTGAAACCAAATTTACAAAAGTGCCTTTCCAGACATTAGCCATTAGGAACTGTCCATAAATGTAAAAAAAACATATTTCATACTAATACTCTTGCTCGTCTACTATCAATAAAATGCTGATTGACTCAGTGAAATAACAGCATTTGTGAACAACAGAGATGTAAGACTGTGAATCACTGAAATGTTTTCCACAAGGCTAGATTAGGCAAAGCGTTTTTAGTTGGAGTTTTTCCACACAAAGCGAGAAGACTTGTGTGTATCGAGTTTGAGTGTGTGCACGCGTGTGTGTATGTGTGTTTGTCAAACTCAAATATTGAATAAACTCCAATATTTATCTGTGATTTAACCCCACAATTAAGAAACTGTTTTAACATTAACTCAAAATGAACTACAAGAAAATCTAATTTTGCATCTGTATACTGTATTTGACTATACCTATATCTAAGGGTTCAAAGGCCAATAACACAAAACAGCACTGAATCATGTGATCAAGATGCCTCACCACATTAAATGCTGTTTGTCATATCAGCACATCAGGTGTCACCACATGTTACCTTCAACCAAAACGCTCGTGATGACATCTTTGTTTTTCAGGTCTAAGGCAATGTTTCCACGGCTGTCTTTTTGCACACTGGTCTTCCAGCATCTGGATGAATTCACTGATCCTTGATTCACTGGATCATTATCATAAAATAATGGGCTATGGCTCACCATCATAAAGCATGGCTCATGCTCAGGCCTGTCTGCTGGCCACATGTTCAATCCTTCATCTGTGTAGAAATTCAGAAGTGTAGGAATTGCTGCAAAAGTGCCTGCGTGAGCCATTCATTAATTCGAGGACTTGTTAGTTAGCCACTTTACCTCCAGACGCCCGTTTGGAAGGGAAAAAAGCCCGTTGAGTATTTCACTGGTTATCATCCATCACTAATAATCCTAGTGTGCAAGTACCCCCGAGCACACACCACACGCTGATCATGTTGTTGTGTAAATGTTTTCAGACACACTAAGAGCTCTTTTTGTCTTTAAAGTGCGCATAGAAATTAGATTTTGGAAAAAACGAAGTTTGAAACTTAGCATGATGAGAAAACCTTGGAAATAAGAGCACACAACTCAGAAAATGTGAAGAAAATGTCAGTGCATACTGTGCGTAATATTTTCTGTCTAAACTGTAAGTTACGTGTAATTAAGAGACAAACATGCATGCAAATTGTCACGCCATGCTGATCTAAAGCAGCCTTTGCTTTGTGCCAAAAACAAAGCAATCTTTTGGAAAAGGCTGTTGTGACAGTGCTGTACAGCTTATTTTGAGCATCTCATATCATCGCAGAAATCTCTGAACAATGTTTATTTGCAGAACCACCCAATATGACAAGCAGCCTGAACAACGGTTTCCATATCAGGCGGATTTGACTAGGAAGAGCCAAGATACTGTAATCCAAATCCGTCTGTCAAACTTGTGGCTAAGATCCAGTTAAGCAGGAGTAAATCACAGCTGTTTTTGCATCATGAACATTCTGAGCAAAGCATATATTAGACATACAGTAGATTCTGTAGTGAAATAGTGAGTCTACCTGTTAAAGAGCAATTTCTATCAAGCTCTCCCAGCCATTTTACAAGAGATGCAACTGTTTTACAGCCTCAAATTTACAGTTTTCAGTGACACTAATTATGTAATAAGCGTTGATTCAGCAGCCACCTATGTTTTATATTTCATATCATAGATATTCCACAAGTACAATTATACAAAGCTTTCATGGTGTAAATGAAATATTTAAATAATAATATTGTGATATGAATAATAATAATAATAAAAATATTAATAATAATATATATATATAATATATGTGTGTTTTTGTGTGTATTTTTGTTATCTTCAGATTGTTTATATAATAGTAATTTGTTCACTGTAATAATAACAACACAATACTTGAGAAAGATTGATTCAGAACATAATAAGGGGATTTAATATTTCAGTGTTTTGTTGTTAGAGAATTCTGGTTTTATTGACATCTTGCCTCTTCAAACTTGAAACCTTAAAGCTTAAAATAAAATACAATATCTGATTATATAATATAAGTTCATTTTAGAAACATAAAAGTGCGTGCGTGTGTGTGTGCGTGCACTCAAGAGAGAGATGATGAGAAAGAGGAAGAGAGGGTGAGAGAGAGAGAGAGAGAGAGAGAGAAAGAGAGAGGGAGAAGAATTTTAGATAAGAAATTAAAAGAACTTGATGGCAATAGGAGAAATGAAAAAGTATTAGTACTGTATTCATTTTTGAATGTATGTGTGGACAGTATATGCATGAATATATGTAATGAGGTGATGTGTGTGTGGTGTGTGGTGTGGGGTGTTGGTGGTGTGGTGTGTGTGGGGGTGGGGGTGGGGTGGTGGGTGGGTGGTGGTGCGGGTGCGTCGTGTGTGGCGGCGTGTGTGTGTGCGGGTGGGGGGGGGGTGGGGTGTGTGTGTGTGTGTGTGTGTGTGGTGTGTGGGTGTGTGGGTGAGAGTAGAGAGGAGAGAGAGGAGAGAGAGGAGAGAGAGAGAGAGAGAGAGAGAGAGAGTAGAGAGAGAGAGAGAGAGAGAGAGAGAGAGAGGAGAGAGAGAGAGGAGAGAGAGAGAGAGAGAGAGAGAGAGAGAGAGAGAGAGAGAGAGAGAGAGAGAACCACATGGCTCACATTAATGAATGATGTTAGGTGATCGCAGTTGTAACTCATGGAGCTGCAGTGTCTGCTCTTCGTTAATGAAAACTCAACGCACAAGGTTTCACAAAGTTGTCCCACTGCAGCGATTGTCACATTCAACAGCCCATCAAAAGCAAAAGGCAACTCACCGCATGTAGATTAATGTACCGACCTCATCCGGTCAGAGTCTCATTTTCCGCTGAATTACTTTTGGCTTCGTTTCATGAGCATCTACCACACAGCCACTGAAGTACAGAGAACTGTTTGGCGAGGAGACAAGATGGACGAAAGGTCTCTCGGTCAGATCCTAAATGCCTTAAACTGATGTCACTTCTTTAGTCCAACTTCGACTACAGAACACTTCCATCATTACGCGTAAGTTGAAGAATCCTTGCCATCGATTCCGGGAAAAAAACTAACCAATTACAGTCCGTCCAAAAACATCGATGTAAATCCACGAGCAACGCTGATTGTTAAAACGCAACGGAGGAATCAAGCGCGTGGCGGAGTTTAGCATCCGGCGGCAGAATGCGACACTGATGCTCTTCACTCTGTGCTGCAAGTGCCTGTGGATATTCATCTACAGTCGGACCCGTCTCGCTCAGCTTGACCCTCCTACTCTGCCCCGCTGTCCGGCGTGTGTGTGAGTGTGTGTATGAATTAAAGAAAGCCAGAGCCAAATATCAATGGATAGACGCTGGCAGACACGGGCGCGCGTCCTCGCTCAGCCAGTCACATGTGTAAAGCACAAATAGCCCTCTGTAATGGCTTTTCGGAGGATATGCATAAAACCCGCGACGGCGATGGAATGATAAGTAGGCTGTGTTCGCAAGATAAACACAACCGTCTGAGCGCTTAAAGACGACGCTCATCTGTCGCGTGCTTGTTGTCGCAGCTACTCTGGTTGTTGTAAACTGAGCTTACTTTAATTTGAGTTCCATTGAATCGTTTTAGTGGCAACTCATTTATTTTGAATCGGTTTTATGAACTCGATTTAAACTTTGTTAAAAGTATTCTATACATTGTTTAAGAACATGCTGTATGTGGTTTGTTTTTTCCATGTTTATTTACATAAAACATGGAATCACTTTCAATAATCTTTTTTAAAAGTATTATCATAATAGTCATAGACAAATTATAAAAGTGGAGACAAGGTGCTCTTCATTCATCCAACTTGATGATGAAGAGATTGTCATCCAGCTTAAATAAACACAGAAAAGTGCACATACTGTACACACGCTCGCACACACACACACACACACACACACACACACACACACACACACACACAAACCAGGAGCAGTGGGCAGCCTTGGATCCAGTACTAGATTCCAATCTGCAAGTTCAACCCTTGTAATTCCGCAGCATTGAGAAAACAACATTTGTGAAAACATTATTCTTATTTTAAAAGTTCACCCAAAACTGAAGATTAAGTGTATAACAATACATATATCTAATTGCTACACTTGTTTAGCTGTTGTTTAGCATTTGCTGTTTAGTAAATGAGACACTGGCACTAGAAATCTAAACTGACTTCTATCTCAAATGTTTACATTATCTCAATTGAGAAGACCATTCATAGGACTGTATTGTATTGCATTGTTTTGAACATTTTTTTAATTTAATCTTATAAAAAAGCCTACCTTTTTGTTTTTCATCATTAGTGTTAAAGAATCGGTTTTACCCAATTTTGAGTGCAATCAAAGTAGCTATTTCTCTGTATAAAACATTGTAAAAATCCATTACAGGAGTTGGCAAACTGAGATTGTTTGTCGTCTGGCAATCTGTTGGTGTGTGTGTGTGTTTTAGTTCTGAGTGTTATCAGGGGGCTGATCATGATGGATTAGATACACGGGCAAATTCTAGAGTGCACGTTCTCTAAGTACAATCTCCACTGTCCATGGTGCTGAACTGGCATGTCATTACAGTAGCTTCGGTTTATGTGATTGCATAGTACTTTTTGTGTCACTGCCCTTCAGTCTAAAAGAATTAGGCAGAATAAATTAGGTAGTTCTGCTTTTTCCTGAATCTTTATTTATTCTTGTACAGCGCAAATCTCTTGGCCTTTGTTAGAGATGGGAATACTATCAATTTGAAAATCAAAGACCAGTCTAGCCATCTGTTGTTCTAAAGCCCTTTTTCATTTTGGTTAAATTTTCTTTATTTATTATATATTTTTCCATTGTTTAAGCAAACTATATGCATGGTTGAAATGTGACTGACATTGCAGTAAATTATTAAAATGTCTTAATGAGTCCATTGGTTCTAAATGCTAAATCAGATCTTAAGGCCTCTTTGCTCTTAAATGTATTTTTTATCATGTGCACTTCTGATTTTATCAGTCCTAGGTTCCTAGGTTCTTTCCTAGTGTAGTCGACGGTAGAGATTGTCACTTGTCGAGTAAAAAAATATTATATATTTCACAGTCATAGGAATTCAATGCATACGTTTTTTTCCCAGTAAAATCTTTATTTCTCTCTTTTGTGTGCTCAAGTGAGTAAAATATGTATTGAATGAATATGAATTTTATTATGGTCAATATAAAATTTTATTGATTAATTAAATTGTATATATTTAATTTTTTTTTTATGAATTAAGAATCATCTAGAGCTCCTTTAAACTTACACAGTAAGATTATTTGTGTCCCCCATAATGTAAAAGCTCACAAAACCTCTCAGATGAACACAACCTATTGCAGTTTATGATAGAAGCAAGGTGGTGAGCAGAGTAATCGAATGAAAGAAAATCATGGGGCTATCGCAGCACCAGCTATTCTGTTCGTAGTAATTCCCAAGGTTTCTTTTATTATCAATGTGTTTTTATATCATTGTTGTTTTCCATAGTCTTAGTCTCTTTTTGTCATTACTTCACAAAGGAATTTTGCATTGAATTGCAATATTGTGCTGACTTTCAATGCGACTGTTTGGCTGTTTCACATCATTAAAGCGTTGCACCATAAAAATTCGCCATGCATTATGTCTTCATAGATGATTCCTTTAGATGAGATCTACTGAAGTTGATGAAGGTTTCGTCAATCTCATACCAATACATCTCATTATTTGGCAGACACTTTTATTCAAAGCAATATACTAGACATTATATTCAAGTTATACATTGAGTGTAGTGCTGTGCAATATGGACATCACAGAACATCACAGGATGATTTGTTTGATGCATAATGCAAAATGAGATTATATTTGAATTTTTAGCAGTTGTTTTAGTTTCTCTGAAATCGTAGCTATGTAAGATGTTTACAGGATGTTGTCAATTTCTCAATGATTTTTGAGTGAGGACTTGCTGGTTAAAATCTTGAACGTGCCAACAAGATTTATGATATAAAAGATTTACACATTTTTAATCAAGATATAAATAAAATGTGTAATTGCAGCCTTGGGATTTAAAAAATGCACACTCTTTACAAAATTATTTGTATGCTCTTGCTATTAATTGCATAGCCCTTATTCAGTCAAATACTTTCTTCTATAGTAAATAAAACGCAGCGTGTGAGCACACACACACACACACAAACACACACAAAATATTTACATGTTTAAGCTATTTTGCGCTGATGTAAGGTGACCATATGGCAGCTCATCATACGTATATGTTAAAAATAAGAGATTTTGATGAAAAACGTACATTTATATAATCGTTGCATTCAGAGTCAAACATGTTTATCCTCTACAATAGCTTTTCAAATAAATAGGGACAAATTGCATGAAATAATCAGCACAAGTTAGCACAGTTTATTAGTTAGAAAATGCCTGCATCTGACTGCATGCTGCAGTTTGTTTAGAGGGGAAAAAGTATGCGCCAGGGTGGTAGGAATGTCTGCTTTGTGACAGTGTTGTCAAGAGTACTGGTTTAAAAAAAATGCATAGCGCAGCATTTTATACCGAGCTATTAAAATTCAATTTACAGCCATTTTCAGAAAAGTCTGTACTCCTATAAGCAGTATGAAGGCAGCCCACCTTCCAAGTTAGAGATGTGGCAGACATTGCAAATTGACATGGCATTTCAGTGCTGTGAAGCTATTTATTAACCTTATCACTTCTTGAACTTCTTAACAATACCCTTCTACTGTGGAGACCTGGTTCGCATTTTTAGCAGCAGTAAAATACATATAAAGTATGCCAGCAGCATATTTTTACACAAACGCCACAGCTTAAAGGCATGTATGTTTGGAAATGCTAAATGTTACATTCAAAAATAATTGAGGACCGCAAGAGCAGCACGGTTTCTTTTTTGTGTTGAATTTAGTTGTGAATATTTTCACTGAAGAAACAGTTACAATATGATTTTAAAATTGCCAAAAGCTGGGTGTCTAATCATGTTTTCTGAATTAACATAAGGAGTCTATCAACATTTTTGTTATTTAAACACAGCATCAGGACATTCACGCGCCATCCAATGAATTCATGATGAATCTGTTGGCACGGAGATTCACCGCACATCAGGCACTTGTTCTCTCACTGGGAAATATGTGCAATGTTCAATGTTTCCGTTTCCCTATCTCTGTTATTATCTCTTCCGGCTACAGAGGAGACATTGGGAAATGTTGTGCAAACCATGATTGACGGAACAGTTAAATTACTGTGAAATACCAAGAGAGACTGAATCACTTGGGAGGTCTGGCTGTATTCTTCTAACATCAGGCTTGAGCATTCCCTTGTTCTTTGGGCCTAAATGAACAGTTCTCAAACAGACCCGTGAGTCTGGAGCTAAACAAAATGGATGTGTATTATGCCAAGTTAATTAACACAGACCCAGATGCTCGGTCTTATGAATCCATGGTCTGCCAGAGAGGGAATATTATGCGGTAGATATATTTATTTTAATATTGACGCTGTCGAGTGGGTTGAATAGAAATTGTCGTAAATAGTTCTAAACCTTTAATGCTTGGTCTTGCGGAAGGTTTTGTTTTAAACAAACTGAAAGGAAGAACACAATAATTATGCGAGCAAGTCTTAAAGTGTGCAAGTGTGTTATCACAGTAGTATTTAGTTATGTTGTCTGTGTTTTTTTTGTGGGCTTTGAGAAAAAGGAGTATAACTTATTTGAGTGCAAATATGTTGTGTCTGTGTAATACGGTTCAGTTTGGTAATTAACTACACCTCTTTTCTTTAAAGCCCAGGGAAAAGTCTTATCATGACTCCGGCTCGCATCGGAGGATCTGTGTAATTGAAAGGAGAGATTGCAGCATGTGTTCATTGGGTTTTTCCTTTATCTGAGCTGGTTTAAAAAAAAAATGAAGATCATTAGAAGGCAAATGAGTGACCAAGGTAAGATGGATACAAGGACACAGAGATATTTTAGGAATCCAACCCGTATGACTGATAACAACGCCATCTCCCGATCGATTAATTGACGAAATTACATTCCTCTAGTGAAGTGAGGCAAACAAACTGAGTTTGCCAGATTTATGTTGAGTAGAATGGACACTAGTACTTTTTGCAGTACACAAAACATATTCAACTCTTATGTCTGACTGTGCAATAGGTACAATATTGACTTTTCAACGCCACAATCAATCAAGCCTGTGAGTTTGAAAACACGACTGTTATTGAGTCGTCCTTGAAATTTGGCATAACTGTCTCAGTGTGAGATGATTTGTCAAGGTTTATGTGACTATAATTATCATATTATTAAGCATATTGTTGTTGAATAAATCTTTAAACCATATAGATATTATAATATAGAAATATCACAGTCATTCAGAAAATTGGCTTGGGAAGATTAGTTTAGAGCAGACACAATTTGGTTTTGTGTGTTTATTTTTATTTTTTATTTTTACAAGACTTTTTCTATTTAATATGTTTTGCCATTGTCTGTGTGGAAGGAAAAGAGGCAAATATCTCACAAAAAAAGCCTTGGTGGCATATCTGTTGTACCGTCCTGAGAGTCCAGATGTCTGAACACACAAAAGAGCAGATGCATTTATTTGTGACTGTAAAATAATTACAAGGGACACTTAAATACATTAGCAGTGCTTGCCCTGTGAGAATAAACCAGGTCAGAAATAAAAAGCACTGAATATTGCAGCGTTCCTGTCATGAAAGATACACAGTTATTACACGAAAAACATTTCATTGATGTCTTGTAAACGTGTAATATAAATGATGTGGAACCGAGATGAGATGAAGACCATTTGAATAATTTACTGTCGGATCTGATTAAAGAAGACAAATACATTCATTCCACACAGGAGCAAAAACAGTTTTTTAAATTTGAGAAATTAAAGTTATTTAATTTTGTGCTGTGAAATATTTTTTTTCAAATATATTTTGCTTGGGATAAACTGGCTAAATGTAATTCTTTTTTGTTTGTTTGTTTGTTTAAACAAATGTTTTACTAACATGTGTGTAAGGCATTTCTGTGTTTGTCTGACTTCTGTGAGTCCCATGGGTCTAAATGTTGCATCCAAGTAGAAGTAAATAAAAAAATACAGCTTGATATTGTAATAGTGGATTATTACGTGTTGGGAACATACTGAATTCTAGTGGCCATGTTGACTTAATACTGACCTTGATTCTAGAGTGATCAAAGAAAGAAAGAGCATAAATAAACAGTAAAGAAAATGCTTCGTGATTTAGAATCTGAAAGATATTATTCAAAAGACAAAAAATTACTTCGAAATGATTCAGCTCTAATAGTTTATCGCCACGGAAATTGAAAAACATGTGGGCCAGATCTTTGGCTGTGTATGGCATTTGTTGCTCAGTTCCAGGCCACATCTGGGCCAGAAGTCGTTGACTATAGGAAGAACGTTTTTCTGTTAGCAGATACCTCACAGTGACAACTAAAGAAAACTGTGCTCACATCTTCAGCATCAAGATTGATTAATGAGGATCTCTTCACAATGCATTTATCAAGCTTACAATTAGTTTGAATCAAGACAAGGTACAATAAAGCATCAACCCAATAGTTAAGGGAGACAATTATTCTACCGTTCATTAATTCAATCAATTCGGTTTCATTTGTCTTAGAATTAGCTGTAACAACAAATGAGTTTTAAAAATACATTTAAATGTATCCAATGTACACTTTTCCATCCTAACAATATGAGCAGAAAAGACTACTTAAAAATCAACAAATACAACAACATTTATAAATAAATATTTTTACTGCTTTGTCAAACAAATCTCCCAAAACCTAGTCTGCGTGTATATTTGCAATTGATTTTTAGTTTCAAAAGGTAGATTTTAATTCCACCATCTATATTACGACAGATTCTAAAGCTTTATTACATAATGGATCTTACAGAGAAGAAGATAACACACACTATTGGCCAACTGTGTTTCTTTCACATTGACACTTTTTTTCTTTTTTTTTTTTCTTTACAAACAGTTATTACTAAACATTTGTGTGTAGCCATCATGTATTATTTATTAACGTTTCCCCAATTGTGGAACAGTGTGCCAAATTTTAATGGAATACATAAAGTCTCTCATGAATTGTATTAAAATGTAGTTGCATCAATTGGTCTTTGATGTGCAATGTGAAGCTTTTTCACGCAAGAGACAGTGAGACGAGCTGGGCTGCTAAACACAGGTTTAATGTTAAAGTCAGATAAAACAAATACAAACTGTCTAATGTAGCAAAATTCAAACTGCGGTCAATCATTTAATCCAGTGTTTAACTTCTAAATTGTAAAAATCCATCTGATGTTCATGCATCTAAGACTTTATGTGGCAATAAAATCATTTTATTGAACACACACACACACACACACACACACATTCGGATGAATACATATTGAATTTTGTAGAGCTTTGTTCCCATCCATTTATCCATCTTTCCATCCAGCCATCCTTCCCTCAGACTGTCTCTCTCTCTTTCTCTCTTTTCCCTATATCTCTTGCCATCTCAGTCTCGCTCTGAGTTTCACTTCGTATTTTTCCTCTTTATTTATGATATGGGTGTAGGAAGTCACAGCTAATATTTCAAAGAGCCTTTAAATTGAACTCTGAATAAAGTTATCCACCCATCCATCTTTATACTTGTACCTCTTTGCAGTGGTTATAACGCAATGTTTCATTTCAGTCCGTCTTTTTAAAAGCAATTGTTTAGCAACCCTTTCCAGCCTCATTATCATTGACAAGCCTTTCCCTGAACATCTCAGACATCGCTTTTGATCATGGAAGGATTCTTTCATAAACCATGCCATTAGAAGTCTTCCACAAAGACAGCAGATGTCAGATTAGTGACATTTGTGAAAAGAATTCCTATTATCAGTTTTATAAAGTCAGATTTCTTCATTAGAGCAAAGCAGCTTGCAGTATACATTATACATCACAATGATTCTTAATTCTTAATGCAGAATATGTTTCATTTGTACAGTAACGTGCAGATGTGTTACAACATTGTAGCACAAGTATCATTGAAGCATATAGTCCAACACGTGAGTCTGCGGTTTGACTTGGTTTCCGCAAGAACAGGTTAAAAAATAAAGAAATAAATATATAAAGAGTGATGGTGAATTTATGGGGTGTAAGGATGAATAGAAACTTTTTCAGTGCCCTCTAGATCACATTTTGGCAAGAACAATGTCCAGATTAGGTCAACGTCAAACTCTAATGGTCCAGCACAGGTTGTTCATGCTCTGGGCGCGAAAAAAAAAAGAGAGAGAACAAATGTCAATCAAAGCTTTGTGTCAATGCAACTGAAGACATAAGAGGAGAGCAGAAAGACTCCCGACCTCGCTCCCTTCCACCTTTCATACGGTCCTCTTTACTTTCATCCTCCACTGAGACCTGAGTCCTTGCCCAAGGCTTCTCTCTCACTGGGGAAACAAATTCTTTCGGCATAAAAGGATAAAGATATTTTGAATCGTCGGCGAGTGTTAATTAGCTTCTCCTAACTGCTTCAATCAGCAATTCTTTGAACTGGAATATCTGAAATGTAATTTCTTTTGGAGGCGGTGGTTGTCAGAATGGTTGTGATTTGGACAATTTTGGCTGAAATATCCAGGTTAGGCCGAGCATAATGCTCCAGAATGCCGGAATGTGCCGTGCCTGGAGTCATAAGAGCCAAAGAAGTCTTGAATAAAATACATATTTGCATTGCATGAATTCTTTTTGTGTCAAATTACCATCACAAGGTTAATACTGGTTTTAGGCGGAAGACAGTAGCAATTGGCAGCCAGTTGTTCCTGTTTGTTGTGATTTGAATATGTACTTAGAGAATAATAACTCTAAAGGTTATTAGAGGATCATTTCAGCACTGTTTGGAAAAACATAAAGACACAGGTGATCTGTGTGCACATTTTTAATTTTTTAAAAGCCTAACTTCCAAATGTCAAAATCATGAGTAATGTTGAGTTTCTTCGGTAAAGAGCTGAAGATAAATTGGGTGATTATTGACTGGAAGACATGTCATTAACAATACAAAAAAAGTTTATGAAGCTCTATAGTTTTAGTAAAATGTGTCTGGATGAGGGCCAACCACTACAGCCTGCCAGAATGTTGTGGCAAGTCATCAATAATTCTTCTAAAAAATAAGTAAAGAAAAATTGAGAGGCAACGCAATTTTATTTTATTTTAACTAACACCAGAATGTAAAAAAAAAAAAAAGAAAGAAAGAAAATGGCACAAAAATATGTACCGTATGTATCGTAAAACTGGCAAATGTCCTGTGTAAAAAAGTTTTACACAGTACATTACACACAGTACATTACACATTTACGCACACATTTGTTTTCTGTTCAACATTTTAAAACATTATTACGTTTATACGTTTTTGGTTTATTTATTTTTACTTTGCTGGGTGATTTTGTTGTAGAATTTAAGTTGTAACAATTGGCATTAGTAAAGATGATATAGGGCGGCACAGTGGCGCAGTGGATGTGTGTAACGTGTGTATCCATCTATGTAAATAGTTGGTCACCAATTCAGTGTGTGTATCCAGGTGACCCAGAAATAGAATAAAATAGATAGATGAAAGAATATCACAAATTAAGCCCTACTACCTAATATGATTGCTAATGGCTTAACCTTAAATCGTATTCTAGTATTTTTAAAAAAAATGGCAAACCTACAGTGAAAAGGAAAAACATTCTTGAGAAATTTAAAGACGGAGGTGTAGAAACTCTCAGCTGTCACCTGACAGAGAAGGAAATAAAACAGAACAAAAAGGAGGGAATAAAGTTTATTTAATACATACAGACAAGGACTTTGATTGATGTTTAAGCTTGTGCTTTCTGCTGAAAGGAGACACATGCCACGTCAAACCTGATCGTGTTAGTGTGCATTGCCGTCTACCATGCAATTTATTCATGATCTTGTGACAAAACACGAAGAGAAAAATATGGCTTGGAATTCATTTCTTTACACATCGTCTCCTCAAATCAAACCTCACATGCAAAGAAATGCAAACTTGACAAGCATGTTTTTTATGCATTGAACAAAGGATTGATGTAATATTAATTTGTATCATAAGTTTTAGATTTTGCATATACAGTAGAGACATTTATGTCTTGTCTATGTGAATATTTGTAACTGGGTGTGTGTCAGTGTGTGAATCGACAGATTATCTTTCTTTCTTTCTTTCTTTCTTTCTTTCGGTGCACAGAGGAGACCAAGCAGCACCATGTTATATGCTCATATAATGACTGAAGTGTACAGATGCTCATTGTTTTACACAACAAAGTCACTAGACAGAATTCACAGGCCCTTCCGCCGTTGACTGATTGCTTGTTCTACAGGGACACTAGCGAACGGTACAATTTTACCCAGAAAGGACTTTAAAGGCAAGAATTACGCGTTTCAAACTGTGAGGCATGTGTTTGTAAGTGGGGTTATTTTAGTTATTGAAAGTATTGCTTGGAAAAGCATGTGGGTGCTTTTTCTGTCAGCTCCTTCAACAGCACTCAGACAATCACAATATTTCATGATTTAGTTTTGCTTCTTTCAAACCATTTGTGCAATTTTATATTTGTTTTATTAATTTATGCATACAAAATTAGTATCATGAACATACACCAGTGTAAACCAAAAAAGCTTGTTCTTTTGTGTTTATCGACAGTTTTTGATTAAGAAATAATATAAACATAGAGAGAGGCAAAACAATTCAAGTTCAGCTAGCAAGTTTATTGTACACTTTAAATGTACATAATGCACAATTATTTATCATCTTTGAAATGGTTTTGAATATTGTTGGGAAAAAGCCATGAAAAAAACTTAAAGTTGTCAACTGCAGTTCCACATTGTTATTTCTAGATACTGACAGCTGTGTCTCACTATCACAAACTTTGGCACTTCCTGCTGCTCGGGGTTGTTCACCATCATCACTTTTTGTTTAAATGCAACGGGTTTGTTTACTCCTGGTTTAGCAAAAGTCGGCAGTGTGATTCTCATGTTTAAGAGAGTTGCCGTTGTATTTTGGTAAATCACAATGGCAAAATATGCTTTCATGGTAATATATAAAGCAAGTTTAACATTTTTATTCATTATTTAGGTTATTATTTAGAACATTTTTTTCATTAAGCAAAACAAATTAACAATTAATTAAATTAACATTTCCATAAGTACCGTAAATGGGTTCACTGTATGTTTGGATTAAAAATATGTTACGTTTTCTAAAGAAGCAGTCTCTGTTCGTATTTTCCTTTAAATATGGAAAACACTGAAGGTTGTAATTTTGCAATTTTGATTCAAAGGTGATTGATGAATAATCACAATATGAAATTCTTTCTCACATGTATTATTTAAATTGCACAATTTTTTTTATCCTTTTTATTACATGAAGACTAAAACAGAGAAGGTGTTTTTTGAATCCTTTCTAAATGCAGGTGTGGTGAAATCCGTGAGGAGAAGCTCATGGATGAATCATTACAGGAGAAAGATATTCTCTGGTGCGGCAGCTAATTGTCTCTCTCACAGTGTCTTAGACCTGCTAGCTGACTGACTATCTGGATAATGCTGCACCTCAGGGATTTTTGCACTTCTCTGGTTCTACTGAATTTGGCAAGAATTCCTTTTTGTCTGTCCTGGTTGTTCCAAGCATAAGGCACTCCTAATTGTCAAACTTTACACTTTCACTGAATGTCAATTTTTTTTTCTTTTGGATTTGGCATAACTCTTTTAATTGGCACAACTTCCAAACTTCCAAAATATTTTTTATGTGGCCATGTTTTACCTGTTTTACTTTTGCTTAGTTGTCATTTCTTCTTGTGTGCCTTTTTAGGACTTGGAAATAAGAAACATTTGAAATAACATTTAATAGTAAAAAATAGTAATACATTTAAATACTCTTGTTACTCTTGTGTGCAAAGCACAACTTTGATATGGTCCCATTTTGGCAAACTTGTTCACTTTTTTGTTTTCTACTAATGCGTCCCTGTAAACTCTTTCTAGTCTGTGTCCTTTGGAGTTTTGTTTCTAGTGTTAACAATGTATTAACAGAACACTGCCAACATTATTATCCTCTCTTTCTCGCTCACCTCCTCAGGAACCCTCACATTTTTCAGTTTTCTGGTATGTCTTGCAATTTTAATAAACGTGTTCTGAGTAATAAAACATAAGCTCAAGCTTTGTTTCATTCCAAAACACAAAAATAGCCAAAGAAGTGTGTGAAATTTGCATACAAATAACTCCAGTGTCTCGCAGCGTCGGGCTTGTAATAAGGGTCTGCATGTTCTGCGGCAACTTTAAGCAGCAGCGGAAGTATCTGGGAGCTTTTTTCCAGGAGACACTGTCTTTGGCGAGTTGAAACAAGCGTGCTGCCACAATAAAAAATTATTATATAAAAAAAGCCTTAAGCTAAAAAGAAAAGCTCAATTGACTTTGCAACAATACAATGTAACAATATGCCAAAGTGTGATATTTCATAGAAATTTTTTTTAGAAGTTTATTTCACAACACACATTTAATTTCTATTCACAGAAATGCAGCCACAGACATCATTCTCTGGCAATAGTTCAATATGGCAGTTGTAGTCCAGCGGTTGAGAGTTAACTTTCACATAGCAGCCGGGCACCTCAGCTCAAGGTTTCCCACTGCTCCGGGTTTCAGTATATTCACCTCCCAGTGTATGGTCAAATGAAAAGCACAATTTAGATACTCTCTAGTGGCCATAGTGACAAACCTCAACTTCGAGAGCGGTTTCATTCCAATAGGCAAAAAGATCATTAAAATGCGGTTGTATTGTATTACGTCTTATAGATTCACATATGATATAAAGCTGGAGTTTAAAATGTAAGAGTTTCTGCTTCATCGTAACATTGCTGTATTACGGACAGCCTGTAACCATATACAAAACTGTGTAGTACCAGCACGATGTTTTAAAAATGCGCCAACACTAAATCTTGTTTCATCAGAAGAATGAAATGCCCTTGCGTCAGTCGTTGAAGAAACCCTGAAGCTGTTTGAATGTTTTCTGACTTTGTGATTCATGTTCATTGACAAGCTGAAAATCTTAATAAGAAAACTAAATCGGTACATAAAAAAAAACAAACCTACTACTCATATCACAACTTTACGTATGATATGCGGAATTGCATGGCAACTGATGCAAAAAATGACTAATGATTGAACACATTTCTTTGATGTTCTGTTTGAACTTTGTAGCATCACGCAAAGTCGGAGCAAAAACTGGGTTGAAAAGTGTAAAGTGTATTTTTATTATTTTTTTATTTATTTATTTAGAGTGGAGAATGCAGAGAAAAACATTTGATCCTTTGCACCCACACATTACTTGCCCTTCAACGGCTGAGTTACCAGCAGCGGCTTCTAATTGAAAAGAAACCATGCTTCAATCTTTCATAAGAACCATTTGGGCAATGACATGAGAATTGACTGGAAAAATGCAAGTCTCTCGAAACACTTTTCAAACAGATGCAATTTCATGCTGCTTTAACATGGAATAAACAATCTTTAATTCAAGAGCACATAGCGTCTATCCTCCAACAGAACAGAATATCAACATCAAATAATCCCATGTAACAGAAAATATTTGCTCTTGTGAACTCAATGTTTCTGCCTTTTGCTTTAATAGAGTGGCAGACAAGGCCTCAGGGATTTGTGCAGGTACCAGCTGGTGATCAACAGACAAAAAATGTATATTAGACCAACATGTGTGTTTTATTTCAGTAATCCAATATTTCAGGGAAATTGTTATGAATGAAATATGAACTTGCACTTGAAAAGCGCAGCTTGTTACAGGTGTAAAACTGAGTGGGTCACTCCAAAAAAAATTCATTCATAAAAGGCAAACGGAATATGAAGGAAACATGAATCCTTTTTGTGCACAAGCACAGCTGTTGGATTTATATCTGATTCTTTTGTTTGTGGGTTTTCTATTTTTTTCTCTAAAGATATGAACGAAGCTTGCTTCATTTCTGTTCACATTTCTTACACACAATAGTGTGTAATACAAAAACACAATAGTGAAACATAATGTAACAATCTGTGAAAACTATACAGCTTTAAATTCACCTCAAGAAAAAAAAGCTATTTATTGTTTTTGCATGATATTTAATGCAGTAATAATTGCCTGGTAGTTTTAAATTACTTTTAGATTCAGTACAACAAAATGGCATGAAACATAAAAATATTTCATAAAAATATTATTTCATAAAAATATTGAAATATAAAAGCATAACATAAATAAAAAAACTTAACTTCAAACACTTATTTATCAAAGCAACCATCATGTATTTAACTTTTCGACAGTCCTGCATTTGTCAATGTCAAATGCTATTTGGCATCTCAAGGCATTTGTTAGTACTGAAACACCAGTGCAGCTTTAAACTCTGTAGGATTAAATTTAGACAACTCTGCATATTCTTAATTATTTCCCCTTAAGTGTTTTTAGATTTGTTCATATCTGACTGACACCCACATCAAATTATCCTTATCCTTCGGATGCGGAGTTCATCAAAACTAACCAAAGTAATCTGATTTTGAAAATGATTGATGGCTTTGTCACTGAATAATAAAAGTTGTTCAAATAAATGTGCATAATTTCCCAATAAAACTACAAATTGAAAATCAAATATTATCATCCAACAATTTATTGCGCTTGCTGATTATACAAACAGTATTGATATTGAGGTGTGAAATTAATCTAGATTAAATTAAATATTTCTTCAATGTAATTTTCAAGCATGATTTAATCTGTTCTTTTAATGAAAAAAAAACAGATAAGACTCGACAGAGACCTGGATTAAATTTAAAATGAATAATGAAATGAACTCAAGTAAACAAGTTTTGCAGATAAAAACCTTGGGTGCCATATTGATATAATAATTGTGTGCATGCGCATGTTTTAATCCATTCAATACCACACCAAATTTCAGTTCCAAAACATACACTTCTAAGAATATACAATATAGAAAAAATATTTTAAAAATTCTAGTAATGCTAATCAGTATTTTTTATTTTATATTTTAAAAATTAAAACAGCAATGTCCATGTTTGTCCATTTTTTTAAAAACACAACCTAAATTCTACTTAAATATTTCCAGTGTATAATATTACAGTTTTTCTCAAATGCTAAAACACATTTCACAAACGTTCCCTGCATGTTACCCAGTGTCTAAACACAACACCCGTTTCTAAAGCTACATAAACACAACTACACCTTCTCACTTCAAAACTCAAACTTTCGCACCAAAAGAGCAGCTCAAGCTTTCAAAACTGTAAACACAATTCACATCATTGCACACTACAGCAAAACAACTGAAAACACAATTCTCGGTTGGTGAGAAGATTCCTTGATTCATAACGGCCAATGGAAATTTTGCAGTAATGGAAAGTTAGAAATTTTAGATTTCTGCAGAGGATTAGTTCTTTTGCAACTTGTGTTTTAGCAAGAACAAATGTGTTTAGAGTTATGAGAACAAAAGTTGTGTTTTGTGAATTGTGTCTTCATGTGAAATGTGTTTATGGTATTGGAGAATGATGGTTAGATTTGGTAAATGTGTTTAGATGACTAGTCATTTGGTTTAGGGGATTGGCTTTTGTGTTTTAGCATTTGAGAAAAACTGTAGTAAAATATAGACACATGCTCTAAACTTCAAAACATTTACATGTTTTAAATTGTGTTTTTCAAACGTGTAATATAGGTATAAGTATAAGCAAATTTTATGCTCAATCAGACAATGCCACTGATTAAAAATCATTTTTCTTTAAAAAACAAGTCTATTGTTTTTGGTATGAAAGTCATTTTCCCTGGTACACTTCATTCTTTCATGCAACATTTTGTTTTAGTATTAATTTCCTACTATTGTAATGGACAAAGAAATAAATATCTGTCATATCAGTTTCAATACATGTTGATGATGGTAATGAGTTCTAGCAGTGCAGTGAAATCACCAGGTGCTTGTGCTATTAACTGTAAATATAAAGAAGAGAAAAGAATAATCTGCCCGTGTCAAGCAATTATTATAAGAGAGGCTGAAGGATGCTGAAAATATAAAAATGATACAATTTATGCAGCCTATAATTCTAATAATAGTAATTTCTAAGAAGAAACTCAGTGCAGTCAGACTCAATTTTTTTGCAGAGACAGACTCCAATAGAGACAGGCTTTTATTGAAGAAGGATCAGAAATGTCACAGAAACAAAACTGGTGAGAACAAAACTATTGGGTGAACATTGTGGAGTAACAATTTAGCAAATAATAAGAGCAATGCATATTTCAAGGTTCTTTTTAAAATTTTACTTACTTTAAGTCTTCTCTGTGTTTTATAGTTTAACATTGTACTGTTATGGTCTGTGACTGTGAGAAGTGTTTTATTATTAAATATATCCAATATTATTATCCATTATTGAACGTTGGACACTTTCAAACCAAATTGTGCTTGTTAAATCACGCTTGCTTTGTGCAGAGGTTTGGGGTTGCCTTCTTCCTTACTTCTTTTTGTTCTTCTTGTTCTTCCTTGTAATTATTCTTCCTTATAATTATTCTTAACTCGTGTTTTTATTGATATATCATTATTTTTTTTATTTTGTATATACTGTTTTTTCATGCATTGGTTGCTTTATGTGGTTCTGTTTGGCTGTCTTTTGTGCTGAACTGGCATTGTTTGTGTACAGCACTTTGGTCAACGTGAGTTGTTTTAAAGTGCTTTAGAAATAAAGCTGATTTGATTTGATTTGATTTGATCTTCTTCTTCTTCTTCTTCTTGTTCTTCTTCTTCATTACTTCTTCATCATCTACAAACTTCTTCACAATTGCTTGCCCTGTTTAAACCTGGAGGTGTTAGATTGAACAAGACACCAATCAGAAATTGTTGAGTAAAGAAAAATGCAATGTTAATGCAAAACATGTCCATTTTTGATCTGCAGATTCAAATAAAAACATAGTTTCAGTTGACGGATTTGTGTCAGCTTCTACTGTAAATTATGTGTTAAACTTTTCTTAATTGACATGCTTTGTTCCCAAATGTATAGTTGTTTTTTCAGAAAGTGTGAAGTATAGTTCTAGCATAAAAATATAAAAAAGTGACATTTAAATACATTTACCCTAAAATTCACGTGGAACAGATGCCTAATGATTGAGTATAGGCATTTAAGAAATTTATCTCCGATATTTGTCTGGTCACTTTTTGTTTCTCTGCGTTTTATTGATCTGTTATATAAATGCACCCAGTGACACGGGAATTGTTGAAATTGCAATCTTTTAATAAAACACGTGAAGTTTACCAACCTTAATCATGTGTGCATTGACAACAGTGGCATCCAGCTCTGTTCTAGTGGGAACAATTTGACACCTCATTACCTGGGTTGTAAATTAGCTTCTAAAAGCAATATGGAGCAAAAAGGAAGAAATGGCAGGTGATAGCTGTGGGACGTTAAATAAAAGGACACTGGTCCTCCTTCGTCGTGGAGTGAAAAATGAGCAGAGATTGCTAATGACTGTTTTTATCACATGCCTTCATTTATCCTACTCTGACGTATAGTAGAAATGCTGAGATTAATCGGTGTCTCCGACAATAGCTTTAATGAACATCCCGGTCCAACCATGGGGCACATTCATTTGATCTTCATCCGCAAGACACAACTAATGGACTTTGCGAGACTTCAAATAGAACATTTTCTCTTATCATCTCACAAATTTCCAATTGAGATCAGCTCTTTCTGACATTTATGTTGATAAGCAAATTCGCAATACATCACAATCCTGCCCCCCCCCCACTTTTTTTTTTTTTATTATTTAACGCAATATACCTGTTAAACATTTTTCAACTTTTTGTTTTTCTTTTGAAGATACAAAGTGATAAAATATTTTCCTTGAGTTGGCATAAAAATCAAAGCAGTTTTGTTACATATAAAGAGTAAAATTAACAAAAATAAATCAAATGTATAGTTCCGTGCATCAATGTTGGTGTTTGTCCTATTTACCAATTGGTATGAAGTTTGTCAATCTGGCAACTAGGGACCTTATCGAAATTGTGCACCGCATTAAATTCACTCATCCAGTGAAGTTACACACACACATTGGACATACAAACCAGGAGCAGTGGACAGCTTTAATTCGTATTTATGTGCAAATACAATGCACTGATTATACCCCTGGAGAAGCTGTAATGTCGGCTCTAAACTGTAATATTTAAATATTTATAGAACTTATGATCTGCTGTGATTTGCTGTGACGATCCCTGAGGGAAAAGCCCAAAGAGAGGTAGTACATTTATAGAATTAAAATGTGAAATATTGCAAACATCCATATGTTGGTTTGAAAACAACAGCTTAAGAGTATATATACCAACTCCAAGCAATCCCAGCACAGGTCAGCAGGTACAGAATGCTTCTATTGGACTGTATTGCTCAGCTGTTTGATCTGACAAAGTCAAGGACACTGGTTGAGAATGGCACTATCCAGTGAGCCATGCAATGTCATCTCATTCCTTCCCACTACTTACGGTGTGAAAGCTCCCTAATGCCTGCTAGATTACGACAGCGCCACTGAAAGAGGTTTATTGTGGAGAAGCCATTGCAGCAGGTCATCACACAACCATTGAGAAGTATCTCGCTGATGAAGTACCAGGAACAGTGTGGAAGCCTATATTGGTCTATCGGACGTATTGTTAAGAAGGTTTTCTCAGTGATGTTCTGGTATATAACTCTGATTTAATGAAGATGATCCGCTATTTGTTTTTTTGGGAAGGAAATTACAATTGATCCAGAAAGATTTCAGGGCCTGTGTATTCATTTAGAAACACCATTAACAATGTGACACTTGCATAAGTCATAAATAAAGTGCTGAAGATATTTTTGGAAAATGCTACAGAGGGGGGTGCATAATGTTAATCACTTTCTGAATTATAAAATGAAAAGATTGCTTAAAGGATTACTGAACATTTTTATTTGAAAATATTACAACAGTTATAAAATTGAGGTCAACAATACAGTGTGTACTTTGTTGTGCGATAAGTATAATGTTAAATGTACATTTAAATGATTTTCCTATTTAACCTGTGTTCTTGGAGTTTTTGTTGTTGTTGTTACTTGTGTGATATCAGTTCCCTGATAATTGAGATTGAACCACAACTGCCACTTAACTTTAAATAAGATATCAGATGGAAAACTTAACATGTGAAAATGTTTTCTGCTAATTCCAGTCTTTTCATTAGCCTGTAGTAAAGCACAGAAGTGAATCGCATCCTTAAGACATTCCCCTAGTGTCATTTCTCAGGCTTTCATCAGGGAACCGAGGCTAACCAAGTAACTAAAGTGATTTAGATATAAAGAGTGAATCAATGTGGCTCTGGCCCCATGTATAAAATCTATTTTCTCTGGACACTTTTCACTCAAAGGCTGAGAGATGATGGATTGTATCCATGACTTGACATAATTTCCATAGATCCCCCATCAATAAGTCTATCCCCTTTAGAACAAAAAAATGTTGTCGTTATTTTAGCATTTGCTAGTGACATTATTAAAATGTCAAAGTTCAACCCTGGTATGTTGTGGTCAATACAAATTACGCAGATGCACAAATATGTTGACTTTTCAGTGGCATAGCTATTCAGAATTCAGGAGTTGAATCGTTACACTATCAGATATAAAATAGCTATATTGCCCTTTACAGAGCATTCAGCGAAGTTACACACACAGTGAAGTGACACACACAAACCCGGAGCAGTGGGCAGCCTTAAGCTTGTAGCGGACAAGGTCTTGCTCAAGGACTCAGTTGTGAAACCCACCGAACTGGAATTTGAACCTGCAACGATGGTACAGTATGGCAGCTCCTACTCCCAAGACCACAACTGAAAAAGAAAAAATGTGCAGATGGGACTCAAACCCACATTCTTTGTTCAATAGGTCACTGGGCGCGCACACAAACACACTCGCACACACACACACACACACACACACACAGGTTTTTTCATAGACGTTCCAATTCTTGAACCTTTCATCATAGTGAAATGTATGAACAAACCTCTGGCTATAATATCAAATTCAGAAATTCCACTAAGCCAGATATATTTAATTTTTTTTTTTTTTTCTAAAAGCATAACAACAGATCTTGATTATTGTTATGGACCTTTGACCACAAATGGTGCTCATCATTATGAATAAAAGCATCAGTGTAATGCTCCTTAGTGTTCCATTTATGTTGGAGATCATTGACTACATGCTTTAGAAAAAAATTATTTGTAAATTCTTTGTTTAATAAACTTAACATGCATTCAATTGACAAAACATGAACATGTATGTATTAAATGGCAGGCAAACTGTAAGATTGCATCTTCCCTCAGCATTGATCCCGTTGCTTGATGCACACAGCATTTTCCACCACTGCAAAGCATTCAATATATTTTGAAATGATTTCAAAATTCCAACTATTTCCTTCAGACATCAAACTGACTCATATAACTTACAAGAAAGCTTTCCAACATAGTCGTCTTTAAAGATCATTCTGTTAAGATCAGTCTGTAAAGCTCGTTTTAAAATGCGATGCATGGAAAGTTCAGCGATTATGTGCATCCAATTCACTTATAAAGAACCGAATTACAAAACCATGCTTTTATCTAAAAACTAGTTTGTTTTGCATGTTAGCTCATAATCTGTTTTTTTTATGATAGGTCTGCGTCTTTGTATTGGGAAGAAGATAAGCTATCCACTTGTAATTTGATGCTCAGTTTTAAGGCTGCATTACATTTTTTAAAGGTGTTTATCAAAGCAGATAACACTTTAGTACAATCTGACGGAGAAACATCGGGACTGTTCATTGTCTGTCCAGCATTACATTAGCTTGGGCAGAAAGGTTTCGTTGGATCACAGATGGATGGTAATGACACTTCAGATGGATGGAAAGGTGTCTGCCAACCTCATGCATGCACACAAGATTGTCATCCGCTGCCCGTTTGAATGTAATGGCATCATAAGTAAAATTGAAAACAAAAATGAACCGATAATGTTCGCCATTGAGTTTACAATGATGGAAGCTGATGAAACTTTTATTGTCGTCATACCCATTATGAAGGCCGAAATGCGGCACTCTGCAGTTAATGAAGGTAAAGAGAAAGAGGGAGAGTAATGGGTTCTATTAGAATGAAGCAGATTTACAGGCTAATGGACACAAAGACGTGGGCTTCTAATGTGTCCCCCTCCTTCAGTGTATTCAATAATTCCTTTACCCTGTAATCAATGTGTTGTCTCTATGTAAATGGCCGTAAAGCTGTCCCATGCATAAAAATGTACAGATTAGACTCATAAGCTGTGAATTCATGTTGAAGAATGGCTGTGAAAGTGACGTTCTCATCAAATCAATTTCTTGCCAATAAGCATTAGATTAGCAGTGTCGGTTTTGAATAACCTGTTCATGGCTCTTGGGCGATTGGTAATTATTTCTTTAACAAGTCTGAGAAAAACCACCATTGAAAATCTTAAAAGCCTGCTTGTCGACTGTAATTAAAATGTTATGTATCTTATTCCAAGGATGAAAGAGCAGACAAGTAAGCATGTTTTTTTTTAGATTATAATATACAGTACAGGACAAATTATTTTTAGAAAGGTAAAGCAAAAGCAGCACTCTGGTGTCTTTGTCATGTCTTTCGTCTTGTATCTTTTTTTGGTGTTTCAGCTGCTACATTGTGTTTACAATGTTTACACAATGTGACAATAAGTTGCTGTTTTAATTTGCCAAGTTATGTATTTACCTCTAGATATTTTGACATACTAAATCAAATTAATTTTGAATCTTGGCTCCAAAGCTGCCACAGACATGGACGGTGCCAATACATTTTAATCAAGCAATATTCATTTCATGATTATTTGTGGATCATAAGGATAAGTCTACAAGTATCCTGAGTTAATCAAACTTCAAATGAAAGTCATTTTCAGAAAGAGGAAAGGAGCATAAAAAATGCTGTTTGTTCTGGAAGTCACAAACAGGTTTCTGAAAGTATTAATGACAATGCCCTGCTGGTTCTCCGTCTTGTGTCATATACGGACTGGTATTCTGACAGTGCTCAATCACTTTTTGTTATTTGTTTAATCTGTGATTAGAGCTGTGTGTTTGCAGCTGTTCTCTCATTGTTTTCCCCATCTAGATTTGTTGGTAATTAGGGAATTATTAGTTCACCTGTATTGATTGGTGACCGAATCTGTTTAATTGTCTTGTTTATTTTCTCACACCTGTCCGTTGTTTTCTTCTTGGTTTGTTTGACTACTAAAGTCTATTTTGTTTATTATTTAGTAAAGATGCTTTAGTTTCTTTACACCTTCTCAAGTTGTTGCCACCTTGTCATTTAAGCTTCCAGTACAATTGGGCAATTGTGTCTGTGTTTTTACTGTAGTGTTTTAGTTATTTTTAGTCTTTTTTTTGTCTTGCCCCTCATGGCTATTTGCTTAGAGTTGCTTTAAAATTATCATACAAACGCTCAATTTGATTGGGTATGATTTGTTTCCTCTTGAATACTCATGACAAGCTAATGTTGATAATGTTTAACATTTGCCTCATGTTGTCTCAGTCTACACCCAGACTTGACATAAAGCAGAAATTAGTCTGAAATACATGTATATGCACTGCGGGTATTAGGTGTGTGAGAGGATGATAAATGGCTTAAACAGTGTGGGGAGGGAAGCCATTTTGAAGGAATTTTCCATATTTAATGTTTCTATTGAGATGGAAAGGGGGCTAGTAGATTAGTGTGAGTCCAGCTTTATTGTGAAGATATTTATTGAGCGAGATACATGTACAGCATTTATTGCTTAAAACAAATGAAAGAAGTTCAATACAAGTGCGATTGGTTTAAAACAAACTCTTGACAGCCTGTTGAAGAAGCCCATGGACTTTTCAGATTTCCCCTCCATCTGAATTGCGCTGATAAAAACGAGAACAGTCAGACATAATTGCCCGTATTAGACAAAGAAACACATCTCTTGAGGCTAGTCATTCAGCTACATAATAAACACATTCCGTGTGCATTACCAAATAAACAATTGTTCTACATTGCATATCCTCTGTGGTAAAGCCAATGGACCAACTTGTTTATTTAGTTTCTTCAGAGGCTGGACCAAATGCAAACCTAACATTTACACTTCACCCATCAATATTGTAAAATGTCACCCACCAATTTGTGTGTCTCGTGCAACACCCAGGCAAACATTGCAGGGCATTCATACCGGTTAAAGAGAGATTGATTCTCATTTAAATGGAAATGAAATGCTCTGAGTTGCCTTTTCATTTTTTTTTTATCCATTCGTGGAAACGGAAACGCCTTTTCTTTGTGTTAGAAACCAACAATACATTCTATCGTTAGACAACACACAAAATGATGCAATACTATGTCTCATGTTGTCATGTAAGGATTTAGTATGTCATAACTGGAACCAAAATGAATATTAAAAATATGAATTTGTGAAATTTTAAGTAAAATATCAGTGCTACCACTCATAAAAATGTCAAAGTACAAGGTAAATGTGAATTCAAGCTTCTAATAAGTTTATTGAATAATTGATGTTGTCACGATCCTCGGTGCTGACAGGAGCCGGAGACCGTGGTGTACATAAAACAAGACTTTACTAATAAAACAATGACGATAACTCACACAGAAACTCGGGACCACTCGGAAACATGACACATGAAGACGCAGGGGTGACGACAAAAACCGACAAGGAGCACTGAGACAGGCGAAACTTAAATACAAATGGAAACGAGGTACAATGAACAACAGGTGAGACATGAACCACGTGACTACACACATGACCGGAAACACAGGAACAGGGGAACATGGGAAACGTAGTCCGTGAGTGACACGCAACATAGAGACAACGAAGATACGTTGGTGACGAGCAGACAGACTCGTCACAGATGTGTCTTTCTGAAGAAGGGGGAAAAAAGCTAATTTTTGTGCGGTAATGCCAAAAAACTGCAAGGTTGATTAGACTTAACTTGTTATTTTATAAATCCTAACATGCTAATAACCAATAAATTATTGTTCTTGTTTTTTTGTCTTTTTATTTACCAATTTAGAAAAAACATTTTGACATTTTATCCAATGTCACTCAAGCATTAGACGAACTTTCCCGAAAATCATTCCCGAAAATCAAACTCAAAACCTTGATAACACAAGCTCAACCAATATCAATGCTGAATCAAAAATATAATTAATTTGTAATATATTTGTCCCCTGTATATATGTGTGTGTGTGCGTGTGTGTGTACACATGTAATACTCATATTTTTTGTTTTGGACTATGGCCAATGAGGTAATCTGCATCCAGAAAGTGAATCGATATTTTACTGAACAATTGGGTTAAATGGGGATTTTTCTGAAGGCCATTAACACGAAGCAAAAATTGCCACTCAATTTGATAATTTCCAGCTTAGAGGACAGAGGTCTCTGACAGGGAACTGGTTCTGTTCTTCCAGATCAATAATGCAGACCCCAAATTGAAATGCACTCAGGCTGAACTACAAAATTAGTTTGTAATCTAATGTCAGGTGGGTACAAGCTCCAACTCCCCGTCTTCCCCCAACCCTCAAAATAGAGTGTGCACAAACGGTCATGAAAGCAAAAATTGAACAAGGTCTTTCTGTCACCACTCAGCTGGTCTTACCCGCTCAATATGGGAAGGAAGGAAGAGTGATTAAATATCAACACATCCGCAAAAGGAAACACCATTTCATGCACTTGCCCTCAGCCTCTGAGCTCTCTTCTTCACTGTCATATTGTCAAATTCTCATTTTAATAACCTGGTTCAAGGAATATTGGAGCTCTATGACCCTGTAAGGGTATTTTTTTCTTACCGCACCAACATGCCCTGAAGTTGTTTTCATATTATCCTATATCCCTGATTAGTTTATGTAAAAATTGCATGTTATGACAGATAAGACGTTGCCATGTCGGTATCTCAATGTCAATGTCATCTCAATAGTGTCATTAAGCTCTATGTTTGCTCACGGTTTGTAGGGAAAATCTTCCGATGTATGACTAATTAAGTTTGTCGGGTTAACTGTACCAACATTTCCAAGAATTCTCAAAGCTGAGAAAATGACTGTTGCTTTGTAAATCAATGATGAATGATTATTGCACAATTATATCTATGCATTTTTCAGACACTTTTTGTCAAGGAAACACCCAGCTCAGACTCCAACCATTCACTAGCGCTTTAAATAATCACCTGTTTCCAATCACTCTAATCACGTCCGCTTATATGGACATACCTTCCTTAATCAACTTAATAGTTTCTCTTGAAGAGACGAAGAGCTCTTCTTGAAGAGTTCTCTTGAAGAACATAATTTTCTAATAATTGAGGTACAGGAAAGCAAGTAGAACACTTAATAGTTTAAATTCTACTTTGCTTTTTAAAGGTATTGTCAATTAATTGTGCTCATTTAAGTCTGGTCAGCTTGTTTATCTCTTGTAGGTTCATTGACCAGTGGACTGTGAAGCCCAGCAGGATAATTCCTTACTGTCCATCCAATAGAGAAGAAACAAACTTTTATTCCCGTCTTTTTTTATTCACTTAAATCGGACAACTCACAGAAGTTGCTGAGATGGAACTGATGTGAGCATCATCTGGAGAGGCCAGTTAAGACAGTCTTGGCTCACTTCACACTGTCTGCTTGTGCAGGGAGTCATGTTGTCAAGGTCCTGCAAGACAGTTCTATTTTCTTTCCCGAGAGTGAGTTTCAACAGTGACCCATGTCTAAACTTTTCATGTCAGCGTAGGATCATTGGACTTACCTGATTGTGAAATATGACAAAGGTGATTGCGGAAAAATGTCTTGGGATAAGACAGTTTCAGAGTGAAATGAAGACTAGTGCCTCCTCTTGATTTAATTCTGTATTATTTTATTCCGGTTTCTTTTAATATCAAACTTCCATCACTTTTTGATTCTGATTTAAATCTCTCTATTTAAATTGAGCTTAGACAATAAGCCACGTAGCATTTCATTTGACAGGAAGCACATGCAAAGCATCCAAGAGACCATTCTTGTGTATAAACATATAAAATTAGTTTAGTTTTATGTTTTAACATTCCATTCAGAGACATTAAAAGAGATTTTTACAGTAATGCAGTGCTGCAGCTCGTTCTAGAGCACTAATGACTACATTATCATCCCATATATGCCCATCACACATCAGGCTCCACAATAATTAGAGCTTGGGTCATTAGAGTAATTAAATGAAAGATTGGCTTCCTTATACAGTTTGACTTTACTGACGCGGTAGACATTCCTAATTTTTTTACACTCTCAATTTCGAATTGGTCAGTGTGTTCATATCCTATTAACTAATCTAATTAAATCCCATAAGAGAGAGATTTCTCTTCATGCTTGTTGTCAACAAAGTTAATTAGCTACTTATTGAGTCAAACTCAAGATCGTGTCACTGAACAGAGAACAACAAAGACGATATGTCATGTATTCATTTTAAGTTCCTCTCAAATCTATAGAGACTAATTTAATGTATCCATTCATCTGGTAGTTATGACTTTGTCTTAACTGAAATTGACTCGGATGCGCAAAATAGATGTCAATGTACGTTAGATTCTGCAGACAATGTCGTTACAAATTCTATATTTGGCAACAATTATACTGTTAATATGTTTTGTTATACTTTAAATGGACATATATACACATATATTTTGTATAATACATATGATTGAGAAATGTCAATTACACACACACACCCACACACACACACACTCATATACGTGCTGTATATATATATATATTCAATATTCAATATACATGGTTTTATATTTAATGGTTTAAACATAAATTATATATTTTATGTATATTTGCTAAGATTAAATTTGTTTGTGTGTGTGTGTGTGTGTGTGTGTGTGTGTGTATTGAAAGTGGGACAATGACAAAATGGTGAACATATACGATAAGACTTTTAGTATATCATTAGCATAATAGTAAACATGTTTCTTTCATAATATTTGTTACCATTGAAATTTGGGAAATTCGGCACTGAACATTCATATATTCACAGATTAATATTTCAAGCAAAGCTGCCTGCACAAAGACTCTGTAGCATCTACCATGTAATGCATATGTTAAAAATGTATATTCCTTTTTCGGCTGGTGTAAAAAATGTATGTTATTGTTCAATCAATCTTTAATATTCTTTGAGTTCAGGAGGAATACATTATTGGTTCCATGAGATTCAATCTCTTTCTCTTCTCTTTCTCTCTCTAAATATATCTACCTCAGTGTCGTCTACTGAGTTTAGATAGATCGCTGTCATAATAGAATTGGCTCCCTGGAAAAATCTGTACTTGGATGTATTTATTTGCTCTACTTCCACGTCACCTAACAGTATTTGTATGTGTATTTATTGTGGCAGCCTGCCACTATTCACTTGCTTTTCATTTATCAAGTGGCCCACAACACAGACTCCACTAAACATTCTATCTCTTCATATAGATCTGGGGGTCTGGGAATCTTATGAGTTGTGTGGTTTACAAGGAACGAGCAGACCAAGCAAAAAAAAAAAAACGTCTGCATGTGAGGATGCTGAAATGGCATGCATTTTTTTGTAATAAACACTTTTTTGATGTATTTTAAGCTTAAGAATATTGGGAATCTCTGTCAGGCAATAATGCAAGTTTCATCCAAACCTCTGGCTATCATCAAATCAACCAGAAACCTCGGTTCAGAATTGAAAAGCAGCCTGTGTTAAGTGTGAGCTTCCATCATGGTGATATTATAGCTTGACAAAATTTATGATCTGTGTTTGCTATGCTGAATTAATAATTTACAGCTTAACACCTACTTGACATATGCGGCTTGGTTGTTGTGCGTGTCTGAGGGTTAAATTGATCAGATCATTACAGAATGTTCTCTACAATGTTCCAAATAATAGCAGCACAGCAGTGTATTAGCGGCTGGCTGGAGCTAAATCTGTTATACGAATGTGAGAATTGCTTATTGGATGATTCCTGAACCAAATCCAATGAGCTTTAGAGTCAATCGTTTTTATTTGTCAATTGTGGATAAGTGATGTCAAATGTTCTCTTCGGTGTAGACACTGAACGAGTCAGTGTAGCACAGTCGGAGGATGCTCCGTGTCCTCCGACCCCTGTTTTATTATGAAAGGGCAAACCAGAAGCTGTTTCCTGAACGATGGTTCTGGATGATCTTTTTATGTTTCTGTTGTGCTTCATAGTTCACTGAGTCTTATCACTCTGAGGGTGAAAGACAGCAGCACGGGGTGGACGGGGTCACTGTAGCGATGAAGGGTGCAAGCACAGACCTTCACCTTTTTTATCGTCCATAGCTGTTTTTGATATTATCCTTTCTTTGCCAATGAACTGTTCCTGGGTTTAGTAGGATTCAAGTTGCATTGTGAAGTTTGACATTTGCATTTGATGATGTGAGTGATCTTGATCTCAGTAAAAAATTGCTTTGCGTTGGTCTTCAGTCTAATAATGCATTCCTTGTAGTAACTTATTCGCCACCTTTTCATTTATTCTGTTGTTTAAAATGTTGCTTAAAGCGATACGCTTCAATTTGCAATGTAAAGAAAATAAGTTGAGAGCAATCTCCCTTTTTAATTTAAACTTTTGAACAACTGAGCAAAGTTAATGGAGGCTGTTGCAACCGCCTTCAGCGTAATTGCGCTATTTATGAGTGAAAACACTGTTTAAATCTCTGCCTTTTCTGATGCAAATCAGACAGTCGTTAATTATGTAGTGACCGTTCCTTATTTTAATGATAGCCCATAATTTCACAGATCAATGAGCATTACTTAGCTGTAAAAAAGAGCAGAAAAGGTATCAAAGCCAGATTTAATATTTTTCACATATGGTTGAGCAAGGACAAAGCCTTTATACCTGCGATGTTTATGTGTGTGTGTGTGTGTGTGTGTGTGTGTGTGTGTGTGTGTGCGCGCTCATGCGTACGTGTGTGTGTGTGTGTGTGTGACTGCCTATGCCAGTACATGTTCGTGTCCATATTTTCATAGTGTAAATAAACATATGCACATTTTGTTTCTCGTTTGTGCTCTCTCTCTCTCTCTCTGTCTATATAAATATATATAAAATTGTCTATATAACTGTATGCGTTTGTTAATTTTTCATTCAATGCAAATAGATAACAAAGCATCTTTGTACTGTATAATGGTCAAATAAATCAATTGGGTGGGGTGACATGTTTGTTTGAGATTACTTTACATATTAATAATTGAGCTACCATTTCCAAGAAAACCTTTTGATGGGTCATATTTTCACTATGGTGGTTTAAGCCCTGAAGATGAATTACACTACAAGATCCTTTAAAACTGATTCTTTTGGACAAGGACAATGAAACCCTTGATTCATTATGTCACTTCTTAGAAAGTCACTCAATACCTTGGCAAAAATATTTTCTAGAAAATAACATGAACGTAATCTTTGTCCTCAAGACAAAATGAAATGATTCATAGTATGACATCGATTTTCTCTTTTAGCTCACCATCTTTATAAAATGTGTCCTGAAGAGAGCCACCACAATAAGTCATAATAAATGCCAACATTTATTATAACATTGTGAAATGATGCCTGCCAACTTCTACAGATATCAGTAGTCTGAGGCTCAATACTCATAAGTTGACTTACCAAAGTCAATTTCAAATGGCTTTAAAATGTTGGCTGTAAGGCCCGCGTTGCATATAGTGATGTGTCGTTCTTGAACGATTCGTTCAAAATGAACAAATCTTTCATATGACTTGGAACGAACTAGTGTCCTCAGTGAATGATTTGTGAACGATAGTATCAAGCAGCATTACTCCAATTTGTTCGTGATTGGATCGTTCATTTCGCATGCTCTGTAGCGAGCAGCAGAAGTTAGTACGTTCGTGACTTATTCAAACGGATCACTCGTTCTTTGTTCTTTCGTGTCACGTGACCGCAATCAAGCTATTAAAGCAAAGATGACCGGGTAGACGCAGGACGTAGATCAAGTTTTGCTTTGGATTGACATGTATTGAATAGTTTTGTGGCAATTTATGTATTATTTGTTGTCCGCTGAAGCAAACCAGGTTGTCTTTTGTGCATATTGTTTTAGAGTCACTTTTACAGCATTGCCTGCTGGAAATGAACAAATGACTCGAAATGAATAGTTCACTTTACTGTTTGAGAATTAAAGATACAAATCAGTTAAAAGAATTGAACTTCCCATCACTAGTTGCATAGCAGTGTCAACTAACAGAATGGTGCGCGAGTGTGAGTTTTCCACATGGAGTTTTCCCAATTTTGGGCATAGGTTATCTCTGAGTTCTACTGTTTCAACAACAGATATCCTGTTCTTCCAGTACACATCTATGGTATTCCAAAAAGCACAAACAACAGAGAGAAACCTATCCCCACCCGAAGGCACAAAGACAAATCTCCTTGTCCAGTGCAATATCTGTGGCAGTTGTGTTGGGAAGCTGTAGGCAAGTCTACTTCTATATGCCGACTTTCTCCAAGAACTCCAGAATGGAAGAGGATCCTATCATTTTCATGGAGTTGTGTTCCAAATACTAGACTAAGCACTAATACTAGTAAGCCCAACTAATTCTAGCCTGGAACAGCTCAACCCAAGTCTGTGCTTATTCACTTAACAAGGGGATGTCTCCTTACCTAGATTTGCTGCCAATGGTTTGAGTTGCTGTAATATTCCTACAATTGCCGTCCAGTTTGCAATGTATCACTAAACGTATGCCCTTTACTGTGGGTTGTGAGTCTACTAGATTGTGGGTTCAGGCTTCTATTTTGGGCTAAGACTATCCTTGTCATATGAGCAATAGTTAAGAGTTTATTCACCCACGTGCCCCAACCCCAGAACTAGCTCCAGATTGGAGCCCCACCAATTTGAGCAATTCCTCTGTGATTTAATTTATTATGATGCCTTTAAACAGCTCATCACCTAAGACTTGTTTATCTTAAGAGACAAACTACAATTTAACCCCTGAAAATAGAGCTTCTATGTGGTCCAGCAATAATGGAGTTGGACTTACCACCACGGCGTTGTAGGTCCAGATTCCAGTATAAAATGATAAAAAAATACTCAAGGTCTTCAAAAAAGGGCATTGCTTTTATCAAGCACCGTGCAAGGAGTTTTGTATAGAGAATCCATCAATATTGGCAGGTGAATGTTAGATATGCATGTTTATACTGTAGACAAGTTTTTGGTGGCCTGTCTGTCTACAGTTCTAAAAAAACACAATGCACAGACAACAAATTCCAACAATCCAAATTTTTTATGTTTAGTTAATTTTAGTTGAGTTGAAATCAGTAACAACATAATTTCGTTCTCAGAAGACCAATGCTCCATTGCCTTAGGGCTTACTCACACTAGGTACTCTGGTCCGTGCCTGGGCACCAAAGCACGGTTGGTTAGACAGTGTGAGTGCGGTTGGAAGAGGTGTGCTCGGGCACGGCCCGCAGGACTGGGCTCGTGGTGTGAGTGTGGGAGTGCCCGTGCACGGACCAGGGGGCGTGACGTCACGTTTCAGACGCTCCAAAACGGGAAAATACGAGCAGCACGTTTATGTGCAACAAAAGCGAGCGCAGCACAAGCAAAAGCTCTCCACATCTCGTGCTGGTTCTCTCTCTCTCTCTCTCTCTCTGAAACACGCGCGCGCACACACACACACACACACACACACACACACACACACCGGTTTGTGTGTGTGTGTGTGTGTGTGTGTGTGTGCCGCGCTGCTAACAAGTGATTTGCGAGGCTGTGAAGCTCCGCACACCAAACGATTTAAAATGATAAACTACAAACTCACCAGTGACAGAATCAATGCTTCAGTGAAAGCGCCGCTCTTCCTGTTTTATAGTGAAACCGTTGCACCATAATAATGAATGTTTTGTCCCCATCTATATGCTTAATAACATACATTTAGACTCATTTGGATTCCAAGAAAACGCACGAACCTGTTTTGATTTCGTTCGTATTTTTACTAACTTTTCCAACATTATATCAGTGACAAAGTATGATGAAAACTTACTACATCTACCGGTAAATACTAGTATTACTTAATACATCGCAGCATAAGCGTCCTTATTTCTGGTCCTTCTTCCGTCTCTTCAGCGTCGGCTTCTTTAATAAATGGATCACATGATGGATTCAGAACGACTTGTTTATTTCCACACAACGCGCAGCATTTACAGTCAGCTTTTCCGGGAGACTCGCACCTGACTCTCGTTATTTCTCGTTACTCCAAGTTCGCCTTAAAGGGACAGGGACTTTTTTCCCACAATTATTTTAAATTAATATTTCAAGTAAAATTATAATGCCAATCACAAATTAAACAGTAAAATAAATCAACAATAACTTAAAATAGATTTATACTAAATTAAATAAATAATGTGGTCACACCCACTGGGTGTACCACAAAAGCATGATGAAAACCTACGCCATTTACCGGCAACTACTAGACAAAAGCATGCTGCGGCACCAACGCAAAATGCAGTGTGAGTACCCGGCCAGCGGGGGAGTAGGGAGGGGGGACAATCGTACTGAAGCACGGACCGCCCAGTGTGAGTACACCCTTAATTTCTGAATTTGGCAGCTTCCAGGTATTGGCCACATTTTCCCACATTTTCTTGTTCTTCTATCCTGAGGTCATGTCAAGAAAGACTGATGAGTCTGGTCGTACGGCAAAATTATCCAGATTTCTAGATCCTAGACCAACAATAGATAAAACCTCATCCATGTTTTGAGTTTCCAAATTCACAGAACTTGATTTGGAATAAATGTCATTGACACACGTTTTTCCGGCAATATAATCTACTCAACAGCAGACGCAATTTTTAATGGTTGATGTGTGAAATGTAAGTATCACACGCTGCTGTAATGTCATGAAGCTGGGTATCAGTCTCTTTGCACTACACTTGTTACCCACTCTAAGACAAAATACCAGAAAACAGCTGCTGCGTTTAGAAATTCGAAAAGTAAAAAAATACAACGCTAGATAGAAACAGTAAATATATTTGACTCTCCAATGTCATTCTCCAATGTAGTTTGTTTGCTGTTCTCCAAATGTGAAATTTCTTTATCAAACTCAATTTTAGCGTCATTAATTTGTTCATACCTAGAAGCACAAGGTACCAAATATAAAATAAAAATAGTTGTAGAATAGAACTACACAGAATTACATAGAATGTAATTAACGTACAATTTATTTAAAATGCTTGAATGTGAATGTTAATGCTGATGTATACAAGTATGTACTATATATATTTAAGAAAATAACTTATCGTACCCAAATGAGAGAATTAGTGAAGAAAATTAACTGAAGTCATTTACAAACGCAAAAGCCAAAAATGAGGGTCAGGACGTTGGTTACACCTTTGTCAATGCTACTTGTTAATGCTCTGATAGTTTAATCCCCGTAGCTTTTCAAACTTTGCTCTGGTGTTTGGGTTCTATCCATTACTCTGACACCTCATTTCTTTCTTCAAGTGACCTAGAAAGTGGAGAAAGTGGTGGTGCATACCTAGCCTCTGCACTTTTAGGAAGGTGCCACCTGTGATGTGACTTACCCCTTCACTTCAGGGGCATTCTGCTTAGTGGCTGCCTTGGTTATTGATGAGAGTCAAACGCTATTTGAATCTCAGAGCCATGCAACTAGGACAAATGTTCAACTGATGATAAAGTGAAACAGCTCTCTTGCCTAGCAAGACAAGGTCTGATACACAGGTGAAATTATGCACAATCCACTTTATAACAAATACATAAAAAATGTAATAATAAAATAGATCAATTGGTTCAATCAACTGCTGTTGTTGTACTTAGTATTGAATTAAATACCCTAAAAATAAAGAAAGTAACATTTCTAACCTATTAAAGCTAGTTTTACTTTTACACTAAATAATTGGTTCAACTTGTATCACCAGTCTTGTGTGTGAATGAGCAGAAGTGAATAAATTACTGCTATTAGTTGTCCTAATTTCAATGTGTCCCACCGAATATCATTACTGTAGTATTCATACTGTAATGCTATTTATTAATATTGTTAATGAAACCTGCAATAAAGTGTTATGCTATAGAAGGTCAAGGAACCAGAAATTCTCATATCACAAGCAATTACTGAGCAAGCCTCAGGCTCTAGTGTGAAGTGATAATGAGAGTTTGCTTTGTCGAGGTGAAGGTTGAGGGTCAAGTCCTCGGGTGTTAGATGTAATGTCTCTGGCTGAACTGGTCTAGCATCTGATTACCTGCATGTGCTTTTTGAGGCAGCTGATCTGAAAAGAAGGAACTTTGAAAGCCTCCATTCTGAAGACATTGTTTTCACAATTAGTCAAATGGTGTTGAGAAAATGGAATTGCAAGAAACTATGAGAATATCAGATGTAATAAGAGACTTATTGGCTGTTACTTGGTCAATTACGTACAAACACTGTACTACTATTTCTTAAAAAGGAGTAATTGTACAAATATTTATGTAATGATACAAATAATTGACTCGACACATATTCACTGAGACAGAAATGTTATCCCCCATACACTCTAAATGTGCATATTTAAAACCTTTTTTAATTTTTATTATAGAAGGAAAGTTGATTGAACAGCACGGCCTAGTGGTTTGGTTTCTTAAACCTCCCTTCTTTGGATCTTAGTTTATTGTAGGTAGCAGTAGGCAATACCCCATTTAAGGCCAGTGAGACTACAAATCTCATTCTAACATTCTAACAAAAAACAGCCCTGTTAATAGCTTTGTATTCAGTGAAAAGGGTCTCAGAGTTTAGTTTTAGGGTCTGGGCAGAGGTTTGTCCTTCCTCGAAGGTAGACCCTGTCAATGATTGCTTTAAATGCTATGTCTAAACAGAGACCCATTCATTGGTTCATTAATGTGATCTTCACCACAACCAGCAGGTTCCTCTTGGGTAGTTGCAAGACAAGTTGTCTCGCGATTTATGCGGAGAACCTGGCTGGACTAGACCCAACAACCCAACACGTTTTACAACCTCGGGGCAGACCTATTATCTACTCTGATCTTTTCCCAAGTGGAAACAGATAATGCTGAAAAGGCAAACACCTGTGTTAGTGTGTACATGCAGGGGTTATTGTACAAATTGCCGTCATTTCCTCTTGGGTGCACACTGCCCTAGTACGCTCAACAACACGAAGAACTACAAATTTCCCATTCGTACAAGCCTCTATTTCCTCTTTTGGTGAAGAAGCAAGTTTGTTTCTTCAGCGCTGTGGTAAAACCCAGAACCAGGAATGCTCCCTTGCTTTGAGTCATCTCATAGTCAAGAGGGCTTCCCTTTCAAACTCTTGAGTGTGCTAGCTTACATTTTACACATTCTATATAGAGGTTGAGATATATGAGATATATGGTAGTTTCTCTAAGATTCGAAGGTTCAAGGTTCTTTCGTAGTTCTGGTAAAGTTTGAATTTTGTGCTTACTCTGTCACAGTGCAGTGGAAGATTGGTATTCTGGTTGTTAGGATGCTTTGGAATTCAACTCGCAGCTGATTCAGTTTTCAAATGCTTCTGGCTGATTTGCATGAAACTGGATACATTTCAACCGCAGCATTAACATCAACTAAGTGAATTAGGCTCACTGGGTGTTCCTCCACAGTCACTACTCGACACAACGTTTTCTTCCCAGAGGGAACAGAAGTTACGTACATAACATGCTATGCTTACGCTTATGTGGGTTTTTAGGTTCAGCTTCAGATATTGTCAACGCCAAAAATGTTTGAAAGATGTTGTGATCTCAAAACTCTTTAAACCAAAATGTTTTACATTTCTTTAGTGTCAAACATTTATCAAACTTCATATTCTCCTAATAGTCATACTCTACAAGCTTTGTTGTTGCCAATTGGATTTAGCAACAGGAAACATCTATTTCCTACTTGTGGTGTTTTTTTGTGAGTGGTTTTATAGCATTATCCAAATGTATAAGGATTAATAAAACAATAAAAGATGATATCAAGCAAAGTAATCGTGTGCTCAAGCAAAGTAATCATTAAAATATATTGTAAAAGTTAAAGTAAACTTTTGCCAGGTAGAAGAAACAATTGGCATTTTTTTTTATCTTTGCAGTATGTTTTGTAGGAAAGATTCTGAAGAATGTTTTGAGAAGTTATATAACATAAAATATACTTTATAGTTATCTCTTTGTAGTATGTAATCACTAAAAATGGGTAATTCATAATAGCTGTGATTAATTTTCAATAAGTCTGCCAAAGTGATATAAAGTTTCAAAATTATACACACTTACAGAAAGTCATAATTCTGTTATGAAATCGATCGAAGCATCCCTGGCATCTTTGTGGACACAGAGCCAGTAAAAGGAGTCACATGTGTGACTTGTGTTTTCAAATATCTGAGATATGAAGCCTTTTCATCTCAAGGCCACAACCTTATCCATAATTGAGACATTTAGGTAACATTATGGTACCTTCTGGCCGCCTGCTTAGTTATCTTCAGCAGTATGAGTCCTTCAGTCAAAATGAAGGAAATCTCCCTTGTTTTTGTGGACCAGGGTGTGCTTGTATCAGTAATCAATCAAGTTTTTTTGGGCAGCAACATGGTACAAAAACAAACTTGAATTTGCTTGTTTCATTGTATTGTATCATATCAAAACCCAAAGTGTACATTTTGACATAAGATGTCTTATTCTCAAAAGTGTGACTGACGGCATGTCTAAATTTATGTGCTATTTATATGTATATATATATATAAATTAGGTTGAGTTTTCAACACGAAAATGTCTTTATTATTCTGCCACCCTGAAAACTTTCAGAAAGGTTTGAGGCCCGGTCAAGTAAACCGAAAACATTGGGGTAAATTGGAGTTTGACAAATTGCCTGTAGAGTGTCTTTGTGTCTCGTAATGCAACTGGTTTATAATCTAGTGTATGTCCTGCCTTCCTACCCATAGTGTCTAGGATTGGCTCCAGCTCCTGTGACCCACAAATGGAAAAGCTGTCAATAAGTTAATGAATGCATCAATATATTAAAATAGCTAAACAAAACATACAAACACAGCAAAATGACAAGCAATAGATATTTTATTGTATTGTTATTAAACTGAAATACATTCACTTATTTTTGTAATCGTTGAAGCTGTATATGTTTTTGTAATATGTTGAAGGCATGTTGTTTACTTTTTATGCCTCTGTTTTGAAGTGCAACATGTCACTTCTAATATGGCGTAGACTGAGTTGGAGTGATTTTACCTATCAACAAACTCATCTATAAAGCTCCAAACAGTCTTCAAAGGCTCCCAGCTGCCTTAGTCGGACTTGATAAATGAAGTTGCCAAGCTGTGCATCAGCAGGCCTCAGGCGAACTGACCTATCAACCGTCTTCCTCAGACTATTACTTTTTGGTCTATCTAAAGATACATATAAAGACATTTAAACCAGTAATTCTTCCATAAAAAACAATGAAAACCGTTTGTTTGCTAAATGTTGCTGTTGAATATTTCTGTTACAATGAGATATTGTCTACGTTTTTGTTAGATTGATAATGATTTACAATAGATATTAGATAGATGTTGTCATGGTTGTTGTTGTTGTTGTAGGGTTACTATCCGACTCCTTTTTAGGAAAAGGAGACAGTTGTGCTGTCTAATCAGTTAGAGCCCAGACATCCTTAGAGTGGAGGGGATTTTTTTTTTAAGCGCTGTATTTACTCCCGTGGGGCAATTATTAGGACCACGATCTACCACAAGAGCAGTGATCATTTTGTCATGTGGGTTAGTGTCTTGCCCAAGAACACTCAGTTGCAGAACCAGCTGTAGGGGGATTTGAACCAGCAACCTCTTGGACACGAGTCCATAGCCCCTACGACTGGACAAAACCCTACCACTGTCTAATCTCTCTTGGAGAAAAACGGAATTGCTTGAGGAAAATTGTTCCAATTGTGTCCAATTCACTTGCCTGACAAGGAGGTTCAATAGGTCTGACTGTGGGTACCTTTTTATTTTTTGGTGCAACAAAGAGAACCTGATGCTCAACATGCCTGATTTTGCAAATTTGAAATCAGCCTGATGGAATGAAAGAAAACCTTCGATGGTGGAAAGACCGGAGATGGACCAAATCCATCCATCCTTTCTCTCTATTTCTGGGTCACAGAGATCTGACGCCTATCTGATCAACTCTGGGCCTGAGGGCCTATGCCAGTGGAACGACTTTGGTCAATCACAGATACATAGATCTCTTTGCATCCTAAGGTGTCTCATATTTTGCTCCCTGCTGCAAATTAAGTCACCACGGGTCCTTGTCTCAAGATGGTATTTGCCACCGTGCCTGGATAGTAGACTATTCCCTGAACCCGGAGTTGCCTCACCAGTTGTGACAGGCGAGTTGAGACATACTATGGGAGTGAATACCACCTTGAAAGTTTGGCCACTATTGCTGGACTGTCTGACCTGACAAGAACATGTTTGTCCTAAATCCACAGCCAGACCACATCAAGGCAAGCAGAACTATTAGGGGCTTGCAAAAGTTGATAGTCCAGACAGAGAAAAAGATTTGTTGAACAGGGATGAGCATCTTCTCCCGAGTAGTACTACTAAAATGAAACCTCAATCAGTCTAGGTGTCTGAGCACGACCTGAATTTGGAGAGGGTTAGTGTCACCCAATCGTGAGTAGAACTGGATTTTTGTAAGCTTTGTAGTTTCATGGGTGTGAGTGGAATACTATTGATTTATTTTTTTTTAGACGTGAATATATAAAAAAAATATGTATATATATTATATATATATATATACTTAATACATTTAAAAAATATAATTATATATATATATATATATATATATATATATAAATAATTTATATATATATATATATATATATATATATATATATATATATATATAATACACACATAACTCATAACAACATGCATTGATGGGGGTTTAGTCTTTATTCGGCCATTATTCACTATGTCAGGGTCTCAAATGGTCTTGAGTGTCATGTGTCCTGTGCTCCCACTCTTCGCCTGTTTTCAATATAATAGCATGTAGGAACACCCTAAGAAGAAAGAAATATACAATTACTTCATGTAACATAAACTGAAACCTTACCCTGCTGTCTAAGTCAAAGGTTGGCAGTGTTCTGGGGAAGACTTGCATGTTTGTTCAATAAAAATGGCTGTTTCATTATTTTGTTGTTTTTCATCATTATGCATTGGTTTATATTTCTACATTTTTGGCAGCAAATATGGGAAAAATAGCAGAGTGCCAACTGCGGATGTGGGTCTTTAATATGAGTTGGACGTTTGTGTGGTGGTGAATTGATTCAGGAAGTTCATGCATGAGCAAAAGTTGCTTCCATTTCCAAACCAAGTCAGGCCTAAAACTGTCTCACAGTTGAGCAACATCTGCATTCTACTGTGGAATAAAAGACAAATTGATTTTATCTTTTCTAGCCTGTCAGCAGTGTGACAGAACATAATAAAACACAACACAGCTACTGACTCCACAGGGTGTCTGGTGCTCCACCTAATTCCTCTCTCTATAGTCACCTTAGACATCCATCATTGTGTTGTGAACACGAGTTAAGTTGCTTGCAAGGACCTTTATCCGCTTTATATTGGAGTGCTGATGACTCTATCACTTGAGAAAAGATTATAAAGATGCTCAAATAAATATAGACGCGTCTGATTCCCTCTAGCGCCGACTGATCTGATCTTCTCAAATTGATAAAACAGAATACATTGCATCAAAGCTGACGGCACTGCATGTGTCAACTGGAAATGTTTCTTGCGTCAGAAATTCATTAGGGCATACATTCTTTTGCATTAGAAGGGTTATTTTTTTTGGTCATGTAATGATATTTCCTTTGCATGATAAGATGTCATTGAAGTTTATGGCTGATTCGGATGTTATGTAATAATATTTTTTACACTTACATATAAACTATATGTTGGGAATGAGTGATGATCAAAACGATCAGCCTGAAATGAGCTCAATCACATTAGAACAATGGTGTGTTTCCTTGCTTATGATAAACAGAATTGATTAGATCTCACAGTTTATGTATTATGTATGTGCTTAAATAACAAATGATTTGTATATTACCATATTGTTTTAGCTTCAAACCAGGACATACTTTTGCAGTTGGCTGAAGTATATCCTTCATTTGGGTACGACGCTGTCACGGGATACTCTTTCAGTAAGAGGACAGTGTTTGCGGAGAGAAAAAACAAGTAATTTTCCCCAAGTAAACCTGAGCTAAACACAATAGGATGCAGGCCAGCCTTTATAACAATTCGATTTGTGATCGGTCTTCTGAGCAAGACAGTATGTAGGAGCATTACCGAAATCAAAGTGACCTACAGGTCTGAGGCGTTCATCTCCCGACAAAGGAAGCAAGCTTTAGTATGTAAGGGATGTAGGGATAAAGAAAGAGGCTTGCTGGCCATTCTCTCTCTTATTTTTAGCCTTTTATAAAGAGTCCTGCAATCTCTTGAATCAAATATTTGGCTAAAGTGAATATTGGATGAACAGGGGTACTTTTCATTTAAGTTAGACATTCTTTGTGGGTCTCAAGATCATTTATTGTGTGCACAATAACAGTGACCTACCTTGTCTGCTATATGTTTATACAGCCTTTTAAAAGTTACTTTTACACTTTTTGGTAAAGTAATGATATGTGCTTTGTAAAAGGAAAAGGGTAGGGGGAAGAAAATAAGATGGAAATGATAACTTTAAAACAATAACTTTTAATTTTTTTGATTGTCTACTCTATAGGGTTGAAAAAATTTATGAATTTCCACGCAAACAGTGTAGTCAAAGGTTTTAGGAACTGAATAATGGAATTGCAGACTTCCAATAATCTTCTGAAAAAGAAAAGTATATATTAGGTTTTTACTGCAGTTTTTTTTTCTATTATATATACAGTATACTCTATACACACCTGCCTTTTCAGAGGCTCTTTGTTTTACACATTATGTGTGCAAACTGTAAGAATGAAAATTATTAATTTCACAAAACTTTCTGCCATTCATATTTAGCTCCTGTTTATGTCTCAATTGTTTAAATCCTGTTTAAATGTCTCCTGTTTAAATGTGTCAAAAACATGCCTAGTATTGAGTACTTGAATAGAGAGGAATTAATTTTTTATATAAACATATATATATATATATATATATATATATATATATATATATATATACGAGAGAGAGAGAGAGAGAGAGAGAGAGAGAGAGAGAGAGTTTGTTTCTGTCAATGGTCAGTGTCATATAAAGTGCTCGAAATAGCCCTTTATTGCTTCATAAATGTTTAATGATTCTCCTTTTCTAAACTGATCAGTAAGACGTTTATTTCAGCTTCATAGGCTGAAACAGCTGAAACTTTTAAAAATATAAATTATTCTCTCATTGCTTCATAATATTGCTTGAGCTGTACCACAAAGTCTTTCTTAAAACCGTATGAGAAAGTTAATATCTCATTCACGGTCTTTCTGAAGGAATCCCTCCTCCCCTGAAATATTCCTTCAACTAGCTTTTGATGCTAGACAATGCACTTATACGTACTTGAATGCTAAATCCAAGCATTCCTTTAGTGCAATCAACTTGTCAAAGTCACATTCTGAACCTAGACTGGTTTGTGTTTTGGAAATGTGACAGGTTTGAGTTAAAGACAGACAGTTTAACAAGATTAATTCAGATTGGCTAAGTACTTAATCCCAAATCATGTAAGATTCATGACACTCATTGATATTTTAAAGAAGTTAGTATTAGAATTAGTATACTGTAAATGTGTGGTAGTATGTAGCACTACAGCTGATATGTTTGTTGTGGTTGTCTGCCAGTTTTTAGACCGGTTTGAGTGTTGAAGTACCGTCCCTCTCATTATGTAGTAAAGTAAGTATCGTGACTTGTCTTCCTGTCATATAATTAACTCCTTTTTAATTTTTTTTATGACCTGTCAATGACGAAAATATTTTGTTCAGATTGGTCTGTATAGATACATCCTGTGCAAGGTGTGTGCGAACTTGCGCGAGTCTGTGTGTTGTTTTAATTGAATGAATGCTGTGCTGTGTAATGTGTGCCACTTTAAATAAGTGTTTAAATACATAAATGTAATTAAATTAATTGTAAAAATACACATATAAACACTATTTAGCAGCTACTATTTCAGTTAGTTTTGTACAAAAAGGTAGGTAGGAAAAAGCATTCTTAACATTCGTACATGTTTTTGTGTACGTGTTTGAATCTGCCTGGCGACAGGGTGTTTCACTTCCTAAGGCCCAATAATGCCTGGATTTGCTTTGTCCAAAAGATGGTGCAACATATGTGTTGGAAATATGTTTTTGTAGACATATATAAATTGGCAAGGTTGTTCTGCAGATGCCTTTCTAATCCACCAAAATAATCAAACTAAACCTGACCTTGACCATTGCTCAGTACACAATATTAGTCACAGCTTTTGACATCATACACCTCACAATGCCTTTTTCAATATGTTCAGTAAAATGATTGTTGGGAAAAACTGTATTGTATAGGGGATACACAAATAACAACCAATTTTAAATCTCTGATGTAAATTAAATTGATGAAAATATCAAATTCTTAATAGATACACTGTAGCTGCTTTGAAGGTTTACCATTGCAAATTATTTGACAACAACACTCTATTTTATTTTTCTCAAATCATACAATAGTTATCCGTTTCAGTTTGTGAATGCATATTGAAAGGTGAACATAAATGTTAATAAGACTTTTTAAAAATAATAAAAAGTTAGGTAAAAAGGTAGATGCACAGAATATTATTTAGCAATTCTGTTAACAAGAAACCTTGAAATTAGTACTAACTTTTAATTTTAGTCAAAACTAGCTAAAATACTAGCAAATAATGTATTGATTCAATCTCTGCATGCTCATGTTCTACAGTAAATAATAGTAAAAACATAAACTTATACATTTACGTGTTTCTGTCTGTCAGTTTGTTTGTGTGTGTGTGTGTGTGTGTGTGTGTGTGTGTGTGTGTGTGTGTGTGTGTGTGTCCTTGTGGGAGTGGCCAACTATTGACAGAGTGACACACCTCAAAAACTGAGAATAAAAGCTTTATGACCTGTAGTTGCAGGCACATGTTTCTGATGAAATAATAACTAATTTTGAATGAGAATTTTCTCAGCGACTTTCAATATCATCATTTTAAATGTTTTGAAGATTTTAAAATGACCAAAAACACCAATGTTCGAATCAGTCTTCCATCCGTCTGCTTTGTCTGGCAGATTGCAATGATCATCCTGTTTGGTGTGTTCATTCGGTACAATGACGAGTCGGACAGCCACTGGACTGAAACACGGATACAGAACAATATTTCCTCGGATATGGAAAATGATTTTTACTACCGATATCCGAGTAAGTATCATTATTGTAATGATTTATCCGCTGGTTTACTATTGCACTCTGTTTAATTTCACAAATTTACAACATATTTTCATTCAATTTGGTTACATTTCTTAATAATACGGAGGGTTTTGAGGCTTAAATGTCATTATTCCATTTGCTTTTTTTTTTTGTAATATCAGGTTTTCAGGACGTGCATGTGATGATCTTTGTTGGTTTTGGATTTCTCATGACATTTCTGAAGCGGTATAGTTTTGGAGGAGTTGGCTTCAATTTCCTCATTGGAGCTTTCGGCATTCAGTGGGCTTTGTTGATGCAAGGCTGGTTTCATTCTCTTGACCAAGAAGACTGGAAGATCAAAATTGGGATTGAAAAGTAATTAATTATCTTGCCTGTAATATTGTGTGCAAAAGACCCCTTAAAATGCCCAATGTTTTAAACATCACACTAATGTTATTCAATTTTTTGCATTACTTTGACGCAATGTTAGGTATAAGAACATACATAACTCCCTCCAATTCTCTACAAAGCTAATCCACATTGTTCGGTTTTATTTCTATATTTTTGAAGATTTACCGTTGAATGTCTAAATGTATAACTGAATATACAATGCTTACTCCCCATCAGCCTCATAAATGCAGAGTTCTGTGTGGCCGGCTGCCTTATTGCGTATGGAGCTTGTCTTGGCAAGGTCAGTCCAGTCCAACTGATGGTCCTTACTCTGTTTGGAGTCACTCTGTATGCAGTCGAAGAATACATTATTCTCGACCTGCTTAATGTGAGTTCAAGCCCAGCTGGTTTATTTATACTTTTGCCACTTGTAATTTATGTTGAAACAGATGAGTATTGATTATTGCCTAGGCTAAAGATGCGGGTGGTTCCATGGTTATTCACACATTTGGCGCTTATTACGGCTTGACAATATCTTGGATTCTACATCGACCTTTGCTGTCTCAGTGCAAATCTCTGCAAGGATCGGTTTACCACTCGGATGTGTTTGCAATGATTGGTAAGGGGAGCGTTAATACTTATTCTGTTCAACAGAAGCTTCTACCCATCACTTTATCACTAAACTAAGAGCTTTCGTTTGCCTCACTAGGTACTCTGTTTCTTTGGATGTTCTGGCCCAGTTTCAATTCTGCCATTGCAGCACATGGAGACGGCCAGCTCAGGGCGGTTATAAATACATACCTTTCACTCGCTGCATCAGTTCTCACTACAGTTGCCATCTCAAGTCTCTCGCAGAAACATGGGAAGCTTGACATGGTAAAATGTCTCTTCTGGCTCTCTAAAAAGCATTAGTGAAATCTAGGTGGTTCTTCAGACTTGGTTTGTAATAAAGGCTTTGTGGTTTTATTTATCAGGTGCATATTCAGAACGCGACCCTCGCTGGTGGGGTTGCAATGGGAACGGCGTCCGAGTTTATGATTACACCCTACGGCTCTCTCATTGTGGGATTCTGTTCAGGCGTTGTTTCCACTTTCGGATATCTGTTTCTGACTGTACGTTTTCCGTTTTTCTCTCTTTTCTAAATAAAATTGTACCTATTGCGCACCTGAATTGAAGTTTAAGTAAAATGCATATTTGTTTAGTTATATACATTTCGAAAACTATCATAACTATGGGTACTTATAATTTACTGTATGTAATAAAATGGAATGGACTTTAATAATTTTGCCATTCGGATTTTTGAGCGCCCAGCTTTAATTCGTCTCCAAATATGTACCTATGTACTCAAATACTTTAATATTAAAATGGAACTTCTTGTTTTGCATTATTCATTTTAAATTGGATTTGTTTTCAGCCTTTTTTAGAAAAAACACTAAAAATACAGGACACTTGTGGAATCCACAACCTGCATGCGATGCCCGGACTCATTGGAGGAATCGTTGGAGCCATCACTGCAGCATCTGCTACTGAATCCGTTTATGGACAAGTGGGGTATGCGTCTTTTAGATCAAAAATTAAAATGTTATAACTGCACTTCACCTAGACATTTACTGTCATACTACTTGGTAAGACTTGTTAAGTATCTTGTTTTAAGATAAAACGTAACAGCATTGCACGAAAACAAAAGTGTAAATGGTGTAAATGTAATGTAGCCTCTTGTGCACGAGACACGATTGCAGCAGCTCATGAATGAAACAATTTTCTTTCTGTTTGGTTTACCGTCAGGCTGATTCGTACGTTCAACTTTGAAGGTGACCTTGCCAACCGGTCAGCCAGCGTTCAGGGTGGTTACCAGGCTGCTGGACTCTGTGTTGCAATAGCTTTTGGCCTTGGAGGAGGAGCCTTGGTTGGTGAGTGTGAAAACAGGTTAACCATAAAACGTGTCGCGCGCAAGTGTGTGTTTGCAAGTGTGTGGATTTAGCTTGCTGCAGTTTATTTTTGCAAACATTTCTAGGTGGCATACTAAAGTTGCCCATATGGGGAGATCCTTCAGATGCCAACTGTTTTGAAGACGAAGTTTACTGGGAGGTGAGAATTTACAACTTGATATGCCATTGTGCGTGTGTGTGTGTGTGTGTGTGTGTGGGTGTATGGTGTGTGTGTGTGTGTGTGTGTGCGTGTGTGTGCGTGCGTTCCGTGCAGGCGGGTTTATGTGTGTGTGTGTGTGTGTGTGTGTTTTTTTTGGAGTGCTTTATTTCACTACTTCAGATTAAACAACAATACAATTCTACATAGATTGCAAGAAAGCTATTTATGTCTAAAGCAATTAAAACAAAGGCACAGTTGTTTCCACATACGTATTTTTCCTTTTTTTCTCATTCCCAGGTTCCAGAAGAAGAGGAAAATGTGTCTATCTCTACATTCCCGAACATAAACAATGGAAGAAACATGCATGTAGACATGTAAGTGATCCAAAATCACAAATGATTGTTTTAACTGTACATATTTTTGTGATTTAAATGATTTAATTATTAAAATTGCTCTTTCTGCCTATCTCTCCTGTGCAGATATCAACGAAGTAATGTGTAGAAAAAACTCTTGGCGTCTTCACAGATGGATTACTGTAGATTCAGCATTTAATGAACATATTACTGTGACTTATATAATGTCACACTTTTAAAGCATGTGTATAAACAGCACCTGATAAACCAGTGTTGCCACTACTGCGCTCACCAAAAATCCATTTTGGTATGTTTCCCTTTTGGATTCTTTTCATTCCTTCACTAATGGCTTGGAATTTATTCTTAACTGTGATTGTTATTCTGCATCACATTTTTTTTATTTATGATGTAAACCACTGTAATTTAAAAAACAGATTTTGTGTATTTTGCACGTTGCATTTTTATAATGTTTTTTATACTGATTTATGCTCTTAAATGAAAGATCCTTAAAAGTGGAAAACACACTTAAGAATACAAACGCACTTTTTTTACATGTATCCTATATGCAAAGTATGTTTATTATTATGATTATTTATATCATTACGTTTCAATTGTTTTTGGGTGTAAGAGTGTAGCAATGGGTGAACATGCTTTATAAATGTGTAACTTAACTTAAATTGAGGTTGCATTCATTTGCCAAAAGCCAAAATGTCAAAATGTCCAGTCTATAATGTTCACTTGTGTGTATGTGTGTGTGTGTGTGTGTGTGTGTGTGTGTGTGTGTGTGTGTGTGTGTGTGTGTGTGTGTGTGTGTGTGTCTGTTTCCAATTTTAGAAGGCTGGGAAAAATCAGGGGGTGCTTATTTTTACGTACTTACGGTAGAATCTTGTATACCTCACACCATCACCAAGAATTTGCCGAAGAATATGCCATTGGAAGGCAGCATTTTGACCTTGAACTGGGAAATTATTCACTTTTTGTGTGATATTTTAATATGAACTCAACTAGTGGTGTTGTAGTGGGTAGTGATGTGGCCTCACAGAAATGCCCAACAAAAGCCCATTCTTTGCCTCAATGTACCTTTCTATGAGGGGTTTCCCAGTGAAGGCCACTGCAGTGTCCAGTTTCCATCTTCTAACCAAGCATTCAGCAGAGAGTGAGAGCTAATATCTGTTTGTCCTGACCTGTGATTGGCTGGTAGTTTCCTGGGACACAAGGCTGAGATTGGTTTCAGCTTCCATTCACTTAGAAATGGGAAAAAGTAGTTAATAATATGAATCAAAGGATAGGTGAATAATTCAAGTAAAAAAGTGTGGAAGGATCTTGTGTTTTTTTGTTTTGTTTTTTCATGATGTGTTCAGTGATATATTATTTATCAATCTGGTTTAGCTCTCTGTAAGGCTATAGTCTTATTTATCGGTTCTTGTGTTACACTGTTGTAAGTTGTGTAAGATCAAATGTCAGAGGATGTGACTCACACTCACACACACACACACACACACACACACTCACTCACACACACACATTACTGAAATTGTCTACAGACCCTAAAGTGATGGTGTCACATTGAATGTGTTGAACTCAGTGACGTGCGTTGTATTATTTTACTTATCACATTGGGGAATCAATGAAAGATAGCTCACAAGGTATATAGATACTGGTTTTGCTGGATCATCAAGTTGTAACAATTTACTGGAAGTTATTGTTTACTGAAATGATCAACAGGGCAACTGTACAAAACATATGCTGTGGGGAAAAAAAAAAGTAAATGTTGATTTTTCAGAAATTCTTGTGGATCAGACCAAACATCAAATAAAAAAAGACAATACGTGTGTTCCGATAATGAGCAGAAAAGAAAGTCTGGGAGAAATTTCTTTTATTACCTTGGTTGAAGCGGGATTTCATTAATGATAAAAAAAAGGTTTAAAAACGATTTTGCTCTCAAGAGAAATAACAAGGTTTTGTTGTGCTTAATAAAATGCAACTAAAACTACGACAAATACTTTTTTGTAAAAGATGCAATATGAATAATTACCGTATTATGGTGTAAATATGATGAAATATTGCTTTACATCATTCATGAATTATTACAATTATTGCAATTGTTCATTTTTTTATACTAAATTCATTTATTTATACTAAACTATTATATCCCAGTAACATACAGAGCAGGAATCAGTAAGTTCAGAAAATAAAAAAAATAAATTAATTTCTCTAATTAATCTTATTTGTCATAAGAATATTTGATAAATGCATTAAAAATGTATCACTGTATATGATGTGAGGAATATGATTCTTGTTCTTGTTCACTTGTTCACATCTTCACTTCACCTCACTCGTTTACTCTGGAATAAAAGGAATTAATATTTTCCTATTCTTAAATCAATTTCTATACTGCATAAAAATGTCAAACTGTTGCCTGCTGTGGTTTTACCCTGGTAAACTTTACAAGAAGATACACATTTCATAAGTGAGCGGTGGTCCAGGTGGGAACTTCAGCCATGCTGTTTTTGTTTGAGCAACTTTTACAAGAGGAGCCTGTGCCTCATATCACGACTGCATGGTAAAAACAATATAATAATAATAAATAAATACCAGTTCAGTAGAGAAAGAGCCCCACACTGTGGTAGAATAAAGAATTGCAAAAGCGAAATTTACAGAAAAACTGTTTTACAGTACATATTACTGTTTCCATCTCGGTTGTTTAAAACGCTCAATACTTGTGTACGCCGATTTAGCCATTTTAATGTAAATGGCCTCGTGCTTTCTGTTATCTGTTACAACTATTTCTATGCAGTATATTATAGAGTATGTATATTTTGTCACTTGAATTTTTCTTGTGTTCTTATTTCTTGCTCTTGTATCCCGTGTTATACTTAAACCGTTTCTTGCCTTCTATATTTTTAGCATATTCTGAATATTTTTGAATTATTATTGTTATTAATTTCATTGGTTATTCAGCGTGTTTATTTGACTGTTATCACATCTTTCTTTTGTGCACCAAAGGGAGAAGCAATACTAATTTCATTGTAATCCTGTAATACAATAACAGTAAAGGCATTCTATTCTATTCTATTCTATTCTACGTATCCTAGAATCTTATTATTCCTAGAAAATGTTATAAAGAGAATAAAGCATTTGTTGAAATTGTAATAGGAAATATGAAGAAAATATTATTTATACTTAAACGTTTTGCAGACTTATGGTTTAATTCATCATTTTCATATTGGGAATCAGATGGAAATAAATACTTTACATCACTCACTTTACTTTACAGTAAAATATCAATGTTTAATGAGTATCGTTACAGTTAATAGCAAGAATCATGTTGTATGATTTAGACAGCGAACCTGTATATCGGCTGTTTCTGAGACTCGTGGGTCAATCAAAATCCAAACTTTCTCATCAAAGACACGAATCTTTATTGCATGCTAATTAACACAGGCGGTTGCAAATAAGATCATTTAGATATGATGCTCCCAATCTCAAGCCTGTCACAACAAAAAGTTAATTAAGAAAATAATCATTATATTCAGTTTTACTCCACATTCCCTAAAGACATAAAAAAAATGTGTGTGTTTTCTTTACAAATGAAAACACAGCCGTACCCATTAGTCATGCAAATACCAAATGAAAAGACAGAAAGTTTGGCGTTGTTTACCTGAATCGGTTGCCTTTGGAAAAACCTGACTCAATTACTTTAAAGAGCCTCAATCGTTTATGCAAATTTTTAGAAGCACAAAATGTGTGCCCACAGATCTATCCCGCTTTCCTGGACATTATCTTTAACCAATACAATTATTTCACTAATATTCCCTAAAGACTTTAATAGTTTTGTGTACCAGTAATGCTATATTTACTCTTTTTGTCATTCATCTTAAAATAAAGGGTTTGCCATAGTATTTGTTTTTGCTTAGATAATAATGTAATAAAATTTCCTCACATATTGATTCAAGATTGGGCGTGTGTGTGTGTGTGTGTGTGTGTGTGTGTGTGTGCGTGTGCGTGTGCGTGTGTGTAATTTTACATATCAAGTCTGTTACCTGTTCTCCTTGCCTGTGATGAAACGGTGGAATTCCCGTAACAAAGACCATTTCTTCCTCTTTGTCTTGTTCCTTTGTTTATATGTCTTAGTTTTAACCGAATTATAACAGTCTTTCTCGAGTCAACATCATGACTCCAAATTTCACTCAATATTGTTATCATGAACACATACTTATTACTGTTAGACGTTAACACATTTTTATTAGTGTAGAGAATAATGATCAGCGATCTTCAATCTGACAGGTTTTTGTCCAGATATTCCATCTCCAGGTGATTTGTGGCTCCCCAGCAGAGCCCAGCTGCGTCTCTCTCCACCCAGCACCTGTTCCACTCTTGTATGTTCTTTCTGGCTGATTCACAAATCACTTGAAGTGTGTAAGTGGGGAGGACAGGAAGCCATCTTATGCACACCAGTACTTCATTCTTGACACTATAATTCATTCTCATGGTCCACCTTCAAACCACCGTCTTCTGAAAAGAAGTGTAGTTTTTTTGAAAGATGAGAGGTTCGTTTGGCATATTAAGATTCTAACAAAAAGTGTGTGTGTGTGTGTGTGTGTGTTGTGTGTGTGTGTGTGTGTGTGTGTGTGTGTGGTGTGTGTGTGTGTGTGTGTGTGTGTGTGTGTGGGAGAGGGCCTTTATCAAAATGTGTAAAAGCATGTGATTGTTCAGAATTACTCTAAATTAGTTTTAAATAAACTCAATAACATTTGTTTGAATGCAAATGCAGAAATGTAAAAAAAAAAAGTTACTGAAATATTTCAATTATTCAAGCTTACATGCCTATATAATATGTATACAGTATATTGTGTTCAAGGAAAATTCAAGTAAATTATTTCTGTGGATTATTCACTGGTGCTCTTTTTTTCATTTAAAACCATTTTAAGATTTTTGGTGCACCTTATAGTAAAAAAGTTGATATTATGGGTCAATTTTCTCGCTGTGGGAACTCGTGCAGGATAGTTGTTGTCTGAAACCAAGCTTGAATGTATGCTTCATTTGTAGATTATATACACACCATGAAGTGAACACACACACAAGCTGGTGAAGTGGGCAGGTTGCCAATAAGTCAAGCTCATACAGCCACTATAATCTTTCACTGTCACTTGCCCTGTGTCTTTCAGAATTTGTCCCAGTCTTGCCAACTGACCTTGAGGGTTTTGAGGTTATAGCTCTTTGGGCTTAACTATTTCGCTTTTACAGCTATAAAATAAAAAACAAACAAATATATAAATTGAAAAATGTCTCTACAAAGAAATCTTTTTTTCATATTTAGTTCATACCAATATGTGTTTATTAGGTAATTGTTAACAAGCCCCTTTCTTATAATATGGTTACAACAAGGATTCTGGATATTTGTGCATGAATTATTTTTATTTTACCGTAGATTGAAAAAAATCATGGCTAAAGTTGTATTTTTATTGCTGTATTAGGGGATTTTTCCCACTAATACTGTTTAAATACAGAAAGTGACTTTATTTTGCTAGTTATACGAATTTTATAATGAACATCAACCGGCTCTTTTTTTTTTTAATTAATAGTTAAATAAAATGTAAAAATAGGTGTGAAATGGGTTGTCATAACCTTCATAACCTTCATCTTAAAGTCAGGAAATGCATTTAAATACATTTATACACACACACACACACACACACACACACACACACACACACACACATATATATATATATATATATTATTTATATATATATATATATATATAAATTATTTATATATATATTACATATATATTATATATATAATATATATGTAAACAATTACATAATAAATCGACGTAGAAGAGTATATCTTCATAAAATAAGTTAGCTAAGATTTGAGCAACATTGTTTCAACATTGTTGAAAAAGTGTTTAAAATGCCCTGATGCTTTTATTGTTGGGATTTGTAGAGGTGGTGGTGATTGCAGTGATTTTATAATCTCCATCTTTCTCTTGCCCTTCAATTTTGTCTTTTTCTGTGCTTGGGATGGTTTGTAATTATGTTTATAGAAATGGTCTTGTCTGCCATTGGCCTTTAGTTACTATTGGCAAATCCAAGATTTAATGGAAATCCATGATAATTTGGTGAGGGGCTTTTTCAGTCTTTGGTGGATTTATGGGAGAGATAAATTGCATAAACAATTAAAAACAGGGAAAGTTTAGTTGGTTGTGCACAAATTTTGTCTTTTTACTGTCAAACTCTCCACTGTGATTTATGTAAAGCAATTAACATGAGTAATGTGTAAACACACTTCTGTGTTTGTTTGTCCTCCCAAAAGAGAAATGAATAATAAAGCATCTGCATTGATCTATAACTAGGCTAAGCCTTGTAGAAACAAGCAGCTCAATAGCAGAATTATATACACATTTGTATGCAGTAGAAATTGGATAGGAATTCTAAAAATCTAATTTAATATTGTCGCTCTAATTATCTAATATCTAATATATTGTCTCCCATCTTGAAACATATAAACATGAAATGTGCTTCTCTATAAATGCATGTCTTAATTTAAATTTGACTGAACAAAATAGATTTCAGGGAAGAAGAAGAAGAAGAAGAAGAAGAAGAAGAAGAAGAAGAAGAAGAAGAAGAAGAAGAAGAAGAAGAAGAAGAAGAAGAAGAAGAAGAAGAAGAAGAAGAAGAAGAAATAGGTAGTCAATGAGGGAAAAGGGGGATGAAAAAGTGAAAGAAAATAAGACATTTGAAGATTCTGCTGCTCTGCAAGATAATAAGAGGACATATGTTTAGGAGGTTAAATTTATTGTTATACCTATAGCTAAGGAACAATTTGAATACAATGGCTTTCACAAAATTATTCTGCTACATACCAACCTTAATTTTGTTGCACCCAATGACAATAGATTATATCTATGTTTTGAAGAATTACAAACTAGTTTGACTTTTTGGGTCCAACACAACATTTTTCAAGATGACGTTTTGCACAGTGATATCCATTTTGTTTTCCTTGGGCCTCTGATGACAAATACTTAAAAAGAACCTTACAAGCTTTAAAATGTTTTTCATCGATATAGACTGCTGTGATAAAATCAAGTGCAAAGTGTGCTATAATTATATACGGTGTATACTGTATATAGTATATCGCACATAGCATTTTTCTACAACTTGTAAACTGCTAATTTTCCGATTTTCCTAATATTCTAATTTCTTGGAGTGAATGAGATTGCTGTAAATCAGGAGTGTCAAACTAATCTTCACCAAGGGCCACATCAGCATAATGTCTGTCCTCAAAGGGCCGGATGTAACATATAAATGTATCTACATGTAATGTAAAATAAATGTAACTGCTGCTTTTAATGTAAAAAAAAAACTCATTATTTATTATAACCTATTCAAATAACAATTGCGGTTGCGTAGAAAACCTATGTTTGCTTGTTGCTCTAACATAAATCCTTTTACATTATGTCAGCTTATGAAAACACACAGAACTCCAATAATGAAAAATCAAACTGTCCAAGTGAATAAATAATTATAACATAAAACTGTGGAAACAATGCAGCGGCTACCGTAGTTTAAAGGCATTGTGGGAGATGTAGTATTTGGTCAACCCATGCTCAATTTATTTTTTGGTATTTATTTCGCTCTCAAATTGATAAACTCAATATTTTATTTTATTATCACACTCAAAACTTTTAAGCTCTCGCAGGCCACATAAAATGACATGGAGGGACACATCTGGCCCCCTAGCCGTGAGTTTGACACATGTGCTGTAAATGATTGTCCTGAAAATACAGACAGAGGCATTTACTGTGGAAACATATATGGGTAAAATTAAAACATAATCTGCGTGATATTTATATACAATTGTAATGAATGCAAAAAGTTTAACGACTGAAATGAGTCGCTGATGTTCCGGAGACTACGTTTCCCAAAATGCATTGTAATTTATTGCATACGCCATCATGGACTTTACCAGACAACTAACTAGTGTGTTCGTCATCAATAGATTTATTTAAACGTTTAGTTGTTTTGAATATTACAGTGTTGTTGGCGTTAATGTGGAAAAGCCCGTTCCTGTAGCCCAGCTTGCGATCGTGTGTGCAGTTTTGTGCGGGTCGTGATGCTATGCTAAGCTAAGTGTTTACATGGAGTTAGATTCCGCGACGTGAACTTGCGAGTCGTTCAGGATGTACACTTTATTGTCCGGCCTGTACAAGTATATGTTTCAAAAAGACGAATACTGCATTTTGATTCTTGGATTAGACAATGCTGGAAAAACGGTAAGATTGCAAAGAGATGTCAACATTTAGGGATCGCTAACTCTGGGTATAAGATGGATATTGTTTGTGAAAAACTGTTATGCTGATGATGTTTTGCTTATTTATTTTACGTAGACGTTTTTGGAACAGACAAAAACAAAATTCAGTAAGAATTACAAGGGAATGAACCTATCAAAGATCACCACTACTGTCGGCCTGAACAGTGAGTAACTTCGCAAGTCATTTGCCTATTGAATTTTACTTGAGATTATCATTTACAAAACTTTATGGCCTTCAGTTGGAACTATTGATGTTGGGAAAGCTCGTTTAATGTTTTGGGATCTTGGAGGACAAGAAGAGTTACAGTCTTTGTGGGATAAGGTGATGCATCAGAAGAATTAAGCAACAGTTGAAGACACACAGTGGTGTGATGTATTTTTCTCTGTGCTTTACCTTGTTTCAGTACTACGCTGAGTCTCACGGTGTTATCTACGTCATTGACTCCACAGACGAGGAGAGATTAGGCGAGTCCAAGAGCGCTTTTGGTGAGTTTTGCTGGTCAATTACAAGAAATTTGTTTTAGATTGAACTTGAGTGAATTTGTTAATTGTTCTACTGTAATTTGCAATTTTGATGTCAAGTAAAAATCATGTAGTGTGTTTGAACTTTGAACTAAACAGATAAATATTTTGTAATTTCTGAACTACAGAACCTCTTTACGTCAACAGTTTCTGTGGTGAAACATTACTGATAATTATATTAACATTCTGAATAAACTACTTAAAATATAGCAAATAACAAAGTACTACATTATGTATCCACTGCTCACTTGTTTATAGTTATTTTTATCAGTTGAAATATTAACTAAAGTTTTTGTCCCTCGACTTCAGAGAAGATGATATGTAGTGAATCTCTTGAAGGAGTTCCTCTGCTTGTTCTGGCTAATAAACAGGATGTGGAGGTATGCAAATGCTTCTTGATAATATATAACATAAAAATTATCACACTCACACTCCTGAGATCTCAAAAATGGCTCTGAGAATTGAGATCTGTTGTTGTTTATTTTTTATTTATTGACTTTTTTATTTTTTGCAGAACTGTCTGTCTGTTCCTGACATTAAGACAGCCTTCAGCGACTGCGCTCCCAAAATTGGGAAAAGGGACTGTTTGGTCCAGCCCTGCTCTGCGTTATCAGGGTACGTTTGGTTGTGTTTGCCTCTGGCATGTTCAAGGATCTGCTGATAAGTGGAGTCACAATAAATGTTTTGTCAGAGGTGTCTAATATTTATAGCAAAAATTGCGTTTAGGGGTTCAACAGATTCTTTCGTATCACAAAAATGTTATGAATGTTGTCCTGATCACAAATGTCCTTGTCCTCATGTGATCCATCCACACACACGCACACACACACACACACACACACACGTACGTTCAGAGTTTGATGGTATTTTATCAAATGTTTTGTTGTTTTAGTTACCCTTTAAATTCACTGGTCTTGTGTTAAATTATTTTATTGCGTTATTTTTATTTTTACACGTGTGCTTGCTTATTCTTTAATCTTAAAAATATTTTTGGGTTTTGACTGAACAGCAGGGGTGGGGAGTACAGGATTCTTTTTGGAACATGTTTAACAGCGCAACTAAATAGTGAAATCATTTATCTTAATCTATCTTCATCTTAGAACAACCACAGTTTTAAATCATGCACCTGATTTTTTTTTTTTATAAAACAAGAAATTTTCTTTCCCTGTGTTTGGGTTAACAAAGCATTAGTGCCACCCTGCGGTCATGTGATGTGACGTTATTTTATTTTATTTTATGACACTTGTTTGAACACAACTGCGTGTCCTTGAACAAGAGCTCCAGAATCTCAGACATTGGAACGACATATGCGTAGTAATCTCTGCAGTTTGACTACACTTATTTAAAATTGGCCGGTTTCATAAAAAAATTCCCACAAAAATTCAGCTTTAATGAAACCGATTCAATCAACTCTCACTTTTACAATGCAGTAAAATGTGTTTTAATTCATACATTTTGTGTTATATATAAATGTTAGCGACTCGACGTGGCGTACAACTGAATTGAAATGATATTTTATTTCACTGAATGTTGAATAAATACTAAGCTGTGGATCAAAACTTTATACCACATTTCTCCACATTTTTGCATGGTGACCTGTAAATAAGTCTGATGAGTTGTGTGGTGTTTTTCAGGCAGGGGGTGAACGAAGGCATTGAGTGGATGGTGAAGTGCGTAATGCGGAACATTCATCGGCCACCCAGACAGAAGGACATCACGTAAAACGTCCCACTACAGACATCGATTCCCGCGCCGTCAAATGCACATACTAAACTGTTCACTCCTGTTACATGAATGAGTGAAGGAGTTGAGGATTATTGATGTGAAGTGTGAAACTACAGACAAAATCAGATTTTTTTTAACATTCCGCCTGTACTGTTGTTTTCAAGTTCTTAAATCAAACTTTATATTTAACTTTAAATAATTTGCACAATAAAGAACAAACATTGAAACTGAATTGTTTTTTTTATGGTTTGCATACTTTACGCAAAAGTATGTTTCTGAAACAGGTGAAACTGAGAAGGTCATGTTTCTATCACTTTTATTTCCTCAATTCAAATTTTAGTTTCCTACTGCTGCTGACGTTTGTTATTTCCTTTCCCCATATACACTACTGCTTCTGATGTTTGTTCATTTTATTTCCCTATGTGTATTGTTATGTTCACATCCTGCCTCTGCATGTTGTAAATCTTACATTCTGCCGTGTGTGTGTGTGAATCAATACTAACAGAACGAGGTCATGTGTTCTTTACTTTATAATCCAAAGGAATGTCTGTGTCATTGTGTTTGCATGGTTCATGCTCGCTGTTAAGGAAGGGTGTGGTTTACCTTGTAATCTGTGTGTATGTGTCCCAAAATAATTGTGACAGGGAACGTACACACACTATAAATACATAAAACTGGGTGTTTACAGCCAGACAGTCCAAAAAATTGGACTTGTTTTCTGTAAGAAGCACAAAAGGACTTTTGCTATGTTTTCATACCAGTCTCCATAACGGCACTTTATTTATTTATTTATTTAGAGGTGTTGCCTGGTGAATTATTAAACGTGTTACACCTTTAGGGGGTTTTAATCGTCTCGTAGCAATGTGTTGTTTACTTTTCAATATCTGGTTTTTAGCAGAATCAATAAGATGGAGACGTTTTTATGGATTAGAAGGACGTTTCGTTGCAAAATAAATCCGGGCAGGTAAAACTTTTACACGAGTCAAATTTGATGAAAAGATCCATTTGAAATTATGTTCGTTTGTGTTGGTGAGTACAGTACTTAAATGATAAGCTCAATATTTTATAGGTTACAGCTGATTTTCTCGTATATTACTACGCGGTTTCTCACTGTTTTTCAAAAAACGAAACCGAAAGTATCTGGTGCTGTGTACTGCGATACTAAGCAGGAAACGAAACATATGGTGACGCAGCACTCGGTAGACGTCACGATTCAGGGGCTTTAAAAACTGCGCAACCGGGAAAAGCCAAACAAATCAGCGACATACGACGTTTCGATCACGGAAACATTTCAAACAGCTGGAATTAAAAGGAAAATGTAAAGGTAGCGTCTATTTTTTTTTAAACAATAGTAACAATATAATCTAGTTTTTTATTTATTCTAACTGATTTGTTTCTCAGTTGAAATATATTGATGCTGACAGAATAACGTTTTAAGATCATATTTTTGGCTAAATCACCGTGATGTCGAATTGTATAAGGTATGCTAAAACAAAAAAAGTACCGTATTTACTCGCTTATAAGTCGATCCGATAAGTCGACACCCCACTTTGAGCCCGAAATTTTAGGGAAAAATCTTATAGTCGAGTAAATACGGTAACTGATATTTGTGTTGTTGGTGAGTATAGGCTAAGTACTTTGTGGTAAAAACCTATTTACTTCCTTGCGGAAAGTTTCTATAATTTATAAAAATAAACAAAAAAAAAACTCTTATATTTGCTGTTTTTAATTATGTAATACTTGGTACAGATGAATTTGACTATAATAAATGTGAAGATTTTTTAAAATAAAAATGTCAATTCCATTTCAATGTTTAATTGTGATGCACTTTTCACAATAGGATTTGTCATTCAATCATTTGAGCGACAAGTGAAGGCATCGAATAATGGCTTTATACTTTTACTGTGCCCGGATCAAAGTGAAGGAATAGATCAATTTTAGTGTGATTGTTACTGTAGATCATTAAAATCAAATTTGTATATTTTATTTTTATTTTTATTTATATTTTTTATTTTTTTCACCAGGAAGCCATGGCTGCTGTGGGAAACAATCATCTTCAACCATTGCAATCAAAGTACAGCTTCTGTTTGAGATGCACTGAGTGCTGTAATAAAGAAAGCGAGTGTTCATTCACATTAAGAAAACTTGCCCACGGGTGTTCAGAAAACATCTTACTGGTCAGTCTGAAAAACATTACATCGAACTGGAGGCCTGTGTCTCCTCTTCCCCCTTTTTGCAATCCTAAACAGTATGAAGTCTGCTGGCACTTCAAGGAAAAGAAGGGATGCACTAAACATGGAGAGAAATGCACATATGCAAGAAGCCAAGAGGAAGCAGCAGTGTGGAACTTCCTTAAAGCTAATAAACTGTCTTTTCCCACTCTTGTGAATATGGTGAAAAACCACCAGATGTCTTGTGACTCAAATGCCTTGCAGCGTTTAGCCAAAATTGAGACAATCTTTTGTAATGGAGATTACATTGGACGATTTCTGGAGCTCTGCAAACGTTGTTTTCACAGTTCCCCACAGAAGATATGCCCCAAACTGAATGAAAAATGTAGCTCTAGACATCGCTGGGAACCTCTTTTGGTCTTCTGCATGACAGAGAAGACAAGTAGAGAAGTCTATGAAGAAATCAGGCCATTGCCCAAACAACCATTGCAAAGCATTCAGTATTGCATGTATGTAACCAAAGGCGAGCAATGTAGACACGGAGATCACCGATGCTTTTTTGCCCATAATGAGTTAGAGAAACTGGTGTGGAAGCTAGAGTGTGAAGGTGTGGATCGCTCAGAGATTCTAAAAGTTCACAGGGCCAAGAATAAAAGACGAACGATCTTTTGTACACTGTGCCGACTGCATTTCTCAGACAATGGTCTTTTCATGAACCACTGTTTTACTGTAAAGCACAGAAGACAGATTTTTGAAGAGGAATCTGGAACATGGAAATATCGTCATCCACCGCCAACTAACAAGAACTTAATATTGTGTAGAAGGTAATCTGAGCTGTTGCCTGACTTTACATTTGTGCTTTTGCAGTAATTATTGTACGTTTCTTTCTTTTTTTTTTCTTTATAAGATCCTTGATCTGTGAGTATGGAGATAACTGCACCGATGCGCACAGTCAAGAAGAACTTCAGGAATGGCAAACACGAATCAAGTTTTTACGGAGAAGGGCTGAGGATGCAGCCAAACTGGGACTCTTGTCATACCAAGATGACCTTTTGGAGGAATATAGGCACAGCCAGGACAAGAAAACCATTGTAAGTGAGATATAACTGTGATCTAAATGTACCACAAAAGCAATAAAACTGTAAATATTATTACAGTCTTATACTCCCACTTTTTTGAGCTATCTGTATTCCTTCAGATGAACGACACTCTTCCAGATGTCTCAATCACTTGTGAACCCGACATTTCTAGTATATATTTAAGGGAAAGGGGCATGCAGTGCACATGGAATTTCAAAATCTTTTCAAAGGTTTGTTCTTGACCCTTGAAATCTATTATTTAAAAATATTACATAAAAGTTAACATATTAAAAAAAAGAAAAAAAAAAAACACTTTATATCAAATTTACATAAAATCTAGTGATTTTGCTTCTAATTTAAATAGTGAGAAACTTAACACATGTTGTGAAATAATATTAACCCGGAGCATTCATTAATTTCTGAAGTGCATTAAGTGCTTAAATTGTAATTTAAATTGTAATATTGCTATAGAAAATGCAAAACATGTTTGGAATTTTTGAGCAATGGCATTAATATATGTGCACAGGAGCCTTTGGAAGTCATTGCTTTACTTCGTCGAGAAGCCGGGGCAACATTCACTGTTGGCAAAGACCTGAATGTGGACCACTCATATTCCACTGGTTGTTGGTTCCTGGAGAGTGATGCCAGAGACCAAATGGGTAATTAGATAAATCAACTAAAAAACATAAAATAGTTTAACCATCTTCTCATTTTTTACTTTTTTTGTGTGTTCACGCTTTAACTATTATTTCTGTAGTGTATGAAGTCCCGGTGTCCTTCAAATCTCTTCATGCTGGATTATACGAGCAGTGGGTTGTGTTTGACTTTAACACAAGACCTGTCCTTCAAAAAAAACTCAAGGTCAGAGTTGGAGATGGTCTGCAAAAAGAACCAGAGAAATCCGAATCCAAGTCACCAGAGGTTTTGGTGGAAGCACACATGCATAATGATTGCTGGAACCAGGAGATTGTGACTGTCGTTCCTTTTGCCAAAAGTAATGAAAATCACGCACAGCTACTGAAAAAATATAAGCTTGTATGTACAACAAATGATGATGATGATGATTTCATCAGTTCAATTAAACTTGAGACATACAAGAACTGTATGCACAGTTTTTTATTCAAGGAGGAACAGGTAGAAGGTGATCTTATTGCAAGGTAATACTACTTTTGGTGTTTTTTTTGGTTCTTTTGGTTTGGTTAACAATTGTTTCATTACTTCAGTTTTCTGTCCCATTTTTTGTATGTGTCCAGGCTGAATCTACGAGGGACAGTTCAGTTGACAAACTGCCTGTTTAATGAATCCTTTGGATCAAAATATTCTTATCCAGGGCAACTGTTTGCGGCAGTGCCTCTGTCTCATGCACTTATTCCTGACACGCCTCAGAGTTACATAATGAAAAGACATGTTTACAGTGCTCTTGTTCTTGGCGTGACCTCGCCTGATCATGCTGGAACTATTTATGAAGCTGAATTGCTGAAAGACGCCATAGGTGAGGGTAAAGTTCATCTGCATCTTTCCAAACCTTGTTGCACTGATTTCAATTTGCAGAATGGGCAGACGTGCCAGATGATAGTACAGTTTCAACTTCAACGTCTGTGGTTCTGCATGATGCACAAGGCAATCGATGATCTCAAAGACATGGACACAGTTCTGCCTAGTCTCAGAAACAGCTTCCACATTTCTCCCCAGTTAGAAACAGGAGAGTTCAATTTGAAGCAACAAGCAGCAATGGACTTCATTTTAGGAACCGCTGACACTGAAAAATTACCTCCTTTGTTGATTTATGGACCTTTCGGAACAGGCAAAACCCGAACCCTCGCAAGTATGGCCAAGACGCTTGCACTTAAACCAGGAAACAAAATTTTAATATGCACGCATACAAACAGGTAATACACCTCAGTGCATTCATTTATCTGCCAAGTTCTCTGATATATTTTGTATAATAAATGCTTTGCTCTCATTTGTGTTCTACAGCTCTGCTGACCTTTATGTGAAGAATTATTTCCACGAGTTTGTAGCTGACCATCAGGTCGCCAGACCTCTGAGAATAAAGGCAAAGGAAAGCAAACTGAGCTCTACAGATTCTATTACTCTGGAGTACTGCCATTTAACCAACGATCGCATGTCGTTTGGTTTTCCTGGGAAAGGTATTCTAGATTCCCACAGAGTTATAATAACAACCACAGGACTGGCCATTTGGTTTCATGACCTGAAGCTTCCCGACAACTACTTCAGTCATATTTTGATTGACGAAGCTTCTCAGATGCTGGAGTGCGAGGCTCTTATGGCACTGGGCATGGCAGGAAAGATGACACGTGTTGTTTTGGCAGGAGATCACATGCAGATGGGACCCAGGCTATTCTCTGTTAAACAAGATAAATGTGCCGAACATACACTTCTCAATCGCCTCTTTTATCATTACCAATCAGAAAAGAGCACCACTGCCAAGAAAAGCCGAATCATATTCAATGAAAACTACCGCTCCACAAAGGACATTGTGGAATTTGTATCGACGCATTTTTATGTTGGAAAGTCAGATGTGATTAAGGCCAGAGGAGATGTACCACCTCATCCATGGGAACATGCCCTGCAGTTTTATCACATAAGAGGAGAATGCCGCATGGACGCAACAAACATGTCGTGGTTAAACCTTCAACAAGTTGAATGTGTTGTTGAGATTGTGCGTGAAATTCTAAATAACTGGCCTACAGAAGAATGGGGTCCTCGGGATCCGTCATCAGTCTGTGTCTTATCACAAGGACCACAGGTATCAGATGTAACATAGTTAGCCATACTTACCAGTTGATCTCGTTTTCATCTATTGCCATCTCTTATCTTTCTTTTTGCTCTGCTGTCTCCTCCTTCAGGTGTATGCAATAAGGCAACAGTTTGCTCAGCGTAGACTGCCTCGTATCACTGTAGAAAACGCTGAAAACGTCCAAGGTAATGTTGATGTAATGAAGTTGTATTAAATCTTTAGTCAACGCATGTTTAAAACTGTCATATATTTTGCAGGAAAACAGTTCAGAGTGATTGTGGTTTCAACTGTACATACAAAGGACAGCTTACTTGGGTCTAATCTAAGCTGTCTGGAGTTTTTCAACGATGCACGTGTTCTGAACACTGTTATGACCAGAGCCCAGTCCCAAATCTTCATTGTTGGAGATGCTGCTGCTCTTGCTTCTGCTCATTTTGGCTCATGTTGGAGACTATGGAGGTCCTACATAGAAGAATGCATTAGTAAAGAAAATGCTCATTATCTCACTCTGGATTCATTGAAACAAGATCTCCTTGAGATATCTGAGCTCCACAGATGTATAGATGAAGAGAACACTGATAGTGAATCAGTCGCGTCTGAAATTTCAGACACAGAAGACCCAATTCTTAAGGAACTGCTTGATGAAAACAAACCAATAAGCATTTCTTTGACAGAGGATGGTGTATTTCCCATTTTGAAAACCGAACATCTTGTCTGTGCCCAAGACACAATTGACCAATTACAGCAGGAAAAACTACAGCACACCCCTCTGAAACTTTGTGAGCTGGTCACAGAGACTTTTCAACAAGCTATTGCTAAACCACTTGATGAGCCAAGCATGAGAATCAATATAAAGGGGAGAAAAAATATGGGGCATTCATTCCCAGGAGACAAAGTAATGGTGGAAATTCTGAGTGAGTCCAGTCCTCCAATGGGAAGAGTGATCAATGTCATTGAAAGTGCAGACACTCTCAAAGAATTTGTCTGCACTATTGATAAATATGATGATCAAGTGATGACACCAATCAACAAATGTGTCACCAAAATCTTTACACCATTTTGGAAATGCAAGCCAGGCCACATTGCTGTGAAAAATCCTAAAAATCACAGCGTAGAGTTTATTAAAATAAACGAGAAAGCTCGTAATAATCTCTATGTTGTTAAAATCTGTATCTGGAAAAATACTTTCAAGTATCCTTTGGGAGTTGTTATGGGAATGTTTCCCAAAGTAACAACTTTAGAACAAGGCTTGAAAGTACTTGGTATAGAGTATCAGTTGAACAAAACAACCCCATCACCTGTACTTAAGCAGGTGCAAGATTTGCAAACTCGAGAAGATTTCTTCGAAGATGGACGAGTTGATCTTCGGTCTCTCCCGGCATTCACCATAGACCCAGCACATTCTCAAGATCTTGATGATGCAATCAGTGTTGTGGATGCTGGTGAGTGCTACGAAATAGGAATTCACATTTCCGATGTTGCAAGCTTTGTGGAAGTGGACAGCAAACTGGACATATTTGCCAGGCAACAAGGTACCACTTTCTATCCTCCTGACCGGGAGCCAATATACATGTTCCCCAAAGAGCTGAGCGCAAGACTCTTCAGTTTAATCCCTGACCATGATAGACGAGCAATCTCATTAATAGTCCAAATAGATAAACAAACTGACCAAATTCAGAAAAGAGTCTTTTGCAAATCAGTCATTCGGTCACAAAGGAAATTCTCATATGATGACGTGGAGGACATCTTAGAGAACGTTGGCTGCACCGTTCAATGTTCTAACTGCCTTAAGGCTTATATTCTAAAGGCCTGCCACTTTGCTGAGGTTCACAGAAAATTCAGGAAACAAGAAGACTGGTGCTACAAATCACTAGATGAGGACTCAATGCTGGGAAGAAGACGATCACACAGACTAGTGGAAGAGTTGATGATCATGTTTAACAGCATGGTAGCTGAATGTCTGTTGATGGAAGAACCCACAAGAAACCTGACTCCACTGAGATGCCAGGACAGACCAAAACGTGAAAATGTAATCGACATTTTCAACAAGAATGCATCTTTGATTCCACTGTCTGTACACTTCTCAAGTCAGTCTCTAGAAATGCCAAATTCTAATAATTGCAGCTATGAAACATTTCCAGTACTAAAATCCGTGCTAAGTGGTTTGAAGATTGCAGGAGGAAACCAGGATGTACAGAAGATCATTGATTATGTTAGCACTGATGACATTCACCCCATGCTTTACCCACTTGTCATTTCTTTCAGGAAACTTTTTCACAAGGCATATATCCTGCGTTCAAACTCTTCACATGTCTCCAAAATCGGTCACTGTGATTTAGACTTGGACTGCTATACATGGGCTTCATCTCCAGCCCGCCGCTACATAGATATAGTTGTGCAGCGACTTCTTCATTCCATGATAGACAAGACGAGGGTTAAGTACACAGCACAGGACATTAATTTGTCGTGTTTGGAATTTTCCAGGAAAAATGACAAGCAGTCAGCATATGACAAAAAGTCCAAGACTCTTCATTTTGCGTCAAAACTCTCAAATCAGAATGAAACTAAGGTGGCGTATATTGTAGAGCTGAATCCATCGGGTACAAGCTTCAGAATATCCTTCCCTCTACACAGAAGCTCTATTTCAGACAATTTGAATGTTCTGTACAGGGACCTTCAGTTATCAGATCAACCAGAATTTGACCAATCAAGCAACTGTACAATCTTGAGATGGGTGCGGAGAATTTATTCATTCAGCAGTCCTCAAGTTAAAGTCCAAAATCCTAGATCTCTCATTGCCCATGTTCCCAGGAAGACGTGGGAACGCCTCGCATTTGCTGTTAGTGATGAAAACCAGGAAGAAATAATTTCTTTGGTTGAAAATCTTGAGGTTGACTCTAGAACCCCTGTCAGATACCTTCAGTGTAGACCATACAAGGGCTCAAGAACCGACCGGTCTGATCCCATTTTAGCTCAACACTATTTAGAAATATCACTGAGATTCAAGCAAAGTGATGCAGTTCAGGTTCAGTTGGGAGCAGCCACGGATCGAGGACTGATGATACCGGCAGTTCGGTTATTCGTTGTGAATCCAAGTTTTGAGATTTGCTTGGAGCATGTGAGTGATCCAGTCAAGTGTTTTTCAGAATATGCATTGCATTCATCAAGGGACTCATACAGATCATACATGGAGTATCAGGAAATCTGGAAGCCTATGTGTAAAATGGAGTCTGCCTCCAATGCTGTGACTGAAAGTGAGAGTATCATTTTACAAGACGTTTCTCTGAAATGGAAAACCTCATCATCCCGCCGTCTGCATGGATCTTTTTTACTTCCACTTGACAAAAAAGCCCAGTGGTCCATTGAATGTGATCTGAGGAACTGCTTTCTGTGCCTACGAACTAAAATTGACCAAACATGTAGTCCATCTTTAGAAGTTGCTGGCTCCACTGATCTCATGGGCATCCCTTTTTTTACTTGGGTGGGACATGCCATAATCATAAATGTGGATGAAGAAACGAAAGAGCGTTTACAAATCGATTTTCAAATGAACCATATGCCAATGTCACAAACTCCTCAGGTCATCTTTAATGAAAGAACGAGGTTTACCGTGGAGCTAATTCCAAAGACTCTCCCTGACGTGTAAGTTGAAATCTGTTCATCTGTAAATCGAGAGTTACATTTAAGTGTTATAATTCATCCTGTAAGCATTATACTGCATTTAAGCTTCTTTGTTTGTTCTTTAGTCGCAAAGAGAATGCTATTTGCAGGCTAACCAAAGCAAACCAGCTTGTGAAGAGCATTGCAATGGGAAGGAAAATCAACACTGACGGTTTGTTTTGTTTTTACAACGTGTTCTCATGTCGGATGTTCTAATTATGCATTTTTTTAATCTCCTTAAAAGTAATTGGAAATCCAGACCAAATTCCAGTCAGGTTTGAACTAGGCGATTATCTCCCTTCTGGGTTTTCGTGTCTAAACAACAGTCAGAGTAAAGCCATAAGAGAAGCTCTGACCAACTCCTTCACCTTGATCCAAGGACCTCCTGGTAAGTAAGATGTAATCGTGTTGGCCGCGTTGTTGTCTAATAAATTGAATGCACTTGTTGGCATTTACAGGAACAGGAAAAACTATTGTTGGGGTTCATATTGTGTTCTGGTTGCATAAGAAAATCAAAGAAATTCCAGCCTCAAATTCACAGAAAAAACGAGCTATTCTCTACTGTGGCCCTTCAAATAAATCTGTTGATGTTGTAGCAGGTAAATTTGCTTTGAAAAAAATTTAATAATAAATGAATGCTTTTAATATACTTAGTCTTCACCAACAAGTTTAATCTTCATCCATTTGATGGCACGTTCAGATGATTTTACCACTCTTGAATCGAATGTATTTCAGATCATCTCCTGAAGCTTCAACAACATGTTAAACCACTGAGAGTCTACAGTGATCAAATGGCAATGCTGGACTATCCGTACCCAGGCTGCAATCTGAAGCTGTCACGTAATTCGAAAAGAGGCGAAAAACCAAACTCACGCCTCAAGTACTTCTCACAAGAGCACATGCATATTTCATGACTAGTAAAGAAATACTTCCCTAGTAACAGTTGCTTGTGTTATTTGTGTTTGCTCTTAGATCCATTGCTTTACACCACCTGATTCGAGACGACGTCAATCCATTTTCTTCACAAATACGAGCATTTGATATGAAAATCCGAAGAGGAGACCAACTCACTGATGAAGAGAAAAAGCTGTAAGATTCAAGATCATGTTGCTTTGGGAATGACTTTATAGACTGTATCCTCGTCTATTTGTGTCTTACAGCTATAAAAAATGTCTCAATGATGCCCGCAAGTATCAACTACAACAGCATGATGTCATCTTGTGCACCTGCACTGCAGCATCCCACCCTGTTCTGTCAAACGTCCTGGACCTGAAGCAGATCATCATTGACGAATGTGCCATGGCCACCGAGCCTGAAGCTTTTATTCCCCTGGTGGCTCATAAACCAGAGCAGGTTACCTTACAAACTAATTTGCTAACACACCACTGCCCTTAGAAGATGACTGATGTCTTTTTTAGAGCCTACGTTTGTTTGAAGTGTTTCATCCTGGGTAGAAACATTCAAAACTACATTTGTGCTACCTGCCTGGATTCGAACCCAGAACTTGCAAACCTAAATAGTAAACATTCAGCCCCAACTGCTATATCATTGAACGTGAGATAGAAGCATCTTCTAAATGCATAAATGAAAATGTCACTGTATGTTAATGAAACGTCTGAAGAAAAAATCTCTTTAATTATAGGAAATTATAAAAATGTATTTTTACCACATTTCTGTTTTCTAGATTGTTCTTATTGGCGATCACAAGCAGCTACAGCCGATTGTGAAGTGTGAAGACGTGGATCATTTGGGAATGAGTCGCTCTCTTTTTGAGCGTTACATGGAGAGGGCTATCATGCTTGACACTCAGTACAGAATGGTAATATTTGCAGCTTGAATTTTTTTGCTACATGTATTTAACATGAATCCAATCAATTAAACAACATTATGGATTTGAATGTTTTAATGTGACAGTCTCATATTCCATCTCTTTTAGCAAGAAGAAATTTGTGAATTTCCATCTAATGAGTTTTATAGAGGAGAATTGAAGACTCAAACACCACACAGACCCTGTGTTTTTCAAATGGAAACCAGGAAAACGCACATAGTGTTTGGCCATGTTGAAGGACAAGAAAAGAGTCTGGTGGTCTCCACAGAACAGGGGAATGAAAATTCCAAGGAAAATATAGAAGAGGCAATAGAAGTGGTGAGAATAGAATCTGATAAAATTCATTAAGAGACATTTATTTTGGATCAGTGTACTGTTCAAAAGAACCATTATACTTACATTATAAGAATTTATTAAGAGTTTATAGAATACATTTATATAGAGTTTATTTTTTATATACAGTATATAGAATATAGAATAAAATTTGAGTTGGGTACAAATACTAATATGATACTATTTTTTTAAAAAGACTAAACTGCAGCAAATATTAGTTGTAATAAACAAAATGTATCATTTGAAAAATATAATGTAGATTATTTCTGAAGATCTGAAGTTGAAATCTTTATGATAAAGGATTGTACATTTCTGTAATTGGACAGCAAAGTGATTTGACATTGTGTCCGACACGCGCTACTTAAACAGTTGTCACTTTAAAATAGGAATAGTTACATTTTTATTTTAATGTGAACCAATTTGTTGAATGACAAACTAAAGGCAAAAGGATCCACGCAGTGATCTGTCTCTCCTTCTGTCTGCTTTGTCAGGTTCGGGTGGCGAGGCTTTTGACTGAGGCTGGAATAGAGGCAAAGAACATTGCCATTCTCACGCCGTACAACGCTCAAGTGAAAAATATTAGCAAGTTGCTCCAAAATGTAGATCCAGACATCACAGTCAACACCATCATGAAGAGCCAAGGTAATTCACTTAGTTCAAATGCACAGTAATGCACACGAGTTAAATGTTCCTAAATTAATCTGAAATTAATATAAACAAATAGTAGAGTAGTATGCATGTATCTAACTGTACGTATTCTACAACAACTAGTATTTTAAACAGGTATCAAATACTGTACAGATATTTAGAATGCCAGCAGAGGGCGCATTTTCCCGTTGTTGTTTTTTTTTTTTTTTTAAAGGTTTCTCAATGACTATAAAAAGGTTTTCCCAGTTTTGCACTAATTATCATTTAACATTTTATGTCAGAGTGTTGCATGTGAACATTGTATCATATATGTGTATGAAATGTTTTACATGGTTTAACAGGGAGTGAGTGGAAATACGTCATAATCTCAACAGTTCGCTCTTGTCCTGAGGCTGAGATTGAGTCTCAACCTCCCAAGTCCTGGATTCAAAAGAAGCTTGGTTTCATTACGGACCAACACCAGGTCAATGTCGGGATTACTAGGGCACAGGAAGGACTCTGCATCATTGGTTAGTTCAAACCATTTTTCTCCACATAGATAGGATAAATGAGGAAATTAATGAAATTAGTGTTTGTGTTTGGGAATATTTTAAATGAATCAAAAATTGGGTAAAACAATGTTTCTTAAAAGAAAATATTAGTACTAAATATAGTACTAATAGTACCATTTAGTACCACCAGTTAGTTGAATTTAATCAATTTGTCCTACTCAATTTGCAATTAGTACTATTTGAATAAAAAATAAATGGAAAAATTAAGAATTCTTTTTTTATACAAGGTTCAAATGTGCAATTCAAGTGGCTCAGTTGTTTAATTTGTGCAGGGAATGAGAAGCTGCTGCGCTGCAGTTTGTTGTGGCGGAGACTTCTGGACCATTATCAGAAGAAAGGATGCTTGGTGAATCCTGCTGGAAACATCCGAATCCCGAATCTCCGGCAAAGAGCCATAAATTAAAGTAACTAAGTTTGTTAAATTTTTTTATACTGCTTTTTAGTTGAATTTCTTAATCTGTTAGTAATGGGAAAGTCCAATGGTTTTTCAACAGACACAATTTGTCTATACAAATATTTGTCTAAAATGTCTATACCTGCTTATATACTTTTTGACTTAATAATATATGCAGAGTTGTATTACATTTCTTAATATGAAATCTATAACTAAAAAATTCTTTCTTTAAAAAAAAATGTCTTAATAGTCATGTAATGTTCTTGGTTCACCACTTGTGGGTGCTGTAACAACAATTGTTTTCTAAAGTGCACTTTATAAAAGACATTTTTTACATTTTATACATTTAGTTATTTGTAAACACTGGTTAATTAAATTGTATATGAAAAACGGTATAACATTGACTGGTTAGAACTGTATTATACAGTATCGAGATGCTAACTGTGTATTTTGACGCTATCTTGATGTGATACTAACAGTGTGTCTTAAATTTGTAATTTCATGTTATAAACCTACATGTACGCTCATATGATATTACATAAATTGTAGATTTATAAGTAAAATGTGTTTTAAACAAATAAAATTTCACTTCTGTCATTTTTTTGTAATTGTTTTTCTTTGCCTGAATATAATTAGCATATACAAATAAGTATCTGTAAGCAAAGTGAGGAATATAACAGTGAATGTGATTGATAAATGTTTCTTTGCTTAAAACCTGCAGGAGGCGATCAACATCTGCATGAAAAAAACTCAAACTCAAAAAGAGAGTTGTGGTTTTTCTGACTTGGCAGAGAAAAAGACAAAGAATGGAAGGGAGCGAAGAGATTTTAACAGAGAGTGAGTGCGTGAATGTGTGTGTGTGTGTGTGTGTGTGTGTGTGTGTGTGTGTGTGTTACAGAGCACATAGTAGAATAAGAGAGAGACAGCAAAAAGACTTGATTGCCCAAATCATGTCAGATTTAATTATCTGATTATTGTGCGCATATGCTATTTAAATTTAGTTGTCTACAAAGACTCTTTCCATATTTTAAGCACAGAAAACCTAACTAGGTAGAAGTGAAATCACATAGTAACATCTTGGTGTGCATCTGTGTATAAGTCTGTGCGTGTGCAGACACACATGCGAGTGTGTGTATGGCCTCATTAGGCTGCAAGAGGTTGAAGCTGCAGCGACCATCGTCTCTTACCACAGTCTTTGATGGGGTTCAATCACCACATGAGACGGGGGGCTGGGGTGGGGGGTTGAAATGGAGAAGGAGGGGAAAGATGTGGGATGAAAAGTATGAACCGATAGAAAGAGAAACCCAGACACAGTCGAATACATCATAATGAAATTCCGCTGTATGTACAGTTCTCTCTTTTTACACTCCATTTTTTGCCGTTCTTTGGTTGCATGTAGTATAGAATAGAAATACTTTTATATTAGAACTCTGTGTTGTTTTAATGTTTGTGCTCACACAAAATAAATATGTGTATTTACAGCATATGCATTTAAATATACATTATTTATTTTGCGACAAAAGACTTAGATCTAATTTTAAATAGGACTTTAATGAAAGAGTTTAAAGTACAAAGTACAATTATTTCCTTGCTATAGTTTGTTGTTTGGACTATGTTGCCCTTTTAACCATTTCTAAACTATTCCTGCAACTTCTCTGTACTTTACAAAATAAAAGTTTGCATTGCAAGTTTTGCAAATTTCAATCATGGCCTAATTAATTGAAATTGTTACTGTAACTAATGTACAGGGCCAAAAATGTTAAATCTAGGTTAAATCTGTGATAAAATCACTGTTCAAATCACTGTGTGCGAGCACATAAACATATTTCCATGTGTGTGTATGTGTATACAGTATATGTAATATATACTGTCTATATATACAGTATAGTACTTGAAAAGTAAAGAATAAAAATAAAATTAAAATTTTGTTTTAAAAAAAGTAAAGTTTGCCTATTTTCTGTTTTCTGCCGCCTCATAAACCTTGTGTATTTAAAGTGCAACATTCATAAAGTTTAGTTTGAAAGCGGAGTGAAACCACACACTCCAGACTCTTCAGCTTCTCTCGCTCTGATCCGCGTCTCGTTGTTCAGAAGCCGTGTGTTTAGTAAACCTGATAATTACAGCCTTCTGAAATTTCCCTCACACAGAGGAAAACCATCGTCCTGCTTCAACACTGTCACTCATCCCTCGTTCGCTCTTTCGCTTTCTCTCATCTTTCTTCACTTTCACAGTCTGTGCTGTTCTAATGGTTTTTCTCGCTTCTGTTTACTATTTTTTCTTTCTCACTTCTGTTTACTGTTTTCACCTTCTTTTCTATGCTTTCTTCTTTGTCTTCGATCTTTGTCTTCATTTGTCATTTTCGTTGTCCTCCCCTTTTCTTTCTCTTTTCATTTCTTTTCTTCTTTTCTTTGTACTCTACTAACTCTACTTCATCAATATCTTGTTTCAGTACTTTCTCCTGTTGGTGTAACTTTACAATGAAGAATGTGTGTGTGTGTCCACGTGCAGATTTGTGTGTGCACGTCTATGCGTCTTCTCACCCCACTGGCCACAGCTGTGCAGATGTGACCACACTCCAACCCACCACTCATCCCCCATTTCTGTCCACAACAAAGAGTAATTAAGCAGCGCTGCCTCTTTGTCGACCGCCTGCCGCACTTCCACAAACACGAAGCTGGAGCCGAGGGGCCTTCGCTGACTCAAACCAGCACACACCGCTCCACTTACTCTTTAAATTCACCTAATACAGCCTCTAGTTTCTAGGAAGGACCTACACACTCATTGTGCTGCACCAAACTGCAGACATTAATCTAACAATTCAACTCGGGGAGAATTATATTGTGAGTGAGTGAGATATGCGTTTACTTGGCTGCTTTTATTGAATGCTTATGTTCGCCTATTAACAGAATTTTTATTTTGTGCCTGAAAATTGCTTATAATTGTGTCAATACGCAATATATACACTCCATTGTATCTCACTTTTATTTCACTTTTTTCATGGCATATTTTGTGTGATTTCTAGATCAAGATTTTCTTGTGTGATTTCTAGATTTCTAGAAAATTGACAAATTTCCTTTTGTCAGTTCAATTTTCATCTTAGTTATTCATCTACAAGAAAGTTTAACACAGAGATAAATGAGAGCGGAAAACTGATTAAATTAACATACAGATTTGTTAAAACACGTCCAGCGTGATTTGTGATTTGATTTGTTAGCACTATTAAAAAAGGTGATTTTATTCTAAAAAGTAAAAAACCAACTGACTGTCATGTTAGTAAATCAAAAATGACCGCGTTGAGTTAACAAACACTCTCTAGTTCACTAGAAATTCCAGTTTCAAATTCACTCCAGAAATTTGAATGTGTGAGACATGATACCATTTTTTATTTAACCACTTTGTTTCTTTTTGACGGCGGTAACTTTTGGAGGGACGCAATGTACAGTAAATATTAAAAAGTGAAAAAGACCCGACTCAGACTTTTTCTATTCGAATGAGTGAACATTTTTTGGCTAAATATCTTGACATCATGTCTTGGCAGCCAGTTGTTCTAAAATGAATGAAGTATATTAAAGTATATACACTACTTACAAAACACTTTGATTTGCTTTAACCAGTTATAACAGGATGTATTGTCATCACATCCATTACGTTACAGCAACTCTTACACATTTCAGGCTCTAATTTCTGGTTCAGCAGGGGGCGTTGTTTGCCAGTCCGGCTCCTCGTGTAGTGTGACGTGGGTAGTTCGTGGTGGTTTTGGTCAGGCCGACTGGAGCCCTTGGGCGCTGGCACGCATCTCGGGGTCCGGGAGGGGCTCCCCTCAAAAACCATCTTCTCAGGGGCCACACCCACCGCTCTTGCTCTCTCGCCCGCTGTGGGGGGACAGCGGGTTGCCTCGAGCCAGGCTTCCACATTTAGAGGCCACTCATTTTAACCAGCCGAAGCCTGGGGTTTGTTTCCAAGGTCAGAATGTGTGGCATTCGGCCGGTCCAAGTGTGCAACCCTGTGCCGTCTCTTCCTTCCTTTATGTCTGAGAAAACAAAATCGCTCTCCATCTTTCCATGTTTCTCTGTCCTCTGCCTCTTTTCTCTCTATAGTTTTATTTTTTGTACAATTTCTTGTATCTCTCTTTTCACTCTCCACCTCTCCTGTTTCCATCTATATGTTGTGTTGTCATCATTCTTTCTCTATATATATAATTTCATACTGTATTTACGTGTATATTAGCATCCCTCTTTTTCCAATTTTAAAAGCTTAAAAACTTAGAAGTGCTTATATGTGCATATTTCGAATATGAGTAAATTAAAGCGCCCATTTTTCAGATCAGGAGCAATCACAAATAAATAAAAATACAGAACCGTCGTCGGTTCCAGACGCACACATGCATATATGCTTTTATTTCACTGCTCTTATTGGATACTTATGTTCGCCTATTAATTGATTTTTTTTTGTACCTGAAAATTGCTTACAATTGTGTAAACACTGCATTTACACTCCATCGTATCTCACTTTTGCTTCACTTTTTTCAGTTTTTTTTTTTTTCAGTTTAAATGCGCTTCTCTCTTTCTTTAGCTTTCTGGTCGTCCTGGATCGTGATGTAAAAATCGTTCATCCAGGCCTGTTAATAGAGGATGTAATGGTGGTTGTGACGTTTATAGTTCTGCTGAGAATGACAGAGGAATAAAAACACCGTCGTATGGTGAGGAGGTGGAAACGGACCGAAGGCTGGAGGTTTGGTCTGTGATGGTGGTGTTTCAGGAAGATGGCGGTGGGGGCAGTGCTGGGTGGTCCGGAGTCTGTCCTTCTAAACTACCATGTTTTGTTTAGGTCTTGGAGGAGAAGCTTCTCTTTAGGTAAAATCTGCTTATTTTACCCTAAGCTCCTGGTCTGTGGTCTACATGTGAAGCCGATGCTCCGGACCTGAAAAATATAATTACCGCTTTGTTCATTTTGTAAAATGTGTATTTTATTTTAATTTTTAAATACTGTATATAATTATGATACTGTATATAATTAATAAATTGTGATGTAAGTTTATTTCATGTACTTTTTCAGAATGTACAGACTTGTCAGACACAAGACATCATTCTATAGGTAAGAAGAAAGATGTTAACACTGAAAGTTAATTTAATTCGGATCTTATTTGCATTTTGCCCATTTCCGCTTTTGTCTCTTCATAAATAAATGCTCATGAATAAAAGCTCTAGCTTTAGTTTGCCACTCTTTCTCTTTTTTTCTTTAGACCATGAAGGAATATTTCTCTATGAATGATTCTCAGTGACCCATGTTTAGAGACGCTTTTTGTGGACATACAGTCACAATCACTGTTCAGAACAAAACAAGTCAAAAAGTCAAAACATTCTGCAAAAATGGGATTGATTGTTTCGTTCATTGTTTGTAGTATCTTTCCAATGCTGCAGCAAAAAATACATGTTTTTAAGAACGGTTGGTTCCTTCTGCCCTGACTAAATATCAAACACTACTATATTTAAAGCTATCTTAAATATGTATCTTAAAATAATGTTTTTTTTTTTTATAGAAAATCATCAACAAGTATTTGTATACGTAATGCATTAAGTATTTATCACAAACACTCACTTACGCACATACAGTACATTCATATAAATTTTACACACACATACAGACATACACACACACATACATAAACATACAACCACGCTTGTTTAATAAAAGTAATCCTCCGTTTCATATGGCTGGAGAGTGGTGCCGGATGAAGGGCAGTGATGGGGACACTGAGGGGGTCAGAGAGCGGCAGTGTGGTGGCCCGGTGTTGTGTTTGGTATAGTCTAGACCGCCTAGTAACCAGTAATTCATGAAATTGCCCTCTTTGTTATGATCTTGCTGGCTCCTTACGGCCCCACACAGATGAACATCCTCTGCAAGAGTCTGCAGTTAATGACCTGCAATAGAATGCTCCAGTCTGCATCACTTTTATTCTCTTGTTTTTTTACTCAGGATCTTTATGGCCACGCAGGCCTGGAAAGAGACGGGCAAGTTTCTCGCTGACCCTGTTTCTCCAGCTCACCACATTTCCATCTCCAAAAGCGTTGAACACGGCTAATCGTTTTGATTTTACCCACATGACGAAGCTGCAAAGACGTTTGAATTGCTGAATTTGGAAAATGCAGAGCAAGTCTTTCATTCCAGCACACTGATATCTAGATGGGCATGATTCAGGAACATTCAGATCCTCAAAACAACGTACCAGAGATTCTGACCTGGCCTTAATTTACTATGACATTTATTGACCCAAACTATTTGAATCGTTTTTACCATCCACTGGACACATATATGTGTATATATTTATGTAAATGTGTGTGTGCGTGTGTGTGAGCGCGCGTGTGTGTGTGTGAGTGTGTGTGTGTGTGGTATGTATATAAAATAATTCATATAACTTGAAGCGGTTCTGGAACTCTCACTCACTGATTTTTTATGCATGAAAATGTAACATTAAAATAACACATATGAAAATGCACAGATTTGTACATATTTTTAAAAGGTAAAACACTTTAACGATTGTGATATCTGAAGCAATGCAAGCGCACTGCTTTGTGAGTAGCTAACGGCTCTGAACTTTTACAGGCATTTTGCTCTTTTAATGTGAACATTTTAATGTGAAATTCAAAAATAGCAATGATAAAAACACAGCAAATGTGTAATTATAGATGGCGTCTGCAGCTCTTTGAATAAAGCTGTTAGGGGGGGGGGGTTACCGCTCTCAGTCGATCAAGGGCATCCCAAAAAACAACCTGCATCTTGTTCTTCTTCCATCCTCAGCAGACGCAGCTGAGCTATGGTGGACCTTTTGGAAACAAGAAAGCGATTAGCTGAAACTAGAAACCGCACACAGAGCCTTCACATGTCTTTACCTTATCAAGATTATTCTGCTCGTCTTTGTTTGGATGTGATGTAGTGGTGTTGCACTTCATGATAGGGATCTTTGATGTTAGATTCCTTAAGACACAAACACGTGACGAGTCAAAATTACCTTGTTTTACTTTTTATTGCTAAAACGCAGTCAAGCTCTTCATCTAACAATCAAAACCTTTTGCAGCATGTTGAGATCACTACAAATCTTACCATTTCATTTAACACATTTTGATTCAACAGAAATTATTTGAATCAGTTTGTTTAAGGAAAGTTCCACAAATGATAGAGGAGGATTTGGGAAAAACTGAAGAGGAAATGAAGGATGATGGAGAAGGTTGTGATGCAGAAGTGATGTTAAGCTACATTTGGGTCATTTGAAACTTTGGGGAGAAAAACCAGTAGTTTCACAGTTCGAAGCAGAAGACAAAAAACAGTGAATTGGTACATACACTGCTACTAATGTAATAAAAACAATGTTTTGTAGCTTTTACAGTAAGCGAAGAAAATAGAAAACTTTTGTAATTAATTTTTTACGTGCATATCTCAGTTCCAGGGTGAATCTTCTTGCTGTGCTCTTTTCAAGACGTTTTGGATAAACATATCAGTACATTAACAAAAAACATATGTTTATGACAGTGTTTGTCATATCTTGTCAAAATCAATGAAAAACGTTATTTATGGCTATGGAAGCAAATGGTTTTTCAGCATGTTAATGGTTTTGAGTGGTAAGTTTCATTTCTGACTTGAAATTTTAGTTAGTTAGTTAATCTAGTTAATCTAGTTAATCTAGTTAATCTAGTTAGCTAGTTAGCTAGTTAGTTAGTTAGTTAGTTAGTTAGTTAGTTAGTTAGTTAGTTAGTTAGTTAGTTAGTTAGTTAGTTAGTTAGTTAGTTAGTTAGTTAGTTAGTTAGTTAAAATGTACTGACTTGTAAGTCTTTTTGGATAAACATGTCTGATAAAATGACTGTAAAGTTACTTAGTTAGTATAGTATGTTAGTTAGTTAGTTAGTTAGTTAGTTAGTTAGTTGGTTAGCTAGTTAGTTAGTTAGTTAGTTAGTTAGTTAGTTCGTTCGTTCGTTGCAATGTTCTCTCTATCCATCTATTTAACTCTTTCCTTCTCAAACAATACAAAAATGTGTCTGTCTGTTTGTGTGTGTGTGTGTGTGTGTGTGTGTGTGTGTGTGTGTGTGTGTGTGTGTGTATGTGCGTGCGTCCGTGAATCCGTGCGTGCTTGTGTAAGTGTGTGTGTGTTCTGTGTGTTTAAACTAAGATAAAGAACCATAGAAACAGAGTCAAGTAAAAAGACTGAAGACAATGAGAGACAAAAGAAGCGTCTGAGATATGAAGAGTACAGAAAAGTGAACCAAGAGATACACGAGAAATACAAGAAATAGAAAAACATAGAGGAGAAGAGAGATAGAGAGAAAAAGAGAGAACAAGAGAGAGGGAGAGAAAGAACAAGAAAGAGGGTCAGTTGAAGAGCAGACTAAATATAGTCTGTAAGTTACTGTAAGGGCCAAACTCTCAGAAACTACAAGCTTCTCTGACCAAACCTTGTAATTGAGGAAGGAAAATAAAGAATGAAATTACATGTTTATTTTTGAAAACAATTTCAATCTTCTCTCCCTCATTTTGAGAAAAAAAAAACCCACAAGGACACTGAGAGTTGCTGTCACAGGCCATTCCAGCTCTCTATTCTCTTGATGATGTCTGAAAACTGATGCACCCACTGTGTTTACCAGTTATTCTAAACTATGAATACTTTGACCCTGAAAAGACATTTGATCGAAAAATAAACGTTAGAACCAGCTAGTGATATTTTTTTAATTAAAATTGCTATAATTTTGAATATAAAATGTAAATATATAATTTTTATAAAAATGCTTGGTGTTTATTTTACACTCTTTTTCACAACAAAACAGTATTTGTATCGCTTGACCATATTATGAAGCTTAAAAGACACTTTAATATAATATTTTAATTATCAAAGCTGTTTGGAGCTAATACAGTACTTTCTTTTGTTAAATCTCAATTATTAAATAGTTTTTTCTATAATATTGTATATAGCATCCCTTTAATATACCATCATCCATTTTTAAGACATATACTTTGTGCCATGAATATCATAACAAAACAATAACCTTTACTGTGGTATTTTTAACATTACTAATTACAATTTTTTCCTAGCACCTATCAATTATATGATAATTATGTAAATTAGGCGAACTTATGTGACATTTAAAAATTATTTTTTAACCAAGATATACATTATAAGGAATCAATATTGATACATCAAAAGCTTGTACTGTAACAACTAACAATATTACAGATGCACAAAAAAAAGACAAAAAAGTGCTTTTATATGACCTTATTCTTGCTCTTTTCACTCTCTCTCTCTCTCTCTCTCTCTCTCTCTCTCTCTCTCTCTCTCTCACACACACACACACACACACACACACACACACACACACACACACACACACACTTTTTTCGGAGGCGGGTCTCTGTAACAGTATAGAAGAAAGGGATGTACCCGCGCGGACTTTGTTTCAGTCAGATTAAGAGCGCTCGCTTCTCCGCCGCTGCTTTTGGACGGAACTTCTCGGACCCGCTTCCTCCGGTATGGCCGCGTCGATTCTGGAGGTAAAAAAAAACACGTGAATTTGGGTGTTTGGGGATTAAGCTCCGCTTTTTTAAATATTTACGACAGTTCTGGTCAGATTGTTTGATTTGTAGCTATTGAAGTACTTCTTTTCACTTCAAATACTTCAAATTTTATTTTAAACTGGCATCGTTTCGGCATGGTTTGCTGTTCTTTACGTTTTACAAGGTAATAAAAAGCAAAGCGATTGGGATGCAGTTTTAACCCAAACGTACAAAACTTTTGAAATGTACTTTGTGACAAAAAAACGAACGGTTTCATGCAAAGTTAGCCAGAAGTAGTCGGATCTGTAATCTGCACCGTGACTAATGAGAAAGCAGGAGTCCAGAGACATCAAACCCTCGCGGCCGCGGTTTGGACCTGGTCATCACATTTAATCTGCGCGCAATTAACCTGGAAACGGGAGCAGAAGTCATGCCAGAAGAACCGCACACAGACACGCGGCAAAGACATTATTATCTCATACAGACAAATGACAGAGAAAACCCCACCTCTCATGTTTTAAATACAATTTGAGAATAAAAGTTAATTTACTCATGACAGACTTTAGTGACACACACACGCATGCACGCACGGACACACACACATGCATTCTGTATTCTTGATCAACTTTACTTTTTGTTGTTGTTCTGACTGTTTAAGTTATTGATAATGTTTCAATTTAACACACTGGTATAATTTAGGGTTAATATTGTTTCTGCATTTAAGCCTTGTACAGTTTATACTTTGTACAGTTTGTCATTGTTGTGAGTGTTTGTTCTTCAATTACAAGTAACTATAGCGATTAGACTAGTTATACAGGTAGTTGTTACAGATTGGGAGACTAATAACTGACACTTTACCAAATTCCATCAAACACTTTTTAGTTTTACTGGACAAAAATTAAATGAGATTTGATTTTTTTCAAATTCTGTTGCAGGAAGAAACACGTTATGGATCCAGTCCACTGGCTATGCTGACTGCAACCTGCAACAAGTTTGGGAGCACTAGTCCAGTCCGAGACGTTGCCACACCTGGTAAAATAGCAAGTACTGCACCGGTCAAGAAAGCCTACAGCATGACCTCTGACCTCCAGGGTACAAAGAATGGACGAAGCAGTGAGGGCATTGTAGACTCTTACGCCACTGGGGCTTTTGGCTCCAGTGGTGGTTTGCTGACTCCCACTTGCAGTCCTCCTCCTGCTCCTACAGGAACCTACGGCTCTGAGTACAACCCCTTCTCCACATTCCAGACCTCCACTGCTTCCCAAGATCCTTCTGTCGTTGGGAGTAAAGCCACTTCAGACTGCCTGACCACTGTCAACACCTACTTGGATATGACACACACCTACGGCTCCTGGTACAAGGGCATCCACCCTGGAATCACGGCAACACCTGCCAATGCCACTTCGTCTTGGTGGGACGTCCACACCAGTTCCAACTGGCTGAGTGCTGGGCAGCCACAACCTGAGAGTCTTCAGGCCCCTCTACAGCCTGTGGCTCCACAAGCATCACTAAATCCCCAGATACCTGGCTACACTCCAGACTTCACTCCATTGAACCCAGCACCGTACCCTTCCATGGGCCTGAGCTCCTCCTCACATTTGCTGCAGCCCACACAGCACATGCTCTCTCAGGACATGTACAAGCCTAAACCAGTGGCTGGAACGGGAATCCTTGACAGCTCCATGGGCATCAAACCAGCCAGGGGTTCTGGAGGGTACTCAGGGAGTGGGTCCGCAGCAGGAAGGTCCTCTTGCGATTGCCCAAACTGTCAGGAGCTTGAAAGACTTGGTGCTTCGGCAGCGTCCCTACGCAAGAAGCCGGTCCATAGCTGCCACATTCCTGGTTGTGGAAAGGTGTATGGCAAGGCTTCGCACCTCAAAGCCCATCTGCGATGGCATACGGGGGAGAGACCTTTTGTTTGCAACTGGCTCTTCTGTGGAAAACGGTTCACCCGTTCAGACGAGCTGGAGCGTCATGTCCGCACTCACACTCGAGAGAAGAAGTTCACCTGCCTGATGTGCAACAAGCGCTTCACTCGCAGTGACCACCTGAGCAAACATCAGAAGACCCACACGGAGGCTGACCTGCCAGTGAAGGGACCAGAAGATGAGGCAGAAGCCAGGGGAACTGAGGAACCCACAGATCCCTGTAAAGTGGGTCCGGTAGGGCCAGCAGGTGGGATGCAGGAGCTTGCTGTGTCCGGAGTTGAGAAGAGTGCCACAGGGAATGGTGTCGACAGTGGTAGCGGCCTTCTGGAGATATGAATTCAGGATGTGACCACTGGAGTTGGTGATGATGGTGCTAATTAAGCTGCAAAAATACAATCCTGTGCTAATAATATTCTTTGGGACAGTGATGAACAATGGGCTTGTAGGAATTGTCTGAACTCAAGGTTCAATTTGTTTTTATATAATAAAACGTTAAAAAAATGTTTTTAGGAAAGTTCAAGTTGAAGCATTCTCATAAACTGCATATGAAGACTTTCTCTATCTCTATTGTAATTCTCAATTAATTATTTCTTTTTTTTTTTATATATATATTTTTTCTTTTTGACTGATAAACAGTCTGACGTCCCGGAACGTATTCTTTTTAATTTAAAGTTTGTTTCTTGCTGTTTTAACACTAATTGATGTTTGACTCGTTTGGGAGGACCGCATTCACTCATTTATCTCTTTTTTTTTTTATTTAATTTTGTACTTACATGAAAATAATTTATGCTTTAAATTATGAGCAGTTAATTGTGTTTCACTGGTTTTGCTGAATGCAGTTTTGTTATGAAGCAGGTCGTTGCTAAATAAATTAAATCTTCTAATCACTTCTGATTATATTTATTTCATTTGACATGATGCTTTGCTGAATCTTATATGCATATTTATGCTTAGAAACGTTTTGTTTATTTGTTATACACATTAAATAATGGTAATTATTTTCTACATTTAGCAATACGCAGGACACAGACATACACACACTCTTACACCCACACACATTAACACCTCCTGAATGTTTGTTTTTGAACTGTGGGAAGAAAACTGGAGACACAGAGAAAACCTATGCAAGCCTGGAAGGAAAAAGCAAACTCTAAACAGGCCGTTGCTGGTTGCCGCATTCAATAGAATGTCTCTTCTGATAATCTCTTCTGTATGTTGCGTCTGATGATAAATGATGTGTAAGTGTAAAAGTTGTGAAAAGTTGCCTCTTCTCCTGAAAGGATACAAATGTCCATTTAAGTAGAGAAAGAACTTATATTTAGGAACAGCTGATTTAGGAATCTGTTTATTTAGGAACAGCAATATATTTTTTTTAAAGATGCTGAGTGATAATGTAATAAGTGGCAAATCAGCCATAAGTTGAATCAAGAAAGTATTTGTAAGCTTCATTAAGTCACACATGTTATTGCTACTAACAATATTAATAGTATTAATAGTAGTAACAGTATAGATAGCAGAACGAAGTGCGAGTGTGTCCAATTTTTAGTATGGCCTGAAACATTTCTCTTGAAGTTTCTTGCAGATCTCTTTTTCTCTCTGCTGTCTCACGGCTGAGAAAATGGCTTAATGAGTTTGTGCAGCAGATGAAAGCAGAGCACAATGACTCTCTCTCTTTCTCCTTGGCTTGCATCGGAAACTCAACTCCTTGCGGCCGATGAGGGTCTCATGACCCCTGGGAAATGACGGAACACTTTAAGTGTGCACGCTTATCGACATTTATTGGTACATCTCTGTGTATGTAAAAAAAAATATATATTAACATTAACACAAATATAAGCACCCTTTTTCCCAATTTTAGAAGCTCAAAAACGTGTTTATATCCGCATATTGCAAATATGCACGCAAATATAAGTGTCCTTATTTCCATATTTTATGTCAGAAGCAATCTTAAATAAACGTACATATGCTGTCTTTGTGAAGCGGTGCGCTTCTGCGTTGTCTATTTTCTTACTTTAATGATTGATTCAGAGGGAGACATGCATATACAGAATAATTATCATTTGAATAACTAAAATTGACATTTGCAGTGGCTAAGTTACTGTATCTAGCATGCAACCAAATTTAAAATATATAAATTACCAATTTTCCTGAATGAAAAAATCTTATCCACGCAGCAACACTTAGCAATAGATAAATAATACTTGAAGAAATACAAATTAATTAAATAATAAAATACAACTACAAGGGGAACTAAGCTATTTGTCTGTCTGAACGCTGTCTGTCTGCTACCGACTGCTGGCTGAGTGAAAACCAGAATATCTGTATTCTTAGCAAGTGGAATCATAGCATCCACTTAAGATATACTGTTATACTGCTACTGGAGATATGCTCTAATACATTTAGAAATAATATTTAACGTTACTAATTTTTATCTTATATTCAAGTAAATGAGTCACAAGTTTGGTTTCTTAAAAGAAGTAAAAGACGTATGATTCGGAGAAGTATTAAGCTAGAATTTTAGGTTTGTGCGCTTTATTAATGACAAGGGCAGACAATCTTAAGTTTTAAGCTGAGTTTTGTCATCAGGGCCTGACATGTTTACAGTGGTCTGGAGCTGGCCGGTGGTTGTGGGCAGAGGTCTGGGTGGGGTGAACCTCCGTGAGGGGGAGGGGTACATGAGGGTCCGTGGCTTTTGAATGATTATTTTTGAACTTTTATACTCCCCTGTGGTGGCAGTAACCTTGTTTTATTTTTACATCTTTATGTTGGAGGGGAAAAAAGCAAGGCGAGGATCTGCCTCAATTGAAGCCATAAAAGATAAATATACTTAGCACCATGAGAGAGAAGAAAGGAAACGGTAAAAGAGGGAAGCACCAACTCCTCCCATCCGTTCTGATAGATGCTAAGCGGTTAAATGCTAAATAGACTTGCTTTAAGTTGTGGGTTGCTGCCAGGCTGCTTGCTAGTGTTGTGTGATTTTTCACAAATCTGTCTACACACACACATCCACACACACACACACACACGCGTGCGCACACACCCTGTTTGGGTCAAAATTATTATTCGTCTTAAGAAATGTTTAGTTTGATTTGAGATCTCATTTTCAGTCGAGGATAAAATTATTAGCACATATGAAATTAAATTTCCTCAAGATATTCACAGGCATTGTTTTTCTGTGATAAAATATTGTGTTCATTTTTTTTGTTTTGCTCTATGTAAAAGCACTTTTGAAATACTTTTTAAACATTGACTATTTTGAAGAAGGGCTACTAAATTAGTCCTCAATAAGTCAGTTCAAAAAAGGTCATAGCATTAACTTGAAGTTAAAAAGTTAAAAGTTAAAGTTACTCCAGTACTTTAATTGCTATATTAAGAAGTATTTAAGAAGAAAGAATATTGCTTTCCTTTTTTTTCAGTAGATGAATCGCACTCATCAAGTTCATTCTTCTAGAGTTACAAAGGCCACTGACGTATGTTAATTATTGTGTTGTTTGTAAACATGTACGAATAATTGTGTTGCAGTTTATTAATGTGAAATGGAAGACTTGTAAAAAGAGTAAAAAGGTGATTTCTAAAATCTAACTCGAGGTCTGAGAGGGTTAATGTATTGTCTTCTTACATTATAATGACTGTAGACAGAACCAAATGAAGAACACTACAGGCCAGAATATATGCCAGAAGGCCAACAAATGTAGAGGAGCTAGAGTAGTAGTACTAGGAAGTATGGAATATTGATCCTCAGGAGACATGCTTGAAATATGGACAACAACAGCAATCATTTAAATTGTGTTTTAAAGAAAAGGCTTAAGCTAATGGCTATTACCATCAAAGGCTACATTTTTGGTCAGTGCAGTAGTTTTCATTCTTGGTTATACATTTATTTATGTTTGTACAGTATTACAAACCCTACAATATAGCTGAATTAACTAAGATGTTTAAAATTGCTGTGTTTGTAGAATTGGCTTACAGGTACAAACAAGTCCATACAAAACTAAAACTTTTTGTCTTCATTTTATTACAAATTGACAAATTGATGAAACAGATCGGACATTGTTTAATTCATGCCTCCCAAATGATTCCTCAGTTTTAACTTCTATCGCAGTTGCCCTCAGGAGCGGGAGAGGTCCATTTCCACAGGAAAGCAGCACACAGGTGTCGCAGGTGAGTGTCTCTTTGTTCCGAGCGGCGAGGCCTCAGGCTCCGGTCTGTCAGACAATGATTCCAAAACAAATGGAAAAATGGGTGATCTTGAAGATAAATCCCAGGTCATTGAAGGTCAGATGGACTGATTAGGGAAAAAGGAAAAAGAAAGATTCAGTTTGTGAGCACAAATGAAGATTGATCATCATTAGCTCATTTGAATTAACGGGCTGGTGAATAGAAGCACTTATCTGACTCTTTCATGGCGTCTTTATGGGCTCCAGTCTGTAAATGAGCTTGCCACTGCCCTGAAACGTATCAAACGCACCACTAAATGGACCAATTCTGTTTATAGGAGCTGTGGGCAGGCTGTGGCAGACTCCTGCCCCCGTAAAAAGATAATATGTTCCCTATTAAATATCCTTCGGATGACAAATTGCTTCCAGAAAAGAGGAGAAAATATAAATGGAAATTGAGGAAATGAACTTTGACACATCCAGAAGTCCCTTTCTATCTCACTGGAACTACATAGTTCAATGACTATGTATGCGTTATTCACTATTCCAATGTTTAATAATGAGCTATTGTTGTTCGTCAAGTACAGTGCCAGTGAAAAAAAACGACATACTGACCTAATAGTCACGGTTTTTCTATTATTCATCTAAGATTTCATTTTTTTTTTAAGTTGATTAAAATTTCTTGATTTCTTAATTTTTCAAACATCAGTATCACTCTTACCTGCCATGAAATGTGTTTGTTTATGTTGCTTTATTACAATTATTTTTAATTTTGATATGTTCACCATAGATTTAAAACAGGATAGGATTTATCACGTTTAATGTTTTATATTTGTAAATCTGTCTGTCTTCTGCTCCCCATTTTATCTCTACGTACAGTCTCTTCTCTTTTACTGTTTCTCTTATGTAAAAATGAAAAAACATATGTTTGGATTGTGCATAAAATGGCAATGAAAGAGAGACAGGGCGAGAGAGACGGCTGTAAGAGTGAGTGAGTGATTTGGGTTGGCAGGGTTCTGGTGGAGGAGTGTGGTGGTTCTGAAGTCCTCCAGAAAGAGGCGCCAGTGTGTCCGGCAGGGGCCGTGAGCCACTTCCCCCTCATCTCCCCCTCAGAGCCTCGGCCGCAGACCCCCACCACCACCCCCACTCGCCTGCTGGCACAACCAGTCTGCTGCCACCACACGCTGCTCTTACATCCAGCAACAACTGAAATATCTCTGTGGGTTCTCGCACAAATGTACACACACAAGTGTTTGCCATCATGACAGAGAACACGATACGATACACACACTAACTTTGCATGCATTTACTCTTACACACACTAACCACGGAAAATAAATGGATAAACTGAAGTGATGTGGTGCTGTGATTTGAGGCTCTGAACGGTGGTCAGAAAGAAAGACAAAGAAAGAAGGAGAGGAAATGAAAGAGAGAGAGAGATAGAGAGAGAGAGAGAGAGAGAGAGAGAGAGTTAAATTTACATGATGCTAAAAACGCTACACCACGTAATGAAGGTTGAAGAATGTGAGACTCTGAACAAACAGTAAGACCAACTTTAAACAACTGCGACATATTATATATTAAATATGTGTGTGCTTTTGTATATATTTGATGGAATTTTACACCATTCTAATTGATTTTACACCATACTAATTGATTATAACACCAAAGTGTAAAATGTGCCTTCATACAACACCAAAATAGAAAGAGTGATAGAAAGAGTTTTCTCATTTTCCCAAAATGAGAAAGAGTGAAGATACAACACCAAAATAGAAATAGAAAGAGTGAAGAATAGAAACATCTAGAATAGAAAGTCTATTCTATTCAAAATAGAATCAGTGAAACTGATAAAACACACAAATAATCAAAATGAAATGGAAGTAAACAGATGCTGAGCTGTAAAGATGAGATGTTAAGATGTATGTGAGGAGAGACGACGTGATGCCGTTACTTTGAGCCCATAATGAGGCCGATGATTCCGGATGAGAATTCCCGGGTTTGGATCATGAATGTTCCTCTGCAGCTCTAGAGCCACCAACCACCACCGTCGCCAAAAATAACACGGCAGCGCCACTCCAGCCCGCGGCCCGCCGCAGAGCCCCATCAAAACACACACTAGAAAGGAAACACAGCAGATCGAGGGGAAGGAAAAAATTGTTCATAAAACTTCACTCCACTTCTTATAAGATACACAGAATCTGCTGATGATTTTGGCTCCCGAGAAAGCCACAGAATTGAATCTACAGACATGGGCCAAGGTTGTGTGTGTGTGTGTGTGTGTGTGTGTGTGTGTGTGTGTGTGTGTGTGTGTGTGTGTGTGTGTGTGTGTGCGTCTCACATGCGTCTCTAAATGAGCATTTGATGAAGTGAATGTCCTGGAGCTGTGATGTAATGAAGTGTGCTTAAATTATATGGTGATGGTCATTAGATGAATGATTGAACTGATTGTAATGCTGTATAACAAGAGAATGAAAAAAGAACAACATAAATTAGTATGCAAAACATTTCTACACACACTATTTACCAATGCGTGTCTTCTACAGGGGTTCATTGGAAACAAGACAGTTAAATTAGTATACATATGTACCAATATTTACTGTGAAGTTAGGTGAGGAAAGGTGGCAAGAAAGTTGGGAAAAATGTGAGGAAGAGTGGCTAAAAAGCTGATTTTAACTGGGGACCGGGAAGCAGCTCGAAAGTGAATACCTACCGGTCAAGGATTCAAACCTGCTACGTCTGGTCGCAAGTCTAACTCCCTAGCACTACTAAACATTACTTAAAAATGAAACACAACACTGCCCCTCTGAGGACACACCAGATCTGCACCAGCAGCGAGGGGGAGAGGAGGAGGAGAGGAAGAGAGATTTGTTTAACCATAGAAGACCTAGGCAAAAGTACGTTAAACTGAAAAGCGTATTACTAATGAAATAACATAATGCTAGTTTGCTTTGTTTATTAAGTGATTTTGAACTAAATAACTCCATTACTCCGATACCGATGAAGCGTTATTTCAAGAGCGTTATTTAATATGGCCTACATTCAGATATCAATTATTTTTAAGTTGAACGTCTGCATCGCTTTGTCTCACCATTGGCGTGAACCTTAAGCGCTGCTTTACATCACTACATTCTGATTGGACAACTGTCAGTGACGTCGCTCTCGAGCAACACCCAGTCGCGCGCCAGATTCCTATATGAAATTTTAAGGCGAGGTGAACGCGTAAAAACGATGTAAACGTAATAATTATGGCGCTAATAGAGACAAAAACGTAGAAACAGATAACGTGTCGGATTCAGACCACGCTCTGCAGATAACTAACGCGAATTAGAAGATCAGCCCGTTCCTGTTTGTCCATGCCCTGTCCGCTGACATGGTAACCAGCTAAGAAAACGCGTTTAGATCTAAAAACCGCTTTATTTATTGATAAAATTACACAGGAATCTCGGAATTGGTAAATAATGGCAGCGTGTCAGATGTGTTTCGTCGCTTTTCTCTGGGGTAAGTCTGGGAGCAGTAACTTTTATTTTAGATGCTTTGTTTTATTGAGCCAACTGTAGCGTAAACATTCACGTTTGAAGCCATTGCAGATGTGACAATGTTTCGTCAAATCCTTCGTGAGCAATGTTTCGATTATCTATCGAATATTGTTTCGTCCATGCTTCTTTTCCGAAAAATGCAGCTTTGTGTCGCGTTTTGCTCCACAATAGGATAAAAACGATACGAATATGTACATTAAAGCTTCTCTAGACGAGCTTTAATTACACGTGATCCGCTTATGGCTTCTGTTCTCCGGTCATGTTCGGGGATTCTTTTCGTCATTTCCGGTTCTTCACGTGAACTTTTGCCTTAACTACATTTTGAATGTATTTGTATATCATACGTGATATTGCGATCTTTTAAAATGAAATAAAAAACGAGAAATACACAGTACTAGAAATGGCCAGTACCGAAACTGTTTAATATGGGCTGTCACCTTACCGGTTTCCTTTTTCAGTTTCAGTCTGGACCTGTCAAGTTATTCTGGTGTTTGACATTGTGCTTAAATGGGGGAAGTGGCATCAGTCTAAAAGACCTGCATCAACAGATCTAACTAGTAGTTTAGTCAGTGTTGTTTGTCATCTGGTCACCTAATGACTACCAGTTACAGACATCACACACTTAAACTTGTTAAACCGTTTTGTTCCTCCTGTGAATCTTAAAGAAACCTGTAGGCAACACCAAATTTGAATCAAAAATACTAGTTAAAAAATGTATGTTTTATGATGTCTCTTTCTTTAATTTATGCTAATTTTATTGTCAGAACTGATGTTGTTATGATCTTTCCTCAAACGGTAAAGGTTTTATTGCCTAAAGAGTGAATTTTGTATGATTTCTTTTTTTCTTTACCCTTTTCTTCCCATCAGTCTCCATCTTAGAGTTTCAAGGCTGTGTGTCCCGTGAAGTGACTCTTCCAAGAGGGCCACTGTACCGCGTCGCCGGCTTCCCACTGTCTCTGCCCTGTGCTGTGTCGGCATACGAAGGTCCACGAACGCAGGACTTTGAATGGTTCCTGTACCATGAGAACGCCGGCGAAAGACAGATTGGTGTGGTGTCCACCCGTGATACCGGGTTTCCTTACGCCCCTTTCCAGAGCCGGGTGCGGGCTGGAGAGGTGCGGGTGGAACGAGACTCGGGCGATAAAGCGCGACTGATCATTCAGAGGCTCCGGCCGGATGATCAGGGTCGTTATGAGTGTTACACACCCAGCACCGACACCCGCTACCTGGGCAACTACAGTGCGTCTGTATCCGTTAAAGGTGAGTTTTTTTTTTATCAATGTATAGATTGATACATTGTTCAGTTTGGGTTATTGATGTGTTACAGCATAGAATGCAGCTTATAACTAATCCACAGCACATTATAGTCCAAAAATGATTGTAAACTAATTTTTAACTCATCTTTATGTTTTCTAAAAAAATCTCTGCAGTTATTCCGGATACCTTACTGATCACACACTCACGCATTCTGAGTGGCCAACCAGTGATCGAGGGTACGGAGCTCCAGTTGACATGTTCAGCATCCATCCAGACGGAGCAGCACACTCACGTGTCTGTCACCTTCGGCATGCGGAGCAGTCGGGGAGTGGAGTCGGCGGGCCACAACCTGAGAGAGATCCTGTCTTTGGACCGAGAGCTGCGTGTGATCCCGGGCCGAGGTTCTTATGAGAAGCGGTACAAAGACGGAGAGATGGCTCTGGAGAAGCGCAGTGGAGATGGAGCCTGGGATCTCTACACTCTGAAGATTAACGCTCTGGCTGCGGAAGATTCCGGGGCGTATTTCTGTGAGGCGGCACAGTGGGTCAGAGATCCGGATGGCAAATGGGAACGAGTTGCACAAAGAACCATGGAGCTTGGGAATCTCACTGTACAGCCTCTAGGTTTGAAATCAGTCCAGTGTTGGACCCTATCTCTCTGTAGAATACAGTACTTAAATAATGTAGGATGTAGTTGATAGGGATAATGTTGTAATTGGGTGTAAATTCCCCACTGGGATCTCTGTCCATTCATTCATTCCTCTCTTTCTCTCTCTCTCTCTCTCTCTCTCTCTCTCTCTCTCTCTCTCTCTCTCTCTCTCTCTCTCTCTTTCTCTCTTTCTCTCTCTCTCCCCCCTCTTTTTCCTCTTTCTCTCTCTCTTTTCATCCAACCAGACTGTAATAAAATGTATAGATGTAGAAAACCTTTACTACAGTGTTTACAGGCTCAGGGAGACAGTGTTTTTAATTAGATTAAAGTGAACACTATGGAAGTCTTTTTATTTTCATTTTTTATATTTATATTCAAACTACTATCTTAGTGTGGTAGTAAAGGCACAATTAATGAAAGGACTTATCAGAATCAGACTATATACTAACTACTGTAGTGTAAATAGAACTCATGTCAGTCCATATTTAGATTCGTAAATGTATTTAAATATACACATTTAAAAATTTTTAGTGTGACTGGCTGGTGTCTACCAGACAAATAATAATCAGGTCTTGTTTCTTTACCTAGCGGACACGCTGACCGTGCGCTCCGTACCAGAAGGCCGAGTGTCTCTGCAGCCTGGCTCTCCGCTCACCCTCACCTGTCAAGTGTCTGGTTACGGCGGCTGGAATCGCTCTGCTCTCCTGGTGCAGTGGATGCGGCGCGGTCCGGCCGGGGGTGTGGAAGTGGAGGTTGTGCGCTCGTCCCCTGATGGCGTAGTGACCTGGGGTGATGATGTCAGTAGATCGGGAGGAGGCAGTATGGAGAAGGAGGCTGATGGGAAGTTCTCGCTGCGATTGTTCTCCATCTACCCTGGTGATGCTGGGCTTTACCGCTGCACGGTGAGCGTGTATGCTGGCCACCAGACCCCAGGACCATCCAGTCCTGCCACTGTGACCCAGAGATCTGACTGGGTTACCATTACCCTCAAGACTGAAGGTGTGTGTGTGTGCGTGTGTGTGTGTGTGTGTGTGTGCTTGATTTATTACTGCTTTTATACAGTGTTATATAAATATGATATTATGTATATTAAAGTTAGGGATAGTGTTAGTAATAAAAAGTAAAAAAAAAAATATATAATATATTCATCCATTATAAGTATTTCAAAAGTGCTTTTAAATGGAGCAAAAAACATTAACGTTTTTTTAGGCAACCTAGTTAGGTGTCTAAAAAAGGTGTGTTACATATACATATAATCAATGCTTTGCTGCTTTCTTAATCAATAGTTTAAATAATCATCTGTTAAAACAAATATTAGTTAGTTTGTATATCTTATTCTGTTCAAATGGTTTCTGTAAATTTTGTTTGTACAAATTATAAACATGTTTTTTACATTTTTAAATAATTTTTTTTATGTTGTTTGAACAAGGTCTCTAATATGGTGTGTGTGTGTGTGTGTGTGTTCAGAGGTACGTGTGTCAGCAGTCATTGATTTACCAAGCCGGCCGCTCCTGAAGCGCAGCAGTACGGTCACGATGTACTGTAACGTCTCCGTTGCCACTGCCACTTCATCCCAAGTTCAGATTCAGTGGCTTCAAATGCCTGAGCGGAAAGACGTGGCTGTTTCTGAGCGCAGACTGCTGGCAACTCTGACCTATGATGGACTGACCCGTATTGAAGCCAACAGCAGTGACCTGAGCACTGACCGCCTGTCTGCCGGTTGCTACCGATTGAGGATTTTTTCCGCCCGTGAACTGGACCAGGGCCACTACCAGTGCCAGGCAGAAGTGTGGACCCAGGACCCACGCGGAGGATGGTACAACACTGGTGCGAGAGCCGAGTCTGAGAGTGTACGGCTATACTTGTATGCTCGAGGTACATGTCAACAAATTACAATTCATGCGATACACACGATAAATGATTTGAAATAATACACATGATAAAAAATTAAAGCTGTTGAGTGGGTGGTCGTACCCTTTACGCCACTCATTCATTGTTTAGCCAGTACAAACTTCACAGACTGTAATTCAACCCATCAAAGAAACAAAGAAACCATCAACATTGTTAATTCCTGATGACATTTTTACAAGACATTTTGAGTGTAATGTGATTTTTACAAATTATTCAGACTCAAACTCATTATTCGCATGAATAGTTCAAGGCTGTTGTACAGAGAAAATGCAAGAGGAATGTCGGTAAAAATACCTAAAAAAAAAAACATCCTACATAATTTCCCCCTACATAAACACATTTAAAGGAACATTTTATTAAAGGGAATCATTGTTAATCTCAATAATTACTCAATTAAGCCTTTTGAATGACTCCCATCTGTTTAAGATGTGTATTTTTTATATAATTATTTACAATATAATTTAGAACATTTAAAATAAATGTCGTGTTTTATATTTCTTTAAATGTTAAAATAAATGTAAAATAAATACAAAAAAAAAATGTAAGTAACCTGAACAATTTGACTTAAGTTGGTTATCTATTAAAGACCACTAATCCTTTTTTCTTGGAGCAGTCACACAACATTCCAGTACATTTCTTTTTCTCGTGGTGTCACATGAAAGCGGATTTCCCGCTCGAGCACTGACTAGAGCAGCTGATGTCCAGAAGTGATGGCCTGTGGTGTCGTGTTTCTCTCCTCACAGTGACGGATCTTCTCCTCATTCCTCTGGTGGTCGGTGTGTCGTCGGCGCTGTTTGTCGGCGTGTTGATCATTGCGACTGTGACCTGCTGCTTCATGAAGAGACTCTCCAGGCAGCGTTCACGGATCAGGAAGTAGAACTGAGATGTTAGTGGGGATTGGAGCTCTCGCTAGAGCTGAATGAATGGAACCAGACTGAAAATCTTGATGTGTTTGTAGTGTTATCGCTTGTAACAAACACACTGTGATTTGCACTTTTTTGAGCAAGCTCGTGAACACGGGTCACCAGATCATTACAGAAGCCATTAGAAATGGCTGATTATATTTGATACACAAACTTCTGTTTCACTCATTAATCTTCCTGCTTCCATGATCCAGATGTTTGCAAGCGTTGCATTCATTCTTGGTTTGCTTAATTTTTAGGGTTTCCAATAAGATCTCAAAAAGATTATATTTTCCCCCCAAAATCATGTTCCTAATAAATATCAGTAAAACTCAGTGGTGCAGCATAGTGTTGCATTACATGTTTTTTTATTATTATGATTATATTCATGCTTGAATATTAATTATTTTTTTGTAAAAAAAAATCTGGAATTGTACATTTACACTGACCTCATGTCAGTATAAATGTAGAGCGTGTGTGTGTGTGTGTGTGTGTGTGTGTATGTGCGTGTGTTTGCTTGCAATTGTCACACAGTGATAGAGGTGAAATGTTCATTTGTTTTTAATTCCTTTTGTTAATTTTTTTCATTTTGTATTTCTTGAGTTTTCTAATTCTCAAGTAGTCCTGAATGTTAGGAGATTACAGTCAAAGCTTTTTCCATTTCTCTCAAGTAAATGTTTTGAATGCAAACGTTTGACCATTCCGCGGAAGCTTTTGTGACCCTCCGTAATTGCGTACAATAATCTAAATCTTCACTTTGTGCATGTTGAAATGTTCACACTATTGGAATACTAGCATGTTATTTAGAGCTTATAAACAAGCAGTAAAACTAGTTAATTTCTAGTTGCCCACTTTTACTACTTCACGAGGTTGTTTAAAATCCCTAAGAATGTTAAAGTGTGAATTAATTATTTCAAAAAACTTCTGTCATTCCAGGAATTCAGTGTAAATGTGAATATTTATTAGTCTACAGTCGCTAAACCACAGTTGAACCGATCTGTTGCATGTTTGAGCCATTTTATTGACTGTTAATTTTTTTAATGTACGATTATTAACTTGTTTTGAGACGATACTTGACACTTTCCTACGAGGCTGTTATGATTTGAGCTTGTATTTGTCACGAACTGTTTTACTGAACAATCCATCTGTTACTGTGGGATGATGTGCTCGGAATGAACTAAGAATTGGTGTAAAAGACTTTTTTTTGCCAATTGTAGTTGATATTCACTGTGATCAGACGCTCTAGTCGTCATTTATTTGAGGTTTTTATCATGTGACTAATCATCCCAGGATGAATTTCTGGAAGGTTTCCTGCTCGGGAGACTGTTCTTGATGAAGTTTCCCTGTTCTTTGTCATCTCGTTCCTCAGTTTTACTGTGTTTGGTGAAGAATCGTGTCTTATGTTGTTGGTTCTGTTCAGCACGATGCCAAAACGACCTGATGCGTCATTCCTGCTGTGTGGGTTTCCTGTCTTTGCCTTTCAGTTTTTCACTCTTTTGTTGGTGTGAAATGAGTCTGTTTACGTTGAGAAATCCAAAATGGGATTTCAAAAAATAAAAAAGGAAATGCACATTTGTAGTTCTGCGAATGTGTTTAAAGAACGCTGTATTTTTTCACACTGCAATTGGCCTGAATAAAGAATTCCCTGAAAACAAAACACCACCAGTTTTATTGTGGGTTTTTTTTTAATTATTGACAAGTATTTACATTTGTATGTGTTTGCTAAAATACAGACTGTTTATTGCTTTGAATAATCTAGTATATAGCTAGTTTTTATTTTTGCTCAACTAAAATGTGGCCATTTTCTTATTTATAATCAACATTGTGAAATCACTTTAAAACACAATTTTCATCTTATAAAACCAGACCCAAAAAAAAAACGGTCATTCTAGTTTAATTCGTTCAACTGCATTATTGTAATGTACATTTGTATGAAGTGATTTGGATTGAAAAATGATTATATAAGAATATGCAGTTAAAAAGATTTGTATCCGTACACGACTCAAGGAAGCTGATATTCACATTTCCTGTTTCAAAGGCGCAGTGTTTGAGCGTTGTGCTGGAGATTTACAGCTGTTGAGGTTGTGTAACGCTGCTCCGTCCGTCCTGATCCCTCAGGGAATTATGGGATGTTATTTGTGCAGATGTGGGTCAGGCTGATGTCACTGGTAACTGCACGTCCAGGATCTGGGTGTCACCAGCTTCCAGAATCCCGTCTGCGTGGAGCAAACACACAATTATCAACTTACCTAACATCTAATTAACATTAAGGTTTATTTTCTTTGAAAAGTATGTCTGATAATAACTGTTGCTGATGTTTTTTTTTTTTTTAGATTGAGTGAGTGAGTGCTGCTTTGTCATTGGTTGGCCACCAATCCAGGTTGTGTGTCCAGCCCTCAGGCCAAGAGTTGCTGAGATTAAGTGGAAAAGTGTCTGGATGGTACTGTTGTGAGCTCTGTAAATTATGCATGATGAATGTAGTATATTCAGAGACAGTGCGTGTACTTGGTGGGACTCACGGCTGTAGGAGGGCAGTGAATCTGGGCGTACCACTCCAGACAGTATAGACAGACATGAATGCCCTGTCCACTGAACAGACACGTCCACATCACCACGTTCCACACTGGACCCTTCCTCCGGTCATTCATGGCGAAGTTAAACACCACTGCGGTACAACACACGGGTGAGAAGTCAAATATTCTTCAGAAATATTTTTCAGATATTCTCATTTCTTATGTTAGAAGAAGGTATAGTGTGTCGGTTAACAGACAGACAGACAAACAGATCTCAATAGACAGACAGACCAATACTGTATATCTTATTTGTTCCACAAATGAGAATTTAACATTGTTGCAACAGTAACTAAAAGAATACACAATTTTAATCAATATTTGCTCACCACCGATGCCAGCAAAGGTGCAAAACATAACAGGGTAGAAGAAGCCGAAGCCCATGGTGAAGGCGTACTCGTGAACTATCGCTGACACTGCAAATACGACTAGCATGACCAGAGAGCGCCATCGCCCACCCGTCAGCTGAAGACACACGCCACACGTCCTCAGAACCCATCATCTCACAAGAAGAGCTCTCAGTTGGGATCTCTCACCCGCAGCAGATCCCTGTAGCCATAGTGGTAGAGCCAGTCGTGTACCACCACGTTCCACGTGCGGTAGTAGTTGGCGAAGGATGTGGAGTTCCACCAGTCCTGAGAAGAAAGAGAAAGTGTCTTTCAAACACCTTTTTTATGTTTAGTGAACCTTAAACCTTCACTACTGCTGCTGTGCTGAATTTCAATTAATATTTCATAATCAAATGATTTTGCACATTTTGTGAGACTTCCTACCTCACAAGATATTTTAGGATGAAAATGTATCACCAGAAAATTTAAAGGGCAAAGTAATTACAGATATAAATACAGTGTTTATAAGTGTTTTTTTTTAACCGAAGTGGAGCCCTATTGGACCCTGAAGGTCACAACTTTTTGAAGGTCAAAATGTGTTTTAGAGCTGAGTATAGAATAAAGTTTTGCCTATAATTAAGAAGGTTAGTGATGAAGAATGCATCATGTCAGTGGTGAGACTGATAAATCTTCAAGTGTGTCTACAGGTCAATGTGGGGTCTTAAATGCTGGGTATTATACTAAAGTGGGGCCCTTTTGGCACTTGTGGGGACCTTTGTCTGGGTCTTGCAATTTTGGAGGGTCAAGATAGGGTGGAGGGTTGAGTTGACAATTGACAATTGAGTTGAGTTTTGGTTAGGGTTAGAATAATTTTTTTTAGAATAAAATATTTTATTTTATGTCATTGTAGGGACCCCACCTTAACATAAATGCCAGTATATATGTGCGTGCTTAATTGTTCTCTGACCTTGTAGAACATGCGGTCAGCGAAGCGCAGCATCTCCGCAAAGGCGTTTAACCAGCAGTGTAGAAAAGCGTAGAAGCCCAACATCAGCATCAGCATCCCTATTAGGGGCAGATTTAGTCTAATGATTAGCGAGTTGAACATGTAACTGGATAGTCACTCTGCAGTAAAGTGATGGTGTGGAAGGGAATATAAAGCCCTTGCTTTCATCATTTCTACATCACATCTGAAGTGCGTTTGACTTTCCGGACGTTCTATACTTGGCTGCTTGTTTCTCTCTGTTTCATTTTCTGTTTCCATCTTCTGCTTCTCTAAAATTACTTCCAGTATGGTTTCTAGTCACCAAATTCAACGAATAATCCCAAATTGTCATATTTGCATCCAATTTATAACTACAAAAAAACATCAGCCACATTATCCGAGCATGTATGGACTGTATGTCCATTATCAGACATCATTATGTGTGTGTGTGTGTGTGNGAGAGAGAGAGAGAGAGAGAGAGAGAGAGAGAGAGAGAGAGAGAGAGAGAGAGAGAGTTGTTAAGTTTGAACCACTGTGTTTGAAACATACGGATAATGTCAGATGTGTGTGAGTGTGTTGTACCGGGGAAGGCAGAGTGGAAGAGAGCGAGTACGAGCGAGCGAGTGCTGAAGGGCTGTGAGCTGGTGTTCATGAAGACGGGGATGACAAGGCGCAGCAGGATGAAGTACAGGTAGAAGAGACTGCCCAACACCTGAAGGGTGAGAACTCGGATGAGAACGTCTCCTGATCCCAGCCCTCCAGGATTCTCACCTTCAGGAAGTTGATGACAACGTAACTCCATCTGATGTGGCTGTTTCTGAAACAACAACAACACGAATAATATTGATTCCTGAGATGTGCACCAGTGTGTGTGTGTGTGTGTGTGTGTGTGTGTGTGTGTGTGTGTGTGTGTGTGTGCGTGCGTTTACCGAGGGTAGTGCTGCCTGTAGATCAGTGTCGGGCAAAACAGGAAGTACAGATAACTGGATAAAGAGGGAAATCCCTGTGTTTCACCTGAGGGGGGTGTGATGGCATAGCATTTATTCACAACATTATTGTATGAAAACATACTGATTTGTAGCAATTGCCATTATCATTTTCTCTCTCTCTCTCTCTCTCTCTCTCTCTCTCTCTCTCTCCTCTCTCTCTCTCTCTCTATTATATTATCTCTTACTATATGTATTTTATATATATATATATATATATATATATATATTTATCAGAATTTTCTAGTCTTTCTATGGAAGAACATGTTCTCATTGTAAATTAATTCAGATTCATGTGTGATTGTGACTCTGACCTTTTTGTTGGGTGTTTTTGAGAACAGCTGGAGTTGATTCACGGATAAATGAGTAACTCTTCATCACAAACCTTATCTGTGAACAAAAAGCCAAATAAATCATCTATATACATCTAAAAATATGCAATTCTTGAATATGAGATTCAAGAGTGTGTCACTGTACTTTTTTTTTAATGTATTGCCGGTATTTCGAATTTATTTGGCACAAAACAATGCAATTTTGAGTGGGTTGAGTATGTATTAGATATTTTTATCAACCATTAAAACAATTTATAGTGTTTTGTCTTATTTTTAAATGTATAAGAGTAAAGTACTATTTTTAATTGTTTTAATTATTTTTTTATATTTTATTGAACGTTTGATTCAAACCTGTTCTAGAATGATGATGAATCGTGATGCGGGGGGCAGCTGATAGTGCAGGACAACAAACACTGGAAATATTCCCAGAATGCTCAGCTGAGCTGCACACAGCAGCAGCGCCGAGCAGAGCCACACAAACGTTCTCCAGCGGCAACTGTGGTACTGTCCTCCCCACACTCGCACAGCATGGTACGGCCCAAGAACCGTGTAGCCCAACATGAGCGTCCAGCTCCACACAACAGTCCTCAGCCCCCCAAACGCGTACACAAACAGATCAAAGTCCAAAACCAGCCTGCAACCAGCCACCATAAGTGAGGTCAGAGGTCAAGTACACAATATCCATCTTAAAACACACACACACTCACCGCCCCTCGTCAATGTAGTCGACCATAAGAGTGCTGATGATGAAGAGTAGCAGAGCAGCAATGAACATGTGGTAGATGGTTCTGATGTGACTGATCTCAAACAACTCACTGGACACACACACAGAGGCACACAAACATTAGTCAAACATCACTGAAATCATTAATTATTAGAATGGACCAAAAACTCACTCAAGCAGAGAGCATCTGGCCACAAACACCTTCTCCTGCTCCAGTTTGTGCCTTCAAATCAAAACAAAGAGTTTTGTACAGTCACTGGCAGCACAGGATGTGACATCATCACACCTCTTTTCACTTTCACTGCTGGTGCTGCATGTTCGTGTGTCCTCCGCAGTGTGTGTGTCTGTCTGGAGGCAGTGCAGGGATTCTTTCTCCAGCAGTTCGTTCAGCCTTGTTCTCACCCGTGCCATCACCTCCAACTTCATTCTCTGCTCAGACACGCAACATCAGCACCACACATGCTTTATCAACCATTAGCAGCAGTGACAACATACCTCCAACTCTTCCTCTCTTAGTCTTTTCCTTTCTCTCAGATATGTGTGACTTTCGGCTGCAGACAGACAGACAGACAGACATGTGCGTCATCTCATAAAATTAATATATAGACTCAATTCATTATAACCAAATAAATCAGATGCATTAATCATTTCAGTTCTATTATAATAAATTAAAACACATATTAAATTAAATTAATATTAAAATATTGTATTGGTTATATTGTTTTTCAAAATTCAAAAATTGATCAAGACAGCATGGTATTTGTAAGGATGTAAATCTATTTTTTGGTACAACATGATTAAAATACTATACAATAATTATTTAAGATAATACAATATAATTTGTATAAGATAATACAATAATTATTTAATTCTCTTAATCTCAAAACATCTTAGGTGGATTGGTTTAAAATGTCAATGCAAACTTACTATGTTTTATGGAGCCATTCTCTGATACGCATGTGCCACGCACCCCATTGTTGCTCATCGTCTTCACTTTTTATGTAAGTGAATTCTGGTTTTGATCTGGGTATAAGAAAATGTCAAACAATTAATTGTGTGTTAAATACATTTTACAACTACTGACAAATTTGTAGACAGTGCCAAAAAGTGCATGTGTGTACATGTGAAAATAATGAAACATTAATTAGCTTACCAAAAGACAGTACTGTATTTAGAATATTTCTAGTGGTCTCTGCTTAAATGAACTAGAATAACCTGAAGAGACATGACTTGGAGTTACCTGTGTTGCCCCCTCTTTACACCCTCAATGTCCCTGATAAGCAGTTACTCAACAGACTGAAGTTGTCAACAGTAATATTTATTGAAATGTAAAAAGGTGAATGACCTGTAGTGACCTGAGTCACATCTGAGTCCCGCAAGTCTGAGACACATCAATGCAGGAAGACAGAGCTGATGTTAAAAGATATGAATAAACTCAATAGATCATTTTTTAGAAAAATAAAATTTTGTCAGTAATGCGATACAGTGTTTGTTCCGCCATGTGTGTGTGTGTGTGTGTGTGTGTGTGTGTGTTGTGTGTGTGTGTGTGTGTGAATATGTGTTTGGTAATCAGTATATTGTTTTAAAAAATAATACAAAAATAGTTTTTAAATAGTACACACAATGTATAAATGGGTCTTATAGAAAAATCACTGCTGTGTGACAAAATGACTATGGTGTGTTTTTAAACAAAGCATACAGACAAACATTGCAATAATGTTATTTTGATACGTATTCCAAAGATTTCAAAGTTATCTATTTCAACATAAACTGTTTGAAACTCTATTTAAACTGTATTCATTCTTTTTCTTATATACAAACACACACTTGTGCAATTTATAATTTTCTAGTTTAGTTTGTTTATAAACTGCTTTTTATCTGCAATGTCTTAAAGCAGCAGTACAAAACAAACAGAACAATATTTGAAACAACATACCTGTCATTTAAAAATAACTTATTATTCTTATTAAAAAGTTCTGAGATTTATGTAAGTCTGCACAGACAGTCTGCAGAAAGTCTACAGCAATGCAAAACCAATGTATTGTGTTGTAATAAGCTCACCTTCCGTGTTTCCTGTGCTGATGATCTGCTGTGACAACAGCTGTCATTCTTTTTGGGGCTCCAGTCTTTTATAAACATCACTCTCTTTTTCTTCCACTCCCTCCCTCTCTTGTTCTTTCCCTCCCTGACCTACCCCTCCACCCCCTCTTTCTTTCTCTCAACATCCCTGTATTTCTCTTTTTTATTTTCCCTTTACCCCACTCTTCCACTTGGCTGTGTTGATGTTCTCTCTAAAGTCATGCGAACCAATATTGATCTGTTTAATCACTGTTCTGTCCTACTGACCCAGCTGATAACAACGCCGTCTCTGCTGACATCATGGATCTTCTTGATATTATCATAACCAGCCGGAGCATCTTACTAAAATCCCCTCATCAGGACCACCTGAAAAACCTGAGGTTGTGCCTTGCTAAAAAAGTAGATGTAATTTTAATTAGGCCCAGAGAATTGTCCTAACTTTCACCCCCTAAGAGTGCCCCTTACCCACCCCTCCTTTTTGTCCCAACTTTGTACCTGTGTGTGCATGTCTTTCCATCACGAATTAAATATATCATTTTTATTTAAAATATTTTGTCAATAAACTAATTTCTGAAAGGAATAAAAATATTATTTTTGTTATATAGGCACTATTAATATAATCAATATAGCATTTCTAGTTCATCATATTATATGTCTTGCAAACGACATAAATACATTTTTTTTATTAGAAGACTTCTATAGGTTTGTGTTGGTACTGAAGCAATTCATCGGACATTTTGTAGTCGCCTGTGAGGTTAATAGTGTCTCAAACGAAGCAATAGCGCCCCTGGTTATCCGTCACAATAGATGTCTACTCTAAACTTCTCCTTTAAACTACTATTATTTTTCAGCCGGGTGACAAAACTGATATTTACGGCAAAAATGTAGGAGATGGTTTTAGCTAGACTGAATATAGAGCAAAAAAGTAGTAGCTAAAACAAAAGCCTCGCGAGAGTAGCCGAGATTACGGCATCTCTTACGTCACAGTTGTCACTGTGGCAGGCGGCCTGAGATTCTACGCCCGTCGTCTGTTTCATCCTAGCTTTTATACTCGCTGTCATTATCCAAAAATAATTCTGCATCATATTTTTAATCCATCCGTTCCGCGATGGCTGACCCGAAGTATGCCAACTTGCCTGGCATCGTAAGTTATTTGTTTAGTTTATAAGCATCAGCTATCCTGCGGCATCTTAGCATTAGCAGTAGCTACAGCTTTTCATAAAGGAAATCATGCAATATAGTTTTGCTTGAAAATAATTTAAAAATATGTTAATACACATAATAACTATTTCCTAATGATTTACAGCATTTACGGTTTCTGGATTGAGCGTTGTTAAAACAGCGGTTTATGGTCACACAAACTAAGCTCTGTTAACTAGCACAGTAAAGTCTCGTTTAAAAAAACGTAAGTTTATTTACATTTTAAATATCGATTTAAATATATTTATCTTTACGCATGAAATACGTTCATTTAAAATTTTGTTTTTCTTACACTACACGTGTAAAAGTTAATGTGTTATCCAGCATTGTTATTGGGACACACATTTGGATTATTTCATTACAGATGATACAATAATTTTGTCGATTTTTATTCTGCTTTTGCATGTTTGGTTCGACAGTGTTTTAGCGAACTAAATTGTCAAATAAATAGCTTTTTATCAGGGCGTCGCCCGTATTCGATGCTTATGTCCTGCAGTCTTCAAACAGCCACGCGGGGCAATGCAACATCTGTTTGTCTTTTCCATACAGAAACTACCACTGTTAAAAAAAATTACATTTTTATATAATTGTGTACACAGATAGTTGTTATTAGCACTATAACGTTTTTATAACATTAATACTGTATGTCATAAACTCGCGGACATTATGATACGTAAAAGAGAAGTTTGTTTATTAGTTATCACTGCCATATTTCTTTTGCTGATGTTGGGAGAATGTCATTATCCTAATAAGTGTGTGATTTTCTTTCAGGCGTCTAATGAGCCTGACGTCTATGAGACCCACGACCTGCCTGAGGACGATCAAGCTCAGTTTGAATCGGTGAGAGAGAGACTAACGTTTTATTCTATACCGTTTACGAATAATTCTGTCTCTTATGGTTTAATAAGCCACCCTGTCTGGCTCTGTTGTCTGCTTTTTACACAATATATCACATTTCATTTGGTTTTCTATCCCTGTATTGTTTAAATATATTTTTTGGTTAACATAAACTTTGGGTTTGAGGAACTCTCACTCTCTTTTATTAGCTCTTTCATGCTTTCTGTCTCATGTTCTGGCTGTATCTCACACACAATGTGTCTCTTTCTCTCTCAAACGAGTGTGTTCTGAGAAACAGTTCAGTGTGTGTGTGTGTGTCTGTGACTCTTTTAATGTTTTGTGTGTGTCTGATCTGCAATCAAAGTGTTGACTTGTGTGTTGGTGCCTGCATGTGTTTTTAGTTTGCGTGTGGCCCTAATTAACAGACTCTCATCAAACGAGAACCGTTACACAACACATGACCCCTCAACACACACGTCATGTGATAACAACATTAATGTCTCTCTCTGTCTCTCTTTCTCTTGCTCTTTCTCTGGCGACCAAGGAGCTGGTAAGAGTCTCTGATCACCCTTTAACCCCCAGTGACTCGTCTAAACCAATCAGATATCTGTTTGTGATTTGTTTGTGTGTATCCTTTGAACTCACACACAGTATTGGATTTTCACACACACTCAATATCAACCCAGAATTTCAGTTTTGTTTTATTACTTTTAAACCAAATGTAACCTGTAGGACCAGATTTCGTGTGAGTTCACTGTGTGTGTGTTTGTCCGTCCGTTCAGAGGTCGCACGGCAGTGTAGACACATTCCAGCTTTCTTAGCCGTGTTTTCCTCTATAACCAGCGATTCAGTACTGCTAGTTGAACTGAAACAGAGTAGTTTGATCATGTGATTTGCGACTGACCTTTAATTGGGGTTGTGTGTGTTTGTTTGCTGTTGGAGATTGTTTCTGTTGTACTGATTAATCGCACAAGAAATGATCTGCTCATAATCTTCTGACTGTTTTTTGTGTTGCACTGGTGAGTCATGTGAGTTCCTCTGTGAATCCAATGATTCAACCAATCAGAGCTTGAGAAGATCTCCCTTATTTCTGTGATCAACAAACACACTAGTCTGTGTGTGTGTGTGTGTGTGTGTGTGTGTGTGTGTGTGTCCATTTTCTCTCTTTTTTTATCATTTTTATCTGTAACTCATTCTGGATCTTTCACAGGAAGAGCTGTGCAGTGACAGTGTGGAGCGGATCGTGGTCAACCCAAATGCCGCCTATGACAAGTTTAAAGACAAACAAGTCAGCACCAAAGGTTTGGGTGAGTAGTCTGAGTGACTGGGTTTAATTCTTACTTTGTGTCTGACTTCCCTGTCTGTGTACATGCATACAGATTTCTCCGATCGCATCAGTAAGAGTCGCAGAGTGGGTTATGAGTCTGGAGACTATGAACTGGTGAGTGATGGCTTCCTTAACCAAGTAATCTTTTCACTATAACGCAATTACACTTATTTTCTCGCTTATTCAGTTGGCGGAGGGATGTGGTCTTAAGGAAACGCCACAGCAAAAATATCAGCGGCTTGTAAATGAGATTCACGAGCTCTGCCAGGATGTAGAGCGCATTCAGGTGATAGTTTGGATTCCTGCTTCGTGTAGGATGTGCCACTGTAAACGGGTGTGTGGGTTTGTGTCTGGCAGGCCAGCGCTAAGGACAGCAGTGTTGAGGAGCGTCTGACCCCGGTGGCTTTGGCCCAGCAGGCGGCCCAGCTCAAGCAGCAGCTGGTTTCCGCTCATCTGGACTCTCTGCTTGGACCGGATGCTCACATCAACCTTAGTGACCCCGATGGTGCCCTCGCCAAGTGAGTGACCCACACATCAGATGCTTGGATGACCCTAACCCTGATATCTAGCATCAGGTTGGCAAATGTCTAACATGAAATATGAAATAGCAATCATTGTGTGTACCACATTGAAATTTTAGATTTACTTTCTTCACTTCCTCATCCATGTTGCCGACACTAAGAAAGCAGAAACATGAAATACCGTATTTACGCGAATATAAGCACCCCCCCATATTTTTCAATCATAAATTTTT
>CM051495.1:22201749-22226222 GCA_028031935.1 Paedocypris micromegethes | reverse complement strand
TTTTTATTATTTTTTTTTTTTATTATTATTACGGGACTTTTAACTCAAACCGATCTGGCCATCATACCCGGAGGGTTAACAAAGATGCTTCAACCATTGATGTGTCAATAAACAAGCAGTTTTAAGACCATCTGCATCCGTTTTACAACAACTGGATGGCCGGAGCTAATCACGAGATGACAAAAGCTGGCAATATCAAGAAGCCAAACTTGGACACAATCTGCCAGTGGATCTTAGGGTGTGCTCACACTGCTCGACCCGTGCTTCGGTACGATTGTCCCCCCTCTCTACACCCCCGCTGACCCGCACTCTCATTAGGTTTTGGCAATCGCGCTTCAGGACGCTTACGTTGCGATGTAGTAATGCTAGTAGTTGCCGGTAGATGTCGTAGGTTTTCATCATACTTCGTCACTGATATAATGTTGGAAAGGTTAGTAAAAATACGAACTAAATCAAAACAGGTTCGTGCGTTTTCTTGGAATCCAAATTAGTTCAAATGTATATGTTATTAAGCATATAGATGGGGACAAAACATTCATTATTATGGTGCAACGGTTTCAATATAAACAGGAAGAGCTGCGCTTTCACTGAAGCAGTGGATTCTGTCACTCTGGTGAGTTTGTGGCTTATCATTTTAAATCGTTTGGTCTGCGGAGCTTCACAGGCTCGCAAAATCACTTGATTAATAAATTGATCGCTTTTGTTGCACATAAACGTGCTGCTCGTGTGAGGAGGCGCGCGCATTTTCCCGTTTTGGAGCGCCTGAAACGTCACGTCACGCCCCCTCATCCGCGCTTTCATTTCTTTTATTCGCAGGTGTCAAGACAAGTTTAAAACACGCCACCTGAAACATCTATGCATGTTCCTTGTTCGCACCGTTCACTTTTGGATAAAACAATAATTAAATGGATAAAAAGTATTAGGAAGGACGAATGTTTTAATTCGCCGGTGTCAAGATAAAATGTTTTTATCTGGCCATCGTTCACTTTAACGCTTTTGTACTTGAAAATTGATAATAAATAATATAAGGAAATACTACATGTTTCCATTCATTTGTGATTGCTCCTTTTAAGAACGGCACGCATGTCGTGGCTGCGCTCGCTGCACTCGCGCCGTCGTTACACTCCGGACTTGAAATATCGAAAAATGAGCATCTTAAAATACGCAAATTTTTGAAATCGGCAATTATAAGCACCCTTCAAGTTTTAAAGTTTCGAAAATTTGAAAATAGGGGGTGCTTATTTGTGTGTGTTTTTCAACAAATGCTGAAAAGGAAAATCTTTGGCAAATAACTAATGCAATAATTCTAAGCGAATCCTAAATCGTTCCAAAAGTTTTATTCAAGTTTAAATGACGTCCTCTAACATTGTAAACTAAATTGATTAGATATGTTATTTATATGTGGGTTAAATATTAAATTATATACTACACTTGTTGAAACTGTGCATTAAAACCAGTTAAACTGTCAACTAGCTTGAAGCATCAGACACCTTCATTATTTTTAATAGATTTTCAGTGTATGTTCTTTATCTTCTGTCGGAATCAGCCGTTGTGCATTGGTTTCTACTCCTCTTTAATCTTGTTTGTAATTTTTCCCTCACTACGTGCCTGCAGTCGGCTCATGACGCAGCTGGAGGTGACGCGGGGTGTGAGGAGCACGGTCTCTGGGGACAGTAAGACGGCACCACAGAAAGGCCTGGAAGGCGTCATCCTGTATGAACTGCACAGCCGGCCAGAGCAAGAGAAGTTTGCTGGGTCTGCCAAGGTGATGGGACGACCTGTGCTGTCTTTTCAAAAGCAATTTCATTGGAAAAATTCACAAATACAGTGTTGTATAACTGTACAAAAAAAGAACTACATTTTTGCTCATCTCAAAACGCTATTTCTTGCGTAACTTTCAACACTACGGCATTAACCGTGTGTCGGCTAATTGATTTTTATTTTTTGGGCTTAAGAATCGTCATGCCTCAAATATTTAGAATAATTTAAGAATATTTTAGACATTAAAGACGGGCATCAAATGTTTGTTTTTGTCTCTTGGGATTTCTGGTCCAGAACTCTCTTCCTCATGTCACCGTGGCATCAGCAATGCGGTTTCTTGGAAAACTCCAACACGGTTTAGTTTGCTATAGTTAGATACACAGTAGAGGATATAGTAGCCCACACTTCCGCTTCACTTGCCTGCATACTAGACGAAGCTGAGGCCTACTCTTCATTTATCCTTCATTTAGTTGTGCAATCATGTTTGTTACTCATACACGAGTCTGGCTGTCGTAGCCAATGAGGTGTTGATTTCCCCCTGTGATGTCAGTTCCTGTCTGGTGCTGTTGCAGGTGGCAGAGTTGGAGAGGCGGTTGGCGGAGCTGGAGACGGCTGTGGGATCAGGATCAGAGAGACCGGTGCTTAAACATTCAGCTTGCCTGTAGTCGAGCAGCAGTCAATGCAGGAGCTAATGCGCGCGTGTGTGTGTGTGTGTGTGTGTGTACGCAGAGTCCTCTCAGCGCTGGGGTTCAAGGATCCAGCCTGACGGTGAGATGAACACCAGTTACTGTAGCCTCCTCCCGCTTAAATATGCATGAATGCCAGGTTTGTGCACACATGACCTGGAGGTGTGTCATGTTTGGCCACACCCACACATCAATGAAACCAAAAGCAAGCATCTGTATTGGCCAGATGTTTCCAATGCAAGAAACTGTAAAACCTGCACAATTCATGACACTGGAGAAAAAGATGCGCCCTTAACCTGGAGCCTCCTGTGTTTTACTGTAAGTGAATCTGTCACAGCATTGATGATCTGTGTGCAGGACACCATCGAGCTGCTGCAGGCTCGGGTCAGCGCCTTAGACGCCGCCACTCTGGACCAGGTGGAAGCCAGGCTACAGGTAACCATGACAACGCCAAGGGAGAATTAGTAATGGCTGATGATGTCATAACTTCTGAAAACTGATCTGTGATTGTTACTGTCTGTAGAGTGTCTTGGGTAAAATGAATGAAATCGCCAAGCACAAGTCGGCCATCGAGGATGCTGAAATAAAGAGCAAGGTGTGTAATCTCTCTCCTTCTTTCTCTGGTTGTGTATAACACTGCTGATTGGCTGGTGTGTGTGTCAGGTGTCGCAGCTGTATGACGTGGTTCAGAAGTGGGAGGCGACATCTGCATGTCTCCCGCAGGTGCTGCAGAGGCTCATTGCTGTGAAAGACTTGCATGAACAAGGTGACACTTTATTAACCATAAACAATACAATTTATAAGAGTTGTTATAGCTGTGTGGGAACAATACCTGGAGTTTGGCTTCTGATTAGAAGATAAGTCTGATGTGCAATCTACTTATGCAGGACACAACTTTAACATTTTTTTTTATTTGATTTTTTTTTTTAGTGGAAAAAAAAGTCCGATTTTGTGATCTCTGGGTTATACAATCCAAAGTATCTGGGTAGTGGGTACTTTCCAGAAATGTGCAGCATTTGTGCAATTTTTTTTTCCAAAAATCTTTCTGCTTACTTTTTTTGCAAGATATCGTGGAATTTTATTGATTTCGCATAAAAGTCATTTAAGGAAAAAGAGGGACTGCAAAATTAAGTCGTTATATTATTAATTATTCTTTACACTTTCTTTGCGTTGTTTATTTCAATTTTGTGTGTTACTGATGCTATTCTGTGTTCTTCAGCCATGCAGTTTGGGCAGCTGCTGACACATCTGGACACAACACAACAAATGATCAACAACTCTCTGAAAGACAACAGCACTCTGCTCACACAGGTTTGTTTCTGCCGCTTACTAACCTGTCACTGGTCAAACTTCTTTAAAACCAACCAAACTCTGTGACCTGTTGCTGTAAAGGTGCAGCAGACTATGAAGGAGAACCTGCAGGTTGTGGGGGAGAACTTCACGTCACTGGACCAGAGAATGAAGAAATTGTCCAAATGAGTTGCACAATAGAAGACCATGTTTGTTTTGCTTTCCCATCATGCAGCTGAGTGTCACCAAAGCTCCGCCCCTCCCTGCCGTGGTCACTCGTCTGTTTGGGGAAAGCTTGTAATTCTACTGTAATTCTTCCGCAGAAGCGTTTAGATATTCTTGTATTTAAATACAACACGGATGTACTCGTGTTTACCACTGATGTTCTTCACATACTCCATCCTCATCATCACTATGCTGAGCTTAAATACATTTCACTCATTTATTGATTCAGATGTATTAAAAATAATAAATCACTGTTTGTTGGTTTAACTGAGATTTGTTATTTTTCACATGAAGAAGCAGCCAGACATGAATTTCTTTTAAAACATTTTAATTTGTTAAATAATTAAAAAAAAAAAAAAGTCAACTCCCACTAGAAAACAAATGCTACTTGTTTGTGTTTCTCAACGTAATTTCTTTACAAATCAAGCATGAGAAAGAGTTCCTCTGCCGGATGAATATTTTACAAATTGATCATTTTTTGTCCTCCCTAAAAAAGGTATAAAATAAAATACTAAAACTGTACATATTTACAGATTCCATAAAAAAAATTGCATAATCAGCCAGATAAGCTTAAGTCGCTCTTAAATATTTAGTACTAATTTTGCGGCTGATGAGAGCGAAACACGGCTAATCCCCCACAAACCTACAAATACACACAAACACACCCACACACATTCAGAAGGTAAAATACACAACATATCAAAAACTACACACAGGACTGAACAGAAGGGGATGTGAAGACGAGATGTTGAATTGTTGAGTCACACTCCACAGAACGAGAAATGGTGTAAACCATTAGAGTTTGAACGAGCAACGTAACTATCATTTCCCATTGGTTAAAACTTGGCGGTGGTTATCCTATGACAATCCTAACCATTCTCACATGACTTGGAAACAATGGTCAAGCATACTAGCAGTCGTGCTCGTGCTAGAATGAACAGAAACGGTAACAGACGGACGGTCAACGGGACGATGAACACGGATCTTCACAGTGTGACCAGTGCTGGTGTTGGTGGTTTGGTTGAGGTTCACAGCTATCGGACCATTCGCCGCCTCTTCCCCCTCACTGGCCTCGACAGCACCATCTGCATCACAACACGAGTGTGTTAGATGTGAGAGTGAGTGAGTGTGTGTGTGTGTGTGGTCACACCGTGTCACTGGGTTCCTCCATGCTGCCCAACAGGTCCGAGCCCCTCTGCAGCCTGACAAGAGAACAGCAGCTTTGTCTGAAACCCGGTTCTAACAGAACTAAAGCAGTTCACGTTTCAATTCTGCAAAGCCTTTCACGCACGCATTCTGAGTGAAATTCTTCTCTATTATTCTGTTATTAAAGTTGTACTTGACAGAGCAGCTTTTGTGTTCAATTCATTTTTAGCAGGCGTCCTAATGTATTGGAATTTTTGCAAAATTAATCTAAAGAAACTATACTGTCTATAACTCTTGCTTCTATATTTAATCTAAAAAAAATAACATTTCAGAATGATGAGGAGTGAATGTGATGGAGAGAAAAGGAAGCGAAATCGAAAGTGTAGCGAATGTGTTTCAGCAAGCGACACTCACGTCTGTTTCCTCTTGCGCCCCCTCCTGGTCCCTTCAGGCTGTGCACAAAATAAAAGAACAAATGAAATATGAAAGACGAAACAAATAAATTACAAACAGAAAGAAATCTTTAGATAAATGAGAATGTTACATAACAGCAAATAAATATTATTAATTAAATACATTTCCGATTCATTTGTGCTCAGATCAGTTTTAGTAAACGCAGTACTAATACGTAGTTGGATTTATTTGTTTTACAAATTATTCATTTAATCATTTGCCTTCAATTGAGTTTATTTTAAAGTACATGCCCACCAACAGTAATAATGAAAAGAAATAGTGAAACATTTGTGATGAAGTCCTATTTTTTATGAACGTTCCAATGATAAATGTTTCAATTCCTTTTACTTTTGGTGCATCAAATAAGCACAATTACTAAAAACATTGCGATGACCTGTACCTGCTCGGTGTCTCTGGTGGTCTCTCCAGATGCTCTTTTCACCTCCTCCTCATCCTCTCTCACTTCCTGCGCCCTCACCTCCTCACCCTCCTCTACTCGCCCTTCCTCTCTGCCTGCGCTCACGCCGTTGCTATAAACGCACACTTTTGTGTTGGCCTCCTCCATAAAGGCGGGTTGAGAAGGGGCTTCTGAAGGGGACAGTCTGCTGGGCGGTGGGGTGGAGGGGTTTTCAGGGAGCTTGGGCGTCCCACGGGCTGGAGACTGGGCCGCATCCATGCCGAGGCAGATCAGATCCGGGTTGTGGAGTGAACAGGCGTGACGTGGGCTCATCGATGGCGGCGAGCTGGTTTGCTGCAGGATGGGTTGAAGCTCCGGAAAGGACAGTGGTGCTGGGTCCGAGCCGCTCTCAGCTCCACGCTCACTCACCTGCAGGAAGGACGTGTAAATGGTGTCCATGAAGGAACCGTATGGGTCAAACAGCCCATTGGAACTCTGGGAATCTTGGGAAATCTGAGTGTTGGGAAGTTGATCCTGTGGAGCGGATGCAAGCTTCTCGCCCATCAGCCCGGGAGCCATTGTCAGCTGAGGATGAGAAGACGGCTCAGGAAACATCGCGAGGAGGCCGAGAGTAACGACGGTGGGAGATTTTACCTGAAGGCATGACAGTGGGTTCTGTGGTGGGGGGGGTTGCAATAGTAGTGGTGCGGTTCCCAGAAGCCCCTGCAGAGATGTGAGGTCACCTGCAAGAACAAACAGGAAACTGAAAAAAAATCATCTTGTATATAGATATTTAGGTAACTACACCTTATTAAGCATGTATCATTCATGATCACTAACGTACTAATTTGGCATGACTGATACTTAGTAACACGTTTGTTAATGACACACATCCAATGATTAAGTTCATGAAGCTGGTTACTTGGTGTTAATTCACACTGAGCAATGGATGAATAAATGATTACCCGATAACGTAATTCAAGAAGAGTTTAGAAGTTTGTTAATAGTTAAGTTTTTCCTGTGTATTTAGGTGTAGTTATTATAAAGTGCTGCCGATATTTATACTGTACTGATAAATATCTGATTTTCTTCACACCTATAATAATTCGGTAGGAAAACAAATGTTCAAAAGTCAAATCGATAAAAATACAACAGGTTCAAACACATTTTATACAAGTAGATATTGTATAAATATGTACACAAACAATAGTGATGAATTAATCAGTGTATTGTCTGGATTTTAATGCATAAATTAAAACATAATAGGAGCGGAAAACCTAGCCCAGATCCGCAATTGTCACTTTTCCACATGAAAAAAAGGAAATTAATTAAGATTAAATGAGTAACATGTTTACAGATTTTAAAGACAATAAAAAATAATAAAAAAAAAAAATCACACTGCCTGTTTCTGTTGATCTTATGGATTTGATATTTAGCAACTCAGATGTGAGATGAAAGCAAGACATTATTTAAAATCCTTTTTCTTAGCACCAATATCAATATTAATGGCAATATTGCTCTTGCAATTGTTCACAATTTTACACTTCAGAACAATTCAAAACCAAGAACCTTTATTATAACAGACAATAAATGGCAATAGACACTACATATCAATAAAACCTCTAAAAATGTGATTAAATCTTTTTAGCATTATTCTAACACTATTTAGAAACTAAAATGAATGAATGAATAAATGTATTGTGATGGTGGGAGTCCTACCCAGCAGCCCCGGGGCCAGTAGTGTGGACAGTAAGTGATGCGACTGACTGTTCTTGTCCTGCTCTGAAAGCCCCTCACACACTTCAGGACCCACAGCAGACGAGGAAGACAGAGACCCACACGAGGTAGAAACTACAGCAGCGCTCCCCTACACAAAAATACAGACCGCATTAAAAAAAATTTAAAATAAAAATACACAAAATAATAAACAAACAAATGACAAATCAACACAAATCTGTTAAATATACCTGAGTGTGATTGGTTAAAGGTTCAGTGGGTGTGAGAGCTGCTGCCAACAAAGCGGGGCTGAGTGACAGGAAGGTGGGAGGAGGTGGAGTGAGAGGAGTGGACAGTAAGAGAGACTGTCCATCAGGGGGAGGAGCCAGCGTCTGAAGAGCCTCCAGGATCCCAGGACCCATCAGTATCTGGTCCAGCAGGGCGGAAGGCTTCTCCAAAGACTCTCCATCCCCAAACACCTGGTGCTGCTGATGCTGATGCTGCTGAAGCTCCAGGCCAAGAGCTGGAACCGGCAACAGAGCGGCTGGGTTCTGCCCAAGCAGCATGGAGGCCATGAGGATCGCTTGAAGACCAGGAGGCTTGTCGGCCCCTTCAACAGTGTGCAGAGCAGCAGACGGTGGATTCAGCAGGCCAACAAGGTTGAGGGGAAGCTCGGCCTGAGCGCCTAGATTGAGAGGGGATCCAGCCATTGCGTTGTGCTGGTTTTGCGGAGCAGGCACAGAAGGCTGACTGAAAAGTCCTAATGGCAGTGTGCCGAGAAAGGGGGGCAACAGCGAAGGCAGGCCACTGTAGGAGGACAACAGCTGGAGCAGCTGTTCCTGGCTCATGAAGGGGAAGGCCTCGGCCAGTGGCAGGGATAGTGCCGGGTCAGAGAGGTCAGAGGTCACGGGGAGAGAGAGGGCGTGCTCGGCCTCGCAGCGAGTCAGCAGTCGAGTGCTTGAGTCCAATGGCTCCATCATGTCCACAGGACCTGAGCACACAAAGGCAACTTATAGTGAGTGTTGAGTCTGGTATTTTTAAAAGCAACGGGAGCAAATGATAATTTTCTCAAATATCTGACACACAAATATTAAATATTACTCAAATACCTTTTGATCAATCACAGCTCCCAATTATTAGTCATAAATATCAAAAAATACCTATTGATTAAATTGCACAACGTGTACAAAACATCATTAACAATCTACGCATTATCTATCTACGCATCTTTTTATAAATCTATGCGTCTATCTACATCTGTACTATTTTCTGTACTATCTGTACTACATATCTATTACTACTATTTTCAAGTATTTGTGTCTGTCTGTCTACGTATCTATCAATCTACCCATCTAGTCGCAATAATTTTGCCACTAAATAATTTACCAACTAGTAGCTACTTACCTTTACTGTCCAGCAACTGGTTATGGTTGGACTGGCTCAGCGGGTTAATTTGGAAGGTATTATGGTCTAAACTCATCTCTGTGGCTTTGTGTCCATCTTGGAAGGAGGGCGAACAGGAAATGGATGGGGACGGGTTGGTGTGGGACTGGCTCAGGTTCAGCACAGAGCCAGATTTGAGGTTCACCGTTGTCTCGTTGGCCATTGGACCAATAGTCTGATGGGATGTGGGTTCGAGAGTGGAATTGTGCTGAGACGTGTAGATGTTCACACGCGACCCTGGCTGAGCAATGGGAGGCGAGAGGGGAAGAGGAGCAGCAGCCAGCGTGTTAGTGTGTCTGTTGGTGAGGATGGTGTCACTGGCTTTCTGCATACTAAGCAGCTGAAGCAAAGCAGAAAGTGGCTGGGATGGGGGTGGCGCATTGAGCGAAAATGAACTAAACTTCTTGCCGTCCTCCGATTCTGGCATCCTGCTGGATAGTGATGGGTTTTGAGGAGTGGCAGTAAGCCTGTGGTTATCCAAATGCAAGTTGTTAGGAGATTGCGGTTCTTTAGGCAAGACAGGTGAACACCTTTCGGTTTTCCGGCGGAAGATCTTCTCTGTGGTGGTAGGTGAAGCTGGTGACTGTGGGAGTGCCGGGGCTTGGGTGGAGGCTGAGTGAACACTAGTGTTTAAAGTGCTAATTGATGCTTTTGGCTGCAGTTCCTTATCCATTGCTTGAATTGGAGAAACGTTGGTTAGGGCGTCTGGGTTAGTCTGGGACTTCTGATTGGCCAGTTGGGCTTTGGCAGCAGCAGATAGAAGGCTGCTGGCTGGAAATGAATTATTGACATGTTTATTGTGTGGTTTGAGGCCTTGGATAGAGGGATTCTGCTCAGAAATGGAAGAGCTTGAAGAGAGGTGCACATTGGTGGCAGAGGTTGGGTTCTGTACTTTCCTTTGGATCAAGACTGGATGAGAGCTCCACGGTTTGGTAAGAACAGGCGTTAGAGGCTTTTTTAAAGGCAAAGTCTGTTCTGAAGACACGGGAACACAACTGTTCTGCAGATGTGAGCGAGTGGAGGACAGGGGCAAGTTAGTGTTATGTCTTTGTTGAGAATAAGTGCAGTGGGTGGCATCTCCGTGATCCATCGTTGTTCCTTGTGGCTCAGCAGAGGACACAACACCTGTGTAGAAGAAAAAAAACATTTAAAAAATGAATTTCTACATTAGACAAGCACTTTTTCTAATGGAGAAAGAAGGTGAACCTGTAGCATGACCAAGCGGGGGTAGCTGGGGGGGCCGCATGCTTTTGCATAATGCAGCCATGGCATCCACTTTCCTGCGATGATTGCAGAGTTTGGTCATGTCTTCTTCTACTTTACCATACTGATGAGCAGGAGTTTGGACCTTTGCAGCAGGGTCAAAATTAAAGACCTGCAGTGAAATTGAAAAATCATTTGTTTCAATCGATTACGAGCGATTACAATTGAATTACACTTCAATACACACTTCCTCAAAAACAATAAGCAGGATGATAAACTGCTCTTACGTTGATCTCTGTATGCTTGTTTATATTTCCAAATTTTAAGAACTTATATTTAAAATATTTACTAGTTAATAAAGTTTGTTATGCATTGGGTTTCTTTGTAAACAAAAAAATAGGTTGACAAAGTTGCTGCAGTTAACATAATTGAGCTTGGACAAATATGTAATTAAATAAATAAATAAATAACAACTGATCATGTACATGTCGGCCCACTCAACTAATTTACATGATCTATTACAATTCCCTTAAAAATCAGACAAGATAAAGTCCTAGAATAAGAATAAAACCACAATTGCTACTTTTATATTTAATGGCTGAACCTTTTCAAATGCATTAATACAATTTATTCTGTGTAATTTTATTTAATTGATCGCAACTATCCTAGTTCATAAATGATTTTTTTTTTTACTGTAATTCTCTCTCCATCCCAGTCGGTTTTCTCTCACAGACAGAGCTGCTGCTTTTTCAGCAGCTTAAATGTCTCCTTTCAACAGCATGTTTTAAAAATTTGAAAAGATAGTTTTAAACTATTAAAATTTGAAGATTTTTATGCCAATTATTTTTTGCAGAAAACTCAAATTTCTGGGTACAAAACATCAAGACAAAATTTTGTTTACTTTGCATGTAAAAGCAGTTCATGGAGAAAAAGCAAACCAGAAATGAAAAGAACTATAAGACTGTAAACACGATCATCAGTTAATCCGAAAAACAAACCTATTTTCAGAGATCAATGTGCTTTGAAATCACTTGTGGAAGTGTCAATGTGGAAATGATGTCATGACATTTCTTTTACAGTTGTAATCTCACTTACATTTAACTTCTCTGTATGTACTGGTACAACACGGTAACCATATGCGGCACAATTGCTCAACACATCAGCCGAAACTAGCCTAAAACAAAACCTGTCTGATGAGCTGAAATACGATTGAAGATCTGCTCAGTCGTATCAGTAGAAACCATCACAGCTCCTACAAAGCTGTTCAAACGCAGTACCGAACACACTAAAAATACATATCCTATTATTTTTCATGATCAGTGCTATTAGTTGCCTTGTCATTTGTTTGTCTCTTATTCTAGAAAAAAAAATAAATATATATATATAGCCCTCACAGATTGGAGACCCCAGTTTATTTGTTCTCTTCATAATATCCCCAGACTGCTAATAGAGTTCTGGCAGTTTAACAGCAGGTTGATAAGACTAAATCAGTACCTTTTTTACGTTTTAACAATGTAAAATGTGACGTTTAGCTTTCATTCTCCGAATAATTTCATGTTCAACACCCACTCACCCCTGCGGTTAATTTTCCAATTTTTTTCCTCCTATTCACCTGAACACATGTTTTTCCAGTGTGGAAAGAAACCAGAGACCCGGAGAAAATCCAAGCAGGCACAGCGAGAACATGCAAACTCCACAGAAATGACCAAACCGTTTGGAATCAATTTAAAACGGGTCCTTCTCGCTTTGAGCACACAAGGCTACATACTACAACTTCATAACTAATCACACATTTTTGATTAGTCAATCAGCAATGATTTGAGCAGAAATTTTCTCTCTAGTGAAAGTGAAGGGAGTTTTTCAGATCAGAATGTAAGGGGGTTTGATGATTGTGTACCCAGCATAAGACAAATATTTTATTTATATATAAATAATATATATATAATATATATATATTTATAAATACAAATTTAAAATAGCTGAATAGCTGAAGGCCGTGTTTTAAAAGTTGACTACGCCATTACGTCAACAAATCAAATTCCTGCCAGAGTTTTCGTGCATGAAAAACACAAGTGCTATATTGATCTGACCTTATTCGGGACAAGTGGGCATTCCAGGCCGCATTTACACGTGCCATCTGTCCGCAGATACACCCTCACCTCGTCCACAGAACGCAGGACCGTATGACTTGGGCTAAATGCAAGACAACAGATCAGTTTTAGTTTTAATACAGAAATGCATGGAAAAACTATTTGCTAAAGAGAATCGAACATAAGATTTAACTTAAAATGTATAATGGTGATTAAATATTGCAGTAAATGCATACCTGACATAGACCACAGAATGATCTTCCACTTTCCTCTGCCAACCGACAGGGATCTGAGCAATGAGCGTTGTCGTACCTCCATCTTTTTCTCCTGTCACACTCTCACTGACCCCTGTCATTTTCCGATCACATATGTCCAGCTCCTAAACACAAAATGCCATTTAAACCAGATGTTTGACATCTACAACCATCTTCTGAATGCATAGCTGACAAACCCATAAAGCAACTAAACTGCAATGGCCATTACATTCAGACTTCTGCAAAATACCTTTTCATCTTCATGCAGCTGCGGTCAACACTGTTTGTGAAACATCCCCCTCTGAGGACATTTGTCCAGCGCTAACAGACCACAACCGAACAATCCGGTCTCTACACAGAACCAGCCACTCCACTACAATCAAATGGACTGGGATCCTCCGAAAGTCAGTCTGAAATGAAGAAAAACACAAGGGACAACATTTTAGAGACAAACTGGCAATAAATACAGTAGGTGATTTCTAGGTTTTTTGAAAGCAAGTCAAACTGACTTCACCTTACCTGGGGACATTTCAATCGTATAGCAAATTTAAATCATCTAGCCCTGTCACTTTCCTAAAGAAACCATGTTTCCCGGTGTTCACGCCTCCCAAAATACCACTAGTGTCTGATAAAATTCTGACAAGACAAAGTAAAAAGTGACATTTGGTATGAACTTTCACGCCACATGTTCAGATTTTCAAATGCAAACGTGACAGACACGACAACAGGGAGCTTTTAACGGTTTTGCTTTTATATTCAGCGGGAAGGGGGGGCTTGTGAGCCTAATGCTCAGGCTATTTGACAAACAGGATCTGACTGAAAGAGTAAACTAAATCGTTAAAAATGATCGCAGTTTTAAAAAGGCAAGTAGAAACAAACGGCTAGGATTACGCGAGCAGACGAGCTCGAGTCTCCCACTAGTACTTAGTAGATAAACGACGCGGAAAAACAAATATTGACGGTTCCTTGAACCATTCAAGCAAACGCCTAGGACAATAAGAACTTGACTATCACATGAGTCTGTTTTCAGCACATTGCAACGGAATCGTTTCATGGCTTCGCTTTTCCAGCAGCGCAGACGCGCTGTTAGCTTTGCTTTAGCTCGCGAGCTACGTACCTCTGTTTACGAAGTTTCCTGCTTCTTCGGCGCGCGCTGCTTAACACGGGCGAAATACAGAACAAGCGTCTCGACGGACGTTAGTCACTAATGTCGCTGTTAAAAAAGCTGTTATAAACGCCGTGTGGTTTTAGGCACTTCAGTGGTCATTCTCCCCCGCGCACCATCCGAGCCGTCCTGTGTAAAAACAAAGAGCAATAACGCTAGGTTTTATTGCGCCCCGTGCATTGTCGTCCAGTTTTGCGCGAATCCTGCTCGGCCCCGGATCATACAGTCTTTTAATAAATTTCCGTGCGGCTTCCTGGTGGTGTTTTGGCCCCTGGATTTTGCCTCTCGGTCGTGTCTTTAGTGTATTTCAGTTTAGAAGTTCTTATTTTTCCTTGGGATCCCGTCCCAAAAAAAAATCATGGAGTTTTGTCCACGCATGCGCAGATATGCATTCTCTCCGGCGTCGGGAATTCCTTACCGTGTCGTGCTCACCAGAGGGCGCAAAAGATCCGTTTTCAAGAAGAGGATATACCAACAACCATTCAAACTAAAGTTCAACCTGCAGCATGACTTGTAGTTGAGCTGACAAAAGGTACAATTAGCATTAGAGTCGAGTAAATTCGTTAGACCACGGAACTGTTATACACATATTTTTGAGAATAAAGACCGTATTTATATAAGGGAAAATATATAGTAGACGAATAATAGACTTAAACAGGCGTGAGTTAAAATAATTAATACATCTTGAGCGAAACACTTGTCTTTATTTGGTCATAAACATGCTTTACTCAATTCCGACGCCTGTGGGCGAGGACTGTCATTTTGAAACAAAATAGCATATACAGTATTTGTTCTTTTAAGTTTCACAAATGACCTTCTAATTTTTAACGCGAAACAAGAGAATATTTATTTTCTTGAAAAGGCGTAAGGGCGTTTGTGCCACTGCCCTTATTGTGTCAGAGAGGGAAACAAATGATTCTCTTGCAAGACCGTTAAAGCGCTCCGATTTCGAACAAATAAGTAAATCTTACTTACAGCGATATTGCTTACAACATGTTATTACAAATTATCAAGCGTGGTGAAATAGGTACCAATTTAACCCGCAGGTTACTGGTAAACTTTAGTTAAAACTTCAAAGGAATGTGGAGTAAACACAACTTCGGGGAATAAAAGCAGTTGCTGCCAATAGAAAGAGTCGCTGGGAGGTGAGCGGAGAGAATCCACAGCAACAGCCGTCCGATCGTGACGTGTTTAACCGCCTCTCCGCGCGAGCGGCGCCCTGCTCCTGGAAACAGTATTCGCGATTTCTATTCGCTAAACTTATCGCGCGTCCCACTTGCGCTGTTGCTAGGCAATACATTGCACGGCAAGTTTAACTACTTGGACTAGTTTCAGAATACTAACGAGATGAGCACGTGATAGAGTGTTAGCCGAGATTTACAGAGGTCGTCACCGCCCCAACCCAAACAATACAAGCATCGCTTAATTATTTCCACCTGAATATCCTTTATTTTCTTTGTTAAAAATAGGAAACGTGTTTAGGTACACAGCGATATACGAAAAAAAAACCCCAAATAATGTCTAATGGACATATAATAAACTACCCAAAAAGATGTGAATAGTATTCAGAACAGTTACAACCATAAATCGCGCAAACGTTGTGTTTATTAACTATAATTTTTATTTTACACAAAATCACTAAACTACGCTGAGAATTAAAACTAACTACAAACATCTTGGCGACAAAAACGAACACGAAAACTCGTCACGTCACGCCATTTTGGGAATACTTCGAAATAGTTTTCAATATTAGAAAATTGTATGAAATGAAACGACATAAAAATGTCGTTTCATGTTTTATGTATTTTTTGTCATACAATTAATTAAGCATTTAAAGTTGAAAACGGAAGCTGACAATTGTATCTTCAATGGATCAAGCATTTTTCCAAGAACTTGAAATATATTAATATTTCTCAGACATATATACTTGTACATTAATTTGAAAAAAAAAAAAATGGTTTAATTGCGTTTCGAACAAACGACACATAACGGTCATTAAATCGTTGTGATTTCTTATGAAGACACCTGCGCATTTTCAGTGAACTCAGATAAATGTATTATGTATCAGAGATATAAATCACATCATGAAATCAAAAAGATTAACTGGTTTTGTTATATAATTCAAAACTGAATATCCCAATTAAGACTGACGTGGCGTCTGAGGGGATGGTGGTGGGATTGTTTCAAACTCCTATGGAATGTCTTCACAGCGATTCTATAATGCTGAACTAGATGCATTTAGAAACATAAAAGAATCGCCCAAGGCCACTAGAGAGGAATTATTAAAGATGGAAAGAAAACATCAATTTCGTACAATATCACAGGAGATATTAACACTACCTTCTTTATAGGTGCGAACGCAAGCAAAAATTGGAAGCATTTTCCTACAGTCTCATAAGGTACTTTGTCATGTGCTTTTTTTCTTTCTTTCTTTCTTTTTAACGAACGGTTGTTTAATAAAACATGCTCGGGCTCTGCTAGTCTTATCTCCAACTAGAAACCGGTTGCCAACGATTGCATCATTCCTTTCATGTGACTCCCTTACGCCCCAAATTCGTCCTGGCCGTCTTATGACTGCATCACATCTTCCTGCTCACACTAGCTTCGCACTGATCGAGACAACAAGCCCAGACGGTAAGCCCCGCCCTCGTACCACCAGTGCGTACGCACATTGGATGTCTCCAAGCAGAAGATTTTCAATTGCGCGAAGCTATTGGGCTATACGCACGACCATCTCCTGTCAGACGTCTGCGCTTTAGGTTGTCGGAGGTTCCTCCTCCCAGAGTTCGGTTGCAGTGGCTCTATAAATGTCCCCGGGAGTTTCCGAAACCACACTCTGTGACTTCAGCTGAACAATGGTTAACATGAGCTATCAGCAACTTTTACAAAAACACACACAGACCCTGAACCAGAAACAGCCGAGGAGAAGAAATAATAAAAAGAAAAGGGTGAGTGTCTTTGCTTTATCTTCAAGAACTTTACTCTGATCTTCTTTGACTTCTTTAGCTGGGAAACGTCGGGATTTTTCTTGAGGAAAACAGGAATGCGCTTGCACTGGCGATTTTCCCAACCATGGAATACAACATCGTACCACGTTTTTTCAATCCTTTTCCCGGAAATTGCTCCAACACAGACGCGCCTTTTGATTATTTTAATTGTTATGTATAAAAAGAAAATCAGTGGACTTTTAGAGTTCCTTGCCAAAAAAACTTGGCCGTGACAGCTGTCACTCCGCCACTGTCGCGCAATTCTTGAAGCGCACTTAAGGTTTTTTTTGCGGCAGGTGTTCGTTTTAAAGATTTTTGTTCCATCGCTTGAATAACGCCTGTCTTGCGACGACACCCCCCGTTATTTAAAAAAAGAGTTTCCTATTTTTTCCCGTTTTCTTTTTCTTTGACTATTTGGTAACGTAATCGACTAGTATTTCACTCTACTTTTTAAAAAGTATGATCGAGGCGCAAGCGGTTCGCCCTTTGTTTTCTCACTCGTGTACTTTGATTCCATGACGTCATTGGCTCGCTGACAGCCTCGAACCCTCTACTCCAGATGGGAGTTATTACCGTTTTTTATTATTATTTACGTTTAATAACAGCTGCCCATGTTTAAACAACATCAAGATAGCGGACAATAAAACCGTTTTATTAAATGATAATAATTTTGTAGTTTAAAACCACATTGAAATGATACCAGTCGACAGTTGCACTAAATAATTGAAACCCGGTATAAACCCACATATTTGTAGTTGTTCTTTTTAAATTTGGTAACTTCAGAAGTGGTTTGGCCCTAGAATATATTATTTTAGAGATATCTTTTTAAGCAAATTCAGCCGATGTTGAGCGTGTTATAAAAAAAAAGCGACGGGGGTGCGGGAGCGACACCAGGGGCGCGCGCGAGCGTCTTTGTTTACATTAAAAACAATGACCTGATTTGCGTATGGCATTATCTTTCATAACGATAGTCTTTGAATTATCACCATTTAATGTATTTCTCAAATTTAAAATTTTAAAATTAAAAAGCATTGTTTTCCACATCAATGTTTTGTCTTATGAAATACTTTTCACCTTCAAGTTGCCATTTTTTTTTATTTTTTACTCCAGAATTATTGGGACAAACTATCACCAACAACTCACATTCAGACTTGACTGGCAAGAGACACGTTACGGTGAGTAAATAAATTATTTTCTATATCCTAATCAACAGCTAAAAATGTGGATTTATATTTACCTTTTTTCCTTTACTTTCTTCTCTAAATTGACTAATTAATACTTGTCAACTGACGATACACATTTGTTCAGTAGGCTTTTAAAAATAATGTGATCTGTAATCATGCTGTGTCTGGTGCAGTAACAGCTTTTTGCCACTGTGTGCTGGTGATGTCTTGCGTCAGTCTCACCTGTTGTCACCCGTTGACCCATCTGACCAGGTTAAGTTAACCGGCATGTGTATGTTGTGGTTCAGGTGTGTGAGGGAGTGGTTCGGAGTGTCTGATTGGTAGGATGACTGCGGAGTGGCTGTACCCCCCTGGCGTGGGGCCGTTGTGTGGTGCAGAGTTGGAGGCGTGGTATGAAGACCTACAGGATATTCTGGGTTCTGACGCGAGCGGGTCCAAACACTCACGTGGCCCGCCCTGTGTCGAGGTCAGTTCCATGAAATTCCAGGATTTAGACGATGTTTTCCCTCCACTAACCGTTTTTCGCTCCCATGCAGAAGGAGCCGGAGTTCCTGGACGTGCTGGAGAGCTGCTCGCTCACCTGGCTGACGGAGGCTGGTCAGACATGGGGAGAAGGTGTGCAGCGGGTTTCAGACGAATCGCCCGTCACCCCCCCCCAGCAAGAGGAGCCGAGAGGAAGTGATACAGTCACAGCATCGGGAGGAGATCTGCTTCCGCCAGAGTTCTTCGAGCTGCTGAGTGAAGGTGGGGTGGGTGTGGTGGATACTGGGTCGGTGATGGTCACCTACCACAGCCACCAGCAGCAGCAGCAGCAGCCGTCATCTCCAGTTGGCAGCGAGGACGAGCTCCCCACTGTCCCCGACGCATCCTCCTGCTCCTCTGCCTCTCGCTCGCCCTCGCCTCCTCTCTCGCCTCCCGCCACCGTCTCCTCTCGACCTGGGAAGTGCAGGAAACGAGGAGGAGGAGGTGGTGAGAGGGGAGCACTGGGCTCACCGTCCCCAGGGAAGAAGAGCAGGAGAGAGCGAGAGCAGGAGAACGAGAGGAAGGTGCAAGAACTGACAGATCAGAACGAGCGGTTGAAAGCAGAGATCGAGCGGCTGGGCGAGGAGGTGCAGCGCACACGCCGAGCGCTCATTGAAAGACTTGTCAATACCCGTAGGTGATTGAGAGTGTACGAGGAGAAAGAATGAAGGAGACAGGGACATGAACAGTCGATGGAAATTGGATGTGCCGAGTGTGAAACGCACATTGAGAAAGAGTGAAGCGGATGAAAGACATGTCGGACTCGCAAGAGAAAAAGAGACAGTGGGTCTCCCACAGAGATGGAAAGAGAAAGTCTGAATGAATGATCCCACAGAAAGGAACACGTCCAGGGAAAATCTCGCCATATTGTTGATTTTAATCAATTATTTAATAGTAAAGTTTTACCATTTTTTTCGAAGAATAACCATTCATACTGAATTATGTATGAGGAATAGAAAGCGACACTTTATACATTGAAAAGGAAACGGAAAGTTAAATAATTCTGGGAAGGGATATTAATGGAAAATCTACATTTCTAGATTTGTATATTTACACTGGTTCGTTTTTTTTTTTTATTGCACAAAAGTAAATGCATTAAACCGCATCTATTGGTTGGTGTGAGAAGCTCTGGACGTGATCCTAACTTGATTATTCAAACCAAACGGGTGGTTTTAGGAAGGTTTCACACGGTTGGACTTAAATTGTACCAAATGCTGCATCACACAAGAACCTGCATTTAGTTTTGTAGTGACGGTTGTGTTTCTAGAATGACTGTAAGCGTGTTCTCTGGTATTAAAGGGCTTATATTTGCGATTAGACGCTCAGGACTGTTGATGATTGTGAGCCGATGATCTCGGCTGCTTAGAGGCCTCCAGTGTGCGAGTGTTTTAAAAAAAAAAAAATACAAGTAGATTTTTTGTACTTTGGAATTTTTTAAACTAGCGATTTTTACTCTTTGCTCTCAAATCAATTGTATTTAATTTATATTCAAATGAAATTATGGAATCATTATTTAAGGAAGCTTCTTGTATATTAATCCTGCATGCTGATTTAATTGATTTACTTACCCAAACGTTTTTATGTAACACCACAAATGTACTACACTTTTTCTAATTAAAAATCTGAAATCGACTTTTGGAATTTTCAGTGTGTTTATTTATTTTGCTCATCACTTAAATCATTTTTTTTTACAAGCAAAATTGATTTGGCCATAAATGTATAAATATATTTTATGGATCCTTTGAATAATTAAAAACATGATGATGAACGTGTGGAGAACACAATGTCCTAACTGTGAGACGGCTTCATTTCTTCTTTCCCTTTGGAGCGTTTGCCTCTGGTTTCTTTCCCTCCGCGAGTGCCAGCTGCTTTTTTAGCTCCAGCAGTTTGGTGACTTCGGCTGTGATCACAGATTTCTCTGCCTTTTGAGCTTTCAAAGCTCGAACCTTCTCCCCCTGAACACACAAACATACACCAGTCATGAGTTTAGAAAACAGACTTTGTTCAATAACATGTTGTTTCCACATTATAAAATGGCAACATTTTGAAAGTGAAATGTCGACACATTGTACTAGTTGTATTGATATTGATGGCAATTTGGTGATACACTAAAATATGTACTATAGATAATACACAACACATTTTGAGGGCAGAAAAAAAAAACTTTGCAGCGATAAAATGTTTTTATCAAGGCGGGAATGTTCTACAGAAACTTACGCAGTGTAATAAAATGATGGTTACAATTTTATGAAGGCAATTTTAATATTTCAACAATAAAACATTGCAGCAGCAAATAGAAATATTAATCAAATGTACCACTGTCAAAATAACATTAAATGATTAAAAAAAAAGTAACGTGAACGTTTGGACAACACTATACAGTACTATACAGTGTGGTCAATGGTGTGGTATATTTTAAAATTCCCCTCTTCAGACTATAAAAAAAGATATCAAGCGTTTCTCACGCAAATGTGTTTCACAAGTCTGTGTGTGTGTATGTGTGTGTGAATGGCTCGGCAATCCTTTAATGCATTGCCTAAATTGTGAGTTTACGCGTTGCTCATTATTTGCTTCGTTTCAGGCATTTTCCTCTTTACAAGATCAAAACACTTTTCTCAGCATTACCAGTTACAGAATGTTGTCGTTAATAAATGTAATAAATAAATGTTAAAATGTGTATTAATTTGTGAAAGATACTATAAAAATTATTACAGGATGAGGATATATTTGTGATGTAGCTATATTTGCCGCACGACTGCAGCAGTCAGTTGTTCTTATTCTCAGACATTTTGGCACTGATTGTGTGTTTGTGATAGTGTTTCTAGAAGTGTATGTGTGTGCGTATGTAAAAGAGGGCAGTGTATTTATTGTTAGCCTAGTTGTGGGTATTTGGATCTTTGTACTTTTGTCGCAACAGCAGTAGACAGTTGTTTGACTTTCACTGGTTGTTTGTGACAATCGTGTGTGTTTGTGTGTTCATGAGTGTGCCTGTAAAGTGGGTTGTAAGCCTTTGTTAATTGTTTTGCAACTACAGCCAAAATATTTTGATTCTTGTTGTGTGTGTTATAGTGTGTGTGTGCTTTTTAGTGTGCTTGTGTGTGTGGGTCTTTGTACTTGTTGTGTGACTGCCGCGGTCAGTTGTTGGACTGTCTCTGGTTGTGCGTCTAGTTGTCCATCTTCTGCGCTGCTGCGACTCTGCCCCACAACACAAATCACAATAAATTATTATATAAAAATGAATTAACAAAATGATTACGCTGAAATACCACATTTTAATATGGTACTTGTGCATACTTTACATTAAAAAAAAAACTAAATTTCCAAAGTTAATACAAATTGAATTCATTAATTTTTTCAAGGCATAAATTACATTTGAAAAATAATTTGAAACGGTTTACTAAATTCTAAATTCAAGTGCAGAGGCTTTTTTTTTTTATTAAAAGTACAAACCTGTTGTCCTGAGAATCGTTCCCTCAACTCAGAGATCTGTTGCTCCTCCAGCTTCTGGAACAGCGGACTGACCTGAAGACACAAAGGGAGTTATTCCCAGAAAGCGGCGGACCAGGAGGGTGAAGCGAGAGTCAGTAGCGTACCGTGCCGATGCGGTGGCCGGAGGGCAGCGAGCAGATGAAGGTGCCCGGCCCCTGCAGCATAGCACTCACACAAGCGCCAGGAGCCTGAAGCTGGGTGCGGATGGTTTGGCTGATGGTGGGCATGTACGGCTCCAACATGGCTGACAGGAGACAAGCGACGTTCACCGAAACGCCAGTCACTGTCCCAGCGCGCTGCCTGAAGACAAAGAACACCACAGAAGCCATTAATAATTCTAACTATTTGCAGGAAATTGCATTGCGCACACGCAAGAACTGAATTCAGGAGTCGGAATTCTGCGCACACGGTCACGTGTAATGTCAGTGAAAGGGATTTTCACGAGCCTGAACGGAGTTTGTGGTGGGAGTATTAATAGAAGTGTCATCCATCGATAATTATTTCAGAAAAAATAGAATAATGAACGTGTGTTCATTTAGATGGGCAGTAATTTAGTGCCTTGCTCTTTTGACTGTAGATGATTTATAGAAAAATCTAATCAAATAATTACATAATAGCAAGTGTTTTTCACACTTCAGTGAACTGCTTAGTTAGGTTGAACTGCTTACTAAAACAAAGGTTATGTAATAATGTTTAATTTAAAAAAGCTTGAGGTGGGGACTCATGTGGCAGAACTGTCACAGAATCCCACAATAACAAAATAAAATCCTTCATTAAGAACATTCACATTCTATATAATATTCATACTTAAAATGTTTAAAATATATGTGCAATATAAACACATCCATATTAGTGAGATGAACAACTAACACAATTCATTTAATTCATTAAATCACAATATTAGGTCCTTGACCTAAAAATACAATCTTGTGGATGCAGAATTGTGACAGGATTGTAATTTCGTGAACACAGAATCACGGCTCAGGGTTTCGCAATCGGGACACAGCTGGTCTGTCAAGCGGTGGCACCAGATAACCACTCACCTGTCACTCTCGCCCCCTTTGATCTTCTTCCAAGGTTCATTGACCTGGATGTACTGGTTACCGTGCCGAGAAATGTTCAGGATACACTTCAGAGCGTCGCGGATCCTGGAACGACAACAAAACCACACGTCACACAACAACAGTCAACTTTTTATAAGTTTTCCATGAACAACGATGGATGAACATATCCACATTCAAATTTCGATACTTGCTACTATGTTAGTGTGTGTGTCCTGACCTGACTTTGTCCAGCAGCAGGATATATTGCTTGAGCTCCCAGCACACCTGAGCCAGAAGATGTTTGTCCTCTTCAGTCAAGATCATCTCAGGAACACAGCCCTCAAAGAACTTACTGACAAACATCCCTGCCCTGAGAAACACAAGACCCTCAGAGACCCTCTAATGTCTTTCTCCAGTACTCACACACTCTCCCACAGATGTAAATTAACTAGTATAGCAAAAACTGGTATTATAACTAGCACCAGTTGACAGCACTGACCTGTTAATAAAGTTGCCAAGGTTGTTGAGAAGCTCGGAGTTGTTCTTAAGGGCCATATCTGACCAGCTGAAGGCCGAGTCCTGTCCCTCTGGGCGAAGATAAAGAAGGTAAAAGCGCCACACATCTGATGGGATGCCCGTGTCTTTAGCCTGGTCACCAAAAACGCCGATGCCTCGACTCTTGGAAAATTTACTGTCCTCGTAGTTTAGATACTCTGAGTGAGTGAACAAACAAACACACAGCATCACCCACACGCTTCGTAAAAGAGAAAGAGAAACATTGGGATTGTGGAAATACATGGAGGAAGAAAAAAAAGTGAAATAAAGTGAAACACGCTGAGCAAAGAAATAGTAGAAAAAACAATCAAAAGTGTTTGAGGGAAAAAAAATAACTATAAGACAAAAATTGAGAAGTTTGAGACATACATTTGATACAGGAAATGGAAAGATTGATGTTTAAAAACTGCACTGTAGAAAAGTGTCTCTGTGTGTGTGTGTGTGTGTGTGTGTGTGTGTTCTCACCTGTGGCTACCAGGTGATTGACCAGTGTGTAGTTGTCCTGAGCCCCAAGCAGGGAACATGGGAACACAACACTATGGAAAGGAACATTGTCCTTGGCCATGAAGTTGTAGAGCTCCACCTACAGGACACACACCAAACAACCAATACATTTCCCAGAATCTTTTGTCTCCTCTAAGGTAAACACAAGACACTGTACACATTCTTTAATCCACTAAATTTTTTTTATTTTATATAAAATGTATATATTATTTTTATATTTTATATTTAAAAATTTCAGACACATTTTAATTTTGTCTCCACACATTTCAATAGATACAACAGTGACATGAGAGGTCTATTGATTAGTTAGTAAAAAACATATAATTAGCTGCAAGACACAAACACACACACACACACACA
>CM051495.1:22150968-22201730 GCA_028031935.1 Paedocypris micromegethes | reverse complement strand
ACACACACACACACACACATGCACGTTGCGGTTTTCAAAAACATAATCAAGAAATTGATTCTAAATTATTATTATTATTATTATTAGACACACACACACACACACACGGCAATGCAATAACACCTGCTGAGGATTCTTCCACCACTTCTCCCATTGGTCTGTGTAGTTTGCGGTTATAGACAGGTAGCCAATTGGAGCGTCGAACCAAACGTAAAAAACCTTGAGGTAAAACGTGATGAAAATAAATATTAGCGTGAGTTCTTATGCAGTGACAGTGTAATAGTAGTAACTGTTGCGTCTTCACACCTTGTCTGTGTAGTCGGGGTGCGGCACCGGCGTCCCCCAGCGCAGGTCACGTGTGATGCAGCGCGGCTTCAGACCATCACGCAGCCAAGAACGAGTGATGTGACGAGCATTTGACGTCCAGTCACCTGAGCCTGTGGACCTGTCCAGCCACTGCTCCAGCTCCCCTTCCAGCTGCGCACACACACAGTCAGAGGACTCACTCGGTCCCTTACATGGTGTGTTTCTCTCTCCACACACACACACACACACACACACACCTTTGGAAGGTCCAGAAACAGATGCTTAGAAGAACGAATAACTGGTGTTTCTTTACACACTTTACACTGTGGATCCTGCAAAAGTAACACACATTAGAGCAACTAGAGTATTATTTTGAAGAGCCTGTTTTTATTTTTCAATTGCAATCTTCATTTTTTCGCTCCAAAATTGTTTTTTTTCCATTTCAGATTGTTCTGTGCGTTTCAGCTTTTTGCATTTTGACTTTTGGCATTAGTTTCAGGGGGGGGGCTTACTCTGATTGGTGAGAATGTGATTTGCGGCAGTTGGCTAGGAAGTGTGGGAGGTTTAGTGTGTGATTTTTGTTTGCTTTTTAGACATTTAATATTGATATTTTTGGCACTAATCTGATTCCAAAGATTAAAATGTGTAATTACAAATGAATGAATGTGGATCTTAATTCCATATTTTTGGTTAGGTACTGTAACGTAACTCAAGGTTTTTAAAACTTTTCAGAACTTTGTTCAGCACAGCTGCTCTCAGGTGTGGCATGAGGGTCTGCAGACGTACCCTGAGCTCCACAGCATTGATGAGCCGCCCACATTTGTCACACTGGTCCCCGCGGGCCTCTGGGTAGCGGCAGTGAGGGCATGTACCTTCCACAAAACGGTCAGCCAGGAAACGCTGACAGCTCTCACACCGCAGCTGCTCCACCGTGTCCTCTAGTAGAAAACCCCTCTCATTCAGACGCCAGAAGATGTTTTGAGCAACCCTACACACAGAGAAAGAACGTGAGAGTAGGAATAATTATGGCAAGGGGAGAAGAAAGTAAGTTTCGTCTCTCACTCTGTCTGCTGTTGCGTTGTGGTTCGGCCAAAGAAATCAAAATCAATCTGAAACCACTGGTAGATGGCCGCGTGGATGGCGTGATATTTGTCACAGATCTCTCTTGGCGTCAGACCCTCTTCACGTGCCTTGTTCTCCGTAGCTGTTCCGTACTCGTCTGTCCCGCAGACATACAGGACGTTGAAGCCTCGCAGACGACAGTATCTTCAGAAAAATGTAGGTCCATTTAATGGATTGAAATTGAACAACTCGAAATGAAATTAAGAACTTTAAAAAGGCAACCTGGCGAAAACATCAGCACTGAGCACACAGCCAATGATGTTGCCCAGATGTGGCACATTGTTGACATAAGGTAGAGCGCTGGTGATCAGAACGTTCCTTTTCCCTTCCTGAGGAAGACTGAACAACAGAACCACAGCATCAATGAATGAACCCCAGCCTCGCTTGCCCATCATTATAAACCTTTCTACTCTATTTCACCGTCACACATACTTCATAATAGTGCCACAAAAATTATTGTGGTTTTATCACAAGAGCAATGTGTAACCAATTGTAATTTGTTGCAATTTTAATATGTAAAAATCAAAGAGAAGACAGAAATCAGTTTGTCCGCACATTGAGTGAGGTTAAATGTAAATTGAATTAAGTCACAAGTATTTAATCACTGCCGGTTTGTGTCATTGTATCTACTGGGAACTTGAAAAAAAAAAAATTTATTATCATTTTAATTTCAACAGTTTTTTGCAATTGAATAGTTAAAGTGAAAGATAATGATTTTTTGTATGTTGGATTTACCCACATTTTTGCACCAGTCTTCTTATACCATTTTGTAAATTGTAGTTCATGTAAAAGAATTACATCAGTGTAAAGAGTAAATGCAACATTTTTTAAACAATTAGACAAGAATTAACTAATGAAAGAGCATGGAATAAAAATGTCCAATTTAAATTGAACTTTTTATTATTTTTTTAATTACTCAAAATTCCTTTTAAAATTCCCTTTTTATCATATTCTCAAATATTATTTGTTTATTTTGTGTAAAAGCGGTCTGACAAAGAGACCACTTAAATCAATCAAATTACTTTTATTGTCACATGAAAAGCTGAAAAGTTTAGGTGCAACCTCAAGACAGTGCAGACGTACGCAGTACAGTCCAAAGTACAAAATACTGACGAGGCAAATGTGTTAATAAAAGGCAAATATGCAAATATGTTTAAATATGTAAACATTTATTTACATATATTAATATGTTAATAAATGCAATATTGTTTATAATATGAACAATTTAAATGTTTTCATTTAAGTGCTTAAGGGTGGGAGGGGGGCTGTAGAATCGAGATGGCGATCTTTTAACAATTAATCATCTTAAGTCAAGGTTACTCTTGCACTTGTGAAAGTTTAAAAAAGGTTACTATTGTGTATGTGTGAGGGTGTGTGTGTGTGTGTGTGTGTGTGTGTGTGTGTGTGTTTTATACACTGGGTGTTTTCTCTCTCTGGTCTCAGAAGAATCACAGAGTCCTTGACTCCAGAGCCGAACAGCTTCCTCCATCTCCTCCCCTGTCAGCACACCAGACTCAGAGACCTCCAGCTGAACAAAACATGTATGTAGTAGAATGGAAAATTTATAATTACAAACACAACAACGAGATTAAGTAAATTCAAATAAAATACGTATATCGGATCAACTTTTGCACAAATAATAGTAGGATGAAAGCGATGGATGAAATACAAAATAAAATACATCACAGACAAAAATGCAAGTAATTATATTACAAATTGTAATGCAATGTATTTATATTACAAAACTATATTGCAAATAAATTAAAAATATACTATACTCGAAATGGCTGTGAAAGGATGTAGCCTATTTTTTGTTTTTGCAATTCACCAGTATTCTTTCATTTCCTGTTCAAAATGTGTGTGCGTGTGTGTGTGTGTTATTGACCTCGGGTGTGATGCTCAATCCGGCTCTCTGGGGTGTGTGTGTCATCGGATGTTTCTTCAGAAAGTTCTTCAGAGCTTCAGAACCGTTTCCTTGCTGAAGCTTCTGAGCGGATGATTGGCACGCAGACAGATCACACACTCTCTGAAACCAGCTTTGTACCTGATGGTGCTGCACTGCAGGATGAGACAACAATCACACACACACACACACACACACACACACAAACACACCACATTACTCAAAGATAATCACACAGAGACAAACAATGAAAGACAATTCCAGCTACACACAGAAACAGACAACTCACCAGACTCAGTTCTAAGCTCCAATAAGACAGGGTACAGCGCCCCCCAAAGGACAAGGTCTGCTACAGTTACTCCCTCCTGAAAAACATACTCAGGTCAAAAGAAGCCCAATAACATGTATTGAGTGAAGATGCGTTCTTCTAAAAAAAAAAAAACTATAAATAAAAACTAAAAAAAACTATAAATAAAAAGTTTATAAAAAAGTAAAAGCATAAAGAAGTCAACAGGGGAGAAAACTAAAGGTAATGTGAAAAAACAAGTTCAATATAAAACTAGTTTGTTTATATATAGTGCAAAGGAATATTTTGCATTCTTACTGCAGCAAGGAATTGTGAGTTGTTACTAAGATTCTGCTCTAGAAAGTTCAGAGGTCCTTCCAACACAGTCATGGCTTCTGTTTGCTTCCCCTGGAGTGCCACCATGTGGAGGGCTTGCAATACTGCGGGCTGGTAACAATCCAAACGATGAAAAAACAAAAGATAAAAATAAATTAAGACATCAACTATTTAAAATAGAGAGCGTGTTAAAAAAACAATACATTTTCACAAATCGTTTGATTAACTGTGTGTAATAGATGATGGTCACTCTCTCTGACCAAAAGACACAATGATCTATTTTAGTTATGTCATTTTTTGGAGCCGAAGGATGTATAATCACCTGTAATTCAGTGGCTTCCCATTCCAGCCACTGGTTAATGGCACAAGTTGCAGGGTGGCCACAAACATCAAAAAAATACCTGAGGAGAAAGACTATTTAGTCTTATGCCACAACACAAAAAGATAGTTTTTTCAATGCATTGCCTGAACATTATTTTGCCATTTGAGTGTTGCCACAGCATTTACCGATTGTTTAGAGCCATACTTCTATTTGTGTTAATTTCTGTACATCAGTAAAAAAAAAAAAAAAAATACAGAACTACATAAAAAAAAAAAAGATCAATATGAATAACAGAGCGCAAACCATTAAACAAGATTGTAATGAATCATATATTGCCCGAGTTTATTAAAAACTCACGTTTTGTCACTTTAATGTCTACACTTGGTCAGTTCATTCTGGGCCCTGGACACTTTAAACTAGACACTTCACCTGGATCACTTGAGTTACTCTGAGTCACCTCAACCAGTTTTTTTGTATTTTATTAATATTTTACCTTTATGTTTTTAATCTTTATTTTAATTTCCGGTATATTTCTTCTTTCTCCACTTCCCCTTCCGCAAAATCCCCATATTTAAATGTTGGGTTATCTGGAAAATACATTTCACTACATGTTGTACCATGTATAAACGTGTATGTGAGAAATTAAATTTGAATAAAAAAAAAAAAATTCATATTCTTAGTATTGAGGTCATTTATCGCAACTTATTATTACTTTACGATTAAGTGAAATTTGTATTGTAAAATGAAAAAAAAAATCTAATTTGTGTATCAAATTAGGATTTTATTTATCTTATCTTTTTTTTATATGCTATGATTCTTACACATTTGACTAAATACCAGCCAAAGTTTCACAAACAGAAGCAGCCAGATTCCCAGCATCTTTCAAAAGAATGTAGGTTTTACTGGCAGATGCTGTTGGTGCTGAAGAGCTGTTGGCCGCTGGGTAACAGCAGGACGGGTAACACGGGTTCATTCAGGTGCTGGACGATTCTCTCTGTAAAACACAAACAGCTCAAGCATGTGACCCTACTGTTCAACAAATACTTGTACAACAAATGAATCAGATAGAGCTGCTGTTGTCAAACACATGCAAGAACTTTGCGCTAGTGACAGAAGCTTCCAGTAGTAAGGCATACTTGATGTACAGTAAGGATACACTAAAGTAAACATATACATACTGTACATAATACATTGTGTGTAGAGTCATGTCAAGTGGATATAATTAAAGTTAATATAATACAGTTAACAATACAATGTTGTTTGTTTTAATTGTATATTATGTAACACTTGTTAGTTATGTCTACGTTTGAACGTTTGATTAAAAGTGTAAACGGTAACCGCCTAAAAGTCATTTAAACCACATGTAAAACATGAATAAGGGGGTTGCCACTCACCCTCGTGGCGGACTACTTGTACGTCACATTTTACTCCAGTGTGTTCGAGAACGGCCAGCACTTTAAAACAGTGCGGATTCCCTTCAGCGACAAATAGTTTCATTTGACCTATGGCGGTTTCTTTCATCTGCTTCAATCAATTTTCTCGACTCCTTTTAAAAGAGCAGAAACTGTAACGGTTTTCTACCGCCAAACAGTACTTTTAACACAGAGGAAACGCTGATGCAATGTCGCTTCTTACAACATGGCTACATTCTTGCAACGATTGTAGTTTTCAAGCGTCATTCTTACTCAGGCACATCAATGAAATTGTGTTGGTTAAAAGACTACATTTCCTACAATGAATCGTAACGTGGCTTCCGAGTTTACGAATCCGTTTCATCATTGGTCAGACAAATAAGGTCGTCTCTATTGGCCGCTGTGCTTGTGAAGTCCTCCAATCAGCGTCCAGAAAATACATTTTGTTCGTCTATAAATTAAAATACATTTTGATCAGTTCTGCTAAACTTTAACTGTAACAACATGTAAACCTGATTAAGGCTTTACATTTATTCTCTAATTTATTTGAATTAAACGTGCATTTGAAATTGTACATTATTAAACATTTCAATAATCTTTGCAAGCATAACAAATGGGTAAATAAAAAAAATACATAGTCTTATTGTACAATTCATGATTAAACGAAACGTTTCAATAAAGATTCACTCTCTAAAATGTTGGTTTAAAATTCTCTGTGATTGGCCTGCTGTCACGTGATAACGTGAAATCAATATCGCTCCTCCCTCTTGTTCTCGTACAGACGTCACAGGGGCCCCTGATGAGTTGACGTCGGGCACCGACCCGTTCAGTGATGACTGGAATTATGCGTGCGGATTCACCTGCTTTTATCGGTGAGCGTTTTTAAACACTCATTTAAATCCAACGGAACATGTAAAATTGCAAATACATGTATTTTTTTTAAATGTAGAAAAAAAAACGAACATGTATGTAAAACATTTTCACAAGCATTAACTTAACTACTTGCTTTTTTGCTATACATGGTGTTTTCTTGGTCAACAGAAGAGTTTTATGTTTGATTAACTTTGATTTAGTTTGCAGATTAAATTTCCTTCCCTGTAATAGACAAATAGGAAATATGTTCATGGTTCATACATTTATTTAAGTCGTAAGTCGAGTTGTTCAAACAAATGGAGATAAGTTATACGTTAATGAGGCTTATAATATAATTTATACACACGCACACGCACACACACACATACATACATATACAAATAGTATGTATATATATATATATATATATATATATATATATATATATATATAAATGTCAGTTTAGTTAATACTGACATTTAGTTCTTTGCATCAAATGGATGTTCAGAAGATGTCATAATGGAAACATTTGACCACTGTGAACATTTTGTTTTGGCAAAACACATGGTTTGTTTTAACTGTGGTCAAATCTGATTTAAAAACAAGATTTGAATCAAAACCTCTCTATGAATAAACATTAAATAACATTAACAACTGTGAAAACTTGCTTTTTGTATTTGACTCGGACCATCACAATGGAAGAATATCTGCATCATAGGGATTTTATTTATATAATGTAATTGATTTTGACATCTATAATATATTATACCTGACTGCATTTATAGAACAAGAAAGTATATTTCTATGTCTTTCTAGACATTGTTAATAGTGTACAAATGGAAAAGGACTTTACGTGCGTACTATATGTATTTGTGTAAAGAAAATTTAATGTACAGACCTTTATGCAAATGCCATTGTCCTTTTGTCCATTGCAAATGCCTCATACCCTTCACTGTAGCGATAAGATGATCTTTTTTATTTTCATATTATCAGTGAGAGGCTAATTCATGTAATTGCATAGGACCTTTAAAGTGTGTTTGGCCCGGAGTAGTGTCACTCCTACCCAGAGAATTTTTTTTGGGATTGCTCCCATTGATGTATAATTGTGATTAGAGTTTGCAGAGTGTGTAGACCTCTCAGAAGTTTTTTTCCAGCCAAAAAGTTTTGATGCACAAACATTTAATCATGAGTTTGAATTTTTGTGCGTGTTGCCAGCTACATGGAATTTATAAAAGCTAAAATCCCTCACGACCATTTGACACAATGATTCGCCTCACTGGATTATTCATTGATTACTGTACAACAGGTCGACAGTACAGCAGTGTTCGTCTCACACAGTGCGTGTCTGTAAATGAGGTTAATCAATTTATCCACCAGTCAAAAACATGATAATGACCGCGCAGCTAGATTAAGACTGCACGACGCTTTCCACTTTGCAGATTGTGTGTTGGAGTGGTTAACAACTCTCTAGTTAACTATAAAAAGCATTATGGTGAGGAATCATTAAAGTGAGGTCATGAGAGCGCAGATAAGGATGTCCCAATCTTTGCATCACTCAAGCAACAGCATTTTTCACGACTGACCAATCAAGAACAGTGCAACAACATGATTGTATTTCTATTGGTAGACGGTGACACTTGTCATGGTAACTGCATAGCCGGCAACTGGGCAGACACAGTGAAGGGAAACGGTGAAGCTCAGTAATGTGTTAAATGCACACAAACTTTGGCCTGGTTGTGGAGTTTCTTTTCCATTTAGATATGGTTGAGTGTGAGGTCAAAGAAAACCTCTCTCTCTCTCTCTCCCTCTCTCTCTCTCTCTCTCTCTCTCTTTCTGTCTCTCTCTTTCTCAGTCTCTGATGGACTCTGGTGCTAGCGTGTGGTTTCCTGTTTTCAACACATTTGAACAATCAGAATCTATATTCATTGACACACTCTGATGGCTCACAGTAGATACATGATTTTACAGTAACCTTTATTGGGTATGTAAAAAAATGTATTATTTTACTGATCCAGATATTGTATTGATCATTATTTTATTATTAGGTTAATTGTTGCATATGTTTGTCAAAGATTTAAGAATACAATATCTGACATAATTTATAGTGTTTAAGTTGACTGAAATACAAAACTGCTTGGCACAATATTTACAAGACAGTAATGATTGAAAGGTTTTAATGAAGCTAGCGCCATGATGGTTACAGTGTCAAATTAGTGTGCAGGAAAAAAAATAAACCAACAAATGTTAGAAATGTTAAAATCCGCAAGTGAGTAAGTACGTGCTTTAGGTTTAAATGCGAACATGAACATGCTGAGGATTAGAAGAGCACACATGTACCCACACTCCCACACAAGCGCACGTGCACACAGACGACGGGTGAGTTCATGTGTGTCGGGGCAGTTGTGGCCTAGTGGTAGAGAGTTGAATTCGTTGATAAAGTTATAGGTTTGAATCCCAGAAATTTTTTTTGAAAATCCGTTTCAGAATTGAAGTGTCCTTGAGCAAAATCCTGACTCCCACTTGCATATTCTGCAAGGAAAAAAGCATCTACTAAATATGTTTTAATGTAATAAAGGTGTAAAAACAAACCAAAAATTATTTTAAGTTAAATAAAGCTGTACATATTATTATCGTTGTTGTTGTTGTTGTTGTTGTTGTTGTTGTTGTTGTTACAATAATAATTATTTTCAAATCTGTTTACAAAGTTGCAAATATAATATATGTGTATGAACTCTTAGTGTGTGTAGTACAGTATTGTTTGATTTTTGGCAGGTGACAAATATAACGCGAGGTTGTTATATAAGTTTGCCTAGACAGACTTTTAAAACACACACACACACACACACACACACACACACACACACACACACACAGTATATAATGTGTTTTTTGTTAACCTGTCGTGCTTAAATATCAAAATTTGACATTGAAAACAAAAAGTAAAAACGAAAATAAATAAAAACTATTTTACCAAATAAGATGAGTTGTTTGAAGTAAAGTCCTTCAAGCAGCATTTACATCTTTTATTTTTATCCACAAAATACACCTATGAAGACAACTGAGTCGGTTATGAAATGAATATCTTGACTCCTGTTTGCTCAGTGCGGGGAATTTTTGCGTTGATCTGATTTTGCAGGTCTTGTGTTTGGGATTATTTCTAGCTGTACTATGCCGAATGCAGGATTATAGTGTGTTAGTGAGTTCCTCTGCTCTGTTTCAGAACATGCTGCCCAGCCCTGCCTCTCTCCTCTTAGCTCCAGTCTAGTTTCTGGCTGATCATTGCTCGCTCTGTGCCACTGAGAGCCATGCTGTCGGGCAGCTGGCAGCGTGGTGGTAGTGGTACCAGGCCTGCAGGCAACAGTGTGGTCCTGGAGGTGCAGTATGATTACTCATACCGTGGTGCAGATGGTCGGCTGGTGTCCATTCATGAGGGTGAGCACTTTCTACTGCTGAAAAAAACCAATGCTGACTGGTGGCAAGCTCGCAAGGTCAGTGCCAACCCCAGTACCAAAGTCAAGCCGATCTATGTGCCGGCTACGTATGTCATTGAGCTGCCAGTCAGTACTTTCCGCCCTTCACTGCTGACCAGCCAATCAGGGGCTTCTGCTTTCAAGATGATTTCACGCGGGTCTCTGTCTCCCAACGTCCACACACTCAGACCAGGTACTGTCTTCACCAAACTAAGCCTGCTGGAGCAATAATTAAAAACCATTGTGAAGTTCTACTTTATAAACTAATCATCTGTCTGCGCTTATCATTTTTGTCTCCGTCAGTGTGTGAGAAGCAGTACTGTCGCTCAATGGAGAATCTAAGCAGCAGCTGCAGCAGCAGGATTTTGACGGACACATGCTTTGTTGAAAGGTCACCGAGAGGTCGATTTCCAACTTTTCCTCTGGCTCCCGCCACACATCTCTCTTTGCCCGGGGTCTCAAGTGGTCCGATCGCCCGTAGCAGGAGTTCCAGTGATCTACCACAGAACCCATACCAGGACTCCAGCCCCCAGCCCAATGTCAGCAGCTCCAGCAGGTCCTTCAGCCAGTGGGATATGACTCCCACCACACCGGGACAAACAGAAGGCCTTGTGCAGGTAACACACATCTGAGCTTCTGATAATGTGTTAAAGGTCAAACCAATTCTATAGCCTTTACAGAACATTTCTGTAAACACTTATAAATAATGGAAACTCATAAACACTTATAAACAATGGAATCAAACGTGTGCATCAAATACAGCAAATGACAATTTCCACATTGTATGTATTATAAATAGATTTTTCCTCTGCAAAATTGTTTTTTCTATTGTTTCGGTGTGACACTGTAAAATCACAGATTCGATGTGAAAACAAAAGCAGCTTGTGCTCAGCCAGATCCTGATGTGGCGCGATCGGCTTCGAGCGCCAGCTGTTTCCTCTGTGAGAGAGACGCACCACACTCTGTCGTTTGACCATATGGCATTGGAGAAATGAGTTGTATAATCCAGAGATGCACCGTTCTCACCTCAACCTGCCCCAGAACTAACAGTGGGAGCTCCATGCGCAGCATCTGTGCTGGAGCTGTGAAGTTTACAGCTCATAACCACAACAGATCGCAAGCATCCTTTCTAATCTGCACACAGTCGCCATTATACAGCTGCTAATGAGCTCTCTCCACTGCTTCAGTGAAAGTGCCGCTCTTCCCGTTTTTCTTGAAGCCGTTGGACCATAATAATGAATGTTATGTCCGCATCTATATGCTTAATAACATATACATTTTGACTAATTTGGATTCCAACAAAACGCACAAACTTGTTTTTAGTTCGTTCGTATTTTTACATTACATTCCAACATTACATCAGACACAAAGTATCAAAACCTACGTTGTATCGGCAAGTACCAGTATTACTTGATACATCGCAACGTAAGTGAACTAAAGCGCGATTGCAAAAACCTTAATGTGAGTGCAGGCCAGCAGGGGTCTAGGATGTGTGGGCAATCGTACCCAAGCACAGATCGCCTAGTTTGAGTACACCCTTATACCAACTCTCTCTCTCTCTATCTCTTTTTCCTCACTCTTTTTCCTCACTTTCGTCATGCCGCTCATTCTCTCTCTCAGATATACAGTTTAGCCTTGTTTTCGAGGCCACTTCCTCTTGACAGTTGAGGTTTTCAGCTGTTTTCTGGCTTTACCAGTCACACCCACTCACTCGCAGTGTTTGTGTAACAAATGAAATGTACTTAAATAGAAAAAAGTAAATTCCTATTACCGTGCGTGCACTCAGTGATAGAGACTAGTTATGTACATGTGATGATGAGCCATGTTTTGTAAATGAAACTCTAATTTGTAACATATTTATATACTGTATATGATATACTGTATATACATAATAATCTAATAATCTGCCTAAAAATCCCACAGCAGGAAATTACACCTTACAAAAGTACACAAGAACAAATAAACAAATGTAAAATAGCACACCACACATAAAAACATTTAGCTAAATCTGAAGTGTTTTTTATAAAATGGTGAAATATGTTCAATCAAATGAATAACCACACATCATTAATTACAGGCATTGTTAACTGTAAGAATTCAGTAAAAGCTTGTTTTGTCACATACTCTTTATGATGACTTACAAGGTTGAATTGCAAAAGCAAGTCATTAGATTAGTTCTCAGTTTTCACATGAATTTGAACTTGATGACAGATTACAGTCATATTCAATTGCTTTGGTGAAAATTTAACAGTGTTAAAGTAAAGTAAAGGTGAGGTTGTCAATATGGCCACTAGTGACCATATCGAAATTGTGCTCTGCATTTAACCATCTGGTAAAGTTACACACACACACACACACACACACACACACACACACACACACACACACACACACACAGTGTAGTCTTATCTTGAGCCATGGTGACCTGGGAGCTTGTATGGGTCAGTGTCTTGCTCAAGGACATTCAGTTGTAGAACCCACTGCACCGGGATTTAAACATTCAACCCCCGGGTGACTGGTCCTACTCCATACCATACAACTGCCACTAAACTATCTGCCTGGGTACTAAACATTTAACAATAATTTGAATGTGGATAAAAAGTTTTGTAATTTGTTATGTATTACATTTTCAAATTACTTTCCCAATTGTAAAAAAAAAACTCCAAATAGTATTTCTCTTCGCAGCTGTCATCCCCAGCCTACAGGTCAAAGAATCCCCTGTCAGGGCAGCTGAACAGGCAGTGGGCGGAGCCTCCACATCCATCGCCAGGACAGAAACCCCTTCAAACGCTGCAGCTGTGGGAGCAGTATTGTGACTCCGCCTCCGGACGCTTTTACTATGTCAACACAGTGACACGAGAGCGGTCGTGGAAACCGCCACGCAGATCACGCTACTCTGATTCCAACACCAAAAAGGTGAGCAGCCAATCAGAACTCAGAATCATCATAAAATATGCCTTTATTTTTTTTAACACAGATCAACCAAGGAAGTGGCTTGTCTGTTACATGAGATCTCCCAATCTATATTTCTCAAAATCTTCCATCTCGATTTCTAGTATATTTTTTCTTACACTTCTCACAACATGTCTTGCTTTCCATCTTCTCAGTATTTTAATTATAGCATTCTAATTACTTCACACATTGTTTATTGAGTCTTTTCTTCTTCTTCATGGACTGTCTTTCTCATATTTTTTGTTTTTTTGCTCACGCTCCCTCTTTTACTCTCTATTTCTCTATTTCACACTCTCTTGGTTTCTCATACTGCATTTTGCCGGTTATCTTTTGCATGAGTGCTTCTGCATTACTATGTTTCTCTCTGTCTCTTTATCTTTCACACTGTCAAGGATGCTGAGGCTGTTCAGTGTGACAACAGACATCTTTCAGTCCCATTGGAAATCTCAGGAACCAGATCAATGCACAGGGTACAGCTGTGTGTGTGTGTGTGTGTGTGTGTGTGTGTGTGTGTGTGTGAACGCGTGTGTGTGAGTGTACAGTTGATTATAGTTTGCTTCTAGTAATGTCATATCGTACAATGCTTAAGTGATGGATTGTTTGTTATTATGTACCATTCTCTCTCTCTCTCTCTCTCTCTCTCTCTCTCTCTCTCTCTCTCTCTCTCTCTCTCTCTCACTTTCTCTCTCACTCTCTCTATCTGTCTATTGCACCCCCCACTCTCACTTCTGATGGATTTGTTGGTCTTACAAAGAATCTGATCATCCAAGATTAGATCAGAGCAGATGCTGAGCCCAAATGAAAAAGGGGATTATTCTTGCTTCTGCTTTTTTCATTTGATCATTTATCATGTCATGTGTTTTTATTGTTTACCATTTATTATTGGGATCTTTCATTATAGTGATGTTACATTTATATTGTGTTATATATTTTTAAAGAAGATTAAACCATTACTGCAATTCCCTAATCTTCTTAAATTGTTTTACTTTGAGGTGGATTCAGATTTGCTGGCCATCAGCTGTCTAAACCGAGCTGGTTTCTGATTGGCTGTTGGAATTTGTTTTCTTATATATTCTGTATAAGAAAGCAATCTTACCTTTAGATGTCAATGTTTTTTTTGTATCCGTCATTTAATACATTGTGTAGTTGTGTAGTTTTTCATTTCTTTTGTCTGTGCTGTTTTTGCTTCCTATTAATTTGACTTTCACGCCTCCTGATCATAGAACTTCCCCGTTGATGTGTGAGATAAGAGCGTAAGATGATGTCTTCCTGCTGAGAAGAGGAAGTAGGAAGTTTAGTTCTAACGCTGTCTGTCCTACCACAGCCAAAAATTTCACAAGTTGTAATTCAAACAAACTTTGCTGACTTACTGACCAGACATCATCCAGCAGGTCATGCAGCGAGCAGCTTCCTCCGAGACACTGAGCTGCAGCGGTGGGAATCCTCACAATTTAAAGTCCAACTTTGATCACATCCGTCACTCATCGTCCATGTTACTACAACCACACACACCACACATCTCCTCCAATGGCAGAGTGAGAGTGAGTTTCTTCACACAGTCTAATTTAATAGAAATTATTTTGTGTTAAAACGTTTACATTTGTTGTGTTCTGCAGTCACCCTCCAAGGACCAACTGGTGAAGGCACAGTCTCCATCTCCAAACTCACCTGCTGAAAATGTCACACCGGTGAGTCACAGGAAGCTGTCAGCAATTTCAAACCTCAAACACTATAAGATTTTACGCTCATGCATTTAGCAGAAGTGTTTGCTCTGGAGAACCTGATGTCCCAGAAGCCAAAAACAGCTCAAATTGACTGAGCTACAGGCAAGCTTAAGCCTACTTATAGTTTGTGTTTCAAAACAATGTTTAAACCCAAATTCAGTGATGGGAACCACCAACAAGTTTTGCAAGTGTATAATGTTTTGAACAAAAATTGTAAAGTTTTTACATGTCTCTCATTTTTTACTTCATAATTGTTTTTAAATAAATAATTACTGCTATTTTTCCAACAGCAATAATCAACAATACTCAGCAATGCTTGACAATAAGACAATAATCAAGCCTAAAAGTAATAACAAACTGCTCATTAGCGATAGCATTTTGCATTCCCCTATTACTAACATAAAACTTAGTTATAAGACATAGTGTAAACATTGTTACCATCACTAGTTTATCCAGGAGCAAGGATTGAAAGTTTAACAGTAGAGCCCTGATTATTGCAGCAGGAAAGATTAAGCAATTGTTTCTCTGTATTATGGGTGGTGTCAAAGAAAAAAGAAAGTTACTGTGTTACAGGTTTGACGTGTAAATATCAACACATCAGCTACAGAGTTACAGTCGGTATTCCTTAGAAAGTCTGTTGTAGTCAGACTTACACTTTAACACATCATGTTTGCATGTTTACGGTAATACTGTTTATTGTTAAAAATGCACTGTTTTCTGTTCTCTGTATTATGTATTAGTTAGATTAGTGATGTGGAAAAAGGTCAAGGTGATGTTAAATTTAAATAATAATGTGCAATTTTTCAAGATTTTAAAATACGGAAATTTCATGTCTAAGCCGTTTAGAGTTTATACAGAGAGCACAAGTAAATTATAAAATACATGTGACAAATGTAGGGTCATAATAATAATTTATTTAAATGTATACAAATTAAAAATGTGAGTACATGCAATACAATTGTGAATTATCTACCATATTTACGTGAAAGCCAATATACTGTACTTGGAAACAAAGCTTTTCGCAATACAATTTTGTATGCATTAGTAATAATGTTGCTTCAGATTATGATATACAGTAACAAAGTATGCACTATCTAAATGTGCCATTTTAAACACACCGGACACACTGACTGATTGTGTGTGGACAGGCACTAGAGAAGGCTGGTCTGCTCAACAAAACCAAGATAGCAGAAGGAGGCAGGAAACTGAGGTGAGATTTAGGCTCAGCATCATTAAATCTCAGGAGCACATTGATTACACAGCAAGTCCAGAAATTGTCTTTTGCCAAGACATTAAAACATACTAAATTATATATACAGTATTTGATTTTATTCTGGTTGAAATGTTTATTTTCTTAACATTTTTTAAATTTGAATTATTGTCTTTTTTATTTAGTTGTATTGTTGTTTTGTGCAGGAAGAACTGGAACCCATCATGGGTAGTGCTGGTGGGAAACAGTCTGGTGTTTTTCAAAGACCCGAAGAGCCAGAATCCAGAGAGCTGGGTGAGCGGGAGAATCATGGGAGCGTTGTGTGCATGGTCATCTCACAACTGTCTTAAACTAGTTTGTGTGAGCAGAAGCCAGGAAACAGCCGACCGGAGAGTAGTGTGGATCTCCGAGGTGCTCAACTGCAGTGGACCACAGAACTCTCCAGTAGAAAGAATGTTTTCAAGGTGAAAGTCCTAGAAAACAAGAATTTTCTGAGATTCACATTTTAAGCATTCGTGCAATTTATTTGAGTTAATCTCTGGTTTAGGAGATTATGTTAGATAGAGATTATAATTGAAAACAAATCTTCTCAGAAAAGTCAAATCTTTTATTTTTAGAAACAAATGTATATTTAGAAATTGTTTTTGGTTATCCAGGCTTGTAATTGAGTATTAGTAATAATATTTTTATTCTGTTTAATTTTTGCGCCTGAGTGCAGTGTGTAGTTCCTCTTTTTGGAAGCTTCCTGTCGTAATGTAAAAGAGTTTATGTGTGCGTGGGTGTGTGTGTGTGTGTGTGTGTGTGTGTGTGTGTGTGCAGCTGAGGACAGTCACAGGAAATGAGTTCTTACTACAATCTGAGACAGATTCTCTCATCAAGGAATGGTACAGAACCATCCAGAACGTCATTGACCGACTGGTTAGTCCCAAAAAAGTCTCTCCTTGCATCTGCTTCATTCCCATAGCTTTCGAACTCCACGCAGCTTTATTCACACGCGTCTCTGTTTAATAGACACACATTTATTATAGTCTAAAAGTTTTACATTACCAGTGTTGAATAAATGAGCGTCGAAGCATCATCACAGTAATATCTCTGCAAACAAGTTTGAGTCCTCAAGTTTTACAAATCTCCCGTCCACATAAATAGATTCAGACTTGTATGTGTAGGATAAGGAGAACCCACTGGACAATGTGCTGCTGTACTCTCTCCGAAGAGCCGGATCAGTGGAGATGTTGGACCAGAGCGGTGACGAGGATGACAATCGCCTGGGATACAAGTCGTCACGTGAGGTTCATCACTTTCCCTGTAGAAGAGCTTCGTTTTAAACCATCACCTTCGTTCCCATCAGTTCCTCGATCCATTTCCAACCTGGAGAGCTCGGAGCGGAAACGCGTGAAGAGCCGTCTCAAGAAGCTGATCCTCAGGAGACCGCCACTCCAGGCTCTGCAGGAGAAAGGCCTCATTAAAGGTGAGCGAAGACACACACCGCTTCACTGTTTCCTGTGGCGAGCGCGTGATCTCTGAGGTGTGTTTCTCTTCAGATCAGGTGTTCGGCTGTGGGCTGGAGCAGTTGTGCGAGAGGGAGAAGTGCTGTGTGCCGCAGTTTGTCAGGAAGTGCACTGAAGCTGTGGAGAGGAGAGGTGCCTTGTCCCGTGACACACGCTTGAGCACATGATGGGTTTGTTGATGAGTGTGTATGTGTTTAAGGCCTGGAAACTGATGGGATTTACAGGGTCAGTGGGAATCTGGCCATTATTCAGAAACTTCGGTTTGCCGTCGATCATGGTGAGAGACAATTTTTGTAAATGCACTTTATGATTTTCATAAAGCACATCAATGCTTTCCAACTGTTACTTTGGTTTAAGTGTTCATGAGAGGGACAATGCAAATCTATTTGCACTAAATGTTCATTGAATGAGCAGATTCGAAATCAAGGCTGTTTTTACACCTTGTTCATACTCTCTAGCGGTTCAGAATGTACATGTGACTAAACCAAGTAATCTCAGCACCCCATAAAAGGACCAGAAAGCACTTTCCATTTTGCAGATGCTTTTTATTAAGTTTACTTTGTCTTTTATAATAACAAAATGTGGCAACATCATATTTAATACCCACATTCCCGAATCGCAAATTCCACTGCTGCAAAGACAGCTTGGATTGAGTTATTTTCAAGTTGTGGTGCGAACAAGAAAGAGTCTGGGACCTTTTAATTTATGAAGAGAATAAAAAAAAAACAACAACAATCAAGTTCCCTTTTAAGTCCACTTGATTGTGAACACTTTCCGCTGCTTCCCTTTCTGGAACACTATGAATAAACATTTTCAAACTGCCAAACTCACACAGAAACACAGGCAGAATATTCGAACAGGTAATTGGTTCAACGAGGCAAACAAGATCCAAAAGCACAATTGACCGGAAGGTTGTTGACCAGAAATACGAACTCGGCATGCAACCAACAAAAACCCCTGTGAACCAAAATGTTTGGCACATGTCTCTGCTAGTTTACATTTAATATGGCTGCTGAACAGGAAGTCACCACTGAAGCGGACAGATCACTGGCATTGTTTGCTCAAGCGCTCCCCCTGCTGGCCAGCCATTGTGTACACTGACAGTCAAATTAAAACACAAATAAAAGGTATACAAAGCAATGCTTAAATGAAAATAACGTTATATAAGGTAATAAAGTTGAAATAGTGACTTGTGACATATTGTAAGAGTTTTTCTACATTTTTTGGGCTCTTGTCATGCGCATCTGAATTGTGAAGAATTCTTAATGGAGCATTGTGACTGAATACTTTTTAAAGGTGAATATAGTACAATCGTTAAAACGTGCGCACTACACTGTCAATGTGATGATCCATTCACTGTCAGGCTCTCAGGTTTGGGACCGGCATTATGTCTTTAACGATAGCGATAAATTCATGCCAAAATATTATTATATTCATTCTTTTAATATACTGTAATTTAAATACAACGTTTTTATACTCGCTTTTTAAAAAATTAAACGTGAATGCAATTTTATCCAAAGCGATTTACAGGGTTTCAAGCGCCAATTTTAAGCTAGTTGTCTTTAAGTGTCTGTCAAGCGGTTCAGTGCTTTTTAATACATACTGACGTTATTGTATTAAAATCATTAAAATCAACTTATAAATAGACAAACCAAAGTGTTATTTTATGGAATGATTTAGCTAATGATTAGGCTGAGAACAGTGATGTCAATTTGAGGAACATTAATTTACACATAGGCGACTTTTTTGGGTTTATTATCGCAATATTAAGCATCACAAAATGTTGATTTGTTAATGATTATTACCATATATTAATTTAAAATGTGCTTTGATTCTTGGGTATTTGATATTTTGTCATAATGAATGAATAATTGAGTAATATAATGTAAATGCAGAGCGAGCGGTGACCACAGACGGACGCTATCTTTTCCCAGAGGAGTTAGTTCAAGGTATTGTGGAATTCCGCCAGCGTTTCTGCTTCCTGTCTGACAGCCGCTCACTATCTGTTTCTTTACATCTGATGATTATGTCTGTAGCTCCTCATTCTTGCCTCCTAATAATCCAGTGTTTATGTGTAATTCACATTGATCAGAATTCTGCTCATGTTCTGCTCAAGCTTTGCTTGCTGTTTACTCATGCCGTTTAGCGAGGTTGTGTGAGCGAGATTTTTTTGTGCGTTTTAGAGCGTCTGAATCTGGATGAGCCGCAGTGGGAAGATGTTCATGTGATCACCGGGGCGCTGAAACTTTTCTTCAGGGAGCTGCCGGAGCCGCTCATCCCCTTCGGCTTCTTCCATGACATCATCCAAACTGCCAGTAAGTATCTGCAAACAAGAGCCAGTGAGGACTCAGAAAATAATTTTATTTCTGAAACCTGTGTCTCATAGAGATGAGTGAGATTCTGGAGAAAGAAGAGAGAATGAAGCTCCTGGTTCTCGGCCTCCCTCCACCCAACCATCAGACCCTGCGTCACATTATTCGCCACCTCAGACGGTACACACACACACACACACACTTCATTTGTCGCAGATAAGTCACTGACTCTTCAATTGTTTGGTCCACACTCAAATGTATCGTTTACATTTTGATCATTCTGAATTGCAATCCATCTGTTGATAATCCATCTGTTGATAATCCATCCGTTCATAATATTCAGCAGGTCTTGAGCCTAATTGGAGTCTAATCATGTGTTCAAATTCATTATACAAATACCTTCAGAACCTTTTTTTAAAGGTACATTTAACAGACAGCTAAATAAATTGTTACTTTTATGATAAAGGACATTTAATCTGAATGTAATGTAAATCTATGTAAATCTAAACAATTGTATAAATAGTATGTACTATTTTTATAACTATATTTTACATTCATAATACTATAAAAGTACGACACTTTATATCTATGATTACTTTTTATATTATAAACGTTTGCTTAACAGTTTTATTTGTATTATACACATTTTCTAAATAAAAGATGTCAATGTGAATGCAATTTATCCAAAGCGACTTACAGGGCATCAAGCACCAACTTTAAGCTAATTGTCATTAATGGAAGCAGTAAATGCAGTGAATTAAACATGGAATTTACTTAAGTGTCTGTCAAGAGGTTAAGTGCTTTTTAAAACATTGTGAAGCATTTCCACCTGCAACAGATAATTGTATTGAATAATACAATTTTATCTGTCTGTTAAATGTTCCTTTAAAAAAGGTACTTGTGTACTGAATTTGAACACATGATTAGACTCCAATTAGGCTCAAGACCTGCTAAACATTACGAACTATTACGAACGAGGTACCGTATTTATGTTACATTTTTGTCTTTTTCACTTTTCCATTTTTTTTTTGTATTGGGAACGTTCACGTGAAATGTTATGACGGTGTTTGGTAAATACAGACACTAGAGGGCACCACGCTCCCATCCAACTTTGAGTACAAAAAAACATTTTACATTTTTCATTCCAATGTTATTTATAAGACCAAATATTGAATATGTAACTATGACCATGTAACTAGTATTAATTAATAGAATTAATTAATTAATTAATATACCATGTAATAGAATTGATATTCAAAAAAGAGCCAATTAATTTTTTCGTCATTTTTTTGATTCTCTAATATGTTAAAAACTGGTCAAAAGAACATGTTTTGTTGTTATGTCTTGGTTATAATTTATTTTTTTAATCCACCTTCTGTGTCTGTTCAGGGTGATGGAAAAGTCTGACGTCAACCGCATGACTACACAGAATATTGGGATTGTGTTTGGACCAACCCTGATGCGTCCAGAAAACGAAGGCGGGAATATGGCCATTAACATGGTGTATCAGAACCAGGCCATAGAGCTTCTGCTTAGTCATTACCAGCAGATCTTCGGACCAGAGATTATAAGCTCTTATTGAGAGCTGGATCACATAAAAGTGGGAATAAAAACTCCACACTCTAATATTCACATCTTCTTATATTAAGTTGATGTTAATTTAAAGAGTGTGTGATTCATTTTGATTTTAACATTTTGAATTTATGTTTAAGTTGGGTTTCTCTGAAAATAAGACGTTGTGACATTGATGTATTTATTTTGTTATAAAATTTGGCAATATGCCTTATTTTTCAGGAAACTGCAATTTATTGATGATTTTATTGGTCACTGTTTAGTCAAACAGGGATTAAAGTACTGTGACAAAATGAAGAATGTTTAGAAGCGCCTGTGTTTGCTAAAGAAAAGTCCCATCTTTTTAGGTCTTTGTTTTCAGATCTGCCTAAAAATCTTGCTAGAGCTTATTTTTTAGGGAACACAAAAATCTAGACAGACAGACAAATGGGTAGAGAGAATAAAAGTATATTTTTTCAGGTTTCGTGTTAGTAAGGTGTCATTCTAGAGACGCCTATATTTTCTTTAACATGTAGGTTAATTTTTAACTTAAATGTAACTTCCATCACATGGGCTGTTACCCACTACTTTACTGTGTGTGTGTGTGTGTGTGTGGGGGGGGGGGGGGTGTACACACTCTCCCTGCTTTTAATAACAGAACAAAAGAGGGGAGAAGTCTCTCTCTCGCTCTCTCTCTCTCTCTCTCTCTCTCTCTCTCTCTCTCTCTCTCTCTCTCTCTCTCTCTAACTGTGTGTGTGTGTGTGTGTGTGTGTGTGTGTGTGTGTGTGTGTGTGTGTGTGTGTGTGTGTGTGTGTGTGTGTGTGTCCCATATTATCACAGTGATGTTATGTGGACTGTGGCTTTGGCTCCAGACAAAAAAGCAGAAAGGCTGAAAAACAGTGTGCTATGTCTCCAATTTATTTTTTTCTCTCCTGTTTTTCAAACTATTTCAGTTCAGTATCGGTGTGTAAAAAGTCAATATAATTGTTGTCAATATTAACATTGTGAATTATTCAACATTCAGGTTTGTCATTTTTGTCAACTAAAGTTTTTAAAGCCTTTTGTTTCTGTATTAGATTTATTTTTTTTTTTTATAATTTGTCGATCAGAAGATTACGTTTTGCTGACATTATATTCAGTTTAAGAACTTCTTGAACTATATGGGTCCAGGTGGTTTCTGGTGAAGTTTGATTCCATGCGGTTTTATGATAATTAAAATAAATGTTTGGTGATGATGTCTGTCAGTTGCTATCACATTTCTAAATTGTTCAGAAAAGATAGTGAACAAACACTGTTAAAAAAAGACACTTCTATATTTGTCAATTAAATCTAATCAGAAAACAAACTCAAGGAAATGAATAACAAAACTGTTACGCGCGCGCGCACAAACACACACACACACACACACACACACACACACACACACACTGTATTAAAACAAAAACGTATAGTTCATTTTGTGTGGAGAAAAAAGCAAAGGCCATTAAACCTTTGCAGTGCTTTTTTATTTAAACAAAATATGTGCCGTTTTAATAAAAAAAAGTACGCATTTTAACAATATGGAACAACTGGAACAATTTTGCACATGTGCATTTACAAACAAACCGGTATATTACAATAGTTGGTGCACATTGAAGGCAGCGATATACCAAACCAAAATGTTTTCATACCCTCCTGACGACACGTGTAGCTTCTGTTTTTTAGAACTTATATTTCCTTGATGGTTGTTTGCATTTAAGTCGTTACAAAATCTAGTGTTTTCTTTAGTGTAAGTGTAAATTACCCGCGTGTCAACAAAAAACGTCCTGGGGAAAAACGTCAATGCGCGCGATTTGTTAACAGATTGCTGGTTGTGATAATAACCAGTATCGCGTAAAGCGTTGGCTGTGGACGTGGTTGATGTTGGGTTGAGGTTTTTTGAGAAATGAATAGAACGTAGTTCCGGAACTACGTTTCATTTTAAAATTGTCTCACAGTGGGATGGGTCAGAGACGAATTTCCCCACTGAGGGATTAATAAAGTTCATTTCTCTCTTCTTCTCTTCTCTACATTGATTTAAAAATGATTTATTTATTTTTCGGCGTGACTCAAAGTCTGATGTGGACGTGATACATTTTTACAAATAAACAGAATCATAATATGGACATCCTAATATTTTTTCGTTTGTACAGAATGCAATTTCAGTATGATCACGTTCAAACAATAGAAGTAGTTTTAATGTTGAGAATGAAACAAACACAACGAAATTATTTTTAAATATATTTTAAAAGTTTAAACATTTATTGCCCTATGTTCTGGGATGAAACAAAGGTGTTTTCTTCTGTGGTGTGTTTACATAAATATAGTTCTGAGTTTTCCCCGCTTGGTTTTCAGCATTGGTGTGTAGTAAAAATGCAGTCCCATTCGTCTGAAGGCACCAGGTTTTTAACCACCGAAGTGTGTCGTCCGCCTTAAGAGCTCAGTGTTTGATTTCCTCCCGCGCTCCACTGTGTGTCCTCGTCTTTTCTTCGGGATTAATTAAGGCACGTTTGTCGCCATTCTCCTTATGGTCATCCCTGAGTTCCAGTGCCGCCCCCTCCAAGCTGGAGTCGCTGAGGTAAACGCCGCCGCTGCTCACGTCCTCCTCCGGCCCGGAGGCGCTGACCTCCGAACTCACCTGCCGCGTCATGACTGAGCCGAGGAACGGTACATCGTCTCCGAGGTGCGCGTCCTCTCCAACCCCGTCTCCATCTCGAGAGCAGAAGGTGTAGCGGTGGTTCATGTGCTGCGAGTACGAGCCGGAGTGAGAGAAGCGCTTGCCGCATTTGCCGCACTGGTACGGCTTTTCCCCCGAGTGCAGTCGGCTATGCTCGATCAGATGGTGCTTGTGTTTGAAAGCCTTCTTGCAGACTTGGCACTCGTGTGGTCGCTTTCCTACAAGTGAGAAGAAAAGAATATTTCACTTAATTGCGGTAAAAGGCCAGATCCTTTTACAAAAAGAGAAGCATTTGGAATTGTTACACAACAAGGACATACGCAGACGAGCAGTGACACACTTGTTATTTCTTAAACAATCCGTTATGAATTCCAGATGATGCCAGTCCAATTTTGAATGTTTTATATTTTACTATAATAGTGTATCTTTATCCGTTCACGTAAATCGGATCTTTCCTAAATATAATACACTCAGTATTTTTCTTTTACTTTCTGTAATGATAGCATTTAATCAAATGTAAAATCCGGTGATTTGCCAATGATTCATGAGCTGTTTCTGGCTATTTGTGTTTCTTTTTTGTGTTACCCGTGTGCTCGTATTTATGTCGAAGGAGGGAGCTGCTTTTCTGGAAGGTTTTGTCACATATGTCGCAGCCATAGAGTCCTTCGTCCGTCTTCTTCAGACGTTTTCTCCCGGGTCCAATTTCGCCGTCCTGCTCGTCCTCGAATGGAGATACGCGCTCCAAACACGGGCTCGAGCCGCTCACAGCATCCTACGCCGCATGCACAAAGGTGAGTGATTAAGTTAATTCTTTCCCTTTTTTCCCCATTTAAATCCAGTACGTGTTTTATTATTAATTTGCGAGTTTATGAGTTCATCTTATAATAATTTCAAGAAATTTCTTGAATTGAGTTTTATTTTAAATCAAAAGGTGTTTTTTTTTAACATAAAAATGGCATTACCCTGAACTGTCTCTCTTCATGTTTTTTCTTCAACAAATCTGGCTCGTCCTCAATAGTAAAAGCCATGGGAGAATGAAACCCATGGCTTGTCATTGCCGTGAGTGGAAGTGATGTCAGACCATTGTGACCCAGTCCTGCCAATGTGCCTTGGGTGGTGGTTTTGGGACTAAACAGAGGAATGTTGCCAAAAAATGTGCTGGCAAACAGTGGTGAGGCTGCAAAAGCCCCACCCACCTGTTGTTGAAGGGGCGGGGTCTGTTTGGCCTCAGAGTTGTGTTTATGAGTAGAGAAGCCATTACAGGAGTGACCTCTGAACTCGAGCTGCTCCTCAATCACAGACTTGGCTTTGGGGCAGGATAAGTCCAGGGGTTCATTCTGATCCACCGAGTGGGCTGAAGCCATCATTGACAAGCTACTCACCTGCTGGAGTTCCGGAATCCCACGGTTCAGACACTTATCACTCTCCTCAATCTGACACAAGCTTCGTGAGTGATTTTGCGAGAATTGCACCGGCATTGGGAAAGGCACTAGAATCTGCTGTGGCACAGAATGCCAGGATGCCCTCTGAGGTGATGAGAGGCTCCTAATAGGCACGTGATTTAAAGTGGGTGATGTTTGGGTGTCAGGCCGTAATGCTTTCAATGGGGGTTCGTCTTTAGCCTCGTGACCTTTGCTCTGACATTGATGCCACTCGTGATGGGCAAGCAAGCCATCGCTGGGAAATGTCTGGTGGCACCATCCGCACTTGTTTTCTCTCTCTCTGCCATGATCTTTACGGCCCAGCTCTCGACTAAGCATCTCCTGCAGCACGTGTTCAAACTTGCGTCCTCGCGGCAGCAGCCCGGTTCTCATGCCCACCTCTTTCCCTGTGTCCAACACTTTTTTCAATTCCAGGCCCGGTGGCGTTGACTCAGAGTACATGGTAATCATGGATAACGGTGACTCCTGATCTTGTTTGCTGTTCCTTCTTCCTGGCATGCGGGGTGAGTTAGGGGGCTGGACAAGGAAGGCCGGGTTGGGGTGGTCATTGTTTTCTGTGCCACTGAGACACTTTCTGCTGCTTTGGTGTGAGCTGAATGAGCCCGAGTGACTGAAGCGCTTCTTACAGTGGGAACATTCATATGGCTTCTCTCCTGCAGATGAGAAATGATCCAATTTGTTTGGTATATTATAAACGTGTTTATAACTTGAAAACATGTAGCAACAATCTCTCTAAATAATTAAAGCATATAATAATTAATAATGATGCTTTAAATCAGTCTCACACACTCTTTAATGAATAATTTTTAGTTCAAAAGACATTGGTGTTTCCAAATGTTCTGACATTTTTTTGTTTGTTTGTTTGTTTGTTTGTTTTGTTTTGTGATCTAATTCCTCACCACTGTGGATTCGCAGATGCTCTTTAAGGTGGTGTTTGTATTTGAAGGCTTTGTCACACTGCAGGCAGAGGAACTTCCTGTTCTCTGGACTCGGCCTGCTCCAGCACATCTGTTAAATGGAAGGGGGAAGTGAGAGATTCTTCAGTGTGGCACTGGTGATACAGCTCAGAGTGTTTCTGATACGTACCTTCTCTTGTGTCTGGGAGAAGATACCTTTGAGGAATGTCGGCTGCCCCTCGCCATCTAAACAGAACCTTCCATGATCCCTTAGGGAAAAGCACATCTCGATGGGCATTTGGGAAGCACCTGAGGTAGAATGAGGAAGAATAAATTATGAATTAGGGAGGATAAAACCTCTCCCTAATGATGAACCCAAACTCAGCTCAAACTTAAATTAAGTTACACATTTTTTAGATTTTTCAATACCAACATTACATTTTATGTAATATCTGCAATAACATATCTTGATTACTGTAAATTATCTTGTATTTACATTTTAATTAAATTTCTGTGTGTAGTGTTTTCATGCAGGTACGTTTTTAAAAATGGGGCAGCCGATTTTTCAAATTGTGTGTGTGTATGTGTGTCTTCATACAATAAACTGTGAGTTTGGACAAATATCTTGGATTTATCTGTCTTTTTCTTTGGTCTGCATCCATAAACTCACTCAGCGTGTGGATGGGATGTGGAGGGGTCTGACTTTCTCCCGGGGGGCTGGGGCTGCGTGAGCGGGTACTAGGGGAACAGCCACCTTCTGACTCCATTGCCCCTCTGTGTGTCGGTTTGACCTTGTCCTGAATATCCCTGGTGTCCGGAATATCTGTCATCCTGGAGTCATTGACTTGCTCAGAGTCAACACTGCCAACAAGCTCTTCTGGAAACACACAGCACACACTCTTATTAAAGCTTAAAACTTATTAAACTCGTGTTTTCCTCTCTCAAGCTAAATACAAGTTTTAATTATACATTAGACTATTTCTAAACTTTTATATTTAAAAATATAAACCACATTTTAATCCATTTAACATAAATGATAAAAATTACAACAAACAGTAGAATATGTTATACACACACACACAACACACTTGCTGCTCCGTTTTTGGGAAGGTAACTGCCGTTTCATTAAGATGAGGCAGTGGTTGGTGAATGTCATTTTCAGAGATTTTTAGATCTGGTTTCTTTCGATTTTATATAGTTCATTTATTAATGGGTGTTTTGTCTCTGCACTCCATCCACATGAACAGTGAAGTGATTAGACAAATGAGCAGATGGGATTCAGCTTCTTGCTCAAGGAAATTTCAGCTGTGGAAGTGTCAGACTTCTGGTGTTAAATATAATTTCAATCTGGTGTGTAATAAAGTAAACATGTTTTTAATATCAAATATTACTTTAAACATACACATGAACCTGTTATGAATGAGTGAATTTGAAAGCAGGTCGAGAAAGATGAAAGTTAAGTGTGTATAATCAGAAGTCCATTCATCATAAGACATGCAATTTAAATCAGGGCGGTGAAAGACGAAGACCTAAACCAGGAAGATATAAAACCAGAAACGTGAAATAGGTGACGTTTACACGATCAATTATATGCTGGGTTACATTGATGCACTTCCTCTCCTTATTGGAAACATTGGTCTTGACTCAGCAAACATGACTCACCAAACGGAAGTTTGCTGCGAATGTGGTAACATTCTGTTACGATTGGGTGAGTTTGAAAGTATGTCAAGACTACTGAAATTTGAGTGGAAAAGTGTTTAATCAGAAGTCTGTACAAGGAAAATCACAATAGAGGCATGCAATTCAAACTCGGAAGACGTGAAAACAAAACACGGAGCAGGTGATGTTTAGAGGATTAATGGCATGCAGCTATGCACACATCCTTAAATACTACTTTACGCCTGATTATCAGCAGTTGTCAATTAATGAGTGCGTAGACACGCAATTACATTACATCTTTAAGAAATAATTTAAATGTTTAGATTTAAAGGATCGTTTACAAAAATAATATCTATAATCGTTTTTATCTATGATGTATTACACAAATCATCCTCTAATTATCTAAAAGTCTACATTAATGATTGCAAAAAGAAAATATTCCCTATTGTTGCAACCTACGGGTTTGTAGGTGGCACATTTTGACATTCATACTCTTTCATTTCTGTGCATGTTTCAAATGCACCACGGCAAACCACCTCGCAGACGTTTAACACAAAGGTCACATCCTCCCTATTTCTCTTCAAAGAGATACGGTAATATAATTAATCTGAAAATATGGCTGTTTATCAAAAATTGTCACCATTTTAATAATATGATTAAAAATCTGTTTAATTTATTTGCCGTGTTTCAAGATCCCTCGTCTTACAGAAAGGGACGACGCAATTATCCGCCAGAATTGTCGGAGACAATCAAACCAGCCAGACACACACACACACACCTGATCGCATGTTTTTAAGATTGAAGGAAAAGGTTATCAGCATTGTTTTAAACTCATTTACTCCAACTTGGAAAGGTGATAATTCTCAATAGATTATCAAGTTGTTTTCAAATGTAATTTTTGTTCCGCAGAGCCAAAACAATCTGCATAAATCTGAATACCAATAACATCCAGAGAATTTTAGAAACTCCTTGTTCGGTACAAAATTGTTTGGTATCTCAAGCATGGCTACAGTAAAAACAAGGATGCATGATTCATAAAAAATGTTAAATAGCGTTAAATAAAAGCGAATATTCAATCTTCAGTGGTTTATTCTCACAATGGTCTATCCTTACAGTATGGTGTATCCTCTTTGAATAAGCCATACAGTACGCATTGTAGCGGCCAGTTCCGGGGTGCCGCACTGAGGCTGATCCAGGGCACATGAGGTCATCCAAAACGCGCACAACTTTATATATATATATATATATATATATATATATATATATATATATATCATATATGTAAATATGTAGCTAATTTTATAAACGCTATGCTGACATAATGTATTTATTCTGGACCACTCACTGGTAGACAGTTTGGAGAGCAGCTTTAGTGGAAAAGTGATCCAACTCTGAAGTAGAGTTGTCGCAGATCTTTCCTATACCTGCTGCTCAGACTCCACGATCTAAACTGTTTGACATTTACTAAGATTATTTGATCAAATGTTTGGATGTGTGCGGTGTTATTTATGTTTCTTTATATGAACAAACATATTTTCTATTCTATGCTATATCTGATTTTATATAAAACACAATTCCTCTCACCAAACATAATTTATTTTTTGTGTTGTGGTGAAATCCTTTAATTGACCCGCAAAATGGGCTAAGTTATCATGTTCTTTCTCACAGCTGTATAGCATGTGTATGGTGTGCCTGGTATTCACATAGTGAGATGTGGTTGATACATTGCAATTCAGACTGGCTCTTCGTGTTTTTAAGTGTTGTCTCGGGTCTCTCACCACACCGTAAATGCTTTTCTTCCACCAAATTTGTTTTCCTGTCGTTTATTTCCCTTCGCTTGATTCAAAAGTAGTTTCAGAATCTTGCAGGCCTTTAGATGTGGTACGTGTTGTGTAGAACCCAGAATATGAACTTTTTTGGATCACTATGTGGTCGACTATATAGTATATACGTAGTATAGAAAGAGAAGTAATCACACACACTGACTCTATGCCAGTCAGTTTTTACGAGAATCTTTGATGTGTCTTGCAGTGTGTGTGTGTGTGTGTGTGTGTATGTGTGTTGCTGTAAGTTAAAACAGAAGGATTGTGGTGTGTGTGTGTGTGTGTGTGTGTGTGTGTGATGTGGTTTGGGGGGCTGTGTGTTGAGCTCGAGCATTTCTTTTTCCTTCCAACTGAAACCCGTCAGTAGATTTAAATGTGGAGAAGACGAAAGTGAGAGAGCGGTCGGAAAAACCTCTGTTTCTAGATTTAGAAGTGTGTAGTTTTGTGAGAACATGATTGTGGTGTGTGTGGTGGGTGAGAGAGAGAGAGTAGAGAGAGAGAGAGAGACTGAGGAGAGAGAGACGAGAGGAGACGAGAGGTCTGAGGGTCGTCTCCTCTCTTCATTTGTGGGGTCACTATAAAGAATGGAGCCAGGGACAGTCTCTTTCTGCTCGTCCACATCTTGGGAAGGAAAAGCGACTCTTCAACTCTCTGATTTCGTCATCTCTCTCTCTCTCTCTCTCTCTCTCTCTCTCTCTCTCTCTCTCCTCTCTCTCTCTCTCTCTCTCTCTCTCTCTCCCCACACAGCTGGAGTGCAGCTGTTAACAAAGGCTCAGATTTGGAAATCAATGAAGGCAAAAGAGAACAAAGTTAAAATGAATTGGCACTTGAATCAATCAAATGAGAGTAAACAGACATGTGAATTGTAAGAGAGAGACATTACTGTAAATCTCAAATCAGTTCATAACAATTAATACATATTTTATTTTACTTTTTCTGTACTTTTTTTTTATTCAGTACTTTTTATTTCGGTTTTATTACAGTACGTTTCTTTTTCGCTTGGTGCCATCTTGTCCCCTCAATTTTCTTTAGTTTGTTTCTTTTGCCCTGTTGTTTTTTTTCTATGTATATGTTCTAAACTTGTTTTGTTTTTCTATGTATATGTTCTAATTCTTTTTTGTTTTACAGTACATATTTCTTGTATGTAAATGTGCCTAGCATCTTGTAACTCATATAAACACACTATAGGGCTGCCGAAATAAATCAATGAAAATTAAGGTTAATGCAGTTTGGTTATTATTCATACTTTTCATGTATAAAAAGGTAGTAATTTCTGTAAGCGTGAACACTCTGTGACCTTAACTGAACCCGTGCAAAATCAGGACGATGTGACGCGCGTGTGCGTGAGGCCTTCACACTTGTACATTTAAATGAAAAATTAAATGAATTCTCAATAGCAAACAAGCCACAAACATTATAAACATTACAATCCTCTTGATGATATTTCAGTCGCCTATATACCCAAATTACAAAAATCTATTAAATAAGTGGTCAATGAAAGAGTCTTATGAATCTATGAAATTAACGACTTGCAATACTCTGGTGACTTCAGAGACCAACACACACCTGTAAATTAATGCACGAGTCGCGCAAGAAACATGAATATCGTATATCTTCGAATCGGTATAAATACGGTCAAAGTAAACCCAGTATAAATTGCATGATTTTTTGAAGATGTGTTAATATAAATTCATACAAACAGGAGTTCATGAACAAATCAAAATCTTTGCTTTTGTTTGCAAACATAAAGCTTATTCAAATTATGATGTTGAAATTAGTACAGATGTGCAGAATGTTAATATTTTTGTGTTTCAATATCAAATTACCAGTTTGTTGCAAATATGTGTTAAATAGTCACACGAGCCAAATGCAGGCTCCTAAATGAAATTGCTGTATTGTTGTATAAAATTACTGTACTTTGACCTCGATTTGTTTTATTTATTATTGACCAGATTAGAAAATGTGTTCATTTTCGCTGTTAAAATAACCGAAAGCGCCAAAGCGTATTCGTCGGCTACAGTTTAAGTTTGTGTATAGATAATGAAAATGTTTAAGGAAGTCAAGTCACAGTTGTCCGAATGTGATGCTGAGAACAGCAGAAACGCAACACAGCTTCTGCAAACTAAAGAGTTCACGGCTCGAATCATTTCAGAAAATTCATTCAATCGTGCGGCAGAGCAGATTCGGACTAGTTTTAGAACAACAGAAATAAACGTGGGTTAAACGCAAACTTTTTTAAGAGCTCGTACCTCCGTTTCGCCGCGGGTTTGGCTGCTTACGTCGCTTTCCGCGACTCCTCTCCGTCATCTCGCACGGGGTTTGTGAGGATGGCTCGGCTGGATGAGGGACGTACGTGAGGTCGCTCCGCATGGCTCGGCTCGCGCCCTAAAGCGCGTGACTGCAGTGATGCTAGACACCGTGTCCCCGCTCGAAGCAGGCTCTGGTGCTGCGATCACGGTGACGTCAACGGAGGCTGGTCCCATCAGAATGTCACCAAAAACTTTCGATGCCTTTTTAGATGAAAGGACACGTATTGTAAACGTTAGATTGTAAGCAGAAGATTTTTTTAAACGCTTGGCATTTTCCCAGCAAAATGTATGGTGGAATTAAAAGTTACATGAAACACAAATATAAGTCCAAAGCTTTTGTTTTCGCGCGCATTTTTAGATGAGATTAGTACAAATATTTTCCATCCAACAAGATTGGAGGTGACTTGAGTGGACTAATCATAATGAACATTCATTGGTGCCTGGCACACATTTCAGGGAAGATTTGTTTCAGATGTCAGTGTTTTGTGGATAGTGTCCCATGGTGTTGTTTCCAATGGAGAAACAGCACAGGTAATGCACTTTGAATTACTGCGCATCACATGCATCATGCGAAGATTCTGAGGCCCGTTGTGGTGGCATGCATCCAACAACATGCTTCAGTATGACATGGACCACACGGGAATCCATAAGAACGTTGCTTGGGATGCTCTCAGAATGCTCTCGTTCCTGCCAATACTTTGATCAGCCATTGAAGGACCACAATTACACAAGCCACAGTGTTGAACTGCACGAGGCAAATGGTGGCGGTCACACCAAATCCACGACGAGGGTAATTAGCACATTACAGTTTGGGCTTTTATTGTGGGCAGCATATAAGGTACACCTGTGCTATAATCGTGCTGTCCAATCAGCATCTTCATGATTGATTGTTCACGTGTTGCTGATGTTGACAGGTGGGATGAGTTAAATGGCAAAAGAGCAGCGCTCAATTATTGACAGTATTTGAGTGAAATGATAATCTTGTGTGTGTGTGTGTGTGTGTGTGTGTCTGTGTGTGTGTGTGTGTGTGGTGTGTGTGTGTGTGTGTGTGTCATATATATATATGCAAGTAATCACACAAAACAAAAATAAGAATAGATAAATAAAAACCTTAGTAAAAAAAAACGAAAAGCAGGTAAACAAAATCCATATAGGGGAACGGTAAATCTTCAGGTGATTCATGTGGCTCGCACCTGTTATACCGCCCCCCGGACGCACACCTCCGGCTCTTCTGCTCATGTTGATCGCTGTAGGAAGTTCTGTATTGTCACCTCTTTCATGCGCGTAATTGAACGGTAATCTGTTTAGCAACTGAAAAAGAAAAGCATCAGAAAAGCTCAAACACACCGGCTCAGGACCCCTACCTTGACATTCACACGTTTCGACCCCCATCCTTAATGCGCAGCGCGGTACCGGAGCGCTCAGTGTTATTATAATGCGCGCGAGGCAGGGTGACTCTGATCCGTCACACTAAAATCACTATGCAACAAAAAAAAAATTCGTCTTTCTTTAATTCAATTTTTAAATTAGATTTATTCTTTGTTGTGGTGGATTTTTATTTCTCTAAGGTAGAGGAAAATGTTTAGTGTGGTAAAAAACACTGTTTACAATGAAATTAAAAATAAATAATTTTATTAATTAAATAATCAATAATTGATTAATTATTTCATTAATATTATTATTATTATGATTATTATTATATACTGTATTATAAATAATATTTTACGTTGGTTTTTCATTAGAGGCAGAAGATTTTTATTCACAATTGTTGTCCTGCATGGAGCTTCAGGTGTATAAATGGAAAGAAAGGGTGAAAAGTCATGGACCCTTTGTGCAGAAGATGGAGCGGGTCATAAACACCCCACTGAGACAAAAACATTTTATACAGCAGAACTGATCACAACGTGAAGACACACACACACACACACACACACACACACACACACACACACGCACGCACGCACGCACGCACGCACGCACGCACGCACACACACCACACACACACACACACACACACTGTTGGAATGGTAAAGGTGAGCAGAGGATCATGGGGTGGAGTTTCCTCCACAACACATTAAACTATATGAGTTAATTATACACAAACCTTTGTAAGAGCTAATGAAGAGATGTGAATGACGAGGAGAAGCAAAAGAAAAGTTCTGCTTTCACTTCTTTACATGTGAAAGCATTGTATTTACTAATTTCCATTTGTATCAACAGCTTTGAAATCCCAATTACAGTACTTGACTTATTTTTATTCAATTTAAGATTTAGGCTTATGTGGTTTGGATATGGATTGTCTGCTTAAACTGTATCAATGGTACGGACGGGTCAGATCGAGAAAGATCTTTTTGTAGTAAAACATTTTACGTTCTTCTTCTGTTGAATCGGACTTGATGCATATCGAGTGTGTGAACGTCAGCATCTGTGTGTTCTGCTGTGGGAAAGAATGTCAACCAATTCACTACTGACAAGTGATGTATATTGTATACTAAAAGTGGTTTAGAAAACGGATGCTAAATTGCACATGCGCCACCTACAGGTCGATGATGCATTAACAAGAAAGCAAAATTCAAGACTGACACGTGATTTTCCTGTCAGAGGATGTTTATTTATAAACAGGTATAATATAGTATCTTTGCACAAAAACGTAGAAAATGGTACACAAAATATCAGTCTCATGTACAGATACAAATGCTAAATTCATAAATTTGTTGTAACTTTGTTATGAACCTTTGCCAGCAAAAAGGTGAACTATATAAAAATGCAAACAAAGTTTGAAAATGTATTGTTTTGCTAAAACCATCAATAAACAGAAAAGAATGACAGAAAATAATTGTTTTATATTTTTTTATTACAGAAGAACATGACTTGTCATCTTTGGTTCGCCGCAAAAGACGAAAAAGAGTTGCGTCTATCACACAGAAAAAAGTAACAGCTAAGTGTTGACCTTCCAGTAGATCAGTTTACTGACCACCAGCAACCACAAAATGTAAAACTGTACCATAACCCGTGACCGTACCTATCTGGAATCAGACTAGTCAACAGAAATAAACAAACAAGCCTGAAAACAAACTCTGAAAAACACCGAACAGATACTTGACAGGCTCCTAAAATTGTTCTTCTCACATCAGTGTCTACAAGATATGTGTGGTCATGAGTCTTGTAATGCACTCGTGAATGATCATTTGTCGGAACCCCGGTTTTTGTGGCCAACAGGCTACAATACACTAAGGCACAAGAATACTGTCTTTTACACAACACATCTGATCTTTAAGTCCACATATGTTTAAAGGAGTATTTTCTACTCATATTTACATTTGCACCTAGAAGAGTCATAGCGTTCTCCACTCCCAGAAACAGTTTAGGACAGAGTGTTCAAATATTTGTTCTCCCCAGCAAGAGACGTTAACATTGAGCTCATGTCACCAATAGCCATGTTTGAGAGCCCGGCGGGTAGAGTGATGGAGTTTTGTGGCGTGGTGAGACGAAAAGATGATGGGCTGGATGAGCAGGGATGGTGGCTCAGGGCTGGGTTAACTGGGCTGTAAGATGGCTCTGGATCATCCATGATAGAAGCAAAGTCGATCTGGGCATTCTCCAAGTCCAGGTTCTCTAGAGCGTTGGACATGGGCGCAGGGTCAGAGTAGCTCATGGGCTTTGTGCTGGGTTCAATCAGGTGCTGCTGGGCCAGACACGACCCATCTGGAATCTTCTCGATGTTGTGTTGCATGTGTATTTGGCCAGAGTAGTACATTGGATTGCTGTCATTGAAGTTCTCAGAGTGCATGGGGGGCAGACGCACAGGTCTCTTGGGGCTGGCAGTGGTCTGGGAAGGGCTTAGATGAGGTGAGCTGGACAGGTAAGAGCCTTGCTGAGAGAGGCTATTTTGCCGACTAAGGGGCTTTGGGCCTGAGGGTGGACGAGGCACCTGTATTTCTTGCCTGTAACCCTGCATTCCAGGCAAATGCTCTTTGGGTCCACTATGCTGCAGACTCTGCAAGTTCTGGTTGGGGTATGACTGGTACCCGTGGTACAGAGTCTGGTGCTGGGGACTGTGTTGCATCATTGATTGTCCAGCAACATTCCCAGCCAAACCATCAGCCGCTCTTTGTTCCTGCTGCTCCCACATGAGCGCCTGCTGCGACTCAACGTAGTTACGCACCATCATCTCCTTCATCTGATGCATTGGCGTCTGAGTTCGTCGTCCCGACACCGCACAGCCCATGCTTGTCTCAGCACTGCTCTGGAACCCAGGGTCGGGATTAAAATCACAGCTAGCAGTTCGTCCCACTTGAGTTGGTCCGGGATAGCCCTGCATGCCTGTAAGCTGGCGTTGCTGGTGCAATGGTTTGCTATTCTGGCAAGAGTTAGATCCTCCAGCTGAAGGATGGAACTGTTCAGGTTTGATGATCACTCTCTGATTGGCAGGATCTGATGTGGGATTGTACTGAGGATAGTTGTCCTGGTACTGTCCATTTTGGCTCCATGGTCCTTGGCCTGGAGGTGCTTGGTTTGGATACTGTTGCCCAGAGGGACTGAGTTGACAGGTGCTCATGCTGTACTCCAGAAGACTGTTAGCCATTTCTGTCTGACCCATCCTGCCAGGGCCACAGTTGTCTTCATGCTGACCCGCATACTGGCTTTGCATTTGAGATGAGTAGGCTTGACCATCCATGCACCCAAGTCCTTGGTTTCCAGGAGAGGCTTGGCTGCTGTTATGAGATTGCTGGTAGCCTATGTAGTTTCGATCCCTGCTCTCTGCTGTACCACTTTGAACATCCATGGCCATGGCCTCCATCATGACATTCTCGGTTATGCTGGGTGGACGTGGTGAGTATATGTGGCGATTAAGGGTGGCATCAGACCCGCAGAGCTGAAGGGCGTTACGACGGCTCATGAGGGAAACATTGCTCAAGCTGTTGAAGCGCTGAACCTTTGGCAAAACTTGAGGGTCAGCCAGTGACCGCACAGGGTCGCTGGCACGTCTTGCGTTGTTACCGGGCGCCTGGTGTGGATACATTACTCCTGTACCATATTCTGTATTGGCACTGAGCCTCCTTGTGCTTCCAGGTGCCAAAAAAGGAGGTTGAGGCTGTGCGTGGGATTCCCTTGGAATTCCAGCGTGCCTTCCAGGCATGCTAGGTGCATCCATGTTGGGTAGAGGGGTGGGTGGTGGGCCGCCAGTTGCCGCAGCATATTTGGCCTTTAAACTGTACTGTTGTGCAGGTGTGAGACTCGGCAAACCTGGCAACCCACTGCCACTTTGGCACGGACCACCTGTGTGGCTATTCTGAGGAGACAGTGGATCACCATTAGTTCCTAAAACAGACTGGCAGTGGCCCACTTGAGACACGTCACTAGAGCGTCTGCTTGATAAGTAAGGTGAGACCATGGACGAGCGGCGACTGACGGTGTAGGCAGAGCTGAGGCTGCTGGTCCCACTGCCACGCCGATCATTAGGTGGGCAAGGAACGCCCATCCCACTGCTTACGCCCATCTCAGGCGCAGAAAGCTCCATCACACGACGGTTGGAAAGCAGCGGTGAGGGTGCACACATGCCAGTCATTTCACCTGTTACTGTAAAACAGAAAATAATAAAGATAATGTTGAAAATAAATGCAGAATTTATTTACACTATGAAATAATTTCTCAAATTATGCTAAGGTAGCATAACATTGGTTAGCAATACATTAGCAATACAAAAAATACATTTTCAATACAATTTTCGTAATTTTCAAACTATATGCCACTTTGTCTTTGGTCTATACACCAATGAAACTTGGTAACATTGTTTAAAAACAAATCAATCAGTGAATTTAACCAATTTATAATTTTATACAGTATCAGTCATTTTTCACTCAACACATTATCTATAGTTAGCGACCCAAAAGGGTGAGAAAAAAATTGGTAGTTCAGTAAATTACCTGATAGAGCTGGTAGTTTGTTTCCTGCGTTTCGACTGGGTGGCACAGGGCGGCGGATTTGTTTCAGCTTGTCTATCTTCAGGTTCTCCAGTCTTTTCAGAGCTTGTACAGACACACACATCCCACCTGAGCCGACTGCCGTGCCTGAGTCGCCCACCAGCAGGTTCCCATTCTCTTCTTGTGTAGTGAGATCCTCCAGGCTGCCTGCTGCATTCAGGTTCATCTCCACACCACTGTCATTGTTGTTGGCACTCCCTAGTGGAGAACGTTCGCTACTACAGGATGATTGACCTCCTGGACTGGGCAACGACTTCTGCATAGGACAATCATGGAGATTTTAGAAATAGTTTAAGAGTGTTTTTTTGTATACAAATACTAAACATTGATGTTAGGTGAATAAAAATGTTCAAAAAATGTCTTACTAGTGAACTCTCTGGTGCGACTAATTTACAATCTTCTCTGGTCCGCTCTTCTTTTTCTATCAGCAGTTCAGAGGTTTGTCCACCAGAGGTCAGGATGGAGCCTGGGGGTCGAGGACCAGTGTCTCCTCGATGTTTCTTGGTGATGTGAGCTTCAGGTCCATGAACGGTCTTTACATGTTTCCTCAGAGAACTTGGGTCCGTGTAGCGCTTGGTGCAGCCAGGGATCTTACATATATACGGCTTCTGTAGACAAAAAAGCAGCACTTCAGAATAACTTAAAGTCCATAAAGATTCACAAGTCTGTGAGGTTGAGATCATAAACTAAAAGGTCTTTACTTCATTGGAGTGAGTGCGGTTCTGATGCTTGGCCCGGTCGGAAGCATTGGAGAAGGCCTTGTTACAGCCCTCGTGCTCACACACATATGGTTTCTCACCCGTGTGTGAGCGTAGATGTGTCTTCAGGTTCTCCAGACGAGAGTAGGCCTTATTGCAGCCCTCAAACTAAAACACACACAGAAACTTCAGCGCAAGTTGCTTTTTATTAACTGCACAATGCAAAGTGAGACGGTAAAAAAACACATATGAATGAGAGGTTGCCAGAAGTGTGTGAGAGAAGAAAAAGTATGAGAGAGACAAACTTTGGGTCAGTTGATTCGACTGTGTAGTACCTGAAAACCATATTTGAGTAAAAGTATAGATACTTTATAGTAAAAAAGACGCCATTACAAGTTACAAGTCACCAAATCCAAGAATACTTGAGCAAAAATCGAAAATTATCTTTTTTTAACTTGTTTTTACTCATACTGAATTTCACTCGTGCTGGATTTAGGATCCAAAAACACCAAAAACAGTGAGAGAGCATTTTGCAGAACAATATAAATTGTCCGCCAAAAAGTCCACCAAAGAAATTAACCGCGATAGAAAAAGATGCCGACTTGTCACAATGTCACGAGTAACAATAAGTGTCTGTTCAAACGTGGAGTAAGAGAACATATACAAAAATGTAGTCAAGTAGACTCGTAAACAAAAAGCAAAAATGTAGTCAAGTAGAGAGTAAAAATTGCTTTTTTTCCCCTTCTCAGTACAATTACAAAGTAGCCAAAACAAATATTTAAGTAAAGTAATAAAGTTCATTTATTCAAGTACTGTACACCACTGACTGATTCCCACCACAACAATTGAAAATAGACAGGATAAAGTGAATTTTCACATCGCTGTGCAAAACTCACAAAGCTACGAAATTTCAGTGAGAGAGAAATAGAAAAGAGGGAGAGAATAGTGATAGCGTAAGAATGAGACAGATGAAGAGAGAGAAAGTGAAGTACTCACAGTGCACTTGTGTGGTTTCTCTCCGGTGTGTCTGCGCATGTGCACCACCAGCATATACTGCGCTTTGAACGGCCGCTGTTCTCGAGAACAATCCTGCCAGTGACACACAAACTCCTTCTTCTCACCGTGAATGTGCTCGTTATTGATGTGCTGCACACAAAAGCACCAACCAGGAACACGTCAGCACAGTCTAATGTTTGGAGCATGCGTGTCATACTCAAACACACTTTAAAAATACACATTTGTAAAACACACATTTGTAAAACTAAAAAGTATATTATTTCTCATAAAAAAATGTTTGTACAGGCAAGAATATTGATAGAGAATAAATGAACTTTAGTTTAAAATATTTTGTATGTTACAAGTTCTACAGTTATTAATAATACATGGCAGCTAAAGCACTGCATTCTGTGATCTGTGGTTTGAGGGAGTGTTTCATATTGCCAGGTTTTTAATACCAATTATATCAGTTCCATTTTAAAGGGACTTGAGGGCCAGGTATAACCGTACACGGAGGGATGTGAGTTTATATTGACAGAAAAACACCAATGTGCTGTTTCTAGTTCATTAAAAATGATGAATTAAATGAATAAGAAATAAATTGTAAATACAGATGAAGTTTCCCTGGCGTTGCACCGGACAGGAATCAGCGTTCAGAATGATATTTTCTCTATCTTCTCCTTCTCTTACATGCACAAGCTGCTCCTGAGTGTCAAACTCTTTGCTGCAGTTTTCCCAGTGACAGTTTGTCTCATAAATGGCCTCTGGTTCTGGTTTCTCCTCCTTGTCCAGATCATCACGACCCTCCAATAATCCCAGAAGAGGATCCTAAAAAACCAGTAAACACATTGAAATAAAAAATGTACAATACATTTTGTTTAAGTAATGCAAAACACACACATTTATATAAAATGTACGGTGTTAGAGCGAATGAGTGTGTGAGTTTCTGTGCTACCTGAGTTCCTGTAGAGGAAGGACTGGCGACGTCTCCCTCCGATCGCTCCTCCAGACTCTTGATGGAATCCATCACGCTTCCCAGAACAGGTTCCGTTTTAAGCTTCACACAGAGAAGACAAGCGGTCAGAGATGGAACGGGGGGCCGAGCGAGAGGGCTGGAGCGAGACTCACATGTGTGTGTTTTGAAGGTGCGTGTAATCGGGGGTGGTGTGGGGGCAGGCGGGGTGGTGGTCCGAGGCAGGATGGTGTCGAAGGAGTGTGTGGAGAGCTGTAGATGTTTGCTTGAGGTCTGGACTGGAAGCTGATGGAACCAGAGAAACCCAGAGACGGACTGAAATCAAACACAGACCACCAGTGTGAAAAGTGAAGATCTTTCCATTTCACTCTCTCACAGTCCTCCAGCAGACCTCATGGTGCCAACAGACAGGTGCCCATACGAGCTGGCAGCCGCTTGCCCACAGCGGGAGTTGACAAAGGCCACTAGAGAGTTGGGTGAGGTGCGGATGACCGTCTGCAGGTCCACGCTGGCGTCGGACAGCGGTGAGATGGACAGAGCCCTTTTCTTGCTCAGTTTCAGCATGGAGCGCGGAGTGGAAAAGCAGGAGCCTGGGATGAGTGGGCACAAAAAAAAGTCACGCTATCTTCTCAATATTGATTAGGGAAAAAAATGTATTTTTATAAAGGGGATACTATTATATGATAAGATGTTTTACCATCTGCTGTGCCCATCAACTCTTGCTGGCTGTGAGGGAGACTGTGACTGGACAACATGGCACTGGGGTTACAGTAAGGACTGCCACCTGAAATACACATCCAGTTATTGTTATTTCATTCTTATAATTTCTCATCCTCCTCTGGTGGTCTTTGTAGGTTGTCTGAAAAGTGTTTGTTATTTTCAGGTCACACAATTCCACAAAAAACTACGCCACAATATTGTATTAAAAACACGTTTATGTATTCAGTTCATGAATTCATTTTTCATCATTCATTTTTTTCATAATACATCATGAATTCATATTTCATGTTTTAGCGTATATAATTTATTTCTTATATAATACATCTGTGGCCTGGTTGACCCTAGGAGTGAAGTCAGGCAGTGGTGCTGAAGACTGTGAGCACTCACCCTCTGGTGGCGGCAGACCCCGCTGTCCCATCATGCCATGTGGCGGGGGGGCATGTGGTGGCCGCATATAGGGGTCCATGCAGGTGGCAGGGGGAACAGAAGTGTTGTACATGTCTCTGGGTGACACCTCGCTATAGGGAGATCTGACTGACGCAGCCACTCTACAAACAAGAACACACATGTCATTAGTCAGACCGAACAGAAGTCTGATGCTGTAATTTACACGTAAAGCCACTAGAAGGCGCCAAAATACACATGAGAAATTAAAGAAAAATATAAAGACGCACAGCAACGGGAATCCCGAGAATTCCCCGCCTTTATTCGTGAGTCGTTCTGTCCATCTATCCATCATACTTTCATTGTCTCTTTTTGTTTTTCTTTAACAGCAACATTTTTAGCCTCTCTCTCTCTCTCTCTCTCTCTCTCTCTCTCTCTCTCTCTCTCTCTCTCTCTCTCTCTCTCTCTCTCTCTCTTTCTCTCTTTCTCTCTTTCTCTCGCTAATTCCCTGTGAATATAGTGTGTATTCCTGACTGTTCTAATCTTCTCGAAGTTAATCTAGTATGTCTCTCTCTCCCACAAACTACTGCCATGCTTTTCCTACAAGCCCTCATTTTCTGATTTGTTTAATCTCTTCACACCAATCCGTTATATCAAGCATCATTGTTTGGTAACAATATCGATTAATAGTTTAATGACAGCAAATAATCTGAGAGGTTACATCAAGAAATTGAAATGGTTGAGTGAATTTACGTGACAACTTCCTGTTAGTGGTAAAAATAGACCACTACAACTGTAAAATTGATTAAGAGTATATTTCTGTGTAATTTTTTTTTTTTTACTCAAATGAGTGAAGTAGTTGTGAGCATATCTTCTCTAAGTAACCCGACTCTGTTTTGGTCAGTCATGCGGAGAGTTTCTGCTCTCTGACCAGTAATAAGCAGCTGTGCGAGTGAAAGCGGGCGAGAGACTAAGGCTCACTAAAGAAGAGAGAGAGAGAGAGAGAGAGAGAGAGAGAGAGAGAGAGAGAGAGAGGCTGACACTGGCTCAACATGGGTGGCATTCAGCAGGAGGAGGAGGAGAGAGAGAGGAATGTGGGGAACGGAATGAGCGAATGAAAGAGAGACCCTGAAAGACAGAGGGATTGAGAAAGAGAGAGAGGAAAAAATAAGAGAGAAAGGAAGAAAATAGAGAGAGAAAGGTTGAGACTGTAAAAACAAGAAAAAATATAGAGGAAAAACAAATTAAACGAAGGTAAGTGTTAAAGAGAGAGCCAGCTTAAAAAATGTAAAAATAGAAAGACATAGAAAAAGACACTCAGTGAGACAGACTGGGGGGGGGGTAATTATTTAAAAGAGAAAGATACAAATTCATAGAGAGAAAAGAAATGAGGGAGAATGTAAGAATTCATTGAACAAGTGAGTGAAGGAGTGAATGAGAAAGTGAATGCTTGACTGAGTTTGTAACGTGTAAGTAAAAAAGTGAATGATTGATTGATTGATTGACTATTGAATTAAATTATGAAGAAGGTGAATGCCTGAGTGAGTGAGTGAGTGAGTGAGAGATGGTGTGATTGATTGACTGATTGATTGATTTTTGTGATGATTGAATGAATGATTGAGTGAGTGAGTGAGTGAGTGAATGAATAAGTGAATGCTTGATTGAATGAGTGGTTTTGTGAACAAGTGAATAAGTCAAGAAATGCTTGACTGAATGAGTGAGTGAGTGTGTGAATGAGTGAGTGAGAAAGCCAGACCCTAAATTAAATAAAAAAATATTTGCCTAGAAATTAATGCAATCATTTCAGACAAATTTGCTTTATTTTCAGGCATTTAGTAGACATTATTATCCAAAACGACATATTACAGCATTTTCTTATAATTCTACAACTTCCTGCTTTCCCTGTAACTAATCCCATGTGCTCTATACTGTTTGAGCCTCTAAACAAGCTGGTATTTTTCATGCATTTTCACATATAACAATGAGTTACATTTCTCAAAGGATGAGGAGACAGGCCTCTGTCAATGCTTCATTAGCATCGCCTAAGATCAGGTGACAAAGTAGAGTGATGCATTGTGGGTAATACAGGTGATCTTACCCTCGGCTGGGCTGATCAGCAGGGTTGTCATAGTGATACAACCCCTGGTGCGGCTGCATGTCCACTGGCATGGAGACTGGTAACACAGCTCTCTGTTACACACACACACACACACACACGCTCAGTCTTAGAAAGCAAATGTTAAACTGTGTTGGTAATGTGTGCTAATGAGTTTCAGAAGCTAAATGTACAGATCTCTTGTGAACAGCTGCACAGACCATAATATCCTCACCAAAACACACAAAACCACACACACTGACATGCGACACACACACACACACACCACCACCACACACACACCCACAACACACCACACACACACACACACACCACACAATCTTTCTCTTACGTCACAGACAGTCCACACCGTGTCAAGACCCACAGGGAGACTTAACTAACCATAACTGATTTGTCAACAGAGGAATAAAGGAAATTTTGAGGAGAGAGAGAGAGAGAGAAGGAGGGAGAGAGAGAGAGAGAGAGAGAGAGAGAGAGAGAGAGAGAGAATGAAAGAAAGAAAGAAAGAAAGAAAGAAAGAAAGAAAGAAAGAAAGAAAGAAAGAAAGAAAGAAAGAAAGAAAGAAAGAAAGAAAGAGAGAGAATGAAGGAAATGGATTGAGGAAGAGCGGGGTGAGAATGAGAAGACAATACAATGGTTAAGATGGTTTGGAGATGAAACTGGAAAAAAAAGAAGTGATTAAAGTTTCTTATTGTAAGATTAAAAAAACAAATTGAAAAGACACTAGATGCATTCAAAACTAGTAGTATATTTTTTCTCTTCTTTCCCTTTCCCACCAGAAGTAATTTCAAGACTCAGTTATAGTAAGAAGTGTGACAGAATACAGAAGAAACATTTGACAGTGTGAACCCATTATGCTAACTGATGCACATACATCTTATCTGCCTTCCCATCATCTAGCAGATGCTTTAATATTTTAAAGAAAGCAAATCCCAATTCAGTGGATTTCTCAAACGAGTGTCCCTGACCCCTACAAGCTCCCAAGACACCATGACTTAAGGCTGCTCACTGCTCCGGGTTTGTGTGTGTGTTCACTTCACTGTGTGTGCAACTTCACTTGATAGTTAAAGGTAGGGCACAATTTTGATTCAGTACCTAGTGGCCAGATTCATAAACTCTCACACTTACAATCTATTCCAGTTATAAATTTAAACAACATCCTTTCATGTAGAATAGAACCCTTAAGTTGTAGGTAATCAGTAATATTCCCTTCACTCTTTGCCTCTTTCTATTCTATCCTTCCTTACCATTTCCATTACATCTTTCACTACATTTGTAAATCACAAAAGGACAAGAAAAAACTATTTTGAGCACTTTCATTCTTTCATTCCTCTTACAAATCTTTGATTTACTAACTCTAACTTTTTCTTTCTTATCTTCCTTTCCTTTCCCTGTCACTACCTAAAAGTTTTCCCCTCTTCCCTTTTCCCTTTCTCGCTCTCTTTCTGCTGACTCCTTTTCTCGCATGTCTCTTGTCCCCTCCCCCACTTCCCCGTTCGCCCCTCCCTCTGTCGAGGTGGGTGTTCTGGCTGTTATGACTTGGAGAGTATAATGGCAGCTCTAATGTAACCAGACGTTCTTGATGTGGCCCAAAGAGAGAGAGAACTGGGCCCTGCTTCAGAACCGGACCAAAAGCGCCAAGATTCCACCTCTCTTTTTTCCCCTTCTTCTTCTGGCTTTTTCTTTTTACGGGTGCTTCTTTAATGCTAAACTCTTAGTTGTTTTTCTTCAGCTGTAAACTTTGTTTTCATGACACCCCCCCGTCCCCCACCCACACTCCGCTAGAATTCCTTAGTCGATGATTCTGGACGCATCCATAGATCCAACACCTCTCTAGCTGTTTCTGATTGTCCCCCAGATTTGAGATGTTTTAGATATTTTGGCTACATGGAGTCACACACCTGTCATCATAAAATCAGACAGATAAAAAGTGTTTTACAAATCTTTCTTTATAAACCATACATGTATTCAGATGAAACCAGCGAACAGATAAATGTGGCTTTTGCTTTGTGTCAAGAGGGGAACTGTAAACTGTTTAAGAGAAATCTTAACCAAGGGCGTTTGCTTTTTCCACAGTTAACACTAACTCCCTCTCTCTCTTTTTCCAGACTGACCGCTCGTCCCCGTGCCGTTCATTGCTGTGGTTTCCTGTCCAACTCAGTTAAACCTCAGACTTCACCATATGCTCAGTCCAGGCTAGACTCTTTTGTCTAATTTCCTCAGACTTCGTATCGACAGACTTGAGGGCTGAGACCACTCACCAAAAATTTCGGCACGTCAATCTGACCGATCTTCAAGCCCATGGTTGTCAGACTAGCTCACCCACAGCATCGGTTCTGAGGTCAGTAAGAGATGTGAGATCAGAATGAGGGAGCAGGAGGAAAGAGCTTGACCAAAAGTCTCACAGCTGGCAGCCACCTGGCACACACACACACACACACACACACACACACACATCCTGTCACTCATCTGCCATTACACCTGCACGAGTCTCTGCTATCAATACACCATCTGCTGTTATGTCACTGTGATCAGAATCAGAGCTTCATCTCAACACCACGAGAGTTTGAGGTGCATCTGCTGTTCATCTGTAAGTCACCTGTAAGTCCCAGCAAAGAACCGATCAGTAAAACCAGAGAGAAGATCCAGGAAAGCTGCTACTCTCTTTCTCTCTGTGTGGTCCTGCTGGATCAGAGCTTACTCACTATCCCGGCTCAAGCAGAACACACTGTTTATACGCATGTGTAAATCATTAGGGTAAAATGTGTGTGTGTGCGTGCGTGTGCGTGTGTGTGTGTGTGAGAGAGAGAGAGAGAGAGAGAGAGAGAGAGAGAGAGAGAGAGAGAGAGAGAGAGAGAGAGAGAGAGAGAGAAAAAGAGATTATCATACTCATTCCACACATCTCTAAGTTTCTGGTCTTCTTAAAATGTGTTCATTTTTTAACAGAAACTTATAACCGCAAAACACTTCTATAAACAGTAAAAATAACTCAATGCCACTAATTCAGATAGAGGTCTGTCAGGTCATCAGCCATTTCCTCATTAATTACAACACAAAGCACTTGTCAACATTACTCTGACCCGCTCTCTCTCTTGCCCTTTGTGTGGTTGTTCTCTGTGAGAAGTTTAAACTCCCACCTGGAGAGGACGCAAGAGAGAGAGAGAGAGAGAGCGAGGGGGGGGGGAGAGCGAGCCCTCGTGTTTGAGAGAGTTGGTGGCTGTAGGGCTCTTGGGAAGTTTGTCTTGTAATTGAATCAATTGTTGACCTGCTGTTGAAACTGCCCGAGCTACTCGTGAAGTAAACCTCCGGAATAATAAACACACTCTCTCTTGCCCCTCCTCGAGGTTGAGATTTCAAGGGGAGCAGTGCAATCCTTCTTTTCTCTTTTGTTTGCAGGGCGGGATGAATTCTGATCAGCTGAACCGCCATCAGTTATGATCTCACTGATGAGGTCACATCCACTGGTCATTCATCTCTTTCAGAGATGGAGAGAGAAAGAGAGAGAGAGAGAGAGAGAGAGAGAGAGAGAGAGAGAGAGAGAGAGAGAGAGAGAGAGAGAGAAAGAGAGAGAGAGAGAGAAAGAAAATGAACGGGTATCACGCTGATTTTCACAAAAACACATACCTTATTACGGTTTATCATACTTTGATAATCATCAAAATACCGCTATATCACCTTTTAAAATTATATAAACTCATTATTTAATAAGTGCTGCTTGGAGGAAGTTTATAAAATAAATTACCGTATTGTATATATTGTTGGACACTTCAAAAGGATAACACTGAACAATCTGTGTGTTCACATAAAGAAATAAGCAACAAAATATAATATTGAAGTTTTTTTTAATACTTTATAAAAGCAATTGTTTTTATATTTTTTTTATTTTATTTACTATTAAACACACCAGAATATTTGATTTACTCACTAATTATTAAAAAAACATACTTTTTGTCCAAAAATAATCTAGTCACAGCATCTTGCAAAAATACAAGGAAGCCTTGTTGTAATAACACAGCAACAAAAACCCAACAGCGCCTTTATTAAGTCTATAATTTACTGACTAAACCAAAAGTCATCAATTATTGTCTTCATCTCTCTGTACTAAAACACACCTGTCTGTTGTTATTGGTTTTGTAAATGATTTAATAGAATTAGAAGAATTTAAGAAAATATATGTATGTGTGTAGTATACTATTTATACAATAGAAACTGGAATTTAATTAAAGAAAGTGAAAAACGATGATTGTGGCTCTAAGCGTGAGCAGGACATTTCTCATGATCCTCTGTATCACTGCAGCGGTGATGTAACCGTGGAGTGTGACCCTAGGTCAGCATCGCTCCTCTCGCTCTCTCTCTCTCTGGAGTGTTTGCTGGGAAACCCTGGGGAAAATGAGTGTTTGCTCTGTCTTTGTCATCGCTGTTTTATGAAGTTCTACTATTGACAGTCGTCTGACTTCTGTTGGCGGCGCACGAGCAGCAAAACACTCTGCAAACACTCGCACAATCACCCACAAACATACGGCTGCCAGTCTCCCACAGCACAGGTTCACACACCCTCCAGCCATTAACCAACGTCCTTACAAACAAACACACAAACAGTTTCCTCTAAATAAACTAAACAACATACTCCCTCCGGAAAAATTCAATTACTGGCCAAACACCCGACTGGGAACACACACACATACACACATACACACCAACAAAATGGACTTACTCCATTACTTCTCATTGATATACTACAATTGTTGCACAACCCTGGAAAACATGGGATTTGCAACACCAAAGTTTATGAGTTTAAATCCCAAAAGTAAATGCACATATGTAATGAAAATGTTGAAATATGCAATTATGTCATGGTGTTGAACAGCGTACAAATACAATGAAATACATAGAAATAAAAATATATGTAATTTAAGAGTCTTCTTTGGCTTTAAATTAGTAAACAAGAATGAGGGTGTATTTACCAGCAATAGTCTTGGATCTCTCTCAGAATCCCAGCACAGAAACACTGAATCAATAGATGTTTTTTTTTTAATTTTCACAGATCTTGACATAACTAGACACAAATGATCTAGATGGATTTAGACAGCCATATTAGACAGACAAATAAACAGACAGACAGACAGACAAAACATTATTCATCCCACAGTTTATTGTTAAAGAACAATACACATGATAAAATAGAAAAGATTTTCTGGGGAGAAATATTGAACCTTACACTTTATTGTAAAGTGTATAAGTATATATTGTATGTCTTAGCCAACAGCAATGTGCCATATTTTTTGGAAAGTGAAAAGTTTTGAGTGGCTACAAACTGGAATATATGCGTAATACATTTACACATACGGGTTTCTGATTTGTATTGTTATTATATGGAATGCTCTGCCGAGTCCAATTCGAGACTCAGAATCAGTGAGTCAATTTAAGTCTAGACTGAAGACGCATCTCTTCAACGAAGCATATATTGACCTGTTATAATAACTTACAGAAAATATTAATATATCGTATAGAAAGGCTGCCTAGTTAGTGCTCGGAACCGAATTACACCTGCACCTTCAGAAAATTGTCAAAATCTATAGTACTTGAATTTTTCTAATTGCCTTGTATTTTTTTTTTTTTTTTTTTTTTCTCCCCTCCTCTCCTGAGCGCCAAGTGTCGTACGACCGGAATCTCCTAGAGCTTCGGAATCATCGGTGGTGCTTCCTCGACCTCTGTGGACCTGATGACGCTGTTGGCTTGGAGATGTGGAGCCGCCTCTTTCCCCATTGAGGAGGGAAACATCGTTCCAGAATCATCATTAAAAATGACGCGGAACAACCAACGCACTGATTGTGTAGTGTTAGAATGCCGGAGGAGACTGGCACCAGTGAGCCGGGTTCTCCCCAGGGTTTTTCCTCGTTAAAGAGGTTTTTTTACCTGGCCACTGTTGCGTATGTGCTTGCTCGCTGGTCTTTGTCTTTGTCTTGTCATAACCGCAGCCACTTAGTCAACACCAACAATCCAGACGACAAATTGAATAAAAAGCATAATTTCCCTTACATATTTACATGTGCGCTTTGAGACAGTTAAAACTGTGAAAAGCGCCTTACAAATACTCATTATTATTATTATTTATTTACAATGGCTTTCACTTTACACTGTCTGATCTTGACTGTAGACTTTCCTGTGAGCCTGATTCTCCCAACTTTCATTTAATTATTTAATCTTTTTATTAGGTTTAATTAATGTATTGCTCTTCATCGGAATATTACGTTCCTGCCACGTTGTGTCTTGGTCGTGGCCAAATGTCATATAACAGCACATGTAATTTAAAAATGACTGTTATATTCATGCAGCTGCTGTGTGATAGTCTGTGACTGTGAACAATTTATAAATAAATAGGAACTTTAAAAAACTGAAATGGAATATTTTGAACAGATCTTATTCATGTGATTTGTTTATTTTATGTTTTCATTTTTTTGCCTATCCATTATTTCGTTTTTAAGAACCTATTCTTTTCCTCTCAGCCTCTCTTAATTACTCTTTTAATGCTGCCTGTGACTATTTTTCTGAGCACACTCTGTGACCGCATACTTTAATTTTTGTGTATTGGATGACAAAGCAGACGCAACAGCAGTGCAGCAACTGCTTCCTCCTCACACCAGGGGAGTGTGTGTATGTGAATGGGCAGTGCTAAACCAGTCATTAACATGTGAAGTTAAAACAGAAGGACTGGTAATGATGACATTATAGTCACACAGAGAAAGTGTGAGGACTTCCCACACCAATCTATCTCTCGCGCTCTCTGTCTCAAACACACAC
>CM051495.1:22056415-22150953 GCA_028031935.1 Paedocypris micromegethes | reverse complement strand
CACACACACACACATACAGGCAGATGATTATCTGGGTCTTCACAGCAATTGTGTGACTCTTCTCAGATTCACACTTCAATTATCTGCCAGTGGGTAGTTAACATGACGGCAGGTGGGTGGTTAATCTGTTTTGAGTTAAACAGTAATCCGGTTGTAGTGAGGGTCAGTAACTGGACACACTGGCAGTTATAAAATGGCAAGACTGTTTGAATTCTTTCATTGTCAGATGTGAAATGCTCTTAAATACCATTAAAATGTTTATTTGTGTTTAACGTCAGTTTTATCGTTTAACATGTCTTATTAATACCGTTAACATTATTAATGATTTAATTTTATTAAATATGTAAAAGTGTGTTTTTCTTACTCTTCACTTGATCTTGATTTTTTAAGTAGGTTTAGGAATTCAGAGACCAAATCCCATCCTTAAACCCCTCAAAATCCTGCTATTGTTTTTTACATTAAACACATTAAATATGATAAATATGATATCACATTAAATATGATACATATGATATCATTAAAAAAATGATAATGCACACACATTAAATGTGTGTGCGCGTGTGTGTGTGTGTGTGTGTGTGAGAGACAGAGAGAGAGAGAGATGAATGTAAGAACAAGCAAACACAGTCTTGTCCATCTTGCTCTTATCACTTACGTGTGCCAAACAATTTCTCATGCACACACACACACACACAAACACAAACACCCACACATTCATACACGCACACATGCGCACACACAACACACGTCTCACACACAAAGCTGTAAACAATAACTGCTCAGACTTACGAGCTGCTTAAACACTTCTATGATCATAAAAACCTCAGGCCGCATTAGCAGACGCTTGATAGATGACAGACAACTAACAAACCCAACTAGAGTCAAGTAAAAGCATGTAAAAAGAAATAGAGGATAAAGTGTACAAAATGTAATAAATATGCTTCAGTAGCATAATTTTATTACTATTTAAATTTGTTTTACCAATTCTAAACAAGCAATTTGTTTAACTGTGGGAATAAACCGAAAATGTTTAAAATGTATTTGTAAATCTGATAATCATAATTGACATTTTTACATGTTAATGGCATTATTATTATTAAAATGGAAAAGTTTACATTTAAGAAAGTGAAAAAGAAGGCAGGGATATAATAATAATAATAATAATAATAATAATAATAATAATAATAATAATAAACTGTATTAACCTTTTTTCTTGAAAAAGGAAGAGTGAGACACTTCAGGTCAAAACATTCTAATCAAATGTCAAAATGTCAGACGTGTTGGCCGTATGAGTGAGCACTGGTTCTGATGTCACATAAGAGGCATCATTACAGAGGAGACATGGCCCTCATGTTTCTTCTCTCTCTCTTTCTCTCTCTCTCTCTCTCTCTCTCTCTCATAAAACAAACAAAAAAGAATCAGGCAGGAACACAAACATGTCTTATCAGATTTGCAACAAGCACAAACCAGGATCTCTACAGAAGAACTCTCATACTCGTACCTCAGACGATGCCTCAGATACCGATCAAGATACCGACCACCATCAAATAATTCGCAACATATTACAGTTCATTAAAAAAACATCTCAGAATTCCTCACTGACAGACTACAATAATCATTATATGTTTACTAGAAGACTCTGTGTGGTAGTGTGTGTGTGTGTGTGTGTGTGTGTGTGTGTGTGCGTGCGTGCGTGTGTGTGTGTGTGTGTGTGCACGCCTGTGTGTCACTGCACAGGATAAAATAGCAGCAAATAGAAGTCTCGGCTGAACTTCACACTGTGCTTCACTGCAAAAGAAAACAACAATCGGAACAATTGCGAGAAGATAGAAAGAAAGAAGAAAGAATGTGAATAAAAAAACAGAAAAGAAGAGGGGGAAAAGGAGATTAAAGAAAAAAAGAAAGAAAGAAAGACTTTAGGCAGCAGTCAGAAAGCAGAGCTGCTTTTCTGCTCTCTGATTGGCTGAGCTTGTCTGCAGCAGCCCACCCAAGAAGGCGCAGCAGCTCATGGGCATAAATCTGAGAGTCTGATTCACTGCACAGCTCACTCTCTCTCTCTCTCTCTCTCTCTCTCTCTCTCTCTCTCTCTCTCTCTCTCTCTCACACACACACACACACACACTCACGTTTTCACTCTCAGTGTGAAATCTTCTCTCCATTCTCTCCGCTCAGCTGTGGCAAACAAGATTATTTTCCTAAAGACTGTTGTGTTTGTGTATCAGTGTTCAGTGTGTGTGATGTGTGTGGATCAAGTAATGCCAAAAGTCTGCTGATGTGTTTGTGTTGCCCGGCACTGGGTGTATGCGTGAGAGATGACGGCAATCTTATGCAATCACACACTTCGACAAACACTTCCAAGCGTGATGAAGGGAACCCGCGCGTGTGCGTGTTTGTACATGTGCGTGTGTGTGTGTGTAACCATGGCGGGCAGCCAGTGTCTGGATTATTATCGGCTCAGAGGGCCAATCACAAACCACTGAAAGTTGCTTCAATGCAATACAAGTGTGAAAAATGCACTCTTTAGTTCAAACAAACAAACAAACACACACACACACGCACGCACGCACGCACGCACGTAAAAAGTCTCAAAGATACATCATTACAATAAAGTGAGTTCAGAATTCCACTGGCACCATGGCAACAGCAGAAATAATAAATACTCCCACTTAGTGGACACACCAGTGTCTTCTCTCACACACACTTTAGCACAGAACACACACATGGACTGAGAGTGAAAGCTGGTGACTGGTGCTAAGATGTTCTTAGTCTAAAAAGCTGTATCTACACTTCAACACAACATTTTTTTTAAATAATTACAATTACATTTGTTACATAATTTTACTGTAATTCAAAACAGTCTTTCATTGCTTAGAGAATAGTAAGAATATTCAATCACGCATTGAGTGATGACAGACTTGTTCTGATGACAGACAGAACAAGTAGTGGCCGTAGTTGTTATGAGTATGATAGATAGAAAGATATATAGATAGATAAATGGATGGATAGATTATTTTTCTTTTTTTCTTTTCTGTGGCCCTTGGTAGTTTACCTACATCTTTCTCTACAATTTCTTTTTCCTACAATATCTCTCGTTGCACAAATTCTATCATATTTTTGATTTAGCATAGAAATGGGTCTTTAAAGCAAATTTGTACTTGATTTGAAAAAAATCCTGAATGAAAGGACAGAAACATCGACAGAAACGAAACCTTCATCTAACCTCAAATTCCGTGTCAAAGGTGTCTAATCTGGCTTCTGGAGAAATGGGTGAACCGTGTCTGGAAATGTATCACTACAACCTTCTTCAATGAAAATTCTGAAACAATTTCGATGAGCTTAAAGACCTAATAGAGATTATTAGATATGAAATATGGACAAATGTGCTGAATGAGGCAAGATCTTCTGAAATTCAAAAAACTAATTCTGTCAATAAATATACTTAATATTTTGTATGAAGGCATGAGTTTCATATAACAGTCAAAAAATGTATTTAAAATTATAATCGTGAGCTTCTGAAACTGTAATTGCAGATGAGTAGAAGAATCATTTATACCTAAATCATTGCCTTATATAGGTAAATATTAGATAATAAATATTAGATAACATTCGACTTTTAGGAATTTTATTCCTGTCATACCAGACATCTGAGGCTAACAGAAAAATGATTTTCATGTTGTAAAACAGCAATCTTTTTTATTGTACATAAACATAATAATAATAATAATAATAATAACAATAATAATAATAATAATAATAATAATAATAATATAATTACTACATTTTCTCAGAGTGAAGAGAAGAATCCGATGCGTCTGAGCTGTGTTCCATCTCTTGCTTGTGATTTGTGAAAGGACGAGTGTCAGGAGAGAGGACGTATAGGGGGTATTTAGCAAGTTTTACCCCTCTGTGACTGGATGGACAGCTGCTATTAAAACTTGATTGTTTCAGGTTCACAGAGTGTGAAAGGCCGTTATTGGGGTCTATGATCCCCGTGAGGGTGGTCCGTGTGTGTAAGGAGAAAGGGGGGTGTTGTGAAGAAAAGTGTCACGTGACAAGAGTCCCGATGCACCGGCCCAAATTGGAATCCAACAGAGAAACACACCACTTGTTGCCGCTTGCCTACACCGTGACCTACACTAACTCTCAAATAATAATTGTTTAACTTCTATACACAATAAACACATTTTTGAAGAATGCAAATACTTCACCCCACAAGCATAATTTCATCAATAAATATGCACAGGAAATATTCATGGTTAACTAAATTGGTTAATTCGAAAAAAGTAAGAATATATTAAAAAGCTTTAATCCTGGCAGGAAAAAAAGTACTGAATGAGTAATGGTCTTTGCTGGCCAGATTTTGTTCTGTACGTGTGTGTAAATGTGCTTGTGTGGAGGGGATGTTGGAGGAAGACACCCAACAGAGCCTTTCTTACTTCAAACATAAATATGTGTGTGCACACATTTTGGCGTTGTCGTCGTCATCATCATCATCATCATCATCATCATCATCATCATCATCGTAAAAACATACCCGATAAAAGCCAATCTTTATAGTGTTACACTTTATAGTGTTATAACAAACACGAAATAATGTAAATGATCAAAAACAGATTTGTTTTATATAACTCTCTATTAACACACACATTCAGACACAAACGCACATGCTCACGCACACACACACACACACACACACACACACACACACACACACACACACACACACACACACACACACACACACACACACACACATTTCTGTGTGTGTTTAAAAGTGTGTTTATGTGCTTGAATGCATACTTTAAAGTTTAAACACTATTCATTTCAACTGAATCTAATTTACAACCTTTACACACATCATATGCTGGATTACTGTGTGTACAAAACAATATTATAATAATTATTTTATTAACATCATTTTGTGAAAATGAGGAGCATAAGGTTTAACAAGCATAATTTGAAAAGGTTGTCCAAAACATTTTCCATCCAAATATGCAGCTGTTGATGCGGCCTGTAGAAGATCAGACTGACCTCCAGCTAAAACCATCCACCAACCCCGGTCCTCACACAACACTGGCACACAAACCAACGCACATTAGCTTCTCTAAAGAAAGAGTTCCAATTCAAGAGTACCAAGCAGGGTCAGAGATTTTAGTAAACACTGAGAAGAAAGATGGGAATAAATCCGTGTTCATTTACTCAAGAGACTCTTGAGTGTGTAAAAGACCCACGCTCGCGCGGACACACACACACACACCCACGCACACGCCACACGCACAGCACACAGCACACACCACACACACACACACACACACCACACACACACACACACACACACACACACACACAAACACAACACCCACATGTTTGAACAGCTAATCAATAAGCAAACATTCCACTTGATTAACACCACCGAGACACTGAGACGGTCCTCACAGCTCATTATCGTCATCATCACATTTACTTCCAGCTGTATAACAGCACGCCGTGACGTCACAGTTGCAGGATGAAACATTTACTGGATAGATACGCTTCTAACTACATTCTAGTTCTTACTACAAAAAGTGAAGAATCAGCGTTACCTCAAAAAAGCTGCCCGCGATTTCATCCGTTGATGGCTATGTGATGGTCCCGCAGAACTCAACTTTTCCCTGGAAAACTGCGCGCGGAGCTGAAAGCTGAGAGCGTCCCGATGGGGGTTCGAGAATTTCCAATAAAGCCCCTCTTTCTCCTCACATACACACACACACACACACGCACCCGCGCCACACACACGGTGGTACACACGAGTGCAGATGCAGACACCACGTTGAACACCTTTCTCCGCGTCACTCTCACATCAGCTCCACCAAACTTTTACTAAAGTTGCATTTCAGAAAACTCACATTCCATATTCGGTGCCGCTGGTCCTGTGAGCCCGAAGTTGCAGCGGCAGCGCGAGAATGCGAGACCTCCCCCTCTGTCCCCCTCCCTCTCTCGCAGTCTCCGTGGACCACCCCGAAACAGGAAGTTCACTTTTTGTTTTTCTTGAGGAAAAAAGGGAGAAAACCCTGCTTAACAGCGTCATTCCTTGAGCATCTCAAACTATAGCTGGCCTGGGTGAAAGAAATGAAAAAAGAAAAAAAAAAAAGAATTGGAAGCAGGAATGAAAGAATAAACGAAGAAAAAAGAAAAAAAGAAAGAAGGAAGGAAAGAGGAAGAAGGGATAAGAAGAGAGAAATAGGTATAGTTGGAGGGAGGAAAGAACGAAAGGAAGAAAACAGAGAACCATACAAATAAATAAAGAAAGACAGAAAGAAAGAAAGAAAGAAAGAAAGAAAGAAAGAAAGAAAGAAAGAAAGAAAGAAAGAAAGAAAGAAAGAAGAAGAGATAAGATGAAAGGTTTAAGGGAGAAAGAAAGGAAATAATGAAAACAGAAGAGACAATAAACAGAAAGAAGTCAATAATCCAAGAAGGTTGGTGAATAAAAATGTTGAAAGAATCAAATGAAGAAAGAAAGAAAGATAGAAAGAGAAAGAATAAAAAAAGAAATACAGAAGGGTTAGTGAGCGGAATGAATAATACAGACAAAAGTAAAAAAACGTTACTCACAAACACATAAACACTTTTTTCGAAAATGCCCGTTCGTGTAAACTTTAATATTTTGCAAGCAGCGCGGTCGCGTTCTCGTACTGTTAGGGGTTTGCCCAGGATGAACAATTCTGCGAGGCTAAATGACTGTCGACCACAGTCTTATAAAAAAAAGAACAAACATGATGCATATTATAGCGGTCATATAAATGACTTGATTAAGTTTGATCCTATAGCGAACTCGAATAATTTTGGCGATATCGTTTATTTAATTTTAACTGATTATTTAATAAATATTCATTGGTTAAATAATGATTGTAATAATAGCCAAGTAATAGTACATTTAAAGCACTTTACACACATAATCTTTGATTTTTAGTTTCTTTTAAAAGCACAATATAATTGTAAGGTTAAATCTAACCAATTAGTGATCCAATCGTCGTCCTTGGTAAAACGTCATCAAACAGTCACGTCACGTGATTTAATGCTTCGGCTAGTTGGTGAGGTGATTGCTGAGGAATGATGGCAGTGTGTGTATATGTTTAGCAGCCTTTTGTTTAACCTGTTTGGTATACACCGAAATGCACTGCGATTAACTCCAATGAGCAAATTATTTATTTCGTTGTTAAATATAGATCTAATAGAATTACCTGTTTTGCAAATTTCTGAATTTTGCTAGCGATGCTAATTTGTTCATTTCTTAAAACAGTTTTTAAATTATTCACCGGACATCTCTTTACATCAGTGTTGAAGAAACAGAATCGTTTCGCGTACATTACCGCGATTGTAAAGATCTTTTTAGCGAGACTGTAAGGTATGGTTTGTGTCTTGTGTGAGCGTTCTGAAACAAATCTGTGTTTATTTAATATGCGTGTTAAATGTGTTGTACTAACGTAATTATTTTTAGGTCTAGTCAGCTGTCATGTTTCTGTGTTTGTCATTAACAGGGAGGTAAAGGCTTCCGTGTGAATGCGAGGTCAGCTGGGATAGTTGGTTTCTGACTTAAACTCTCACAGATGCAGTCACCATATGCTGGTGGAAGTTCAGCCTGTCAGGTTAAACCTGGTCACTCGCACACACACTAATTACAGGAGAAAGATACACTCAGTCTTTCAACCAGATCAGCAGAGAGTTTCTCAATTAACAAAACTCGGCTTCAGAGAGGAGAAAAGCAGCTTTTGAATTTAAAGTTTATTTTTACAACTATAGAATCAAACTTTGTGTTATCAAAAGAAGCATATAACTATTATCACAGTACGCAGCAGTAGATGTGTTTTGACAACAAACATATTTTTTTATGATTTAAAGAATTCAATTACCTGGAATTGTAGCAGGTGTCATTCCACCATGGCTCTGGCATTCAGTTGTCAAGAAATTAGAAAGGTAATATAATAATGTAATTAGAAGTTAATGCAATCGGGTCATGATGTAAACTGGCCAAGTTTTTAGTGTAATTTGGTTAAATAATACACTAATGGATTCCTCTAAAAGAAAAGTCATCAGATGCTTTGTCCGCTGCACCTGTCTCCAGGGTTAAAGCATCGAGAGCTTGGGTTCAGCAAATCTGGCTGAGATTAAACCTGAGCATCTGCGCTTGTCCTTCTATGGGAACACACTCTGTTTGCTAAGAAAAGTTACAGGTGTCATTGACAAAAACATGCTCAGCTTATTTAGAGCGGCCTGAATTAGCACTTCACCCGACAGTGAAATTATTCAGCCATTCATGATGATCGGTGAACAGCGGCAAATGTACAACCTGTTATATTTTTATTTTTTATTTATTTATTTTTTTTCAAATGATTGATGTGAATTGTTAGCTTTAATGGCTAGGTTTAAACTTAATTTAAAAAAATAATTTTGCACAATATATAGTTACCTAAATTTATTAGGTTATTTACAGTGACCTTTTACAATTTAAATTCTTTGTATTTAATATCCAGAGATTTAAAGTATCAAAACAGAGTGAAGTTGTATTATTATAAGACTTTGTTTTAATTCCAGTTTTTTCATTGATGAGAATCTTCACGGCCTGAGTTCAGGTGAGTGATTCTACATCTGTTGTTCTTCTTTCTGACATCTGGGCGTCTTTCTCTCACTGAGTGAAATCTATCCAGCATTACAGGATTTGTTTTTCCATTACAGATGGTGCTGTGCATATGTTTCCATCCCATTGGCTAGGTGTGGGACCCTGTTGCCAGCCCAGTGCAAAATCCTGCATAAAAGGAAGCTTTTGCCCCTCGCCCTCGACATCACACGTCTCAGTCCAGCCGTCTCATTTTCAGAGCCTCAGTCACAAGACACATCAGCTCATCTTCGCATGCATCAGAGAAATCTCATCCACGGCGCAGTAGGACGCACAGCAAATGCTTCTATTCCAGCTGGTCATATACACGACGCTCATTCACGTTTCTCGATAAACACATGCTGCAACACGTCTCACTTTTCAGCAGCCCTCGATGAAGCCGTCTCACTCTCTCCGGCACTTCTGCACAGGCGCATCAATAGGAGTTGGTCTGTCTCCAGAAATGTCCACAGGAAAACCTGTCTCTCAGACCCTTCACAGGAGAGCTACATTCCTGGGATTCACAGGACAGTTACGCAGGTAAGATGTTATTACAGTTTTTCATTATTTATTGTGACTATTTATTTGCCCTATATGAAGAGCAATAGATGGAGTTTGATAGTGAAAGTGAGTGTAAAATTCATTATCTAGCTTTCCCATAGCTCAATCAATAGGATTCTCATGGAACGCTTCAGATTTGTTCAATGTTTGACAATGTGAAACAATGTGATTTTTCAAGTTGTTTTGTGTAAAATCATTGCATGAAAGCAAATGGAATATTGCTGTTCGACAAAGGGATTTTGTTTACTAAAATTAAGAATATAATCAAGTGCCATATTTGCTGTTTTGAGGTTCAAATACATAGTTATTATTGTTTGTATGGGTATGGATTTTGCAATATTCGGGTCCAGATTTACTTACTAAAAGTTCATGGTTGGGTTTTTTTCTAGCGGGAGTGAGAAGACACACAGAAGCTTAACCTCGGATTTCCTCCAGCAGAGGTCAGTGTTTTACAACAATAAAGAGAAAGCGGTGCTGGAACAATAGTCGTCTGAATGCTAAACTGCTTACTCTTCATATGCCTATATATGTATACATTATTTATATGTATATATATATATATATATTTATTATTGTTTTTTTTGGTTAAAATTAAGGTCTGAATACTACTACTATAAAATTATATTTTTTGTTTGTAAAATATCTGAAGCAGCTTAAATATTAAAACAATTAATGCTTGCACAAATATTTTTTAAAGGTACAACTACATGCAGAAAAAATAGTGTTCATTGCAATCATAGAAACTCAAATATAGGATTTTTTTTAAATCTATGTAACAATGTTTTTAACAATCTACTATAGCAATATATATCTACTTTTTCCCTTATTGCATATACAATTTTGTCTGATGAGAGAGAGAGAGAGATAGTTACTTAGTGGTTAAGGTGAAGATCATCTCCCCACTTTTGTTCTCCTTGACCTACTAATGCAAACACACTTTCTTTTCTCAGCTGAAAGTGTCCTTGAGTTCAGATTAGGCGCTATCCAGCATTGTCCGGTACTGTTTCTGTCCTGGGGAATTAGGTCTGCTCAGGAAATGATGTTGTGTTTGTGGCTTTGAGCCAGTCAGGGTTTAGAGAGAATGAAAAGGCAGGTGACATTAATTCCCTGACCTGTACTGAGACTGGCTTACCTTAAACTACTCTATGTAAACTAGTACTAGCTGTAAACACTCACTTGTTTCTGACTCCAGCAGTCATCTTGTCATGGTATGTCAGTGAAATAATGTGTTCTGAAGCATATTTAGAATTATTGGGTTGATGAATAGAAAAAAAAAACGTGTGTTTACTAACTATTGTACTAACTGTTCTTCTGTGTAATGTATGTCTGATATAATCAGATAGGATCTGTAGACTCCTCAATATAATTTTGGATAATCAACTGGCAAATACCTGTAAATTAAAGAAAAGATAGATCTTTCTTTAGGTCACTTTAACAATCTCAGGTGCTTCCAACCACAAGCCCTGGGTTCAATTTTCTATGGACAGTGTCTTTCAATTTATAACTATACCGCCACATTTGTTGCTTTGGGATATGGTGTCAGCTAAACACATTCATTGAAAGACAGAATAAAAATCCATTACTCTAAGGCTAATGTATTTAAACATGTTTGCTTAGAAAACAGTAAAACTCTAATCAGTCATGCCACTTATTGGCTAGACTGAGGTTTCATTGGGTCCAGGGCCAAACAGTAAGTCCAAACCACACAAAGGTTTCATCACTTATGATACAAGGTCCCATATGAACCAATAAATCTAAAATTTCACATCTAAAGTTTGACATTTTGTGCCGGGAATCACGAAGACTGAGCTGCAGAGTTTTTGTGAATCATTCTGCTGGAGCTCCAGCTCTTGTGTGATCTTCAGAACAGAATTCACTAGGTTGAGTTTGGGTTCGGTTCAGGCCACGGTTCACTGCCTTGCCCTTTTGGCTGATGTTTTAGGGGTGTTGTCTCCCAGGGGCCTTTCATCCTGTAGCTCTCCATTTCTTATCTTAATCTTGGTCCTACTTGGTCTGGTCTAAGAAAGGTCTTTGCAGTGGTCCGTGTTGTCCATAAGTATCTCATTTAATTTAGTGAGAAATAAATTGGGCTTGTTCTCAGCCAATACAAAGGTTACATTTTTTTCTTGAATTTTGTCTCGTGACAAACCCTACTGTGGAATTGAGTGAGTTTCTTTTTTAAACAGAGTTTTAAAAGTAGTTAAAAGTTGGTGAACTTTCCCCTTGAGCCTGACCAATGTTAGAATGGCTACACATTCAAATCCAGCTCAGATTTAGCTTTTTTAAACTTTACCTCGCGGTGTAATCTGTTATGTAAAGGTGATAGTCATCCCAATCCCAAAATTACTAAAGATTACCGTTTGTTCAACTTTAAAAATGGTTATTGTGGATGCTTTTTGAAGGACTTCCTTGCTAGAGAAATGTCTTTTAAATCCCTGTCAAGAGAGAAACAAAATCCAGAATAATTGGTATCAACATCAATTTGTGTTGTTCCACAAGCATTCTTGCTCCATTGACTTTAGTTCTCCAAACAATTAGTTGATGTCTTAAAAGTTCTCAAGTTTCTTCGCCAATTGCACAGCAATTCTCCAAGATAAATCTTGGGGATTTGTGTATTTTCTAATGAAAGTATTTTCTCAAAAAAGTAAACATGCTTGAACAACACCATTGGCGTCCTCATATGAGTAAAACATGTTGTGAGGAAAGATTTAGAGAGTTGTTGGGTTGGTAATCATGAACTTCAGGTATTTTTATTTCAATCCATGGTTACCTTCGTAATGACAATGGTGTTATGACATCCGGTTTGTCCTGTGTGAGCTAATTTATAGGAGAATAGAACAAGGTAAATAACAAAGCTGACCTGTTTAAATGAGCTCTGCACGTTAAACAAGAAATGGATTTAGCGTTATTGACGGGTATAATTAAAAAAAGTCCTTAGGCGCCACCTGTTGTGGGTTTTGTGCATTACAACCTCAAAGATTCCAGACTTCTGATTGAACACCTGACCATATAAATTGAGAATTCCAATAATATTGCTGGACGTTCAGTATTCTGCTGCGTTTAGCAAGGTTCTGTCTCCAAGCACTTTTAATAATAAAAGAACCTAACACACAATGTAGACTGTCCAATCTTAGGCATAGAAACTTGTGGTTTGAGGTTCTATCACAAAGCTATGTGTCGCAGATTCATGATCCATAAAGTAGGAATTGAGGCGCTAAGAGTCTTAGAATCAATGTTGGTGTATGTCTGGTTTGCCTGTGTTTTAATGTGTAACTAATGTCCACCACTGCACCAGTGTTTAGAGCAAAATGTGTAGTTTTTAATTGTCAAATTGACCCAAAGCCTGTGGTTTGTGCCCCGTATGACAAAAAGAGAAATTGCATCAAATTATTACTTAATCTGGTATTTAAAAGATGCCACCTAGTGGACTCTTTTTGGTAAACGCTGCTGTAACTTAAAATAATGTACGTTTTTTCAAGTCAAAGCCTGTCCACTCTACACTATAAATATGCATTTGATTGATTTAATATCACACACCCTATCACATACGGCATTTTTCTTTGAAATTGGCATTGTTCTAATTTTAAGCAAACCTTTTGCAGTTCAGCTTTCTTATGTACGTATATACAGGTTTATTAAGATGTACGTATAAGTGCATCTTCTCTGCCTCTCTTGCTTAAAGCAAGACTTTTTTTCTCTTTCAGGTTCAATGTTATGTAAATTTAGCTAAGGCCTTTACACAATTCAGTCAAATGGAAGAAGTAGCTTTACAGACTAATCTCTAATAAACACAAACAGAGTTCCACAAAGTCTCAACATTCCAAAGACTTTTGTCTTTTGTGTTTAGAGACTTAATCAGAGATCGTTTTTGTTCCTTGTCTGAGAATGACGTAACTTCAAAACTGTGGTATAGTTAATGTTTGATCGCAATGACGGAACAGCGATGACTTAAGGGTGAAAGTGCATGGTTCAGGTGTAAGACGTTCGGTGCTTGTGAAGTTCTGTGATGCGATGGTCCCGTGCTGTACGTCCAAGTCAAGGTTTTATCAGTTCGATGACAACACTATTCTTTTATCTTACATCTGATTCTCAGCACGTGCAATTACAGAGTCCGTTTGCATCAGTCTTTGGTTAGTGGCGTTTCGCGTGGAGCGCTTGTGTGTTTTAGGTCAGTGTCATGTTCATGATAACCTGCCCTGATGGATGAAGAGCAGCGTAGAACATCTCCGATATTCCTCTGGATTCCCTTTATTAGATTGTCATCAGTAGCTTTTTATTTTGACATTCACAATTACAAAACCTGCGGTAACTTGCTGTTTCTCTTCTTGAGCACCAATTTCGATATGGTCCCTAGTGGCCATATTGACAATCACTCACTTTCACTTTTACCAATCTATCTATCTTCACTTTCAAAATTGCAAAAAAACTAATTTAAGGTTTAAGGTCTTTTGCAATTGTAGAAAATTGGTTTTCTAACTGAGAGATAAAACACACACATGTATTCCCCCTTGAATTGTCTCAAAGCACATCTTTACTCTTTTAGACATTTAGTTCCAGACTGTTGGAGTGAGAATCAGGGCCTTTGTGAGCGCAGAATATTGGAGCAGTAGTGAGTGACCCATTCGTAAGGGTTTGAGACAACTCTGTTTTATTTCCAGATGTGTGACTTATAGCTGCCCACTGATCGAGCTTGTTTGTGTGTTCACTTCACCGTTTGAAATGTTCACAGAATATACCAGGAGCACATTTTGCTGTATGATCTGATTTATACCTCACTTTTTTTCTTTCAAAACGTGCATGTTCTGGTATTGTGTTCAAAAACTGTTAGAGACCTTCAAAAACCAAATGGTAGCAGCCTCTGAGTCAGGCTAGGGATTTGAAATCTAAAATGATTTTGAAATCAGCTATTCCAATGTCCGGAGAATAGTGTACAAGTGGAGGACTTTGAAAACAGCTGCCAACATGGCCAGGTCTGGTTGCCCTAGCACGTTCACCTCGTGAGCAGACGGCAAGATGCTGAAATAGGCCTTCAAAGACCCTACAATGAAATCTCAGGACCTACAGGCTCCCGACACTGTTGATGTACTGTAGACGTGCTTTTCTCTAGAATCATGCACATATTTAACTAGGCACCATAGCTGTTTTAAGAGAAACATCAAGGCCAGACCAACATTTGCCATGAACTTAAGAATGTTGACAAAACTAGGATTTCTGATATAAATAAGGATTTATTTTGACACCAGATTAGAAGACCTTTTTGCCATACACTATGTGGAAATGGTTTAGGGCTTTGTTTGCCCAGCAGCACTAGATGAGCTAATCATCATTGAATCCTCATGACGGCAACATGACGGACACACAGCACATAAGTAATTCAACCAAAGGCTTGGGATTATTGAATGGTAATTCAGACCTGAATCCCACTGAGATGCTGAAGAACTCTTTGAGCAGAGGAATAATTTCCTCAGACTAATGTCGGAAACTGGTTTATGGCTACAAGAGCCGTTCTTCTGTTGCAGTATCATCGGATTGCAACTTCACTACTTTCTGGTGAACTGGCCAATCAATTGTGATGACAATAAATGTACAAGACCACCGAACACAGAAAGGAAGTCAATGAGCTTCAATGAGCTCTGGCAGGCAGCGCGGAATCTAAAGATTCTGCTTAGTAGTCATTGTTGGCAGAGCAGTGAGAGATGCTTTTGAGCTTCATTGAAAGTGAGAGAGTGTGCCAATATGGCCACTAGGGACCGTATCGAACCGTGAAGTTACACACACACACACACACACACGTAAATGTAAACAAAATGTTAAAACCTTATTTGAAATTATTACATTATCATTATTGACATAATGAATTGTTATATGATATTATTGTTACTAATATACGTATAAAAATTGAATAAGACCTAAGAAAATAACTACTACACAAATTTTAACAACAAAATTGAAATAAAGTTATTTATATTAGTAGAGGATGAACTTTCTGAAACACTTTGGACGAGTGTGAAACTGCAAGGCTTGGCTGGGATGATAAGTTATTAAATACTGAGAGGGGTCAAGTGCTTTACAGTAGGATGGACTTTCTCATGCATAACCTCTCAGATGAAACTCTGCGGAGTTTAGCGCTGATGTAACTGGGTGAGTATTTCAGGTAACCGGGTCTGTACTAATAGGATCAGCTACTGGATTTTCTGCTTATTTCTGGAGACTGACGCACAGCATTCTGGGAACATTCACTTATACAAAAACACTTTACATGTGACCTTTTGTAATGTTTGGTCCATGATGTGTGACCTGAGCAAGTATTTGTTCACACGCACACACATACAATGCCCATATGTCTGATTTGGAAGTTCTAATGTTTAAATTATTTTGTGTTGATGTTGATTGGCTTAAGGTGTGTAAGTTATATCTCAACATATACTTTGTTCTTTAATAGTATTTTCAAATTGAATATTTTTGTAAAACATTTGAAGGGACGAGGTTTTTTCTCTGAGACGAGAGTTGAGTTGACCTCAACAGGAAGTGACTTCACTGACCTGGTTCAGTGTGTGTGTGTGTGTCCTCAAGTGGTTGAGGACTTTCTCAACATCACGCTGTGGGCGGATTACCTGTCGTGGGATTGTGTGTGTGTGTGTGTGTGTGTGTGTTTGGGATTAGTGTGATTCAGTGGGTCAGTGTGTCAGTGTATCAGTAAGTCAGTAGGTTTTTCTGCTACACAAACTTCTTTGCATTGAATTCTTCGTTTCTGCACAAGTTCACATTAAGTTTCTCATTCGGACATTATCTAAACACTCGTCATCTTTTTTTTTTAATCTTATCAAGTGGATTTCAATGGATTCAAAGTGTATTCCGTTTGAATTTGCACTTTCTTTACAGATCTGTGTCTTTGGTGTCATTACCTTCTAAAATTTAGAAGGTAATATTCATACCAATTTATATTCATAGAAATTCGATCTGCTTTAGCAAGTTCTGTGCATTTCAAAGGACACATTTCAAATGAAAGGCTTTTTCTTAAAAAAATAAACTCAAGGGTTAAAGGTCGCAGAAGGCCATACTGATAATTTGACGTTTTAAATGTATGTACTCCACATACAAAACACATTTTTTTAATTGTTGTCGCATAGTCCTGTTTTTAGGATTAAGTTTAGTAAAATTTAGTGCGCTTTTATACGAAATGCGAATATTTATGTGTAATTACGATGTTCTTCTATCACTTTGAAGAGCACTTCATGTTTTATCCAACCTATGTTTCACACATCAGCCTTTGTGTATTTGAATCCGTAACGCTGAAAGGCAAAAGACAAAAAAGAGACATGTTTTCTCCACACAGTGTAGGGTCATGCTCATATTTTGTACTGGTGTTGTACTGGTGTTAAGGAACAGCAATGTGGCAATAGTACGGCTGTTCAAACTGAACATCAGATTCGTGTGGATCACGGCCCGCAAGTCAGGGACAAGCTCTTCTGTACACAACACCAGCACATCTGCCAGAGAGTTTATCGTTCCCTTCAGCCGGATCCATCAAGTTATGTCTCACGTACAGTGGGGTCCAAAAGTCTGGTTTCAAAATCTGCTCTTTTGCAATTAATACCGATCATGACAGACCAAAAGTCTGTTTCTGAATGTGAGATCTGCTGATGATTACCTTCCAAGATGTATCTGCTTTAGTGGAAAGACCATTCAGTACATACAGTATTATAACTTCAATATTTCCTTTCAGTCTAGTACTTTTAATTTTAGATTTTGTCATATGATCATGTATTCCCAATTGTGAAACTGTTCGATTCTAATAATTACGGGTATCATGAAGAACGTTAACTTTTGTACCAGTAGTGTTGTATGTGATTGATATTTAAATTAATTCTGGAAAATGACATTTAAATTCATGATCTTATATCTACAGTAGATTCAGACTGTGCCAGAAAAAGATTGACACTGTTTACTCAACAAATATAGACGTCTATAAAAAAACCACTTCATTTATTTGCTTGAGCAAACATGCTCTTTGCCTTTTAGACATTATTGATTGTCTTCAGAGAAATACAGCGTTTTTACCAAGAAAAATCATCTGTTATTTGTTTTCCGATAAGAGATTGTGACAAAAAAGGTGAAATATGTAATAAAGGTCTTAATATTTTCCACTAAATCTTGTTAATGTCGATTCAGGGGATTTTAGTTTTTGTTGGTACTGTGATGAGATATTTCTATTCGATCAAGCACAAAGCCAATGGTCATTTTTAAACCATTTTATTTAACAAATTAAAACACTTTTTAGAAATGCCTCTGATAAGAAAAATAATCATTTGTATGGAAAAGAATATAGAAATGAAAAGTAAAAGCTCATTTTTGAGCCTAGATGTTCAGTTTTTACATGTTTCTTTAAGTTACACCATCAAAGCAAGAAAATAAATTATAATACATGACTTGATTTGAACGTAAAAAGCCAAAATGAAACAAGACATAAAGTGCAGTCACAGCGAGAAAAGAATATTGCACAGAGTGAAATCCTCCATGATTTCTTTCTGTACAGAAACACTTGTAAACATGCAAAAGAAGAGACTGCATCGCTGCTGACCTGATCTGCATCTCTAGGAAGTGCTTCAAGCTAAAAACACTAGTTAAAAAAAATAGAAAACATAACACCGAAAAAATAAATCCCACAATCTAGTTCCGCACCATTTACCAGCATGTGGCGCACAATAAATAAACCATCATTTTAAAGATTTAAATTACGCGTGCTGGTGTTTAGCCTTTAGAATCAGGAACATTTGATCTCTGCTGTGAAATTAGCAGCTGTTATGTTGTGATGCTGATTTTATGATATTGCTGAAAACGGGTGTATCTTTAAAATAATCCACCCATGTGTAACTGTAGAAACGAACTTCTGATATTGTGTTATAAGCGTACAGTGCGGCGTTTGATATATTGTATGTAAAACCTAGTTTGAACTAAAATATATGTAACTTTTTTACTTTAAAGATGCAAAGAGTTGCACTTGGACTGAATGGAAAAAAGAAACACAATGAAAAATACAAAGCAACACAATGCCTTGTGTTTTGCAAAATTGATTTCCCTGAGTATTCCAACATTTCACACGGATAAAAAAAACCCTGATTAGATAAGTTGCTCATCCCTGATAGTGTCTGTTATGCAAAGTGTTTTTGTTTCTCCTGATTTTCTGATCTTTACAGTTTTTGTCTCTACGTGCAACCACAAGACTCCACAATCATGTCCGGCACGTCAGTCTTCACAATGGTGTGCTGAGAGTTGAAGTAGACCATGGAGAGTGGACGTCTCTGGATGGGAACACAGCAGGACGACACGGCTGTGTGAATGCCGTTGGCCTTGAGTTGGCTGAAGACCGTGGCGTGAAATGAGGAGGCGATGCCGGGGGAGCCTGACAAGTGCTGTGGGCACTGGCCCATGCAGTAATTCATGTGGTATCCCTCTGGTGCGATGATCCAGTCCTGCCACTGGATATCCCGGAACTTGATATAGAAGTCTTTCTTGCAGCACACGCTTACATCATCACCACAACGCAGCGAGCGCTTGCTCAGTGAGTGCTTGGACCCATCGTCCCGCAGCCTCACTTGGGCCACCAGGAAAGGCTGGTGAGAAGGGTCTGCAGGCGTCTTTCGGCCACACAAGTTCCGGCCTCCCTCCTCGCACTGCACAACCAGACGGAGTCTCCGCTGACCACTGTCCAGGAAAGTCTGCAGGGTGCTGGTGACGGGGAATGTGTGCCAGCCTCCTCGCTTGGCATCCACAGTCCTCTGGAACACCAGTGTGCGGTTTGAGATGCCATCACCATCGGACAGGTAGATCTGTGCGCTGACGCGACTGGTCGAGTTTAAGGTCTCGGACCCGCGCACGTATAACCACAGAGAAGACTGGAGCACGTACACACTGTGACCTTTCTCTTGCAGGAACTGAAAGGACAAATTGGTGTCGATGGTGCCTGAATCCTCTCCATCGTCTGCAGAAGAACAGAACAGTTTAGGTTTGCAATTTGTAAAATTACAAATTACATACATTTCGATATCTTGCCAAAATCAACGAAGTGCAAGTAAAACATAATGTCTTGCTTGCATGCTCCAGTGTAAACGATCTGTCACACACAAAAAAAAATCATTCCAATAATTACATTCATTTTATTTACTTTTCATTGTCTTTTTAACTGTTTTCTTCGAGCTTTTGAAAGCTCTGTGCTGCACCTTACATTCCTCTTTCAAGTTAATATTGTTAAAATAAAACCCAAATAGTAAGGTATATACGTTTAGACTACATTGTGCAAAAAAGATCAACATGAATAGTCAACTAAAGTCCATTCATGTCTAACTTTCCAAAACTGTTTTCGTAGAAAGACATCTACCGGAACTTGATGTAAACGAAGACTCACCCGCATCGGCGAAACTGACGATCTCATACGCCTGGTTTGTGGACCCGGAGTTGGGAACGTTGTTGTCCAGCTCCAGAGTTCCGTCCTGTCTTACGCGGCCCGCGTGCAGCTTCCGCAGCGCCGTCATCAGTGCAGCCCGCGGCACCGTTTGCGTGATGTTCGGTCTCTCCCGCAGATGCAGTTTGCTCAGAATCTGTTGCTTGGCGATCTCGAGCAGGTATCGCTCCTCTGCACCCTTGTCCATTGCGGTCGTCCCGCACGTCGAACACGGAACGGTTGTGGCAGCGCTCGCGCCTCTCAGTGTGATCGCGCTCAGCATCAGCGTCCACAAGAACGCGGACAGCAGTGTCCAACGGCCAACTTCCCCCCATGAGGATGTTCCCGACACCATGATGACTTTTCTGCTGTGGAGAGATGCGTTCTATTGACTGGACTGACGGGACCGAGCCGCACCTGAGCACTCGAAAGTGGGGTAATCCATCAAAAGTTGTGACACGTTTAAAGCAGCACCAATGACCGCTCGCACACGTTCACGCTCACTCACGCGCGCGTCTGACGCTTCTGGGATGCACAGATTCGTATATATTTATAGGCACAAGTGGGTTAATGATTGGCGCGGGCAAATAAACATACAACACTTACAGTGCCACGTCGAACCGCCCAAACGAGCTCGCGTTACTTTTCGCCAGCGTGCGCCCAGAGAGCAAAGTCCCGTGCGTCACCTTTCTCCCAATGACCCCCAACACCGTGACCCCCATCCACCCAAACCAAACACAGCACGAGGCCGACAAGAGTCTGCGGTAAACGTCCAACTCGCCGTCACTTCAAAGAGGCATCCAGCATTGACAAACACACCTGAGTTGAGTAAGTGTGCTCACGTATGATATTGGGCTGTCGTTTTGAAAACGGGTTTGACTAGAAGCACCTAAAACTGAACAGAAATTGAGTTTTTCAATGGTTAATAACATTGAGTTCCAAAAGTCCAGAATGTATTTGATGATGTGTGGAGAATGTATTTTCTTTTGGGACCCATTTAGAAATGTTCAAATTGCTAATCACGATAAATTTGGGGCCCTCGAAGTTTGCGGGGCTGAGAATCTTACTTTACCTGCTTAACGGCGAATCTGTGTGAGACCACACGCTGAAAAGCTGAGCTTATCGGAGGATGGTGATGATGATGATGATGATGATGATGGAGAACCAGAACATGCAAAGTAGAGTGTGTAGCTGCCCCCTTGTGGACGCTTCCAACAGAAATCAGAAAGTAAAAGAGTTTGTCAATGAATGTGCTCGTGCTAATTTTTCTACATTCTTCTATTTTTTTTGCATGTGTGGAAGAGTGAATGCTGCTCGATTAAACATACGCGAGGCATAACAATGACCCCCCCCACACACACACACACAAACGTATAGTGCCTCTGTAAATATATGGTTAATATTTTTTACATTATCTTATTTTGAGATATAACATACATGATATTAGATTTTAATGAGTATGGTTAATTGAATGAAATGTTTGTGAGTACCAAGATGAAAACAGTTTGATGCTGCATATTAGTGACTACAGTAAGTGATATAGCGCTTAATTTCACATGAAACATCATGAATCAACTAAAATGTCTTATATTTATAATCTATTTCTCTGGATGACAGCTTAAAAGAGATAATTGGGGTAAAGTTGAAAGAGAACAGTGAGTTCATGATGTGCTTTATCTGGACTGTTCTTTCTGTGACCTCAGAAAAAGAAGTCAAATCAACAAGAGTGAGGAATACATGTTGAGCTAGGGCCAATTCAGCACACCATCTTGTGACTCATAGCTATTTCCTGCAATAATGCAACATTGTATACAACCAAAAAACTGAAAATGATTTGTACCGAAAAGTTTTCTGAACAACATGTTTCAAAAAGGCGAATAAAGAGAAGGTTCATACATGTTGCCTGATAATATGCAAATGACGAGACTTTATTTTAATGAGATTATAGTTTGTCGTTTGCTGACGAGTCATGCATGTTACACATATGATATCAATATAAATGTTTAACCCTTTTAATTTGACATTTCGGGTGGTACTGTCATCTTGTCTTAGATTTTCGCAATACGACGATTATATTTGAAAAACAAAAAGGCTCAAAAACCTACAAAGACAACTGATAGTTGGTCGTCGCAACTGTTTTGAATAAATTGGTAACCGCGACAGTCTTTCTGACTTTTTAACAAATATACCGACACCAAAAAAGATCTTACAATCTAATTGTAACACAAGGAACCAAGTGATACATCTGCGTTTCTCAGTAAAGCCAGACATGCGTGAGGAACTACTTCGAGTACTTTTCATGAGGAGTACTTTTCATGAGTAAATAGTGGAGACTGGAGATTTTTAACGCCTTCGTATGATCACGTGTGGTCGAACCCTAGTTTCCGCACACAGAAAAGTAACGCGACAACGGCGCCATCTTCTGCTGCTGGGGCAGTGACGTGAAGTACGTGAATTGCGGTTGTCGACGGTGTTTTCGACACAGTGTTTTTTACGTTCGAGAATAAAATTTAAAAATAATGATATACCCGAATGGCGACTGACTGGTAGACCAAAATACTTTGCGATAAAAATTAAATAATTAAACAAATAGACGCGTGACGTCACGTCCCCGCCCACTCCAGTTCTTGGAGGTTTGACCACTGCGCGCTGTTGGCATTCGGAGAGTCGCGAGGGCTGCTCATGAGCTCGTGTTTGGTAGCGATTTAACTGCGTTTAGCGGCAGCGGGCTGTCGTTATTAGGGTGTCACAGGCTTGCACTGTGTGCCCGTCTAATAATTCCTTACAGTATGTTCACCTAGTCCACCCCGATGGTAATGCCGTCACGATTTTCCGAGACGGCCGTTTTTCGTTCTGGCTTAGCTTGCGCTCGCTTAGCAGCCACATGCTAATTAATTACCAGAGATCGCCTCACGTAAAATCTATCGATATTTTCTAAAGCAGAACATACGACACAAAAGGCCTGCAACGGCGAAACCCGGCAAGAAGCGTGGTGTTTTTTTTTCCGTCAGACTGAACGCAAGGGATTAATAGGTAAGCGACTTTCATTGAAATTGCACAGGTGTGTGTTGTGTCGACAGCTGATTCATCACTTAATTCCCAATTCAAACAGAAATATGACGTCAAACGACAGAGTTAAAATTACTGTCGGCACATTCATTGATTATAAGGGCGGTTGGTGGTGGTCGAAGCGCCGCGCACCTTGTTTAAAGCTCGGGTTGGGACTTTTCTTTTGTAGTTCAACCCTTCATTAACCAATATTAACGTTTTTGTCTCCCAGGCGTGTTATTTAATTGCATTGTGGTAGTGAAGTGTATCAGTGAGGTGTTTTTGCAAGCTGCTGGTATTGTTTTGAGGAATGGAGCACGTGACATCACGGCTTTTCACATAGGTGTATCACGTGACGGCAACATATCAAGGCTATTTTACTTCTATAACTTTTTTTTAAATCTGGGGAAATAAGAAGCACATGTGTAATGAGTGTTTCCCTATTGGTGTGAATAAGTGGTAATCTGCTTTTGTTACATGTAGTAAATGAAATTCACTGTGTAGGTGTCAGCTGCAATGAGAAACTGCTTAATACAACAACAACAACAACAACAACCATAATGCAAATTATACTTTTGAATGTTTTAAGTCAAAAAGTTGATTCTTAGGTTTGGGAATTAGATAAAATCCACATGGAATGTGTATCAACTATTGTGTTGTTATTAGGCGTTTTTCCAAATATAATAAAGTGAAAACACTGTTTCCTGAGATGTTTGATGTTAAAATGTAAATTATTGTATATACTGCAATATGAAGTGCACAATGGAGATGAACAACGTAGCAGACACGCATTAGAATTAGCATGTAATAAGTTTAGTTGTGAAATATTTTTCATGTAGTTAACAGGTGTTTTAACACTATTGTTAAAATACTGTAAGTTATTAGAAAGATTAGTATATAATATTAGTAATTAACATCTAGTGTTTTCAAATGAGTGTACTAGTTAGTTCTGTGGGATTGCAGTCAAAAGTAACTTAACCCATCTATTAAGATTTGTCTAAATGAATGGCAGGGATTTGGACTCAAACCCATGGGTGCACTGAAAGTTTCTGCTGTTCAACCACTTTGCTAAAAGCGTAAAGGTTCCTTCAATTCTTCTGTTGCTTTTTAAACTAGCCTGTTTTATGTTGAAAGAAAACATTTGAATTTTTTTGTATAGTGAAATGAACCAAGGTAAAGTTTGCGCTTCTATTTCTTGAACATACCTTTAAAAACCTATAATAGAACACCATGGCGGTCTAATTTTCAACTCTTCTGTCAGGTGGGTGCTCAATTAGAGGGGTGTTCTACTAACTAGACGGTGGTGGTGTCGTTCTCAATGTGTTGGTGACAATGTCACACAATGATTACTTGTCTCACATTCTGATTTTCACATGCATTGATTAGTAAGCAGCACGTGCAACAATGCTTAATGATGTATCTATGTCAAAGCACTGCTTTCAGAAACATGCTTGTTCTCACGGAGACTAGAGACTCCATTAATTCAGACACACAGTTCCATAATGGAGTTTTACTTTTACTTTTTACTTTACACTGCCAGAAAAACATAACAATAACGCATAAAAACTGCACAAAAACGCTTTTAAAAGACTAAATAACACTAAAAAGAATGATATTTACATGCCATGTGCCCTGATGTACTGCTGACTTCACAGGGCAGGTGTTCTCGTCTAATAATGATACAGTATTTTAGAAAGCAATAATAATAGTAATAATAATATAATACATTTTGTTTATTGAATATATGCATATACATTTCTAAAGGTCTATTAGATTCAAGATTCAAGATTCAAAAAACTTTATTCATCCCCAGGGGGAAATTGCTTTCTCGGTTACAGTTGCTCAACCGAACAAAATAAATAAATAAATAAAATACGCAAAAGAGAAATATAATAATAATAATAAAATAAGCAAAAAATAGAAATGTACATCAGCATAAAAAATCTCTGTATAATACAAATAAGTAAAAAAGTGACTAACAATAAATAGTAGCATGAAGGTATTGCACAGGACCAGAGAACGAAGTAAAAGTCCCTGCACTTATGGAGAGGAGTTGTACAGTCTGATGGCCACAGGTATGAAGGATCTCCTGAAGCGTTCTGTGGAACACTTAGCAGCGATCAGTCTCTGGCTGAAGGTGCTCCTCTGATTGAGCAGCACACTGTGTAGCGGATGAGAAGGGTTGTCCAGGATGGAGTGGAGTTTTCCCAGCATCCTCCTCTCCGCCACCAAATGAACAGGGTCCAGCTTCACACCCAATACAGAGCCAGCCCTCCTGATGAGTTTGTCCAGTTTGTTTCTGTCAGTCACCTTCATGCTGCTTCCCCAGCAGACCACAGCATAGAAGATGACGCTTGACACGACAGCTTCATAAAACATACGTAGCATGGTGCTACAGACGTTGAAGGTCCTGAGCCGCCTTAGAGAATACAGCCTGCTCTGGCCTTTCTTGACGAGTGCTGCTGAGTTTAATGTCCAGTCCAGTTTATTGTCTATATTAGAGGGGGCTTTCTACTAGAGGTGGCGTTCTATTAGAGGTTTTACGGTAACTTGACCAGTGATCATGATGTTGAAGCTAAAGAATGTCATCTGAATGCTGTGTAATTTTTCTATCCAACAAATCTTTGTAAATACTGGCGCAATTGTCCAGGTGGAAAGAACCCCAGTCTCCAGTTTCTCCAGTGGTTCGTTTGTGGTTTGTAGTTTCTGAACACCTGATATGAGTGGGGTGTTTTAGTTGTGGTCCAGATGTTCTCTGGACTGGTGTTTATTCAGTAGTTGAGTGTTGAAATGCAAAAATCAATCTTTGTTTAATTATTCAAGAGTTTGGTGGATGTAAGTACAGAAACACTTCATTATCAGCGTTTTAGGTTTTCAGAGGAATGTATTTTTACTCCAGTATTTTTTTTTTTTTTTTTTTCGGAAACCAATACATCCCAACCTGTGTGAGTTTTTATTAAATGTAGGTTTTGGAAAATTGTTTGGAGAACGTTTACATTATGTTTTTATTTTTGTTGACTTATTTTTTCACATTTATTCACAGAAAAGAAAGCATAAATAGGTGATTCTTATGTTTATTATTATTATTATTTTTTTAACAAAGTAGGTTTGTTTTATTTGCTGTTAAATTCGCTATTTTATATTCATTCATTCATTTTTTTTTTTGAAATCTCGTTACAACCACGTCTATCATACACACTAATCATCCAGTACTGATTTATGGATGTTCCATTTCATAATGTTTATGATAATAAGGTAAAATTGACATTACATTGCACAGTATGACACTTATTGCAAAGTGTCTTTACAAACTATTTACATTTCATGTATTTACGTCATATAGTGGCAGGAAACAACAAATGACTACAAATCTGCACAGTGGAACACAACAGGCTATGAAGGAGAGTTGATTAGGCTGCCGTCAAATGAATCGGCATCAAAACAAAAAACACTGAATTTTGCTGTAGTGCTGCTTGCTAGTTGCAGGATTTATGACCAAAAAAGCAAACGGTGGAAGAAAAGTAGAATAAACCCCTGTTTTAATTGTTGTTTGCACAATAAATCAAATGTGTAGCAAATAACTTGTAGGAAATAATGCAGTATTTAATTCCCCGGTTAACTCATGCAGAGAATTGAGGCATAAATTCAAGCTATTTTGTGTAAGCCGCAACGTCTGGTCACGTAGTTTAAGGTATCAATATCCACAGGCAAACATTTTGGAACAAAAACTACAGTGATGGAAATGGACTTGAAGATAGTGAAGAAGCTGTATGTAGAAGTCGTACTCGCCATCATAATAAATTAACCCAAAGACATTAACTTGGTGGAGAAAAGCCCCAAAACTGTAAATTGGCTTTAACACATCTTACAATGTCCTGTTTTTAAAGTTTTAAGACAACCAATTAATTAGTATGTATAACTAGTAATTGGGAGTAACTGTTTTATTAAAACTATTTGCCAAACGTTTTAAATGCCTCAAAATGTAAATAGTGTATTGTTACGTTACGTACTCTTATATATCAGAAATGTCAGTTATAATGTGGAAAACTATGCATTATATAGCTTTGTAAAATCTGTATTTAGGTTTGTTCTTGTAATACAGTATTTTCTTTTGCCATGAAATGCAATGGAATTTGCCATGAAATGGCCAAAGATGGAAGCTGATATACCAATAATCTTCAATAAATATATGCCAATAAAAAATAAAAAATAAAATCATGGTAGTTTAGGTCATTGCACTTAAGAACGGAGCAGAAACGGCAAAGGCTTGTGTGTGCGTGACTTTGTGTGTCTGTGTGTGTTGCTGAACAGAATGTGTGGTTGATTATGAATGGTACTGTAAATGCAATAGAGTATGCATGTATTTCATTATCTATTTGGTTTAAATATTTGGATTTAATATTTGTACACTTTTTATAGAAGTGTTTGCGTATGTTGTTCTTTGTTTTATCCCCTATTCGTGATAAATGTTTTTTATTTGAAATGTTCTCAAAATATCTTGTGTATCTTTTATGTAACAATTATGATAATTCTAATGATTTATCTTTAACTTGTCAATTTATAGAAAAATCACACACACACACACACATATATATATTAGTGTTGTCACGATACTGGAAATACAACTTTGATACGATACTTAAAAAGTATCGACACTCGATACCATTTTCGATACCACTGGGAAATAACGTAACAATTTTAGGTTCTTTTTTTTCTTTTTTCGTTATGAAAAAAATTTATAACAAGACTGGAACATGAACATGTGTCTGAATGAGAAATCCCAAGAAAAAAAAGTGCATAAATAAATAAAACTGCTATACATTTAAATTTTCCAGAAGAAAAAATATTCTCAACGTAAAAGCTTTTTTAAAAGATTAAATTAAAACAAATGAATTTGGTAGGAGCTCTAAAAGTAAAAGAGTACAATTTTTTATTTGTTTTGTTTGTTTTTTTAAAGCTGGTCTTGTGGTAAAATGATCTGAGTGAGTTTTGACTGCAGAAAGAAATGGTGCTTTAAAAGAAATATTACTAATTTAGAAACATTTTTGTATGTTTTTATTGTTTGATGAATTATTCAAAATTAATAAGCTTACTTGTCAAACTTGTATTAATATACACCTGTTGGTATATTGTGGTAGGGATCTGCTTAAATCAGCTAGAGTTGAACAGCAGTATTTATATAAACTGATTTAGATTCGGGATTTAATTAAACACCATTATTGATCAGCGCATAGACATCTACAGTTATGTAAATAAATTCAAAGGTGCTTCACACCATCACAAAGATCACTAGGATTCATTTTTTTACACGGAAGAAGTAATGCAAGATCATCTTTTCTTTATAATATTTAAACGATCGATCGGCTGAGTTACGCTCGATGCGCGCATGAGCGGATAAGACGAGCGGTTTTGGTCAGACCGCTCGTCCGCATGCGCGCGCATCAAGCGAAACTCAGTCGATCAATCAGAGAGTTATAATAGACAGAATCGTATAAATGCAGAATTCAGATCGTGAAGAGGCAGGATCGAGATCGCGATCTTTTAACGATTAATCGTGCAGCTCTAATATATATATATATGATTATATTGATTCAAAACTGCTTGCGAAGATTAAACGTTTGTGTACCTGGAACATTTATTGAGTCTCAGTTTTCTATACACAAGTATAAGGTATAAAAAACCTGTTCTAGACCAACAAGATGAAATTGCATGTTCTTCTCCGGTTTGCATAATCAGTTTTAATTATTAGCTGTGTGAAATTCTGTTGTAATACATTTTTGATGCTAAAGTCTTTCCGTGTGTGTGCTGTCGTTTGGTGAATATGCAACGATAGTTTATCAGGTTTCTTAAGGATTGGATTATTCGCTCTTTTTGCTAAGATGCTATTGTTGCGTGTTGCACTCATTATGCAGTTGCACAGTTTCTGCAACTGGAACATCACAGCGACTTGACGAATGTTGCACAAACTGCAGAACAGAAGTGCCGCAATTTGTCCAGAAACGTTTGATGCGTTTCATAGATGGAATGATGAGATTCCTTTCAGAATAAGTAGCGCGACACGGCAGTGCGTTTAGTGTGTTGTTTTGTGTTGCTGCAGATCCTCCCACATTGAGTGTGCGTGTGTTTGCTGTGTGTGTGTGTGTGTGTGTGTGTGTGTGTGTGTGTGTGCAGATGCAGTGAAATAGTGAGTCTGTGCAGTGTTGTGCGGCCTGTATGTTGTGTGTATTCGTACATGTGTTATTCTTGAGCCTTAGTGGGTCTGCGGCAGCGCAGGCTGTGTGCTGTGTTTTTTTTTCTTGTGAGATTTGAAGAGCTATTTTTAGCCGCCTGCTGGAGCAGAGCATGTGCTGTGCCTCTCTCTCTCTCTCTCTCTCTCTCTCTCTCTCTCTCTCTCGCTTGCTCGCGCACTCTCTGTCATTTTTTTTTCTCCTACTGCACACATTTTCTTTCTTCCTTGGTGAATACCTCTCTCAATCATTCCATCTATTTCTGATAATCTTTCTTAATTGTTAAGAACCCCCCCCACACACACACATTCTCTTTTATTTTTGATGTTATTCAGTTGCTCTCCATCTTTTCTCCACCGTCTTTTGATTTCATTCCCTCGTGTGTTATCATTTCTCCATCTCTTCGTCCCTGAAATCTCTCTCTACCTGTCTCTCACTCTTGTTCTTCTCTGCAACTGTTTTCCACCTATTTTCCATGCCCCCCTGGTTCGTGATGCTCAACTCCAACCTTTCTTCCTGCTGTTTCTTCTCATCTGTTGTTCTTTCCTGTCCTCATTTTCTGTTTGCGCTGCTCTTTCCTCCTCAGTGCCGTTTTTTCCTCCTTTCTGCTACCAGAACAAACACCCCCCACCTTTCTTTCATTCTCTCTGAATGTGTCTCACTCGCTCCCCCTCTTCCCCCTTTTCTCTTCGTTCTCTTCCTCTCTTTTTCTTCCTCTCTCCATGGAGCTCTCCTTGTGAATTATTAATGGTCGTTAGATGGCAGAGTTGGGGGTGGGGGGTAACTGATGATCCATTTTGGTATGAACACTTAATGTTCGCGTAGTCTGTAAGTTTGCTCTGGATTGAATCTGGTCCGAACAGGAGGATGAACCATGTTGGACAAGACCAAACTGTTTGGTTCTTTAGCTGTCTGTGTGTCCTTTTTGTTATAGTTCTACCACAAATCCTTTCTGAATTTGGATCCAAGTCAGAGTTCAACAACAGGACTGAGATTTTTCATGTAGAATTGCTTTGATAAACATTTGACTTTGCCGTGATTCTTTGCAAGAGAATAATCAGATCCCCTCTCCTTCATCCAATCAATAGTCTGTTTCGTCAGAAAAGCAGTAATTTCTGATTTAGTTTTGCAAAAAATCAATTTGTATTTACAGCTCAAGTCACCACAGTTGTTTCGGGACCAGACACCTGTTCTGATGGCTCTTGGCCTGGTACTTTTTGGTGCACCAGAGATCGATGGCTGTATTCATACGTACACAAACGGTCCATCCAGAAGAAGACAGCTGTGAATACACCCTAAAAACGTCTCGGGTCTTCTACAGAATCTGTCATTCCTTGCACTGATGCTGTGGATCATCCCCGGGCAGGCTGAGATGGCAAGACTTGGCCAGCGGGTGTTCCCTCATGTGTCTGTGCCACAGGTTGTAGACCAGAGTAAGTGGAAGGAGCTCAAACGCTGTCTCAGGTTTCTATTGATTGTGGAAACACAGCACAAGTGTAACGGATAACCAGAAGAGTTGAGGTTCTGAGTTGTGTTTTCAAAGCGTATTGAGTTGTTTGTTGCCGTGAGAGAGGTGGAGATGGAGAGATGTCTTGTAGACAAATTACAGTCTTTTTTATTGGTTGGGTTTCGACAATGTCAGCAAGTTTTTGAGTGCCTTTGTAGTCATTGTTGACATTTCTAAATCCCTTGAAACAGGCCTTTCTTGTGCCCTTCAAACAGGCACAACCCAGATGTGGATTAATTAAATTATTAGTAGCTTGAATAGGTCATCTGCTATCTCTTCATAGAGTGAGTTGACATGAACAATGTTGATCCAGACAAAAACCTTTTTCATTCTGAGGTTAGAGACTGAGAAAATGTTTTTTCCCCGTAATGTTCTTGGACAGAAGCTGATACAGCAGAAAAAAGTTAAAGTGAGTGACTTTGTCAATCTGGCCGCTAGAGGCAGTATCGAATATGTGCTATGAATTTAACCATCTAGTGAAACGACACACACACAAACCCGGAGAAGTGGGCAGCCTTAAGCCGTGGTGTCAGGAACATGTTGTGATCAGTGTCTTGCTCACTCAGTTGTGAAACCCACCTGGTCTGGTGGGTTTGGAACCTGCTGGTTGTCAAGTTCAACTCCATACCAATCCATCCTGGACCACCACTTTATTTCAGCACTCATGTTGTCTGACGACGTATAAAGTAAATCAAATTCTTGTTTTTGAATTTTAATTTCATTTTGGTATTAGTCACAAACATTTTGTGTTATGAAATATTGTGACATTATACACAATATTCTCAAACAGAAATAGGTTTGAGTGATTTGACCAAGGGTTAGCATGCATTTGTTGAGCAAAACATGACAAGCCTTTTCTCCATGACTGACAGACACGGTCAATAGCTTTCAACCGAGATGGAAACGCAAACAACGCATGCATTTAACACACACACAATTTGTTGAGGTGAACGAATGTGTTGAATGACTGTTAATGAACAATGAGGATTTTCTTCAGGCCCCGTGCACAGCGAGTACAATAAATGTAAAAAAAAAAACAAAAAATAACTGTCTGTTATATCTTAATCACAATTACTGCTTTCTTGTGGTTCAGTTAACTGTGGCCAAGGGTTCGATTCCCAAAAAATCAAATCAGAAAATCATGTTTGTTTGTTTGATTGTTTGTTTTAGTTGATGAAGTGTGTGATGATCAGTGTGATGTAAAATACAGTGCTTTTATTATCACTGCCCTTTTACCACTAGCCCATTGCTGTCCACGCACATCATTCTCTTCGAGCATACTTTTTTTTTTCTTTATTAAAAACACTTTATACAAACAGGACTGTGTAGGTTTTCTGGTGTAATACAGAAAATCCTTCATTTAAAAACAGTTTTAAGTGGACTTGTCTGAAACTATTGATAAACGTGCAGCAGATTTCCACACCACTGCACTGATTGTGTAAGCACATTAAAGGAAGGTGTAACGGTACAAACATTCCCACTAGAACCAACGATACAAACTGATGGTGAGGAGTATCACTATAACATGCTTTTATTTTAAGTGTCAGACTCAATTCATTTCTTTCCTATTGACTCGGACACTTGAATGGCGGCTAACAATTTCATTTATTCATGGGACACAAATTCCCTTATTGTGAAATAATATGAATCATTTTTTGCTTTGTTATAAATCTTACAATTTGGCTTTAGCACGTTTTCAGTTGTTTTGGGCAGTTTAGAGAGAGAAAGAAGGGACTGGGAGGGTGGAAACACACTGACAAGATGCGCATGCTCGGTGAGAAAGAGCGAGGGTGTGCGAGCCTGGCTTTCATTGAGAAAAATCTGCGGGGTGTGAGAGCATATAGCTGCAGGTCTGTGTGTTGACTGAGATGAGAGTGAGACCAGAGCTGCAGGACACACTCATCTCAGCCGCTGCTGCTTAGGATGAAGCACGTCAGAGACAACGTGAGTCTGTCGGTCACTTCCATGCTCCATTCAGCTGCATGTTCAGATGTGCAATGAGAAGCGTTCTAATAGAACTAGCACTGATACCTGAGGAAGCTAGCGAGGAGCGGAGGAAGAGTTTGCAGACGAGATGAAGTTCTCTCCATGTATGTCCATTACTGCTGAGATGAGGGAACTGGATTTAAGGAGTTGCTGGTTAAAATGTTCAATAGTTTGACTTGACCGGCATGAGCTGTAACGATTTATTTCATGTTAGTTAGCTTGATCATGTTAACTAGTAGCATCACTACTGATGGCTGAATGAAATGCTGTGGGTCAGTTGGTCGTGTGTGTGTGTGTGTGTGTGTGTGTGTGTGTGTTTGCTGAGGTAATGAGGAATTCCCTCCATGTCCTTGTATTCTGGTCTCTCTCTCTGGGGGCGGATCCAGAGGGGGGCGGGGGTGTCTCTTTCGCTCACTCTCTGCTGATGGGGGCGGGTGAGAACACCCTTCAATAAAAGAAGGGATTGACACTGCATTATTGAAAATGGACAAGAACATAATGAGGTTGTTTCACTTTTCTTTTTTGTACATTTTTATTCAAGCCATTTTTGTACTTATGGAGAAAGTCTTCCAGCCTCTTGGTGGATGTAGTATTTATTTAACTTGGTGGATTGGCGCTGAAGAGCATCACCTGAGTAAATACTCAAAGACAAATGCAGGTTATTGTTGAACAGCATGTGCCAGAACAGTGTCAGCGAGGGAGAGAAATGCCGGACCAGTGAATAAAAGCAGAGAAACTGTGGCGCTGCTCTCCTGCGTCTATAAATAACACACAGACGCATTTCTCTCCTCCAATTGCCTTTTAATCCTCCTCTCCTGAATACTCTCCATGTCTCTCTCACGCTTTTTTTTTTTTTTTGCGAATCAGTGCTGTAATTTTTACTCTTTATGTAAAAGAGTCTCTACTTCGTTTCAGTTTCATAATCTTTTACTAATTCTCTCTTCATTCTATCTAGCTTAATTGTAGCTCTTAGTCTGTTATGCAATTGTTTTATGCTATCTTTTGCTTCACAGACCTCTAGTTAAAAAAAAAAAAAATTTCCGCCATGTTAAACTAGTGTATTTGTCTCATCCATCAGATGTTTGCAGCTTTGAGTGTCTCATTCTAACACATGTAAATGCCTTCATCAGATTCACCCACCCATTTGCTGCTGAGATGTTCTTGTGCTCATGAATATTAATGAGATGAGTTTGAATGAATGATGTGCAGCAGATGATGGTTTGAGAAGGAAGTGACTGGACATATTGATGATGACTGTCAGATTCTGTGTGTCAAGATGTCTCCATTTGCTGCAAGTAAATATTAGGCCTTTTGTTACGTTGTTATTGACTCTTTTTGCGAATTTCCACTTCATGCAGATCTGTTTAAAGTTCAGTTCATTTGTGTGAATTGAAGTCAAGGGATTATGTGCATTGTAGGACGACATTATAACTACTACGATTAGTGAGCAGCAACATACGCAACAGTGGATAGGAAAGCAAAACTCTGACAGGGTGAGAGGGAAAATAAGCCTATAGAGAACCCAACTCATTGTGCCAGTCTCCTCTGGCATTACAAGTCTTTAATGCGGGTTCCGGATGAAGGATAAAAGTGTCTCTAAGTGGCACTTGAAGCTGCTCCATCGCTCTCACAAAAGACACACAGCAACTATAGATCTTCACAATGGTCCAGTTTAGCAACATTGCACATCAGATGATCCAGCGGACATCGTTCGTCCTACAACTGTCCATGGAGAAACCCACTTTCCAAGAGAGAAGATATCAGTCATCCAATACTTCTCGAAGATGCCATATTTTCGGTGTAGTGGCACAGTGTAATGCCAGGAGGCACCAATAATTTTACAGCAGAATTGTAGATCACTGAGGACCTCAAAGGGGAGTTCAAAATGTTTGGGTGAAATGTTCACCATAGTTCACTTTTTTGCCAGAGATTCTTTGACTAAACAAGTCTTGCAGCTTCCCAGTTTGAGACGGATTTAATAAGACGCTGGGATATCTAATTTGAAATTCATTCCCACATTTCACACAGATCTTTTTCAGGTAGTGTTGGTGTGCAGTGTGTTTAGTAGGTGTGGTTGATTTGCAACCTTCACACTTAGTCTGAAGTCAGCGTTATTCACCCGACCATCTGCTCATGTCCTGCTGTAAATTCTCTGCCTCTAAGTTCTTTTCAGTTTCATTTACCATTCTGACAACATTTTTCTGCTTTTATGCACTTTAATTTGAGTTAATTTGCAGCCATCGTATAGACTAGATCAATCTATATTATACCTCATTGCTATTGAAGGGATGCAAAATACTTTGTGTTTTTTATTTGAAATGTCAAATAATCAACTGAGTATTATAACGTGGAGGAAGAAACGGATAAATCATACTGTTGGGAAAGTTGATTCACATCCTAACCCAAAAGCTGATGCTGATAAAACAAAGCAAATGTGTATGTAATGTATTTCAGGCATACTAAAAGCCAGTTGGACTGATTCAGAACCAGACTTCATTTTCAGTGAGTCCTCACCAATGTCCTTCTCTGTTAATGTCTGAGCACTCTATAGACACAATCTCCTTGGCATACTAATGAGATACCGTGGGAAAAAATCTGTCTTGTGTGTAATTCCAATGAGTGTGTATTTGGCTAAGAAAAATCAATTTCAGCCTACGGACAGGAACTGACTGTGTAATTGCCTGTAAAGTCACCAGATTTCCTGATTCCACCTTAGGACAAATTCGAAAGTGATAAGTCTGCAACGGTGTGTGTGTGTGTGTGTGTGTGTGTGTGTGTGTGTGTGTGTTTATTATTCATACTGGTGTTGTGGTTTTCTTCAACACCAAAGTATATGGATTATTATCTTCAAATATCAGACGTGGTTGAAATGTGATATTGCAAACTCTTGGATTTCATTTAAACTTAACAAAAGACCTAATAAGTTATTGTCTACAGCACCCAAATGATTTGCCAGTTGGATTGTGAGAATACCTTCTGATTAGTAGTTTTTCTCACGACCTTCTGGATTAGTTGGGTTTTTACAACATTTAGTGTTGTCAAATGTCCGGTTTTGTTTCTGTCCAAGGCACAATTGTAACATTGATCTGTACCAAGCACGATAAACAAATGTACATTTTGTGAATATTTTGTTCATAAATGACCTATGGTTGAACACTGTTATGACTTTTCTTCTCTTGGTGAACATGGATCTAAATATTTCACTGAACCCGTAATTGCCTTAATTTGAGGCTGCAATTAACAATTGTTTTCAATAATTGATTAATCTCATGGTTTTGTGTTCAATTAATCTGACATTCCTTTCCATTTAATCCTAGCTTTTTCTGTCAAAAATTTTTTTTCAATTTTATTTATTTTCATTTTCTCTTAGAATAAGGAAGTCTTCTTTTTGACCGCCAAACTTAAGCACTTTTATGGTTCAGTATATAACAATTATGGGAATTATGGGTGAATCTTTCTTTTCAGTCTTATTCTGGTCCTGATCAGGTCTTAATGTAGTATTTTTTTTTAGCCTTTATTTTACCATAACTGTGAACAAAATGCAAATTTGGTGTTGAAACCCCTTTGATTTTGAAGTGTTTAGAAACTATTTGATGATGCCCTATTTTGTACATTTTATTCTGTTACAAAGCCATTCTTTAAAAATGCACATTCAATTGCACCAATGAACACTATCCTGTGCAATTGAATCACGTCAAAAAGAAAAAATTTCAGCTACAAATTATGGCCAGAATATAATTTCATATGTTCTGCCTTGCCCCGCTCCAGCACATCAATGGCGTTTGCGCATGACACGTCACTAGTCTCCTCTTTATGTGTTCTAATCACATGTTGTGCAAATGTAAAAATCTGCGACTGTTTTGATGCAAGGGTTTTCCTATTCGCTGTTAAGCGCGCAATGCGTGAATTACCATATGTACTGTTGATGGATCGATGACAGAAAAAATAATCATTGTCAATTATGTTGATAATTCATTTGGATGACTTCTTTTTCGTATGTTTTTGGGTGTAGGTTGTTTACAGCGGAAATGTTGATTAAAAGCCCGTAAAAGCGTTACAATTGACAGATTGATCTGGTGTCCAGACAATTATTAGTGTGTCAGGTTATCATCTAATGGCAGCCGTGTGAAGCAGCTGTGTTGTTCTCCATCTCTCAGCAGAAACAGCAGGTGTTTGGATAGAAAAAGACATGTCGCTCACAGTGTTGAGGGCAAGAGAGCGATGGGACGCGTGGCTGTTCTGGAACAGACTGCTACCTGAGCAGATGGGCAGGTCCATGTGAGTCGGGCAGTGCCAGGTCTGGTGGCAACACAGAGGGTGACGCCACACGACTGTTTAGAAGTGAAACATGTTCTGATTCATTATTAGCGCTGTGAATCAATGATTGGCGAATTTGTGACACCAATTAGTGCAGCTACAGAATTACTGAATCAGCCTCAAAAGTTTTGGAAAAGCGATGACTGTTTTACTGCTTGCTCATCTTTTTTTGGTGACTATAGTCCCTCATTTAATGAGCATATGTTCTAGGGGGGAATATTCCTTCCTGTTTTTTCTATAATATGTTATAGTATATTTTATGTTAGGGATGTCTAGATCGTGATTTTTGGATTTGTATAACATGTATAATTTCTGCTTATTTTTTTTTATCAAAGTTCTTTGCAAACGTTTCTTTCACGCGACAATTGGATCCATCGTGCGGGGAGAGCAAGAAAGAAACAAAACGTGAAAATGGAAATTTCTTTCTGTCTCTGTATCTCCATCTTCCTATCATTTTTCGAATATAAATAAATAGTATATTCGAGTATATGTAATAATTATGATTATTACATATAAATAATGACAGATGCTTATCCATGTTATCCCTGCATCTCATTTCTTTAAACAAAGTTACAATACAGATTTTGTGTACAAATAATGTAATTAAAGTCTACTAAAATGTAATGTCCACACCCCAATATCGTGATATATAATATCGATATAATGACACTAGAAAATATTGTGAAATGACTTTTACTCATCGCCCACTCGTAATATATACACAAAAATATGTGTCCGCTGTGTGAAATCTATGAAAATGATACATCTTTATTTTCCTGCTATATGGATTGTTTCAGGATATTATTTTGTCTAATTGTGTCTGGATAATATATGCTTTTTTAAATCAACACAATTTTACTTGGTGGTGTATTCTTAATACATTTTTAGTGTGTGTTTACAAAAGTCTTTATATATATGTTTTTATAGTAAAAAAATAATATATTTTTATTTTATAGCTGATTTTTTTTTTAAAGCAATAACTGTGATCAGCCTAGGCAAGAGACAGCGGTATTTACTTCCTTTTCACTTGACAGTCGATTTATTGCAATAAGGATAACAGCTATTTCTTATAAGTACAAGTTTTGGCTCAATGTTTATCATGAATAGTTTTATTGAATAGGGTTTCTCTGACAGATAGTAAAAACTACTGCAAAGTCTTTATTTAGTGAGTTCACTGGGGGTTGGCCACAAACGTCGATGTCCTGACATCAGAACTTCAAGCTGAGACGATCCATTCAAGCTGAGACGATCCATTGCTTTCCTGTGGTTTGCTGTATTTTCCTCTGTTAAATGCTTAGTCTCATTTCTCTCGTCTAGCAGTTTAAATGTCACTGCAGAAATCTTGATAGTGCTTCTTTCTTTCTCCTTGACTAAAATAGAACCATATTGGCTGTTGTGGCTCCCACCACCTGTATGAGGAACGGAAAGAAGTGATCACCCTCCCTTCCAGAAAGAGACTGTTTGTTCTGCCCTCATTTTGCACACACTTCTAATTGGGCGGTTGGTAAAGGTGTGTGTGTGTGTGTGTGTGTGTGTGTGTGTGTGTGTGTGTGTGTGTGTGTGTGTGTGTGGTACAGGGCAGATGTGCACCACACTGAGTGGAGGGAAATCTATTCTCTCATGGTGACTGAGCTTGTTGCCATGGAGCACTTCATTCTATTGGCAGAAACCTTGTCCAATGGAGTACGAGTTTCATCATTGAGAATTTTGTGCGTGTCAGACTGAGGGAGTCAGTATTGCATAAGGCTGAGCTTTAAAGATCACGCCTTCGTTTTTAACATACTGCCTCTTACACACTCCTGTGCTTGTAGATTGTTCTGCCTCTCATTTTCTATTCTTCCAGATCTTGATGTTCTACAGTAAACCCCACACACCTCCGTCTCTGTCTCTCGCCTGTGTCATCAGGTCTTGTGACGTCATCCTCCCCCTCACAGCCCACTCACCCCGGTGGGACTGACAGTGACTCACCCCCCCCCCCTTCTTTTAGTCACTTTCGCAGTGAGTTCACTTCATCACTCTCTTCTTTATAAAATTAAGAAATTTGTCTTTCCCTTTTCATCTCTCCAATTTTCCCCACAGTTTTAGTGAGTTACATATCAGTCTGTGCTTGATTTCTCTGTGATGTCACTCATTTTCTCTGGATTGACTCAGGGAATCCTTGTGACGCATTTTACTCTGCGGTTCAGTGATCTACCCTTCAGTGAGTCTTTCCTCAGGCCTTTTTCTTGCTGGCTAACTCCCTTTCAACCACACTGGTCTAAATCCAGTGAATTTGTATTTTCTTGACTTGTTTTGCTGTGAGATATAGTCAGATGTTTATTTGTTTTAATCGTTGGAAGAGAGAGGTGTCCTGCAGATGATTGGTTGCCTGGATCACATGCTCTTGATGTCGTCTTTTCTGCAGTCGGGAATCCCAGCTCTTTCTCTCTTGCTCGCTCGCTCCCCCACCCATCAGCTTCAGCCTCTCTGCAGTATGACGTCACTCTTGGAGTTTCCTTTTTCAGTCCCTCATTCACCACAGTCTGTGTTCCAGTGTTCTGTTTCTAATGGAAGCGTTTAATCAGGTCATTTGATTCTTGTCTTTTATTTAAGTTAAATTCTAAGTAGTCGTGTCTATAGGTGAGGTAAAGGTGTGCCAATTATTCTGTGGTGTTGAAGGCATCCTTCAAAATATATGAAAATGTAATAGATTAACATATTTCTGTAAAATTTGATTTTCAGAAAAAGGAGGAATTTTTCTTCATTTTTTAAGAGTGGCAGAGTTTACGAGAATTATATGACTATATTTGTACTTATATTTGTACTATATTTGTAATGGAATTGACATATTTCTCAAGGTATTTTTAAACGTGGTGCATGAGTCTACATTGTTTTTTTTTTCTTCAATGAAGTACAGATGTACAAAAATATTACTAATATTGAGTAGAATTAATAATGTGGATTGTGGATGTGTAAGGGTTAGGTTGAAGGAAAATTGTGTAAGGGTTCACAAGTATTGACAATGTACCATGGAAAGAAATTCAATACAATGGTCTGTTCAATACAATTGAATGTAGTCTGATCAATGTTCTGTCGTATGTTTGTCTCCAGCAGGTGGAGCTCTGACATCTGTTTGAGTGCGTGAGTGTGTGAATGTGTCTGTGTGTGAAAATGATGAGCAGCGTGAACGTCTGAAGAGACCTTGGTCCATCATGACACCCCTGACACCTTCTCAGCCGTAGACGCACACAACCTTGTAGGTCAGCACATCTCACCACAGGCCCAGGTCTGTCAGGTAAAGACCATCTGAACTCAAGCAGACAAAAACAACAGTTTTAATACTTTCTCTTGGTGTGCAGGGGAAAATGTCAGTGGTCTTCCCCCTCGATGGTTTGAAGGAGGGGGGCAGCATCCAGTCCACTGATGGCCCCACAAACATCCGCTGCAAAACCAGCCCTTCTGCTCTTGCTAAAGATGGTGTTATGGATGCTCCTGAACCTGACGAGAACCTGTCTCAGGATGCACAGGTGAGGGAGGCGTCACTTTAGTCTTGCTGTTACTCTTCTGCTCGGGAAAGTCTAATACTATAATGATGTATTTGACAAATTTTGCTTTTTTTTATGCACAGCGTCGCAGTCAGAACCATGGCCACAGCAGGAAACGCGCCAAGGTGAGGACGTAATGTGCATCTTCACACCTTTTTGAACCTCATTTTCACTGTTTGTGCTACCTGCAGACCTTCAGAAGCCTTACAAACCTCTCATTATATTCTCACCGTCACAAATTTGGCTTTTATGTAAATGTGATTTATCTTGTCTCTTTTGAATCACCAAACATCTGGTCTCAGTCTAACGCCAAGCTGAAGCTTGTGAGAAGTCTGGCGGTGTGTGAGGAATCATCAGGCCCGTTCTCCATGGACAGTTCTCCAGATTCGCAGGTAATTTTCTTCAAAATGTCCTGGTATAACTGTTTGAAAATGTCTTGGGCTAGTTTTACTTCATGACTTGGGTTTGTGTTTGATTTCAGGACATTATTCAGCTCCACATCAGCTGTCCATCAGATAAGGAGGAGGAGAAGTCCTCAAAAGATGAGTATGAGAATGAAGAAAGAGAGAAGAAGGATAAAGCTCCCCGTAAAATGCTTTCCCGCGGTATGATGCTCTTCTACAAGTCACGGTGGAGGATCATTACTGAAGCATCTGTTTTTCTGCAGACTCCAGTCAAGAATACACCGATTCTACAGGGATTGATGTGCACGAGTTCCTGGTGAACACCCTGAAAAACAATCCCAGGTAGATCCTATGCAAAAAAGAACATTCAAATAACCAGTACTGCCCAACATTGGGTAACTGTAATGTTGGCCATAAGGCTTTGCGATTTAATAGGTCTGTCTGGTTATCAAATGAAATCTATTAATAAGCTTGGGGTGCATTTAATGCTCCTATAGAAAGCAATTTAACCAATAAATTGACTCCAAACCAGTCATTTGATATTTCTATTGTTCAGAAAATCCATCCGTGTCAAATGGCTGGGTAAAAATGCATCTGTGTTCATTGCATCTGTTGTTTTATTTGTGATTTGTTCTATTCCAGAGACAGAATGATGTTGCTGAAGCTGGAACAGGATATTCTAGAGTTTATCAGTGATGAGAAGTGAGTCTGACATCGTTGTCTGTTCATCGTCTTCAATGTGTCGCCCTCTGTTGGTGACCTGAGTATTGCAGATGTATATCAGAGTATAGCATGAAGGGTTTTTTTTGTACTTTATTCTTCACAACTTCACTTATATCAAATACCAAATATCACTTATTGATTTTTCAGTAACCAGTATAAGAAGTTTCCTCAGATGACCTCGTATCACCGCATGTTGTTGCATCGGGTCGCTGCATACTTTGGAATGGACCACAACGTGGATCAAACGGGCAAAGCGGTCATCATTAACAAGACCAGCAACACTCGCATGTAATGCACAGACACACTTGACCAACATTTATGTCCTGAGATATTCTAACGCGCTCTAGTTAGACTCATCTTTCCCTCCCGCATTTCAGCCCAGAGCAGAGGTTTTCTGAACACATTAAGGATGAGCGGAACATGGACTTCCAGAAGAAGTTCATCCTGAAGCGAGATGATGCCAGCATGGACAAGGACGACAATCAGGTGAGTGTTTATCAGCTTTTCTTGTGCCACTGTGTTTGAGACCTGAAGGCTGTTGTTTCTGCGCCATTCAGATTCGTGTGCCACTTCAGGACGGCCGTCGCAGTAAATCCATCGAGGAGCGTGAGGAAGAGTATCAGCGTGTCAGAGACCGGATTTTTGCCCGTGAAGTAAGCGCCTGGTGTCCATGCCAACACAATAGAAATTCTTCTCTTATATCAGCATGAAAATTCATTTTGTAATGAAGAAAGATACATTTGTTATGATGAACGAGTGTAATTCAATAAAATAAAGACTGAATAAAAAGAATAGGAGCAAAATGAATAATAATAAAAAAAATATTTAAAAAAATAATAATTAAAAAAGTAGTTTCAGGGATTTACCTATTGACATTTTTGCATGAGTTGAGCACATAAAATGTATGTTCATATGTTCTAATGTAATGTAATGTACTTTTCTCTTTGCAGTCTTCACAGAACGGGTACATGGACAACAACAGGTAAGATTGTTTTATAACTACTGATTGGTTTTCTGTACAGTAGAGAAAAACAAGTGGAAATTAGAGTGTTTTCATATTTGGAACATGAAAGTCTTTGTGATGTAACTTGGCGGATGGATATTTGCTGTCTGGTGTCTGGTGACCTGTAATGTTCTGTAATTGTGGAAGTGAAGCTCTTAAATGTGCAACAATGAGTCCTCAGCATTTCCCTCGGAAAAAGAGTGAAGCGAACACAGACACACACTAGCCCAGTTCATTAGGCACATCGGGTGGTGCCTGTCTTTGTGTAAAATACGTATATGTAGATATATGTTGGAAAGAGATTTTTGGTTGTTTTAAAGTTATATTAGTATCTTGGATAAAACTATGTAAGAAAATATATTATATTTGTATTCAAATACTAAGTTTTACCATCTAAAGTAACTTTAACTTTCATAAGCTCAAGTCATCACTTGGATCTTAAGTTTTATCCACAGATTCTTTTTGGGATTTTATTCTGAAAAATGTTATTGTTTTTGTCTGCTAACCATTTTTTCGCTTTTGCTGTGTTTTGTGTTGTCTGAAATGTCAAGTGATGCTGTGATTTTCATTTATGGTCAACTTGCTGGTCGAATATAAGTTTGTACTGTACTGTATCTTTTAATTACTATTTGCCAGATATACAAACACCCGGCAGTATGTTTTTGTAAATGTGTGCATGTATTTGTGTATGAAAATGGGAATGACACGCTCTTATCAATCTTTTAATGGTTATTTCTGAGGTCAATTTGAAAGTAGTATTTGCTGTCATTTACCTCAGCTCCACCAATCACTCTTTATATTCCTAGTCGATGCTGTATATTATTTAACAAATACAGTTTTTACTCTTAAAAATAGCAGCTTCTGCAAACGCGAGTGTGACGTCATCATTTTCCCTTTAACTGCCAGCTGCTGTTTCCCCTGCAGACTCTCAGCTGAAGGCTTCTCCTCATCCTCCCAAAAAAGGAGGCAGATTTTTAGGTACCGCCTCCTGTGTGTTGCCATGTGCCTCCGTGGTGACGTGATGAACTGTGTGTGTGTGTGTGTGTGTGTGTGTGGCTTTGCTTGGGGTCTTGGAGCCTGTGCATGTCTGCCGAAAATATGCAAATTCTAATGTGTGTGGTTTGTACTGCATTACATACATTTACATTAACTACAGAAGCAGATTCTCTCGTGTTGTGGAACATCATTTGGATTTTTTTGCATTGCAATTTCTTGCCATTTCCGAAGTGTTGTGTTCTTCACATTTGAATGAAAGTTGTTCTGATTTGTTTTTGATTTTTACAGGAAGAATGACACAACAAATATTCATCTGTTTTTTTTCTTTTAGGTTTAATCATACTTTGATTGAAGCTGATGAATTGTTGTATGTGTGTGCGTGGTTTCTCCACTGAAAGTGTTGCACCGTTGCTTGTGTGATGCATGATCAATAAAGTAACTTTCCTTTCATTCTATTGGAAATTGTTGCAGAGGTCAGAGGGTTTTCTTTTTAATTTCCCTTGTACACCAGGAAAGGGCAAATGTTTGTCGCTGCATGAATTAGTAAATGCGATGCGTTGGATTTGCCCGTGTGGTGCAACACCAGTGTCTGTTGGTTGTGTCAGGTTCCCATCAGCACGTTCATTCTCTGCCCGGTGTTTTGCTCTGGAGTTTAGAACCTGTGTGTGAGAGAATCCTCTTCTCACTTTATGTGCAGGGGCAACAGGGAGAGCTCCAGTCGGGCCAGCAGCAGCCGGCAGAGCAGCACCGACTCTGACATGAAGAGCCTGGAGCCGCGTCCATGGAGCAGCACAGACTCCGACAGCTCCAACCGCACACTCAGACCCCCGGTCACTAAGGCCAGCAGCTTCAGCGGCATCTCCATCCTCACCCGTGGTGATAGCCTGGGCAGCAAGGGCTCACAGGGCAGCGCCAGGGGCTCGCGCACAGGTTCACTTCAAACCCTGGTGCTTCCTCTGTAAATCAACCTGAAAAGTCAACTCGCTCTCCATCTTTCTTTACCCAGGTCTTCCCACAGTCACTCCAGACATTTGTGCCCCATTGCAGCCTTCTCAAACAGGCCGTGGACTCCTTCCTTGCCCCTCTAACGTTCCCCAGAGCCATCAGATCCCTCCGCCACCCCAGACTGCCCTGCTGCCCACACCGACTCACACACACCCCATCAGCGCACACAACCACATGCTTTCGCAGGTGAGTGAATGTGTCCGCTTTGTCAGTTTCACTTTCTAGCTCTGAGCATTCGACATGACCCGACTGGCTCTCTTCTTAACATCTTTCTGCAGCCGGTGGCATCTCTGCAGCCATCTGCGCAGGCTGTGTCTTATTCAAACCCGTCGTGCCCTCAGGTCATCTTGCCTGTTTCTCCCTCTCAGCAGTACATGGTACCACTGCTCGCTCTTCTCTATATTCAAAGCGGTTCTATTCTTTCTTTTCTAACATGTATTTTTCAAACATTTTTGGCACATCATTTATAAGTTTTAAAACTTAAATTAGTTTTTTCTCTCCTCTTTTAGCTACCATTTCTTTTCTTTCTTTCTTTCTTCTTTCTCTTTTGCTTTGCTTTGGCAATATAATGGTTTACCGGTAAAGAGTTTGAGTTTAGTGATTTAGTTATAAACAGTTTAACCACCATGCCTCTCTTGCTTCATCTTTCCTGTTCATTTTTTTCTCTTTCTCTCAGGCAGATGAGTTGAGTTCAGGTTTTGGGCAGATGTCTTTGAGTCGTCAGGGTTCAAGTGAAGCACCGGAGCCACCCAGCCTCTACCAACCTCCCACTGTATTATCCCAGCCCAGTTACATCATGCCCCCTCCGCCCACTGGATACCAGCCCACTGCCCCTCATCCTCACCCGCCCCCTCCACCACCTCCTCCAACACAAACCATGCTTCAGACAGCTCCACCCACACAGGGTTACATTTCAGCTCCACCCCCACCACAGCAGGTACGCCTGCTTTAATTTGTATTACGATTATTAATAAATACTATTATGTACATATATACAGCCATATGTATTTATTAATACAATCAATTCAGTTCAGCTTCTTTCTTCCAGTCATTGGAGTTGTTTGTTACTGTTTGATTTCTTGTACTTATGTTGTGATTGTGGTTTCCCCTAGAGCCATTTTTGTTAAGTTGCTGTAGTGTGTGTGTGTGTGTGTGTGTGTGTGTGTGTGTTTGTGAGAAAATCCAATTGTGTGTGGTTTTGTCATTTATGATTATTTATTTATTTATTTTTTTTTCATTTTCAGATCCAGGTTCAGTATTACTCAACCGGTGCACAGTATCCTGTTTCAGGCCAGCAGTATCGCTCCATCTCTCACCAAGTATCGTACCCCACACAGCGCTCACAGCCTCTGCCCCCGCCCACACAGCCCTCTGGTCTGCACTTCATCACTTCCTGTTCCAGCTGTTTGGATCAAACTTCTTATTCTTCTGCTTCTATTACTCAGCTCCACTCCAGCCTATGATGACCAATCAGCAGCCTGCCTACCAGAGCATCATGGGAGTACAGCAGCCTCAGAGCACCAGTATGATGAGTACACAACGCACAGGCATGAACGGACAGTTGCCAGGCATGATGGTCCAGTATCCCCCCATGCCATCTTATCAGGTGTGTTTTACCTCTGCACTTTTCTTGCCTTTATTTTTTCCTCTGTTTTTATCCTAACACCACCTCTCTGTGTATGTTTGATGTCTACAAACAGGTTCCTGTAGCCAATGAGGGTCAGTCTGTGGTGCAGCAGCAGTACCAGCAGCCCGTGATGGTGCCAGTCAGCCAGTCTGTGCAGGGAGCAATGCCAGCTGCTGCTCCCATGCCAGTCTACTACAGTGTACTGACCCCCTCACAACAGAGCAGCACAAGGTACACACATAGTAGCGTCTATATAAATAAACTTGAACTTGATCTTGAACTTAGATGAAGGATTAGGCTCCCGTTACTGTCTTTTGTGGATCTGCTGATAATGTGTGTGTTTCAGCCCGTCGGTGGGTTACCTGCAGCCACCCGGTTCAGATCAGTACCAGATGACCCAGTCTGCCTCTTCCTGTAACCCCCAACAGATGCAGCAGCAGTATTCAGGTTTGAAGGATACTATACTCTTACTCATGACTCGTAAAGAGCTTTGGCATGTTCACATTTGAGGTGTAATTGTTGTAGGTGTCCCACCCCCCGGTCCTGGCGTCATGGTGATGCAGCTCAGTGTTCCAAACGGTCCGCAGCCTACCCAGAATCCTCCTCTGGTGCAGTGGAATCCCTGCAAGTACTACAGCGTGGAGCATAGATCCAACAAACCCGAGGTGCTGGAGATTTCTGTGCTCCCCGATCAAAGATCTGACTCTCATTCACTCGTTCAGCATCAGTACCGGTTGTCACCTCTGTGTCGAGCAGGTCAGCAGCCCCCTGGCGTCTCCCACACAGTCTCCCGCACCCTCTCCATCCACCAGCGTCAACAGCGTTTGTCCTGGTCTCAGCCCACTACCTCTCATCTCTCAGTTTCCTCGGCCGGGCGGCTCTGCGCAGGGTACGTTTTCCAACAGTGTATACTTTTTTTTTTTAATAAATAAAAACAAAATTTCAGGTTTGTAGGTATAAGCCATCTATTCCAGGTCAAAAATGTATGTAAAAGGTAATTAAAAGTCCAATACTCTATTTTGTTTGTTTTTTCAAAAAGCTGGTAGTGTGGTAGAAGGATGTGGGAATAATGAAAACGGTTACTAACCCTCTCGAAGTTCTTTATTCAAGTCTGCATCTAACATGAGGTCTCATAAACATGAGGTGTTTAGCCAAATGAGTGGTCTTTGTGCCTTTTGGTTTGCGCGGTTTATTAGCTCTTGGATACTGGTTGTCCGCAACCACCGACTTCTCGTGCTCATTTGCCCCAAAGCCGAAAACATTTCAGACAAAACTTCTTTCACTAGCTTTTTTGACTCGCCATCTGACAATATTTATCGTGTGAAAGTGAGAGGCACTATTCAACGCGGAGCACTAGTATCGATACTTTTGGGCCAGTATATAGGTTGGGACGACTGAACCATTAAGCTTACTGTTCTATGTTCAGTGACTAGAAACAATATGAGTGTGAAGGTTCTATGTACTGTGTAACAACCTAAGTGTGTTTTCTAGATGGCCGCTTCTCTTTACTGGGTCAGCCGCTGCAGTACAGCCTGTGTCCTCCTCCCATCTTGCACAACCACAGCCAGTCCTCCTACAGCTCTCATCAGGTACCCGAGTCTTGAATGCGCTCACAGCGCGCGTGTCTTTTATTTACTAAGATTGCATTTTTTTTCAGGGTCCGAGCATCATGAAACACACTACACGTGGGAAAAGACAAACACTTAAATCCGCCTCCACTGATCTGGGAACAACTGATGTGGGTAAGTCACTGTGATGATATAATTAAACCGTGACCGTGATGTCACGGTGATGTCATGGGATATGATAACTCACGCAAATCTAAAAGGCCTAGTTCTTTTTCCAGACGTCCACTCTAACATTTTATCACACTCTCTCTTTATCCTTTCCTTTCTCAATCTTTACCTTTCTTAATTCTTCCATGTGTCTTTTTTTCTCTATCTACTCTTTCTTTTCCTTTTCTTATTGACTTTCTTGTTCTTATTCTCCTCTCTGCCTCTTTCATTCTTGCCTATACTGTCATCATGTTTCTTTCTCCTCTTCCTTCTCCATCTGTATTCTGTCTCTTTCTGTTTATCTTTTTTTTTCATGCTCTTTGCTCTCTCCCTCTTTTTCTCCTCCTCTCTCTTGTTTTCCCACAGTGGTGAGTCGAGTGTTGGAAGTCACTGATCTCCCTGAGGGAATCTCCCGACTGGAAGCGGAGAAGCTCTTTAACCAGCTTTCACTCTGCGGGGCCAAGATCCAGTGGCTAAAGGATCCTCAGTGTCCCCGGGGCCCGGCGGGGCGAGTGGAGACCAACGACCCGGCGCACCTTTACACGGTCGTGGCTGTTTTTCCCAATACAATGGCGGCCCAGAGCGCCTCCTTCAAACTCAACAACAGTGGCGGCAGCTTGTTCAAATTGCGCGCCACCAAAAAGAACTATGACCTGCGCGTGCTGGAGAGAGCGAGCTCGCAGTGAGTCAGGAGAGAGAGGGAGCGCACAGAGCAGGGAGACAGGGTTATGAAAGGGAAGATATATTTTATTACTATTATTTTAGGCCGTTAACACGAGCACATGACACGAAGTGGTTTGCACGGTGCTTTATGGCTAAAACACACTAATCCTCGTTACACACACACACAGACGCACAGAAGATTCCAGCTGACTGGTTCACAGTTCCTTTGACGCATGCACTCGTTCATTCGGGTACTTGATGATTTTTTTCAGATCAGATTATGTTGGAAAGAACCACAAAGTCAGGAACCCTGAGCTCACATGGTGCATCAGACGAGACAAGGAACACTACTCTGGAGACCCTCGGCCCGGATCAGATGATTAACCATGAGATTGTGGCCATCTGTATCTTCCCGCATCACTATGGCTCCTCCCCTTTGACGTTTCAGAGCGTGTGTGGGCTGAGTAACTCGGTTTAGTCATGTGTCCTCAGAATGGCAGCTAGAGAGGGTCTCGTGTTTCCCCACGACAGAGCAAGGTGACGTCACTATTTCCCACGTCTCTCTCTCTCCTCGGTGCGAGTTCTCTCTCTCCTGTTTCCTCTCACACGTTCACTTTGGATTTCCTCTTGCTTCACTTTCTGACCTTTCTTGCTTTCTGTTTCGCCTTAACGCTGTGGTGAATTTCTGTATTGCGCTCTTTCTTTTCGCTCTATCTCTGAGATCTTCTGTTCTTAGTTGGCTATATTTATATAAGTGATGTAAGGATTATCAGAAATAATCAGTATATTCAGTGATTTTTTTTTTTTTTTTTTGGTTTCTTTTCCTGTGAATGATTGGATCCCACCCCGTCTCTTGCTCCTTATTGTGTTTGCATTTTTTCTTTTGTTGCCGGCCGTGCAGAAAGTATCTGAGGTATTTAAAAGTGCACAATGATTGCGAATGTCTACTGTAAATTCCATTTAATCTGTTATTTTTTGTTTGTTTTTAAAAATATAAACAAGAACTAAAAGAGAACAACCGAGTCTGATGTTTGAATTGTGATGGTGATTGATTGAGAGAGAATGATATGGTCTAAATTGAAACAGCATTGATTGAATATCCAGTGTGCGGGTCTAATCCTCCAATCAGATTTAATGAATGTTTTCATCTGATGATGATGAGGTCAGTATGTCTAAAACTTTTTAAAACACATTGCCACTTTTTTTTTTTTTAAGTAATATACTTTTTTAGGTATTTTACACGTATTTAAAATACAGTACTTGCAGCATTGTAAAAATGTTGTTTTCTTTTATACATTATTAGTTAAATTATAATCTATAATATAATTTTACTAAAAAAAAACATGAAGCCTTCTTGGGCCTTTGCAAAGTGTGTATTTTTTCTGCTGTCAGTCTTAATCTTATTTCAGAATTACAAGTACTTAAATTAACTTTACAATCACTAATTTTTAAGGATTTCGCTTTAAATGCCATTTATATGTAATCTATACATGTATGGGTTCTTTTCAGTGTTTCTTTGAGCTTCCAAATTCTTTTTGCCGGTCAAGTTTTACAGATTTGCGGCAAAACCGCTAAATAGGTTTTGTTCCTCTCTAGCACTTTAACGTTTTTTGGTCTGTTTTTTTTTTAACTCTCACAAGCGTGCGCACACACACACACACACACACACACACACACACACTCACCTGTCCTCCTCATTCTCATTCTTTGGGCTTTTTCACTTTTTTTTGTGATGCTCCCTTTCTCAATCTTTTTTTTCCTAGCACCTTGTGTTTTCTTTCCTTTTTATTGTCAGTATTTTCAGCCATGTCTGGTTAAAATATCTTCTAAGCTTCAGCAGCCACATGATCGGCTGACAGTATGACCCGTCAGATATGGGTCAGTTCTTTTTAGAGACGGACGACTGAAGACGGTGCTGGGTCAGATCGGATCGACCTTGTCATCACCGACCTCTGACCTCTGTCAGTAAGAGAAACTTATCACAATGCCAGACTGAGACGTAAGAAGCGGATTTCAAGTCATTCTCATCTTATTTAAGCTGAATGGAGGTCAAAGTCTTTCACAAAAGAGGAGCGTGTTGCATTTAGTTTCTTGATTTCACAGCAAAGTTCATGAACAAGAGCAGCTCCCAAATGAATCTAACCATCCCTTTCTCTGGTCACTAAGAGCTCATTTATTGGTTTCACCTCTCTTGAGGACAGATACAGTTCTGCAAATCACATCTGTTTTTTAAAACCTTTAAAAAACAATCCAACGCTTGACTTATGGACTTTATCCACTGGATGTCGCCACTTGCCCATTCAATCATGTATCACTTCTAGGATTCGCCTTGGACACACTTTCTTTTAACACTTTTTGGCTATTTTCCACCGTGTGTGTGCGTGTGTGTGTTAACGCTAACGCGTTTGGGGTTTATCCGAGGCTAAAAATAAAAACCACAAAGTTCTGAAAATGCCCACCCTACCAGAACAAAGCATCAACAAAAACAACCCTGAACCAATTTATAACATAAGAGCGCTTAACTAGGGTCGCTTTACTAAACTAACCTTATGGCCGAAAGGTAAAAGTGAAACGTGAACATTTCCCGAATCTCAGCCTGAGTTTAACGGCGCCGACCTCTGCATTTCATCTCGTTAGTGTGACACACATTCAGCGCAGCCGCATTGCATGATGGCTAATATTTTAATAGCAGGCCGCCGCCGCCGCGCGCACATTCACAGCTCATCCGTCCTCAGATACTCCAAATGACATTAGTCTTCAGGAGCCTCCGCCGTCCGGCAGCAGTAATGGATTAAGAGTCGGATCGAGCTGATATTGATTAGCCGCATTGTTTCAGCCGCTCGTCTGCCCCATTACAAGACAAACGCGTTACGACAGGAAATGAGAGATGCTCTTCGCTCTTACTCGTTTTTTATGTTTCTAGGGCGCGTAGTGTCCAGGCAGCGGATGTTGTGTGAACGTTGAGTTTCATCTGAAGATAAATATTAACTTTCTCTGCTTTTATGTCTGGATAGGAATCTCTGATTATTCTCCTTCAGTTTTCCTGTTTTCTTTGTGGCGCGGGAAGATAACAGTGTCTCTCTCTCAGGTGATGAAAGTGTGTTTGGTCTCCTCGACCCGTCTGTCAGCACCGACTCTCTCACCTGATGTCCAAACTGACTCTCAAAACCAGCAGATGATGAGGAGCTGTCAGAGCCGTCACACAGCAGACAAACACAGGTCTCTCTCTGCTGCTCGCTGCCTCCAGCTCTCAGCTTATTCATTCTCTGTCTCCCTCTTTCATTCTTTAGCTTCCCTACACTCTTTACACTTTTTATATCCACTATGCATATAAATATATCCACACAATATTGTACATGTATTGTACATTACTTATTTGTGTGTCTCAGGACCACTGGTAGAAGTCTTGAGTTCTACGAAGAGAAAAAAAAAAAAGAATATTCTGATGGTCTCCTGGGTCCCACAAAGTTTTTGGCTCTTAGAATTGTCCTCCTACCCTCCTCCCTGAAACGCCGACAGTTTAATGTAAATCAAGTTTTCGTTTTCTAAACTTCTAATGTTAGTATCTCTGCAATTAAATGCAGGAAATGGCATTGCATGGAATCCAGATGCATTGAGACGGATGACTGAGACCTGTCATTCCAGCTTGTTCTGGAGATGCTTCAGTTCCAACTGAAAGGAGCGGATCACTGCTCGACAGATGGACACAGAGCCGAGACCTTCTGTTTCAGAATCACAACCCTGGACAGTCCATATCAACTATGAAAAAGAAACACCATAACTGTGTTCCAGGCCACAGTGGATCTCCATCTAATCCACTGTGGCACCATCTGATCATAGTCTCATTAGGCCAAGATAATAATCTGGTTTGTGGCTCTTCATAGACTTTCTGACCATGACCTTGTCTCCTGGAATTCACAACCACGTCTCTGGTTTTACGTAGAAGGGAAAAGGGCGAGATTCATGTTCATCAAACACATTTACGTCAAAGGGGGCACCTAATGCTAGGTGTTTTATTTTAAAGTGGAACCATATGGCAGACGTGTAAAGTACGTACTTGAGTAAACTAGGAATTTTTGTAAATGTTTTTTTTTTTTTATACTAATTAGTATTTTAGCTGCTTTGTACTTGTACTGAGTGTCAAAAATATAAGGAACGTTTAAATTCACACAGTCCAAATAAATTCACGTAATCTATAAAGTACAAGTACTAATACAAGTACAAATACTATTCTCAGTGTTTCAATGTCAGTTTTTTTGTGTTCATTGTACTTTTAGTTTTTTCTTTAGAATCAAATGTATACGTATTGTATATTTACAAAATGTTAAAACAATTCCTCAAGTGTACTCAAGTACTTTACACCTCCATATTGGCACTTGTGAAGGCCTTTTTGAGGGTCAAGATGGGATTAAAAGGCTGAAGTTACAATTGGGATTTGGTAAAGGCTAGAGTAAGGGGATATTTTAGTATATATGGTTGAGTAAAAGAGACTAACAAGAATACAGAAAGTGAATTTTTTCACTTTTGGGGAAGTGGAGGGGTTTGGAGGGGTTTTTACAATGCTCTTTCAACTTCTACTCCAAACACACACTTGTCTGATGACTTGGAAGTTGTCAAATATTGTGCCGGTACCTAAAAAACCTGGAGCATCAGAATTGAACGATTTCCGCCCTATAGCGCTTACATCTATTTTATGCAAGTGTATGGAGAGAATTGTGAGTAAACACATTACATCCGCAGTGTCTGACAGTCTGGACAACTTACAATTCGCATATAAAAGTCAAAGAAGCACTGAAGACGCGAGTATTACTTTGTATAACACCCTAGCCAAGCATCTCCAATCACCTGGCCATTATGCAAGATGTCTCTTCGTGGACTTAACATCGGCGTTCAATTCTATGCAGGTACATATTTTAATTGAGAGGCTAATGAACCTTGGTGTTAATGGAGGCATTATCAAATGGACTAGGAAATTTCTGACAAATCATCCCCAAAGAGTAATGGTTGGTTCCGAGACTTCGGATGGAGCTCCACAAGGCACAATTGTATCCCCTCTGCTGTTCTCTATCTACACAAACGCTTTTCAGGTCGATGAAAAATGTTTTAAACTATTTAAATACGCAGATGACATGGCGCTTGTAGCCCTGTTGAAGAAAAATGATACAAAGGATGTATCTGAGTATTTTAAGTTTTTGTCAATGCTGCAAAAGTGGTGTTCAGAAAGTTTTTTAGAAATTAATGTGTCCAAAACTAAAGAACTTATCCTGCAGTATGATAGCACACCTTTGCTCCCAGTGATTTTAAATAATCAGATTGTTGAGAGGGTGGACAATTTTAAATACCTTGGCACTTATATAGATACCAAACTGTTTTTTTGAGGAAAACTCCAACTTCATTTTTAAGAAATGCTCACAAAGGCTGTTTTTATTACGTAAATTGAATAACTTTGGTATCAGCCAAGCTATTTTAGAGGTTGCGTACAAAAGCTTGGTGGAAAGTATCTTAACTTTTAATATTTTGATGTGGTTTGGTACCTTAAGTGTACAAAGGAAAAACAAGCTGCAGCGCATTGTTAATATGAGCTCAAAAATCATTGGTCGGCCTCAGAAGTCACTGAGCAGTAAAGTCCATAAATATGGACTTTTTTGACAATCTGTTTTGTACAAAATTTTTGTCCTTTGAAAGTCATGTTGTCACGTATTTGAGATGTGGATCAGCAGGGATGCGTCATTGAATTTGTGTATTTGTTTCTGCATGTTTGTTGCTAAATGTGTGGTGAGTACCAAAGACAAATTTCCACATCTGTGGACAATAAAGTTTTCCAATCCAATCCAATCCAATTTGCATGTGAACCAAAATACTGAAAAAATACATATAGTCAAAAAATGTTTCCCTGAATTAGAAGCTCAAGTCAGATCATTACTGTTCTCTGAAAACACATGCTCACACACTTTCACTTTTCTTTTTCTTTCTTTGTCTCTCTATTTTTCCCCAACAAAGACAATCACATGCTCTTACACTCCGTCTTGTCTTTAGGGATGCAGGCCTGGAGAGGAAGCTTCAGGGCTGAGAGCAATTAGTGAGTGTCACACACACACACACCTGTGTGTGCTGGGGTCCTCGGACCCCTGGGGACGCCAGTGAGAGAGTGAGTGACAGTGTGAGTGATCATAATCATTAGCATTATTTATTCTGAGTGCCGGGGCTCACTGGAGGGCCGCACTAATAGATTCCCGCCATTACAATCCGTTCACGAGCGACCCGTCAGCTTACTCGTCCCGCCTTCCTCCGCGCTCTCTCTCTCTCTCTTTAAGGTCACAGAGTTTCATGCTTTGTTTTTCGATTGTTATGAGCAGGATGAGACTGATGTCTGTCACTTGACACTCTCAGGTCTGATGAAGTGGAGCTCAGTCTGGGTGTTTGTATTGTGTGTTGGTGTAAGTCCGGCCGTCGTAGCTCACGCTGGCACTTCAGGGTCTCGTCCCATAAGCACTCTTACCTTGACTATCTCTGCACTTTTACCTTGTCCAGTCATCAGAACCAACATTTCCTCTCATAAATCACAGCAGTAAAAAGTCTTTTTACCCAGACCTTCCCTTGATGAAGTCATCAACACACATAGGCTCCATCTCGATAAATCACATCTTTAGGGTTTGGCGGGTCTGTATCATGCTGACAAATAACTAGATCTGATCCAGTAAGACCAGTTGTTTTGCACGGTTGGGAGCCGATGTCCATCCTGAAGGTCTGGTTAGAGCTGAATCTTGGGTGGATGGAGAAGAACAGTCATGGGTTCTGGTTCCTCAGGGGCTCGACCGCCGGCCGTGAGATTTAATCTGGCCCTTTAATCGATGCTCATGCTGGCGGGCGAGCGAGGAAGAGGCTGGACGCTGCAGGATGAAGGATGAGCAGGAGCTTTCCTGCCGTCTCCCAGGACCTCGCTGCTCCTCTGCTGCTTTCACTGCATGTGAGTGAAGAATGAGGCCAGATGATAGAGCTGTTGAGCCAGTGGACATTAGACGGAAGAGCAAGTGGAGCAAACTGAGAGGAAGAGGAAGGAAATAAAGAAGGAGAGCAGAAAATGACAAGAGATACGATGAAACTAGTGGAAAAACAGATCTTCAGTTTAGTGCCGCATCATCGTTTTTATAAATTCACAATACGTAACGCGTGTTGTCATCTTGTGTTTTGTTGTGTGTGAGAGTTTAACTTTTTCTACATTTGTAGTTATAATTCATAATTCTGAAACTTAATTCTTAGTAAAAGTCAAATAGTGTGTGTACAGGATTTTAAGTCAAAGTGGGGTCTTGAATGCTGGGTTTGTAGAAGAAGCAGAAGAAGAAGAAATTGACTTTATTAATCCTTTAGTGGGGAAATTTGTCTCTGCATTTGACCCATCCGAGCAAAATCGGAGCAGTGGGCAGCCACACGTTGCGGCACCCGGGGTACATGTGGGGTTTCTTGCCCAAGGACACTTAGTTGTAGAATCAGTAGTAGGGGTACTGGTAGTAGTGGTAACCTCTTGGTCACCAGTCCAAGTCCCCTACCACATGGACCACAACTCCCCAAATGTGTGTGTGTTCTATACTAAGTGGGACCCCACATTGATATACATTCAAGCGTGAAGACTATTTATGCTTCACTCTCTCGTTCAAGGACTTGAAAAGAGGGACTTGATTTATTCTAAGTTTATAGAGGAGTGTTTTGTGCTTGTCTGTTTTTTTTTTGAGAGACAGAGAGTGTATGCGTATGTAAGAAAGAGTGATGGATGTTTGTCTGTGTGTGTGATGGAGGTTGTGTGTGGTGATGGATGTGTGTGACAGGCAGATGGTTTTGCTTGTCTCTCTTTAATCACACAAACTCATTCGGGCGTGAAGGAAGAGCTTTGTCTCGTCATGGCAACAAACAGGAGACAAATTCACCCTCAAATTTCTCCAACACCCTCCTAACAGTTTATCTTCTCAGAGAGGGAGAGAGAGTGACGTAAGAGTGAGAACATAGAGATGATTGGGATCAAGTTGATTAGTTTAAAGAACCAAAAGATGTTACATTTTGAATAATTCATTAAAAATGTTTTTTTTGTTTTCTTTTTTTATTGTGCATGTAATCTTCTGCTCACTGGACACACATACACACACACTGTCTGAGGAGTTTGTCAGGTAATAATTATCACAACGAGTGATTCAGCGAACAGCTCTGGTTTCCTCCCACAGCCGAAGCTCTTCCCTTCCTTCTCTTCTCTCACTCTCAAGGTTACAGTGACAAGGTTAAATTGACTTTAGATTAATTAAGTGTCAGTTATTGTGGTAATTGTTTCATGAAGTGTCCAGCTCCAGAGGGCGAGGTGTGTGTGTGTGTGTGTGTGTGAGTGAGAGAGTGAGAGAGAGGTATGTCAGTAGTAAGTGAGTATAGTCACTCCCTCTCTTTTTGCTTTCTCTCTCTCTCCCTCTTCGCTCCCTATTTGTCACTCTGTCGTCTTCTTACTTTCCCCCGTTGCCCTTACTTTAATTTTACTTTAATTCTATTTGTTTTTCATTTCTTTCACTCCCTCTTACTGTGTCAGTCCATTCCGTTTATAAAGCCAATGCATTATACGTCATAAATCTCATTGTGTTAATAAGAAATGTTTTCATACTCGCCCTTGAACAAGTTTGATATATTGAGTTTTTATAGCCTGCAGTTGCAGTTCTGGATTCTGATTGGTCGATAAACACAAGCCTGACGTCAGTCTTGCCACAGTTTTTTATTTCCTCAGATGTTTGTCCGTGTGGATGTTCTCGGTGTAAATTGCGATCTATTTTAATTACAGCAGAGATCAGGCCTCTTGTAATGAGTTTACGGCAAACACTGGCCCTCCATCTTCAGATAATGATCGGGCCTTTAGACGGCAGCGCTGTGGCTCTCACCTTCCCTTCTCTGATCATCACACTATCCCTCTTCTTCGCCGGTTTTTATATTCTTCACATCCTTTAAATTAGATGAGATGAGCAGTAAAGGTGGCTGCATGAAGCTGCCACAACCGCTGCTCAGGGTTTAAATTGACAGGAAAGTTGTTGGTTGAAATGTCAGTCTTAGTAATCATGATGTTATTTTTAATGTCACTTCGGCATTTCATCAATCACTGATGAATCCACTGAAAGTCAATTTTTATTGATGATGATGAGGCAAAACTTGGAGCCAGTCACCCATCAGGCTAATGGAATCTGGTGTGTGTGTGTGTGTGTGTGTGTGTGTGTGTGTGTGTGTGTCTGTCTGTCTGTCTGTCTGTGTGTGTGTTAGAGAAAACTAATCTTTCATTACCTTATTTATTCAACCTCTTTATCGTGAGAGTTTTGTATCAAAGATTTTCACCAAACGTATTTATTCTAGCAAGATTTTATATTCCAACTGTGCCGTAAATCAACACCCCACAATTTAATGACGAAACAAGAGTATTACATAAAATTATTGCATAGTGATTACAAGGGATTTTTGCACACATTTTTAAAAACATCTGCTAGATATTCCAGCAGCCAATAACAGCCCAGATAAATTGTTCGTTCTGATCGGCCAAGCTTGATGTGGTAGATTTTAACAGTTTTTGTCAGCAACGTTTATTTTGATCACTTGTGTAAATTCACAATTCCATTAAAAAAAAACTTTTTACAAACCACACAAGCCTGCGGCCTTTAAAGTGTCGACGCAAAAAGACACTTATAGTTCAAGCACTTCACTTTACAGTCTCTGTTCGTATCACTACATCTTAGATCTCTTCCTCATTCTCCCATCTCACTCACTTTCTCTCTCTATCTTCCACTCGCCATCCCTTTTCTTTCTTTCTGTTTTGCTCTCTCCATCTCACTCTCTCACTCACTGTCGCCTTTCTCTCATTCTCTTACTCACTCTTGTTCTTTCTTTTTCTCTTTATGGTTTTCTGAGCCCATCATACATTTTTCTTTTTGTTTATCAAATATATTGTGATGATATCTTCCTCTGTCCACAGCAGATGGGTTGGACACACACCGCTGCCTTATACTGAACGTGTGTGTGTGTGTGTGTGTGTGTGTGTGTGTGTGTGTGTGTGTGTGTGTCACTCTCCCCTCACGACCCCTCTCTGAATCGGTAACGTCTGTCCCGTCTTTCTCAATCTGCCGTGGAGCAGCGACTCGTCCAAAGTGCCATTCCGTTAACTAGCTGTGTCTCTCGTCCCAATGATCTCTCTCACCTGCAGCGGGGCGCATTGATCCCGGCTGGGCGGAGAGTAATGTCACCCGTCCGCTCTTATCTCCCGCCGCGCTTGCAACGGCCCCACGAGGCAGAAAGGGGCAAGTTTGCAGAATTTTTTTTCGCCCAGCATCAGAAGAAGGTCGATAAGTCAGCAGTTTTCTGACCTGCGGGGGAGATGAGAAAGAATTAGAGCAAGATCATCTTTACCCACAATGCATCTGGATGTCAGATGTAATAGAAAGTCTGTCTTCGGCGCAAGGCATTTTTAATCAGATTCGTTTTGCGGGATTGAGGGAGGATAGTGGCTCTCATTTGCATTCATTGTCTCATCACCGGCTCTGACAATAGCGTAATGTGACCCGTGGATCAAAACCTGCAGAAATGCAAACTGCGGGTCTCCATCTCTTCTCGTGCTCTCTTCTGTTTTCTAAGCCCCCCGCTCAGCCCACCTTGGTTTTCAACGTATTTTGATGCACTTAATTCTGTGTGAAATGTTGTGAGAGTTAAAGTCGTGTGGCGGAAATGATGAGAGAGTTTGCCGAAGTGCTGACGGGACGCAACAGGAGCGGCTTCCCTCGCGAGAGACTGACTCGCGGCTGGAAACACCTGGATTCTGCTCCTAATTGTGATCTGTGAGTCGCGTTTCAGATTGTCCTCACGGGTGGCGCGTTTTCCTCGGTAAATATGTTTTTTTTTTTTAAATAGATCTTGGAAGCTTTGGGTCTGACGCGGGAGAAATTGTGGCACGTGGCGCGCGCGCGGAGAGAAGATCGAGCAGGTCTGAACACTCAGTGAAGAGAAAGTGATGATTCTGACATGTCTGACTCACGCGCAACACGCTTCCCCACCTGATTCCACTGAGATTCGTTAATACTTGTGTTGTTACTATGTGTTCTCCCCCCACCCCATACATATATCTTATATGTTTTTGCTACTTATTTCATACAATAACATTATTTTATATTATATCGATTTATTTATTTTTTCATTATCAATGTTCTTAATAGAAGTAGTATGAGTATTATCGCATTTAGCTCTTTGGCATTCCTAAATTTTAATAAAAATTCTAATAATTATAATACAACTTGCATAGTATGAGAAAGAATTAATACTTAATACTAAATGAATACTAAAATACTAGTATAAAAGAATTAAATACTAAACAAATTAATACTAATACAATTATAAGAGAAAATTGTGTGAACTGTTGCATGCTTATGAGTGATATTTTGCATTTGGGTGTTTTCTTTCATCTTGTTTTAAATGAGAATTTTTATGTTTTTCCTTTTTATCTGTTTTTTCTGTTATCGTTGTTTCAAATAAGTTCATTTGAGGGGCTCAACAAATAAATAAATAAATAAATAAATAAATGTATATGTTTTAATGCATTCATTGTCTAAACCTTTTCCATTTCTGGGTCACACAGACTGGACTCTGACTGGACTGGACACAGACTGGACCAATCACCAACTCTGGGCCTAAATGGTGGTAACTACACACTGCCACACTGGTGGCCAACTTTTCACAGTTAAATGTTTCCACGAACATGACAATTAGTCATTACGATCTATGATTTTAATAATGCACCGTTATCTTTTATTCAGAACGTGTGAGTGCGAGAGATGTGACGTCACAGCAGGTTTGAATGGGGAAAAAGAAGCTTGTCAGGATCTGGACCCGTCCGGGTTTGATGGTTCGGCTCGCGTAAGTCTGAATGTCTGTCGTGCTACTCGTGTGAGGTCGGCGGAAAATAAATTGCGGAAGAGGAAAATGAATTAGGGATGACGTTGCGGCGGCGTTGAGGAATTGGACTGTCAGAACAAGCGCTCACGAGGGTGCGATAATGAAAGAAGATGAACCACCGCTTTTACACTGATTCAGCCCTGAATCTTTGTCTGTGAGGGCGATAGAAACATCACACACCACTCAGAGAGACAGAGTATTGAATTATACATTTTGCATTAATAAGAAGAATAAACAGCCTCATTTCTCAAGCTCGCCAATCAACTGAAGATAAATCTGCAGTGTTTGTGCTGCGTTTGGCAGCAGGTCAGAACATTTACTGCATCAGAAGAAATATTCACTCACGATTAGCACTTCTCTATTTCTCTCATTCCCCCCCTCTCTTTCTCTCTCCCTCGCTTTTTCGGAGCGAGCTCTCCCAGGTGGCCACTGTCTGATCTTGTGGCCTGTTACACACACACACACACACACACACACAAACACATACGGAGACTGAGGGTCACCTTCTAATACCAAAGCGCAGCATCTTTGCTGTGGAATTTTATATAATGCCAACATTTCAATTTACGCTGAAGATGTCTCTCTTTTTACCCATCACTGAGTTGTCGGTTCATTCACATGTCTTTCAGTGAGACAAATTCTTCATTCTACACCTGCCTGTGTATTCTTGCTCCGTGTGTGTGTTAAAGTATGTGCAACGTTGACTGTCTTCTTTCACACACTATCTGGAGAACATCTTCTAGCTCTCTGCCTGTGGGTACCACAGCTGTAATAAATACTCTTCTCTGTCTCTCTAACTGCTTTAGCCACTGGCTCCTCCACAAGCCACTTATATCTCAGAGCTGCTGGTGGGGGGAAAAAAGAGGAAGGAAGTGTTTTAGGCCTGCTCTAGTGTTCTCTCATGATCTCTTTCTCTTTCTCATTTTCTCCCTGTCTACTTCTCGCTCTCTCTCTCTCTCAGTATTTGTATTTGGAGTAGAAGGGGAGAGTATCTCATCATTAATGCGGACAGATGATGTATGTCTCAGCTGTCACTCATCTGTAAGTAGAACAGTGTCCATCGTCTGCTGTTGCTCTCTCGCCTCTCACTACCGCTCTCTTCACTATCTCCTCATCTGTACTCACAATTCTCTTTCTCTCCTTCGCTCTCTTTTTTCCAATATCTATTTTCTGTCCATCTTTGTCTCCCCTTATAACTCTTTCTGTCTTCGCTTTCTCTATTTTCTCTTTCACTTTCTGTCTATCTTTGTCCTATCATATCTCTCTTTTTCTCCTCACTCTTTCTCCTTACATTCTAGTAATTATCTCCATATTTGTTTCTCTTCACACTTTCTCTCTTCTCTTCTCTCTCATCTACCTCTTTCTCTCTCTCATCTCTTAGTGTCAGTCTTTCTCACTTTTTCCATCACCCCACACTCCTCACCAACTCCTCTTGTCTGTCCCTCACTCCTTCGTTGTTTTTGCTTTCTTTTCTTTCTTTTTCGACCTCTCTTTATTGCATATTTTGAAAAGGGTTCACACAAGTGATAAACAGCAGATGGAGCCTCTAGGAAGAATGGAGTCTAAAATGACAAGACTTTAAATTGTAGAACAGTGAAAACGTGAAAATAATAAAAGGCATGATTAGTAGCATGATGTTTTATTATTAGCAATATTAAGATGAGCATGAAATAATCCTGCCTGACTCTTTTTTTTGTCCCTCTCTTTATCAAAAGCCCCGTGCAGGTGAAATGCAACGACTCCAGACATGCGGGACATGGCTCTTCAGCAGAGAGGCTGAGAGATAGAGATAGAGGTGAGTGTTTTGCAGAGGCCACGGACCGCAGAAAGCAATTTCAATTTGTGTGTAGTGTGTGTGAGGTAATGAGGCGAGTGTGTGAGCTCTCACTCATCCTGCCAACACTGGCTGATCGCTCTCTGATTACTGTAATGAAACGGTCAAGACGTTATTAACCACACACGCACAGGGAAAGAGAAGAATCACACCCCGTATTGTCACAGCAACGCTTTAGCCATTTGTCTCTATGTAGGTTCTTGTGCGCGAGCGAGAGAGAGAGAGACCTTTTCAAGATGCTCTCACAGATAAATGTGTGTGTGACCTAAGAGTGGTGATGACACGGGCCTGAACGCTCCTGATGGACTGTTATAGTCGCTGTATTTTTATTTTTTTTTTTCAATCCTGCAGCTCCTCTGCAGAACAGACGGCATAAAGCTTCTGGATCAACTGGAGGTGCCACAGTTGCTTCCTCGGAGGATTCCCAAATATTCCTAAACATACCAAATCCATGTTCATTCTCTCTCTCTCTCTCTCTCTCTCTCTCTCTCTCTCTCTCTCTCTCTCTCTCTCTCTCTTCCACATTTCTTTCCATTTGTCTCTCATTAACTCTCTTTCGTTTTTTTCTCTTTTTTTCTCTCATTCACTCTCTTTTTCATTCATTTGTTCTCACTCATTAAGTAACTCTGTCATATTTATTTTTTTACTTTTTCCCACTCTCTCTCTTTCTTTCATTCATTCATTTCTTCACACACACACACACACACACACACATACACACACACACACACACACACACACACACACACACTTCCTCACTCTTTTTCTCTCTCACTCTCTTACACTTTTTCTGTTTTTTTTCTCTTCTTTTTTCGACACTGTCTTTTTCTTTTTCTCTCATTTAGTACCTCTCTCTATCCCTTCTTTCTCTGTCTCTTATTCTCTCTTTCCATGATTCTTTCTTTCTCACTTGTTTTCTGTATTTGTTTTACTCATTTACTCACTCTGAATCTTTTATCTTTTTTTTTTGACTCTCACTCTAACTATTTCTTACCCTCTCTACTGTACAACTCTTGTCTTTCTCACCTCTATTCTTTTCTTTCGGTCTCTTTCTACTCTCACTTTTCTATTTAAGTCTTTGTAATTTAAAAAGGAAATCTCATTTATCTGATTTCCTTTTCGATCAGTCCAGACGACCAATTCCCATCATCCAACTTATCTGAGGACGAAGATTTCAGGGTCAGAGCAACAAGGGAGTGAGTGATTTTGTCTTTTCTAATGTCAATTGGGTTTGATGTTTCTTTAGAGAAGTTAGATGTAAATTATCAGCAGAGCACAAGACCCAATAAAGAAGTCTTTATTAATGAAGGAGTATCTGTAATTAAACAGATAAGAAGTCGCTCTTAAGCACCTTGATGGTAATGAGCTGTAATCAGTGTAATCAGTCCTGGGTCAGTGTCAAACCTCTATTCCTCCGCTTTATAGGGTTTGATTGAACTGGTTTCAGCGGCTGGTGGATGAACGTCTGCGAGGTGTTGTGAAAGCGACAGTCGCTAGTATTTTCAGAAGCGGATCTGAGTAGATCTGAAAGGTTGGAGTTTGTTCTTGGAAAGGCTTCTGGTGATAATTAGATCCTGGTCCAGAAGTGTCTGGATGAAGGCCAGCAGCGTCTATATTTGGTGTCTGTTCCCAGATCTGCCTCAGACGCTGGACAGATGATTCCCAGGAGCTGGAATCACAGATGTTTGCTTCTGATCGGCTAAATTTTTATCTGAACCGATTTAGGACCCAGATGTTAGGATAAAAAATAATGTTTCTCTAAGAAAATCAGTGCAATTTACGATCATACAGTATTTGTCATTTATGTATATACATGTACGTATTCCCAAGATGTTGGGAGGCTTTTTCAGCTGAATAAAAAAAAATTGTAGCAGATATTACATTTGGAAAAGAAAAAAATGTTGTTCACTAAATTGTAGCATTTTTCAGTTTAAACAATTTTGTGGTAACTCTGTTCTAATATGAATAGAATACTGTATGTCGGTGGCGTAGTTTAGGTAGCATCAAAAATGACCTGTTCAACACACGTTTAAGGGCCAGTCATGGCCTGTTTGTCTACATGCTTTCCTTGTGTTGGTGTGGGTATTTTCTCACAGTCTAAAATCTGAAATTTTAAAGTAAATCAGAAAATTTTATCTGAAATTTTAAAATTTGTTGTTGGTTATAAAATAAATAATTAAATTTTAGATAAGAATATTATTGTATAAACATGTGCCACGGAACTATGCACACTAACAATATTTTTCATAAGAACCTAAAGATTTATTTTTTTTTTAATTTCTGTTTCTTCAACCAAGCACAGTAGTGCAGAATGTGTTTGTGTGTGTATGACGGTTTCGTTTGTGTTTGTCACATCCATACCACAGAGAAATAACAATCTCTTCTTATCGATTAGCTGAATTCAGCGCTGCATTCAGCGACTCTCTTCTGTTTCTGGAGCTTTATCACTGATGTACTTGCAAAAAAGAAAAACGAAAAAATCAATGCGTGTTGCATTGCGCTGCTTCTTTTTGTTTGTTTTCACACAGCTGCATTTTTCATCTTCACTATCATAAAGGTACAAACAGGTCAGAAATGATGATTACGAACAGACTTTCAATTGTCCTTTATTTTACATCTATTTTTCAGGGTAGTTAAATATCAGCAGAATTGGAAGGGTCTGTCTGTCCGTGTTTCTGGCTGTCTGTATGCTCGTGGTTTTTGCTGCTGAAGCAACAACTTTCACTATAATAATTTCCAGAGACGTAGTTTGGTGAACATACTGCACGTAGCAAACAATGATTATTCTTTGAAAATGTATATATACAGAAGCTTTGTTGCTTTGCATATAGACTCGTGTATAAATGCTCTTCAGGACAGACCTGCTCCGTTCACCAGATATCTCTCTCCTGTGAAAGAGGTTTTCCTCCATCCATTTGTTTTTGAGGCTCCGGCCTGCTGCTGGTGTTTAAGGCAAATATTAATGTTTAAACAGAAGACTGTCGGTAGTGTGTCAGTCAGGGATCAGGTGTGTGCTGATGTTCTGAATGAATAATAATCTGGAGGAGAGCAGAAAACCTTCTTATATCACAGAGAATACACTCTACTTCTTTCTTTCCCTCTTTACCAGCAAACACGGCAGATATCAGTCACTGAACAGCAGATGAATTACGCACACACGCACACACAGACACACACAGACAACAATTCTACAAGTTGTATTACATTATATTAATCCAATTTTGTCCAGTGTGAATATTTTCATTTTAATTGTTAGATCCTTTGTTTTGGACCAAACAAAGTAGTGTTCCACAATGCTAAGATAGCACGTCCGAGATCTGAATTAATGAAATAATCTTTAAAAATGTTTTATGCTTTAAGGGGTGGGCCGCATCACCATAGCTGTCCTCAAAAGGTCGGATATAACATATTAATGTAACTAAATGTAATCAAATGTAATGTAAAATAAAGGTAACTACTCTTTAATGTTAAATAACTCAATTTTTATTCAAACCTATTCAAGTGACAATTGCAGTTGCATAGAAAATGCCTCCAACATAAATCTTTTAAAATTTTGTCAGCTTATGAAAACCCACATAACGATATTAACGAAGGCTCAAACTATCAAACATGAATTAAGAAATATAACATAAAACTTTGGAAACACTGCCACAGCTACCGTAGTCGAAATGCATTGTGGGAAACGCACACTCCCTGACGCCTCCTATTTTTGAATATTTATTTTAAGACAATCAAAACTTTTAAGCTCTCGGAGGGGCCACATAAAATGACAGGACCTTGAGTTTGACACGTGCTTCACATGGAAGGAACGTAGAATGGACAGACAGACCGACAGATAGAAAGATCTGATGATACACTCCGGCCTGGTCTTGCATTAGGAGGTACCCAAGTTCAACCGCTCCGGCACATGGTCTCACAAGGGGTCTGAGGAGCTCATCATGATGCTTAATGGCAGTCCCCCTTAACGGCTCCTGCTGTAAAGATTGTCAAGTGTGTAGGAAAGGAAGACAGATGAAAGAAATAAATAACCACACACACAAAACACAAAAATACACACGTCCTTGAACAAGATATTGACCCCAGCATGACCCCCTGGGCACCACGGCTTAAGGCTGCCAACTGCTCCAGGTTTGTGTGTGTTCACTTCACTGTGGGTGTGTGTAACTTCACTGGATGGTTAATAGCAGAACACAATTTCAATATGCCCAGTGGACTTCACTCACGTAATGCCTCACTCACGTCACTTCATTTTACACTGGCCAGCACTTAAAGGGCTGCTCAGCGCCCCAAAGAAGTGCAAGTCCAGACCACTACTGACCCGCTGCCAAACCGGTCAAGCTGGAGGGTTATGTTGCAGGCAACGGAACGTTCTCCACAGCGTCATGTCTGTCACTTGTGCTCATCTCTGAAGAGCGCCAGACATCAGTGGCAAAATTACCAAAACTCAAAATGACAAGTACAATTCATGTGCTGTGAAAATAAACAAAAAATATTAAACTTGCAGTCATTGAAAGTCTAAGGAAATAAACTGACCACATCATAACAAAGTACAGTTTGAAATGCGGGAAAAATGTGTTTTTTATGCGCGCCTTTCACAAGCATAATTTTTTATTCTAGCTTAAAAAGTGTAATAAAACACACCGCGCGCGCGTGTGTATGTGTGGTGACCCTCGTGACCCTGAGTGTGTTCATCACACGCTGCCTGCCTCCTCTGCGCCGCCGCATATAAAGAAGGCAGAAGAATCACGCGGGCTGGATCAGAATACTGAGCTCTCACTGTAATGTATGCGGCTCGGCTAATAGACGCTCCGTCTCAATTAAGCTCGGGTTTAAGCCCAGCCGAGCGCTCCCCAATCCCACAGAAGTTCATCAATCTCAGCACTTCTGCACCTCACACCGTCGGGCCGCTTTCTGCATGTAATTAATGCGCCGCTTCCTTTACTGCACTTCAGCATCTTTCCTCACTGCCCGAAAACAGCAGCGATCTGAAAACTCCAGAACCAATCTGTGAGATTGGCACTTATGATGGATGAGCGGTGAATGCTGTTTGTCACAGACGCATTTTCTCCTCTGTTTTGCTGTTGTGTTTCACTTCAGAACTTGTGGACACATTTTAACCTGCCACAAGATGGATGTTAATGTCCAGCTCGGGTTGTTGTGCGTTTGTGGTGGTGTTGGTTTTCAAAGCAATAAAGGTGTGTGTATGTTGAGTATTTAAAAAATGTAATTGTTTTAACTTTTCTGATTTCAGAACTGTACATAGTTTATATACACGGTGTATATGAAAGGAAAGCAGACAGATAGATGAAACAAATAAAACTCCCTCACTTTTCCTTTACTTTCTCTCCCTAAAACACACACACACACACACACTCTCTCTCTCTCTTAAGGAGTGGAAGGACATCTGAGACTTAAAAGAAAAGAAAGAGGAGGAAATGGGAAATTAGGGCAAAACAAAGGAAAGAGCAGAGAGAAAGAGAGGAGAAATGGTTGTGTGTAAGTGTGCGTGTGTGTGTGTGTGTGGCGGGGGGTGTTTATAGTGACCGACCTTGAGCGAGATCATCCATTACATCACTGCTGCAGGTCTCTCTGTCACACTGTCAGACACTCTACAGCACAGAAAAGGTCAAACGCACACACAAAACACTCACACTTCAATTCTCACACACACACACACACACAGAGAGAGAGTGAACAAATGTTGATTTATTTAAAAGCCATTTTTATTTGTGCTTTTTTTTTTGTTAAAAAAAAAAGTGTAAACAAAAAGTTGTTTATCTTAACTACAGTAAAAAGATGCAACAGTTAACACAAATGACTGTTCTGAGCAATGGTTCTGTTAGTCAGGATCTGGATCGCAAGTGCTCTGTGTTTTTTAGCTGCCGGAGTAGACAGAAGCTCAATTGCAATGTTGCCATTGATTCATACATCCATTAATTCTTTTTTGCTAAATTCTGCAAAAAATTATCAATGATAAACAAATCGTTTTATTTCCCCTCTCAAATTAGGCAAACAAACCTTGCCTAAATATTATAATTTACATCTGAACACGACTTTTTTTGGAGGCAGAATCTGGAATCAGGCGTTTTTACCACGACTCTACTCTGATTTCCCCAGACGAGAGACACACATCTATCCATCCATGGAAATATTCAATCTTCTCTGATAAGGGCCGAGGATCTTCTGCTTCCAGTGTGTAGCGAGGAAGCCTGGTTAAGTCGTGTCCTCCTCTCTGGCACAACAACTCAAACACAAAGCACCCGTAAAGTTTGTAAGTGGGAAGGTGTGAAAAGCAGATCTAGTTCATTAGTCCCAGAGTGTGTGTGTGTGTGTGTGTGTGTGTGTGTGTGTGTTTTAGCCTGAGTGTGTTTGTGCTCTTATTAAAGCAGCAGTTCTCTGGATTGTTATCGACTTAAACACTTGCTCTGCCGTTTCTACCCGCTGACATCTTGTTCAGATCCACCCACACCATCAATCCCACAATCCCCTGCTGAGTGGACAGGTCAAACACATTCTGTAAGGAGCTTGTTAGAGGTGTTTTATCACATTAGGAGTGTTTCAAGATGCTTTATTTCAACCCAGCGTCACTAGTGATAGTGCTGGTAGTTAGTTTGTAAGAGAGTTTTGTGAGTTAGTTATGAGTTGAAAGTATTAAAGCTGCGGACAAGTAGTGCCGGGCGTTCTTGTGCGTGTGTGCGTGCGTGCGTGCGTGCGTGCGTGGGTGTGTGTGTGTGTGTGTGTGGTGTGTGGGTGTGTGTGTGTGTGTGTGTGTGTGTGTGTGTGTGTGTGTGTGTGTTGTAAATAAAGAGAGAAAGAGTAAGAGACAGAAAGGGAATTTTGCATCTAAATGAATTTTGACTTCACAATATCAACAGATAATGATCATGAAGCTCAAACTTTCAGAACATGATTTTGAGAACAAAGGCTTTGGAGTGTTTAGAATCTACGTCTACGTTTCAATGTCATTTCTATAAATATTTCTAGAAGTCCTTTACAGTGAAGGACTGATTTCAAATTAGAAAATTTTGATTAATCACACATTTTATTGGTTTAAATCATGGGTCATAAAACATTTTAGGAGGAGTTTTCAAAAAAAAAAAAAAAACATTTCAAAACATGAAATCCCATAAATGTAAGCTTTATGCCGTAACCATGTAAAGGTTAAGGTGACCTTGAGGATCTCATAAAGTGTCTTAGAAATGACATCAATTACCGGTTTTATTAATATTCTTAGTCTATTATTTTTATTCATTCTTATTCTTATTTTTAATAGTTCTCAATTGCATAAAATAGTTTTTCATACATATGTTTTTCAAATATGAAGATTTATCCGGACTCCTGGAGATCCTAAAAACTCTTGTGAGAATAAAGGATTTGTTCGTTTTACATCGTAGTTCAAATTTGGCTTTCTAAAATGGAAAAAATCCAAAGTATTTTTGGTTTGAAGTGAAATGAAGTAATGTGTTTCAGTGGCTTGTGTGTGTGTGTGTGTGTGTGTGTGTGTGTGTGTGTGTGTGTGTGTGTGTGTGTGCGTGTGTGATCAGCGAGTAAAGCAGTAGCACACTCTCTGTGCCAGTGGAGATTCAGATTCTGTCCTTGGGTTAATTGTATCTAAGAATATTCCTGCTCGTTTGACTCCTGGGTTTCTGTTGCTTTGTTATTTTTGACCCTACAAAATCCTCAACTCCTGTCAAACAGCTCCTTCTGTTCTTCTTGTTTATTCTTCACATTGAGATCGCCTACTACTCCCTCTCTTTTTCTATAACTCTCTCTATATGTCTCTCTCTCTCACATTCCCTCTTTTACTCCACGTGTCTTTTTCTCTGGTCTCTCACACCGTTCTCCTCTTTCATTAATATCCTGAATGTTGCTTTGTAGTAATTAGAGTAAAGAGCAGGTTCATCTTGATCTGTCTGGTCGGTGTCTTTGTGTGTCTCAGTGATGTTCTATGTCAGAACCTTCCAGAATGCATCTGCTGACCCCTGGTTGAACTACAGCGTCTTCTTCAGAATTTTCATTATGTTCTTGTTGTTGGACGCCTCTGTGAGATCATTAGCTGCAGACACCATTAATAACGTCTTCCTGTGTATTCATAGCCGCATGGATAAGAGAGTCGTTTGTTTTGTGTGTCGGGATTCAAGCACACAGATGGATCTGACTGTGGTGTGTTTTTAAGCATTTATACCATTAAAATCATAGAGAGGCGTTGTGTGTTCCTGCGGAGTTTGGGATTAATAATCAAGTGTTTTTTGTTGTGTTGAAAGATGTCGCCGAGGGTTCTGTGTCGCTTACAAAAACTGGACAATTAGTATGAAGAAGCAGAACAGTTCAACCCTTCAGCCGGCAATTAAAGCGCAGACACCAGAGTGTGTTTTAATTGGATTGGTGTTTCTGCGCGTGTGTGCGTGTGTGTGTCTGTGTGTGAGCCTGCACCAAAGCTCGGTTAGTCTCAGCCAATCGGTGGCCCAATTAAGTCTTTCCGTGACCCATGAGTGTGTGTGTGATTAATCGGGACTCATCTTCCAATTAGTGCAACAGTAATAAGGGCTGATGAACGCAGGGTGATGACAAAGACACATTGGGGTTTTTTTTTCTAGTAAAGTGTGAGAGATGTGCTTAAGAGAACATTAGGGAAGATGTGTAACATAGAACGTGTGGGTACAGATCAGCAGTTTTCTCTGAATGCTGTACAGTATGTGTGTCTGCCTGAAAATAAGACCTATCCAGATTGCCCTGTTTAATAAGACCTACCATAAAAATTATGGAATCAGATTAGTGCCAAAATAAACAAAAGTTAATTTCTAAGAATAGTGTTTTTTTTTTTATTTGCTTGCAATCTGAAACAAAAACAAAATTTATATAATATATTATATACTATATATAATACATTTATATAATAACAAAAAATATTTTCATGTAAATCATATAAAACAAGCCGTAGTGAAAAGCATCAGCCGAATCAGTCTTAATAAACAGCTTTATCTGTCAGGTAACAGGCTTCTTGTGTTAAAAAGAGAAGACTGAGTGATCTGGCAGATAATCTCACCCTCACTCAAGCAAGTTAACTCAAGCTCAACTGAGTCGCTAAAAACAGGCAGTTTATTTTTAGGTTTTACCCATTATGATCGAAATGTTGAGGAACAGACAAACAGAAACATACACGGACACTACAGTCATAGTGGTTTGTGTATGAGGACAATATCCACCAGCAGCTAGAGTTAGTACTCGCACTGTTCTTCTTTTGACTAGTTGTTGAGCAGCAGCTGGTTTGTAAGTCGGGCTTTTCCCAGCAGGCCGGGTGTCAGGGCAGACGGCGAAAGTGTCTTCTCACGCTCGTCTGCTCAATGAGTCGAGGAAGGTGTCATTTCTCAGATTGTTCCCGGCGGCTCGGAGGAAGAGCAAGTCTCTGAAACAGACTGTTCAATTAGGAGCGTGTCGGTGTGAAATTGCTTGCGAACGATAAGCCTTTATTATATCTGCCGCCGCCGCGAGCCCCGCATCATCTACCGCTCCTGCGAGCAGACGCTATAGTGCGGTGTGTTATGGTGGGACGGTATTGTGTGGGTCCGGCAGACGGATGTTTTCTATCTTGCGCTGCTCCTTTATAGATGAACAGGGTCTCTTGTTTTTTCATCCTGTTCCTCTTTTACTGAAGGTTAAACAACATAGCTACCGTTCCATGTGGTTGAAAAACTAATAATACAGTATTTACATATACTTTGCATATACTTTGACAACAAAGACACAAACTTTGAGCTAGTGTGACTTGGTTTTGCTTTGTAAAAAAATATTGCCAAATATAAGCAGTGTACATTGCTTGTACAATTTCTATGTGTGAAATTATTAGTATGTCAAATAATTTAAAGAGGAAATGCATTAATATAATTTAGTTTCTCAATCCTGTTGATTTCTATATGTATAACGTGCATGTGTGAATGTTATCAAGTTGCTGCTAGGACATCTATATTTCCCCACTATGGGATTAATAAGCCTCTATCCTATTTATATTATCATAAAATGAAATATTGTTGACTCATTGTGTAATTCAGAACTATATTGTTGGTTTTTTGCCATGTTTTGTAGTGGGATTGGTTCTCGCCTTTTAAGGGAAGTGTATAGGACAAATGTCAAGCTCAATGAGTTTTATGTGTGTGTTTAATATTTTGTCTACACATGTTGCTGCTTATTCGGGCTTGTGAGGGGACCCACCCAAGAAAATAATCATACAAACATCATTCGGGTCATTTCACCATCTTGGGGGGAAGGGGTTGTCTTCTCTAGCCCGGGAACAGATTCGGAGTCCCACTTCTACTCACTATGACGACTGGAACTCCTAAACTATGGTAATCAAGTTAATTTACCTTATCATTTAAAAAATTTTCTTTTTAAAAAGAATAAAGCTGACTTCTTGTTTCCTAACCATGCAGATCAACCACTCGTTTGACTAATGTTGTTGTCTGCATTAGCATATCTGCTAAACATTTACTCCCATCAGTGTTAATAATTAATTTTATTGCTAATGATTTTCATATTTATAAAATCAATAGTGCATTGAGCATAATTGATGGTGCAGTCACGTATGTGGTTACAAAATCATCAATACTTTTGTAATGTATGCATAGAGACAGTAACAAACTGTGTGTGTGTGTGTGTGTGTGTGTGTGTGTGTGTGTGTGTGTGTGTGTGTGCGTGTGCGTGTGTGCGTGTGCATGCGTCCGTATATGTGTGTGCATCTGTTGTTTTTGTCCAATCAGCAATAGTTGTCTTGATCTTTAAGACTGTACCTATTTCTGTTTATATGACATTTTGTAGCTCTACATAGAAACTGTTTTCAGTTCTGGTTTAGGTTTAGTTAAGTTGAGTTTGCCCTGGGTGATGTCTGAGGATTTGAGCTGCTATGTTTGTATGGACATCGGTAGGCATCGTCAAGAGACTGACTGCCTCCGTCTCAGAAGAAGAAATTTATAAAGATTTGCTGAGTTGGAAATTCACGTCCTGCTCTTCTATTAAACATTTAATCTCCGCTGACTGTCCGTCACCATCTGCTGCTCCAATGTCTCTGCTGATACAGCGCAGTGAGTGTCTGAGTGTGTGCGTTTGAATGATATTGAGAGCAAGAATGTGTGTGTGTGTGTGTGTGTGTGTGTGTGTGCGTGCATCCGCGGTTGTTTGTCAGTGTTTGACAATAAAACAGTAGTGTAAAATACTTGAGTAAAGGGACTTTGTTACTTAAGTATTTTTGTCTACTTTGTACTTGTATCGAGTATAAAAAATAAAAGCAACTTTTACTCTCAACCTGGCTACATTTTTGATTGACTATATGCAGAGGTGTCAAGTAACGAAGTAATACTACTTCGTTACCTAACTAAAGTAGAAATTTGGCTTGCTTTTACTTTACTAGAGTATTTTTTATTTTCCGCTTACTTTCTACTTCTACTTTTTATTTTTGTAAGCAAATATCTGCACATTCTAATTGCTACTTTTTCATAACTAGCCGTGTTACTGTGATTTCATTTTGGTTAGTTTTCCGACACACCTGCGCATTGCGCTTTGTTGCGCGACAGAATGACGGAGATGCAGCTTTTTGGATTCAGGTGTCAATACTGCTAGTGCACGAACTCCGCCGCGGCCGATCACACGCTCACACTAGAGCAGACGCGGGGCAGATCATCAGACAGCGCAGCAGTAATTCACGGAAATGCGGGTAAAACGGCAAATAAATGTTCAACATATCGTCCCAGTCGGGACGTGTGAGGCGCAGTGAAAGCTCCATACGTCTCAGTGTGTAATAAAGCTGCCCGAGATCTCAAAACTCACGTGAACACTGAAAAACATTTCAGTTAGTACCTTTTTAAGACTTTGAGAGATATTATTTATCTTGTACTAGAGATGAACTAATGTTGAAGCTAAATGTTTTAACACAAGAGTTCATATTTAGGTCATTATTTCATACTATTTATTTGATAAGAATCTAAGACGCTTTGTTACAAGTTTTTACAGATTTATCAACATCCGTGAAGCCTGTTTGATTTATGTCTTGAGGCCGCGCAGATTGTACTTTTTTCTCGGAAATCAAAATGTGGTCACCTTTGGTAAAACAACTCTCTTTGCATGTGCTGCAAGCTCTGCGTACCCGCTTTTGCAACTGAACAAAGCATATTGGTGAATTTTGTTAGGTCACTCAAATAAAGGTCATTGATGACATGATTCTGAAATATGACTTTTTTCACCATTACAATACTAGTAATATTTTACACGTCAATGCTTAGTAGTGCGCATATATGGTTCTTTTGTAATAAAATGCATTCATTGTCAATTATATACAACAACATTTTAATATAACAAAAAAAATCTAAAATGCCATTTTTTTTCTTGCATTACTTTTACTTTTTTACTTAAAAGTAGTTTTATCAGTATTAGTAACAGTAGTTTTACTTTAGTAGAACATTGGGCATGTTACTTTTACTTACACAAAAGTACTTTTTAAGTATTTCTACTTCTAATTAAGTAATGAAGATGACTACTTTTGACAGCACTGACTATATATGACTCTTTTCTCGAGTATCCTTGTTACCCTGTGATTGTGAGCGACAAGTCGGTATCTTTATACAACGGTTTATTTTTTGGGTGGATGGGGCGATATTGCCATCGGCAGGGTGCTGAAGATGCTTTGTATGAGCTAAATCACATGAACAAGAATTAGCAGTTGCACTTTTTTGCACATTTAACTTTGACTGAGACTGACATTTTGTTCTTTTTATTCATTTTGTTCTGCCATTTTTAAACATTAATGTGTTAAATTTCATTTAATAAATAACCTAATATATTTCCTTGATGTTTTAGCCTGAGTAAAATACTTGAGATCTTTTAAAATTTTAATACTTTACAACTTTGCGAGTCTTATTGGAATTGGTGAATTTTTACAGTAAGGTATCCATACTTTTACAGTATGCTTTTCAGGTACTCTTTGCACTTCTGCGATTTAATAAAATGGCATTCTGCCCTACCTTTAAATATACCGTATTGCCACAGTATTTAAAAAAAAAATTTACAAACTATTCTCTATAACCATAATCTATAAATGCCATTTTTAACACAGCGGTTGTACAGCCATTAATTACAAATAAACGGGCATGCCAGAGCAGACTGCTTTATTCTGTTTCACTTGATATGTAATATAGCATACAATTATAGAGAATGGGTCGGTGAAGTGTGACGTCACTGAATCTAAACATGGCGCTGTTCGGAGCTCAGCGACGTTAGAAACTGTAATTTACTGTAAATTGCTGTGTAACGGCTCCCACAGTCTCCTCGCGCCCCGAATATTGATTGTGAGATGCCGCGCATCCTCGTGCATTCGGGCCCTCACGCTGCGGCCTGAGCCTCCGGACACGCGCCCAAGACTGTCTGTTCAATTACCGGGAACGGGCCTGTGTGAAATTGGCCGGCTGAACGCGTGATTGTGTGTTCAGAAAGTGTGCGGTCCGCGCGCGCGTAAAGCGGGTTTTGTCAGGGTGCACGCTGCTGTCGCGCGGCGGGACGGCGGATCGGGAAAATGAACTCGGCCGCTTGTGTGAGAAGTGGATCCGAGGGAGGCGGCGGCCGATCAGCGCAGAACAAATTTCAAGCGCTCGAGCGGAACCGCGCGCAAAGACGAGCGTGTTTTGTGTGTCATCACTCACCGGGAGACGCGGAATGAAGGAATCTGTCTGTCGTCTCGTCTGAACGCTTCAGTAACAAGAAAGCCGAGCGCCATGCTGACCATTTATTTTGTCTCAGATTTAGATTTCTCCTTTTCTACGAGTCAGATTTTTACAGCATTCAGAGAATTCGCTCTGACAAGTTGACTAATTCAATGCTATAAACGCGTAATCCCGTTTCGACTATATGTTAAATATAGTCTAGGCATAAAGTGCAAAGCAACATTCAAATCAGTGGTACGTTATGTAAACGTGTAAAAACGTATTTGTCCACGTGTACACCAGAATCTGTAGTTGTAAACTAAACAAAAAGTATGGCTACAAATCATGTTGATTGTGGTATACAGATGCACCCATCTAGATTAGCCACATGTATTCCAGTGAACAATCACAAATCATTCTCTCAAGTACAAATGTAATGTGAAAATGTATTTGATTCCATGCCTTCTTATTTATTCAAGCCACACCCATTTTTCTGTTCCAGTTTGATCCAGAACTACGGAACTATATTCTGGACAAAAATAAAGAATGTAGTATTTGCAAGTGTGTTTAGGTCATTTGCACATGCAGAAACTGACAAAATGCAAGTAAAATCTGACAACTAAATTCGCACAGAAATTTTGTAGCGCAGAAACGGACAACACTCAAGCGCAATTCTACTCAAAGGTGACTCAGAGGTGGCAAAGGCAAACAAACAGCATCAGTGGGAAGGATGGCAGTGAATGAATGGGTCACTTAGAGGACACAGAGGAGATTGAGCAATGGATGCAATCGGTCATATGGAGAAGACATTTTAAATTCTCACCAAACAATTGTATTTTTTTTTATGCTCACTGGATGTTTTATTAGTCCGAAAAGATTTACTAAAACCCACATTAGCACCTTTCACAAAGCAATTCTTGAAAAAATGCAGGAACATTACAAGAACAACTTTACCAGTATTACTGTTCACACAAGTTCTGCCATTCCTGCATTTTACAAAATACCGGTATTTTCGGTCACACCATCAACTAGCGACATGGTTTAAACAGCTGTCCCAGTGTAAACATGGAAAACAGCGGTAATTGTTTCACATGTGACTGCGTAACTAACTGTTCCTTTGATATAATGACAAATGTCATCCGCCCAAGTTAGTAGAAGCGCTTTGATTATGCTGTCGTTCCAGTTAAGACAATTTGAACAGTGATTTTCTCAAATAGCGAGGAGTGAATATTCTGTGACATCATCAACTGGTGACACCTTTTAAAGAGCTGGACCTGCTGCAAAATGAGCGCGTGACCTACGCCATGTCATGTTCTGACTGGCTCAGAGCAGTGGGTGATTCAAGCGCGTACTGAACTTCTGCGTTCTTGTTCCATCTTCGACCAACAAGATACCGGCATATTTCAGTTAATGTCTGTATGTGTGAAAGGGGCTATTTTCTTAAATAAGAATCTATACCATGGCCAAGTCCAAATTGCATTCCAAAGATGACAGGGACAAGATTGTTCACTGGAACACATAAAGGATGCCAATGTTCATCGGTCTGGAAATCTCACCTCGTGGAGATTCAGTGATAATGAGAATGGTGAGGAACCAGCCCTGAACTACTAGAGAGGAACTTGTTAATGATCTCAATGCAACTGGGATTATAGTCACCAAAAACAGTTAGTAACACAATACGCCGTGAAGGACTGATATCCTTCTGTGCTCGCCAAGTCCTCTTGCTGAAGCAATATGAAGAAACATATCTACCGGCCTGTTGGAAGTTTGCCACTGAACATCTGACTGATTTTGAGGAAGACTGGTGAAAGTTGTTTTTCAGACAACCAAATCTTGCTGTTTGGCATCAAATCACATTGCCGTGTTTGGAGGACGAGTAATGCTGATTATGACTGTCCCCACCCTCAGATATGGAGGTGGAAACATCATGCATCAGGGGTGTTTTTCTGCCAAGAGGACAAGACAATTGCACCGCATCAAAGTGAAGAAGAATGTGGCCGTGTGCTTTCAACTTTTACATGAGAACCTCTATACTCTATTCAGGGAAAGAAGGTTATGCAGAGAAGAGTAGATTAAAACCCCACCATGGATGTGTGCAAACCTTGTTGATAGGGACTGTCTGACTTCTGTGATTGCGATCAAAAGTTCAGACACAGGTAAAGATCAAGTGATGTCTTTATGAAAGGCAAATTAATTTCTTGTAATGTACAGTATTTTTCGAGATTTTTTTTATTGACGTCTCACTTTTTAAATTAAGCGCATTTCTTTTGCTAGTGTGCAGATTTACAAACTCAGCTGTGTGTTGTTTCCCTTTACACACACACACACACACACACACACACATATATATATATATATATATATATGTGTATATATATATATATTACAGTACAGTATGTCCAAGCATCTTTATATGATGTAACATTGGAGTGGGACAGTATTTTTATGTGTTTCTTTGTCAAATAATCACTTTCCTCAAACACACTTTTCCTGGGTGTCTAAATTCTACGTTCAGCTACACACTGTGTGTGTGTGCGCGTGTGTGCTTGCATGCTCACATGTGTGTTTTAGAGTGAGTGTGTGACTTGTCTACTACATTGTTATGAATAATTGATGGCTGCTTCTTGACAGACTGACATATGTTAAACTGACTGCAGACCAGTCCTGTGGACATTTACTTACTACTGTCTATCATTAACTAGAGAACTGATACATACAGTTTTACCCCCTCTTCTCTTCTTTCTTTCTCTCGTTTAATGCCCAAATCTGTGCCCAAATGTCATATTTTTTACATTTGCAAATTGTTCAATCCATTTCATTTGCTCTCTCTCTCTCTCTCTCTCTCTCTCTCTCTCTCTCTCTCTCTCTCTCTCTCTCTCTCTCTCTTTCTTTCTGTCTCTCTCTGGAGTGTACATAGTGTGAATGATGATGAACTGTATGAGGGCTTTTATAATAATCAGAGGTGAAGGCAGGAGGAGATGCTTTAACTGAAATGTTTCCTAACAAGCTCCCGGCTGTTTGACACTCGCGCCGCCCTCTTGTCCCGCCGCTCATTAACTCCATCACACAAACATTCACACACACACACACACACACACACACAATCAAAAATTCAGCCATTCATGCCTAGTAACATGTTACGATGAACACAGTTGCTCAAACACCTGAGTTGTGATCACATACACACGAATAACAAAACATCTCTCACACACTCTGACTTAAATGTTTTCTGGCAGGAAGAGTCAGACACGCTTTGCCCTCCGCTGAACGGTCTCTGTGGCTCGTCTGTGTGTGTGTGTGTGTGTGTGTTGATCACAGAAGAGATCTGTTGTAATGATGAGACATCAGAGTATAAGCCACGCTTGATTCTCCTGTTTTTAGTAGTTTGATTTCTGCTGCAAGACTATCTTTAGCTCTGAATTAACAAAAGTTTATTTTGAAAGATGCGCAGGCTTTTTTATGCTTCTCAGTTTAGTGTGAGTAGAGTGCGCGTGAAATCGGTGACACACACGTTTTCGGAAGAATTATTCTCTTTTCGCTGTGGTGAAGTGGCTGTAATTAACAAGTCTCTCCACAGTTTCACTTTTAATTGCTTCTGCCAGCTGACGTCTCCAGCTCCTCTCCGGGTGTGAACCTCACAACAATTTCAGCTTTTTGTCTAGTAATGTGCAGTTATGCTTCTGAGGTTTCTGCTCATGTCCAGGTAGCAGTGGTGGCTTATGGGACGCTGATGGACATTCGTTAGCACATCCCTGATGAGAGTGATGGGAGGATAATGAACTCTGAGGTCTCGTACAGATCATCATCGGATCATCTCGTCACAGATGGAGTCACTCGTCCTGAGTGCTCTGGTTCTGCTGTGAATAATGAGAAGCTGGTCTGAGAAGCTCAGCGGGGAAGTTCTCACTAATCAGGCCGGTGTGAGACCAGAAGACCGAGTTATTAAGGGCGACAAAGGGGTCCAACCTTACAGACACGTGTCTTATAAAGGCACTCTCTTTGGACAGGACACTCAGAACCTTTCATGGAGATGATGGAGGCCACATGCTAAGAGAAACAAAATTTCTAAGGTTTATAGTGAAGGCTTATTAGTCTGTACAGGTCTGAACCTAGTCAGTCAGGCCAGGGTCTTCAGCATCATTGAGATGGTTTCAACATGTTCTACAGGAGGTCTGAGAAGTTTTATATCGGTATGCAAGACGTGGATTTTTGAGCCTTGCTGTTTCCTGCTTTTATGTGAAACAGTAGATGTTTTTCTGAGGGAGATTGATAAGATTCCAGATCAGGCAGGAAGAGAAGACCTGAGTGAACAGGTTCCACGTCCGGATCCTGAGGGAAGAAAGCTGTGCCTTTGAAAAGCCTCGACCTGCTGAATGAAGCTCCGTCCGTGTTGCATTATAAACCATGTCTGACATGAGCCGAGTGACCTGCTCTTCAGCTCACACACATTACATTTTTACAGATGATTCCGTCAGTGTGTGTTTGTTTGTGTTATTTCGGTTTTATGGCCACAGTTGTAAAACTGTGATGCGTTGTTCCCCCTGTGTGAAGTTCAGGGAAGAGATGGAAGTCAAGCCTTGAAACTAAAATTTGGCGGAAAAGATTCTGAGATGAGGTGGGTGACAGAGAGATTGAAAGAAAAAGAGCGAGAGAGTCCCTTGTGAAAATCTCAACATGTTTCACGAGTAAGCGCAAATCTGTTGGGTGCTTTGGTTTTTCTTTCTCCCTTTCGCTTCTCTCTTCATCTCTTCTCTCTGTCTGTCTGTTTCTCCTTTATGCCCTCTTTCTCTTCTCTGTCTGTCTTTCTCTTTCATTCTCTCTCTTGTTCGCTCACTATCTCTCTCCCTTTCCCTCTATCTTTTCTTTGTCTGTATCTCTATTTGTCTCACTCCCTTTTTGTCCTGTCTCTCTCCATTTCTGAAAATTGTCTTGCTTTCTTGTTTTTTATTGCATACCTCACTTCTGTTTCTATCTAATTCTTCTATCACTCAGGATCTTTCAATATCTTACGGTGCCTCACTTTCTTCCCCATTTCTTTTTCTGTCTATCATTTTCTCATATATTTATTTATCTGTCTCTCTTTTAATCTCACTATCTCTCTCTTTCTTTTTTTCTGTCTCTCGTCTCTTTTTCTCAAAAGTGTCTTACTCCCTCAGTTTTTGAAACAAACCTAACTTCTTTCTTTATCTAATTGTTCTGATTATGGAGGCTTTTAAAACAAACACTGTGATTTTTTTCAATAAGCATTTCTCCAGAATATATGTCTGTCCAGATCTCTCTCTCTCTCTCTCTCTCTCTCTCTCTCTCTCTCTCTCTCTCTCTCACCCCCTAGAGAGCTCACCAGTACCTGTCAGTGTTTCTGCCTGGAGGCAGCTGATCCGGGGAAAGGGAGGGGGACCCGGCTGTCACAGTGCCCGCTGGAAGAGTCACCTTTCTGGGATGTGAATCCTAATGAGGTGGTGTGTGTGGAGACAGATGGGGAGGAGTGCAGCTCTGACAGGCCACTGCACCGCTGAGCTGCCAGATTATTTTTGCTCATTTATAACTATAGTTACTTAAAAATACTGCACCGTGAAGGCAGCAGAGGCACAACGGCCTCATTCGCTGGGTCGAGAGTCTAATGACACTGCTGTAGGTCGGGTCGGGCAGTGCCACACTTGTCCAGCTGTTTATATACATCAATGAAAAATGGTTGTGAAAAAAATCCATTTGTTTTGCATAGCATCAACTAACATTTATATATTACACGATGTATGTATGTATATGGATTACAGACTGTACATGTGTGTGTATATATGTATATATACACACACACACACACACACACACAATATGTACATGTTTATGTGTATACACAATTTATTTATTATTTACATTTAAATAATAAGTAATTTTTAATCTGCACTTTTTCCACACTGCTCTCTAATGTCTGCTGCACAGGAGAATGGAAAGGGAGTTGGTTACGCAGCTGTCAAAGAGCAATAACCTCATCTCACTGCTGCTCTTCACCTCACACCCATTACAGGTCTGTGTCTGTAGGCCAGTGAACGATCTGCACAAATCACATTAAAATGAACAAGGCACAATAATAATTCCACTAAACATCAGTGCGGTTCAGCATGTGCACCAAGCTCTGACACACTCTGATCAGTTTTCACCCCAGTGGGAAAAGTGCTGGCATAAAACACACTGGCGCTATGGGCAGAATGAGGATTTCACTCATGTTAATGTGTGTGTGTGTGTGTGTGTGTGTGTGTGTGTGTGTGTGTATACCTATGATTATAAACGTGCATTCAATTTAAACTGTTTTTCCAAACATACTGGGGCTTTCATTTAACTTAACTTAGTTTTTCCCAAATCAATAATGCTGATTTAGATTATCATAAGCTAAAGGTCAGCAAAATGCTAATGTGCGTTTCAAAACAGCAAATCCGCCAGTATTGGAGTCACTGTTAATATGTCATTTATTTCATTTCCTTGCAGTTTATTTTTTGTTAAGAAGTCCACTTGACCACACACACTCGTGCATATTTGTTCTAGTGTGTAACTGTATTATATACATTACATTTTCTGAAATGGTGCACCACTGTTCTGTGTTACATAGTTTTCTGTATTATATTACAATTCTTGTATAGATCAACCCACTTTCTTCCAGGTACTCTGGGTCACAGGGAGCTGGCTGATCTCAGCTCTGGGCCTGAGGCAGTATACACACTGTGGGTAGCTGGCCAACCATTCGCAGAGCGGGACACTCAGACTCATTCACACTCTCACTCACACCTATGCTCAATTGTCAAATGCCATTTCACCTGAAACACGCGTTTTCATACTGTGGAAACCCACAAACAGGCAAACGCTGCAGAGATTTTCCCTGATTGGGCCTCAAACTCACACCTTGAGTCTTTTTGTGAAAAGGAAGTGCTACTTCTTGTGCTAGCCATTGCACCACATGATGCCTTTATAGAAGAACACACAAAATGTGTTTATTTTATTGCTAAAATGCAAAAAAGATAATGAAATTTAAATACTCAAAAATGTATTAAAAAATCAAAATTTTGCAGTTGGCGTAAGGGAGGTGCGGTGGTTAGCGCTATTGCCTCACAGCTCTTATGACAAATGATTAAAAGAGCTATGTTGTCAAGAGCTACAAAGGCCCAAGAAGGGTCACCCATGGCTTTGAGTTGATAGGCCACAATAAGCGCAGTTGAAATGAATTGAATTGGAAGTCCTTTATTCGTTCAATAAGTTCATAAAGTCCCTATACTGTAAATATAAAAATTAAAGATACCGTTAGGTTGTCCAAATTAACACCACTGGGGCCCCACCCTGGAGCCAGGCATGGGGTTGTGGCACGTAAATGACTTACACATAGTTTGGGATCTGGAACAGAGCTCCTCGAAAGAGGTTAAACCCTCTTCTACTGTGGAGTTACTCATGGTGAAAGGTGGCAACCAGGAGTGGGCTTGCTTATCACTTCCCAACTCAGCAGCCATGTATTGAAACCATACAGAGGGTGCTTGATAGTTTATGGGAATTCGCCAAATCTCCGTCTTTTGCAGACGAGGGGAAGGCTTTTGACCATGTCCCTTGTGGCGTTACGTTGGGTGTATGGAGTGTGGGACCCTTTGAAAGGGGGTTTCCACTCTCTGTTTTTAATCTCTGCTTTTTGCAGATGATGTGATCTTGTAGGCTTCCTCAGACCTTTGGTTTGTGACTGAAAGGACATGGATACTTGTGGCTGAAATTGGATTCCTTCGCAGGGTGGCAGGGAGCACCCTAAGAGATGGGGTGAGAAGCTCTGACAAACTCAGAGTTGAGACGCTTCTCCTACAGATTGAGATTATTCTGCGGAGGTGGCTGAGATTTTGCTGATTTTGGATGCCCTAGGAACGTCTCCCACAGGAGATGTTACAGACATATCCCACCGGGAGGAGTCCCAGAGGAAGAACCAGGACACATTGGAATGTCCTAAAGATGGCCTGGGAACACCTTGGTGCTCCTCTGAAGGAGCTGTAGGAGGTGACGGGGAAGAGGGAAGTCTGGACCAATGCTTTTGCCCCCGAGACTCTGCCCACAAAAAGCAGAAAAAAATTGATGGATGGATGAATGCATGGTGATAGATAATGAAATAGTAAAACATTTTTTATTTTATTTATTTAAGTTTGCTTTTGATTTTTAAAGATTTTTTTTAGAACAGTGCTCCGGTTTTCTCAAGAGCTCATGAAATCTTTAGCGTTTTCTAGTTCTTCCATGTTCTCTTAAGGTTCTCCGTTGCCCGTTTTTGTTTTTCTAGTGCTTTGGTGTTGTCCAGTTCTTAATGTCTCTCCTGCGTGCTCATGTGTTCTCCTGTGCTCTCCACAATAATGGTGTTATTGTGTGTTCCCGATTGTTCTTACAAAAATGTGAACTCTGCCTATCTTTGTTTTGGATTGAAATTATATATATTTATAAATGTGTTTAAACATTTTATACCATGCGGGAAGGCATTTCATTGGGGTATAATATCAGATTTGTGTTGTAATAATTACATAAATGGTAGTTATTACTATAGAAGACAACTAGTATCAATTGTACATATTTAAAATAATCTAAATGTAAAATTATATTGCAATTTACAAATTTAGACAGAATTACTTTAGATTTTTTATTTTATTTTTTTTTTTTTTACAGTAGGGCTTTGCAAACACTGGTGCCAGTTTTCCACTGTGAATTCTGTGGGTTCTTTTTTACAGAGTATATATGGATAAGAAGCTTTATTAATCTCATTTAGTAGATTATTGATTATAAGGACAGTGTTCTTCGTCTGATTTGTGTTTGTGTAAAGTGAATCTGACTTACTCTGTTCTTAAATTGTGCTGATGTAATTAGCAATTTAGCTTTGTCATTGTGATTTACTATGTCGCTTTTTGCTGCGACAGTAAAAGTCTAAACAAGGAATCTTTACAAGTGTAATTTTCTATTAATGAAGGACAGAAGCAAAGTGTCTTCAACTGGTAATGGTGAATTAGTCAATACTCCCGCTCTTGTTCAGTTAATTGAGCTTTGGTCTTGTCTCGGAAAATTGTGTAGTTTTTCGCACCATGTTCTTACAGTTGTTTTGTAAATTGTTTTTGGTTACTGTTGTGTGAAGAATACTTATATGTGTAGCTTAGGCATCAAGTGTAAACGTAGAATTTCGCTTCTCTTTGTGTTATGGATTCGTCTTGCTTTTATACTAAATAATTACCAGCCGCTTCTCACAGTCGTGCATTCACAGAAATTACGTTATTCCTATAGTTTATTCTTTCACGTGTCTGTCTATTTCTGCACAGGCCATGTGATTGAGAGGCCGGGTTTTTTTTTTCATGGAGAAAAGCCGAAGTGTAAAATGGGCGCATATGTGAGAAAATTGCGCTTATTTTCCCCGGGCATGTTCATTCATTTGTGCTAAAGCGTGCGGAATAGTTCTGAGAGAAGGCGCGCGCTTTTGCAGCTCACCAAATTTACCTGCCAGCTCCAATACTGCACGAGCCGGAAACCCGGGCAGCGGCTCTTTCACTCCAACGCGTTACCAAAATGCCTCCCTATTAGGGCAATTTGCTTAGACTATGTGCAGATATACTTCGAAAGTCGACCAGCTAGGAAACAGCACTAGGTTTTCTTTAGATTTCGTGCAGGTTTGTGTTTAGATGTAAATAATGAAGCGATCAGTTTGAATTGATTGTGATATTCGGATGTTTTCTGTCAGTCATTCACAAGAGGGCGGTGACGGGCCTCGGTGGTCGAAACAACCACTTTTCTCACTTATTTATTTATTTTTGATCTTGTTTCTACTATCTGTATCTTGAAAACAGCCACACAATCTGTACAACAACTACTGATTTTAAGATCAACTAAATATTTACCGTTAGATGTTATAAATGAAATCAATTTCTCTATACTAAGTCTGTGGTGTTTTGAATTACCAAATTTGGCGAAGACAGAACTGACAAATAGCCGGACGTACTTAGCTGGCAGCGTGGTCATTTTCCCGCGTTGTAATTACTGGACCCGAGCAGATACGGTAAAAGTCTTTTGAATGATACAACCTGTCGGCATTTAAATATCCTTGAATTTTGGTAACGCGGGGAGAACAAATACACACTGAGCGTGCGCTCTTCAAGATAGAGAGACGGAGAGTAGGGGGAGAGAGAGAGAGAGAGAGAGAGAGAGAGATGAGGGGAGGAGAGGAGAGGAGACGAGCGAGCGTGTGCGCAACACACTTTCAGTTTTAAGCGGCAAACGCGCGCGCTAATGAGGGCATTAGGCGCGAACACGGGCTGACAGAAGTTGCTGCCGTTCCGCTCCAACTTTTCACCTCGCGAACGGATGCGCGCGCCACTGATAACCGGGGCATTTAAAGCTGGTTACCTCGTTAGAGCCTCGCGCGTTGAGTGATTGGCACAGTTAGTTATACCGCGTGGATTGTCTGCTGGCTGGTGACTAGTGACCGGTATATGATTACTCGGCGGGATTAGTGTTCTTCTGGAGCGGTGCGATGAGGCTGTTCTACTGGGGCGTTCTGTTCTTCAGCCAGTGGATTTTCCGAAAGGTACGAGCGCGTTTCTCTCCGCGCAACACCAGCGAACGGCGTAAGAAACTTACCATAAAATGTGTAAAACAGTATCAACTTAACCAATTCATTAATTAATTGCAGATTTACGATTGGGTTGGCATACTGGTTGTGTTTTTCGCGCTGATTGTTTTTTTTCCCCCGTATAATTCTCCTAACTTTCAGATGAGTTCACGATTAAATATTCAAACTGAAATCCACTTTTATTTAACATCCGAAGTCTTCGTGTTGTATTTTTGCGCATCAAATCTAAAGTGGTCGGACTTTGTAATGCAGATATGGTAACACTTTAAAATTTACAAATTTAAGAACAGATACAGTAAGCTGTAGTGAATCTCAAAACTATTCTGAGATCATAATCAGTAAATCAGCTATGCATTAATTCGTCTGTTCTCTTGAACAGTTTCCAGGCGTCTTCTGGTCCAAGAGGGTATAAAAATAATCTACAGTATCCGTTTTGATTTCAGAAGAGCTGTGAAGTGACAGTGATGCAGCTTTTGCCTGAAATGATTCATTTATGATAAGTTTATCATCAGGCTTTAGCACAAAAATTCCACAATGGCTTTAAGCAGGTGTCTGGGGACGCGGATGTTTCACTTGAAAGCAATTTGATCATGAATGGTTCCACTTTCCTGTTGTCATTTGTCTTGTCAGGACGGAGCTTTAATCTAACACGTTCTAGTACAGTCGTAAAGAATCAAAAACCCAATCAACTGCTTAAATCTCTTTCATGCATGCATGCATGCGCGCACACACACACGCACACACACACTGACAGGGGAAATAAGAAGACACTATGATGTGCTCGTGTGTGTGTGTGCTTGATCTGTGGTGTATTATGGCCGTGTAATATTCTGTCTTATTGATGAGTCATAATGTGCCATAATGACCCTCTGTAAATTTCACAGTCTTGTCACACAACATATTTCTTCTTCACCCTTTGCTTCTTGTTAATGCTGTTATTCTGGCCTTCTCATTTCTTTTTGTCTCTTTTTAAATGAGAGTCGCAATGGAATGGAGGTGCATTAGCTGTTTTTTGAGGTGCATTTGTAACCGATTATTGCTGCGTATTTCACTATAATGGAATTTTTGTGTGAATCCTTTGCTGTGCGTTACACAAAGATGGGAGAAGTTTTCTATGCCAGGAGTCTGTTATATGAACAAAATTTCACCTGCTCCAAATAATGATTCCAGTACACAAGGCAGAATCAGTTTACACTTTACCCTCCCTCCCACTATCTAAACCTCTCTCGTATAATCCGTCATATTAATGATAAGAGCCGTCGCATTAGTTCTCCATCTAATGTCTGATCTGTGATTGATCTGATAAGCGGATAGTGTGTGGTGAATTAAAGTGAAGCATTTAACATGTTATTACTGAGGATTTGTCAGTTTTTGAGTGTCTTTTATGGATACTCGTCTGACTGAGTCCTGAATTTGACAGCTGATGTTTTACTCTGTGTGCGTGTGTGTATAGTTGGATTTTAAGTGCTGTTGGTGAAATCGAAATAAAATGGCAAAAAGCAATAACTGATTACAGTATTGTGTATTTTTAAATGCTAGTCTTTGGCAAGTGTGCAGCGCAAAATCTGATCAACCACTGTACATATCTTTTGTACAACAGTGAACAAGTTATCTCAGTGAATCACAGAATTTCAATGCATAAGTATGATTAGCAAAGCTCATATATCTGAAAAAGACAAAAGATTAAATCTTTGCACGAATACATGAAAAATAAGCGCTGTGTATGAAGGGCTGAGGTTCTGTGGTGCTTTACTGCTCAGCGGATGGGTTTCATTTTGAGGCTTTAAGCGATAAATACACAAACCACCTTAAACACAACCCCAGCTAGAGATCACACTCACAACAATAGCTGTGATTTCTCACACTCATTACATTATTCATCCATCCTTTATCAATAATAAAAGCCTGGGAGATGACACAAACGGCCGTGTGCTCGGCAGCACTCGCTGAGAGATTTTTTAAGGCATTTGGCCGGTGTTTAGACTGTAGGAATGAGTGATGATGGGAGTGTTTACAGCTGAAGACTGGCCAAGGTTCCTCCTCATAGCCGCTTTATTCATCAGAGCTGTGTCAGCCTGACGGATGAAGCCCGGAGTGTGAGTTGCGAGAGAGACACATAGGAGATCTCGTCTTTGAGGAAGGACTCAGATTCCCTTTTCCTCTGCTTTCGTCTCCCTCATTCTGGGCAGGAGAAGCAGTCTAATCCCCAATTTTGCAGTAACAACCCAATCAGGTGTGGCGATTTCTCTCTCCGCCAGCAGCTGCCCGGGTGAACAGATGCAGCGTATCTCTCTGAGGCTGAGCGGCTCGTCCCCGGGCACTCGCAGTGAATGAGACGAAAGTGCTGGGCTGGACATCAGACCCTCCTGAAGATGCCAGTAATGGGCAGTGCCAGCGGATGCCTGCTGCGGCGAGACGGGCATTTCAGGCTGTGAGCTTAATAAGACTTAGGTCTGTTGGGCTGAGGCGTGGCGTTTTTTAATGGTATATGATCCAAACACTTGCCAGACACTTCAGATTCTTTCCTAACCAACTGGTCGGTTAAGTTGTATCAGTGTTAATTGGGATTAGGAATCAGGAATTCTTTATTCATCCCCTTGAGGAAATTCTCTTTTTCAGAGCTCAGCAACTTTCGGTCATTAAAGAAAATTTGGATTTTCCAGTAAAACTCTTTAAATTAGATGTTTTTTTATAACATCAAATTTATATAAATCATTCGGACTTCACAATAGACTTGGAATTTGTTTTTGTGAAATAGTAAAAACATTTTTATTTCACCATCAGTCACAGTTTCTCACAGAAGCTGCTGCTGCAAGATCCTGGCAGCCCAACAAAGTGTCTTGGCAGTTTGAAAGTAGTTGCTCTTCTTTAAAACCTCTCCATCCTGCTGCGTGTTTAACGAGTGTGCAACAATCTGAAAAATGGATTTTGGAAAGACTTCATTAAAAAAGGTAAAGAAATAGACACGAAGATTATCTGAGCCTTGTCACCATATAGACTTTGATTTCCTACAAGCCACTACACTACAGTTCGTCAGAGGAGAGGACTCTGTGTTACTCAAGCAGTTGTGAAGTATTGATCCCATCGTATTTAATCCATGCATTATTTGTGTTCTTATTTTGTGTTTTTTATCTTTTTGAAAGGAGGTTTGAACCTATTGTTAATTTAAGTCTGCATTTAGCCTGATCCTGTCATTAAAGAAAATATGACTTTTTTGCGCTTATCATATTTCTTGTCAATGTTTCTTATCAAAACACACACATCTTAATTTTTTTATTCAGCTATATTTATGCAAATGCCCTTTGATAGGTCTGTCACATAATCTTTTCTTCAGCGGCGAGATGGTGGGATTGATTCAGCTCTCCGTGACCCAGCAAAGGAAGAAACAGCTTAGAAAAAGACTGATTTAATGAATTTATGCATTTGTACACGTTTTGTATTTTCAGATTTCTTTTTAATTTGTATTGTTTTTAATCTTTGGCAAGTAAATATATATATATGTGTGTGTGTGTGTTGGTTGAAAAAATAGGGTTAAGATTCTAACAAAATACATTTTTCACACTCAGGGAACCTCATATATTATGTCTAAACTAAAATCAATTTTGGAGAAACTCCCAGAAAGTGTATGTTTGTGTGTGTGTGTGTTCAATTCCAAAAGCTATTGAATAAGTTCTCAAAAGCTGTTTAGGAATTTAAATGACATAATTAAAACGAAGTTTTAAGAATTATAATAATGAAATAAAAGCATACTTTGAACATTAATTTCATGTATAGATTGTTTTTATTCCAATTATTTCTTTTTCTAGTTTCGATAATATGTCTTGTGGTCTGACACTATAAAAACAGGAACAACGACTTGCTGTATAACCTTAATCACATATACCTTTACAAAACGGACTGAGAGAAGTCGCCTAACTTGAGAGAGATATTAGGGTCTCAGATGGACCCTGTGTGTGTTTGTGTGTCTCCGTATGTGATGCTGGTGTGAATCTTTGAGTCTGTTTTGCATGTGTTAATGAATTAACGCTGAAATAAAGTGGATGTGATGTGAGATGCGATTGGCCAAGGACCAGAAAGAAGGAATGGTGACGTGATAGACACATCTAAGAGAGGGAGATGGTCAGGCCAGATGAAGACTGCCCCAGTTAGGAAGTCATCAGAGATGTGAAGGATTGGCATGTGTGTTTTCCTTTTTAACACAGGCAGAAAAATGGTTCACATCAGCAGGGACTGAAGAGCCGTGCGCACACTCGTGTCCTTCCGCACATACTGTACACGCTCTTCTTGAGTCCACAACTGGTCAGATTGGCTCAACAGGAGTATTTCTCTTTACATTTTTTGCTTCTTTTCTGAGCGCTTGTGCTTTTTTTTCCCATGCTAGTTTGTGTCTTTCCGTGGCTGTAGTGGGCAGGCTAAGCTTCATGTCTTTCGTGATTAATACCGACACACCTGTGCTGGATCTAAGAGTGTGTGTTTTTTGTGCCTGTAATGAAATATTAAGGCGTAATCCGGCCGATGTTCAGTGCTCAGGGTCACAGCAGCTCCACATCCAGGATTAGTTTTTATCTTTTTTTTAATATCTCTCCCATGGCTTGTAATGCATTAATTTAGACACACATTGAATTTATTGGAGAGGGGGTGAAACGAGAAAAAAATGCAATAGTCTCTTTTTTTCCCTTTCTGAAATAATGATGTGGGTAGGCAGAGCCCCTGGACAAAGGAAAAGAGAGAGAGAAGCATAATAATAATGACAAATAGAAGGATGAGAATCGGTCTGAAATCCTGGCGACGTACATGAGTATCAGGGCTTTTATTAAAAATTTTAATATCAAAGGCCTTGTACTGACCGAATGAATAATAATGTGAGAGAGGGATGAGTGAGACGGAGGAGAAAAGGGAATTGTTGATATTTTGAGATTGCAGATGGAATTGTGTTCCTTCCACAAAGATTGGGTGACTTTTGACATTTCTATCAGTGTGAGAGTGCGTGTGCGCATGTGTGTATGTTTAAGAGAGAGAGGGAAAGAAAAAAGATTGTGCGTAGATTGTTCATGTGAGAGAGTGTTGGTCAGTGAATGTGTACATATTTCAGAGTTGTGTAGAAGGAAAGTAAAACTGTGTCTGCTTCAGTGTGTGTGGGGGGGGGGCATCTGACAGTCTGAATTGGTGAATAATACATTGTGTCAGGTTTGTTTCTAATTACTCTGAAGACAAATTAGATGCCGTTAACTGAGTCCAAATTCATCGAGAGGAGAACGATCACTGAGGTCAGAGAGAGAGAAGTGAACTAAGAAAGAGAAAGAGGAGAAAGAGCGCTTGGGGGAAAAAGGATCTGAATTTAATCCTAATCACTACATCTCACTTTAAATCAAGCTCTTCACATTGTTTCAATAAAAAGATTAGTATCATTTCAATTCATCCATCTAATTTCTAAACCCCTTGTTTGATTTCTGACTTAAGGGGAGCTGAGCTGACTGTCAGTCTCGAAAAGGTCTCAAAACATCTTTAAACGTTGGCCAATCGCATGGAGAAATAGTCAGTTTTACTCACACTCTTCTGGTATTTAAATATCATAATTTCCGGACTATAAGGTGCACCACATAAGACATAAGAAACTTTATTGTCACTTTAGGGACACAACAAAGTTTGTACCACTGATAATCGTCTATTTCCTAATCGTTTTCACATGTGAGGCACACATTTATATTTTCTTTGAATTATCAGGCTCACACTCAAATTTTAAACAATTGTTGTAAATGTACGTGCGTCTTTAAAAAAAAATACAGTATTTTTTACTTGTTGCCCCACAACTTTGATTACCTGATTAAGGGTCAAGATGGTAATTTAGGGCTGAATTGTCAGAGTTTTTCTTAAAATTGTGATGGTTAAGTTTAGGGGTTGCCCCACTTTGCCCTGTCTGTGCGTGTGTAAGAGGAAGAGCTTAATCGGCTGCTGTGCTTTTAATGAGATGTCCATGCACATCTGTAGTGTGTTATCAGATGGTCAGTGTGAGTTTGTCATCAACGTTCGGGTTTATTGCTTTTGTTCACGCTCGAGAACACACAGCAGACGTCTTCAGCGCTGTTCTGGCTCCCCATATGTTCATCTCGTTCACTGTGTTCACTCACACTTGAGGAGCTGAGTGAGCGTACATGTGAGTGACAGCAGGGGTAAAACATCGGTGAACTCCGTGAGGGTGATGGGGAAATGTTGAGACCAAACTCAACAGCCGGTCAAACACTGACAGAAAGAGAGAGAGGGATCAAGGAATAGCGAGAGAGAACGTGAGTGAGTGATTGTTCTGGTTCTGTGTCTGTTCAAGTTTGGTATTGGAACTCTTTTATTTTGTCCAGATGTGTGCATTATCTAAGGGAAGCAATGTTATTCCTCTCAAATTAAAATTGTAACAAGTGTGTGTGTGTGTAGGTGTTTAGGTCAAAGTGAGGGTCCCTACCACTTTGAAAGCCTGTTTGAGGGTCAAGATGGAATTAAATAGCAGATTTTTAGTGGTTGCATTTGAGTTTTGGCTAAGTTTATTGGTGTGTGTGATTATTGTTTTGTGTGTAATTTAATGATGCGACCCTGGTTTGACTGTGTGTGTGTGTGTGTGTGTGTGTGTGTGTGTGTGTGAGAGAGAGAGATGGAGAAAAAGAGAGAATTAGTGTGTTTGTGTGTAAATAACGTCTAGTGTATTTTACATTTTATGTTTGTTGCTGCTATTTGTTAAAGGACGATTGAACAGAACCATTAAAGTAAATGAGGAACCATCTTTCAAATACACGTTTGGTAGCAAAGCTTCTCACACACACTCTCTCTCACTCTGGAGATGTCTGTCTCGTCCTGTGATCTTTACTGCACATTAGAAGGTGGAGTTATAGGCCAGGTTACCATCCACAGAGAGCAAGAGGGAGAAAGGGGTGAAAAAACATAATCTATGGCCAAATTAAAAACATCCAAAAATGAAATAAAGATGAGCACAATGTTGTGGCTGAGCCACTGGAATATAAAAGACAAGGATATGAAATATAAATATGGCACGAGAGGAGCAGTGAATGCTAAACCCACTGTACCTGCTCACTCGCTCACCCTTGTGCAGACGGAGATCAAGACCTGTCTCTCCTCCACTCATCCACACTCTTCTGTCTCTTTCCCTCCTCTACCTCTCTCTCATCCCAGATGTTTGGTCGTCTCTTCTTTTTCCCTATATGTTTCATCACGTGTTTCCTTTCACATATCTTTCTCTCCACAGCAGCAGTGATAAGATAAAAACATTCTTTTACTTTAATGTTTTTCTAATGCCTTCATCATTGCAGATTTACTTTCAGCTGGAGTGCAGTGATCACATAAAGAGAGAGAGAATGAGAGGGAGGGTGAGGCGAAAAGCTGGTGGAGAAAGTTGTGTAGTAATTCTTCATTCATGTATTGAAAATTCCCACAAGCTGTAAAGTCCATACACAATATAAAATCCTTTTCTTAGTTCTATGTGCTTCCTTTAACACTGTGTTTCAACTATAAATTGTGACTATTTGGGTGCAATGGGTTTTTTTCTGCACTCACACCTCAATAAGTCTCACCTGAAGTGTGTGTGCATGTGTACGCATGCGTGTGTTCTGAAGGAGAAGGACATTGTGGGAAGATGCCCTAGTCAGAATTAGTCTGTGATTTGTCTTTGACTGGAGGAGCCCAGAATTCAGAATCTCTCATTAACTACAGACCTATATGGCTCGCGCTCTCTCTCTCTCTCTCTCTCTCTCTCTCTCTCTCTCTCTCTCTCACTCTCTCACTTTCTTCCACCCCCCCCATCTATTTCTATTGTCACTCTCTCTCTCACCTTTTTTCTGTCTCACCTTTGTTTCTGTTGTCTCATATCATCATACATTATGAAAAGCATGTGAGCATTAACAATGTCTGGTGACGGTTTTCTGTACCGTGCACTTGTCTGTTTGTTGATCAGTGTCTATCAGTTAAACTCTCTCCTAATCAATAGCCGTTTTTTTCCTGCATTGATTGTGAAATTAT
>CM051495.1:22043915-22053915 GCA_028031935.1 Paedocypris micromegethes | reverse complement strand
CAGTAGTGAATCCGCAACACTGTATTAACAGTGGTGGAAATGAATAAAATAATTAAAGAAAAATAAGCGAGACAAGAGCAGAAATCTAGACTTGGTTTAGCTCAGCTTTAACACAACACAAAAGAAACACGGGCTAAAATAGGGGGACACGTGAGGGAGATAACAAGATACAAGTGGGAAGACTTAATCAATAAAAATGGAACTAACAGGATAACAATATGTCAGGGAAACCCCTGGACATGTGCTGGAACATACAGTCAACGAACAGTGACATAGTGCCATCAGAATATCAGCCCAAAAAGAGAGATAGAGACACTTTCTTTCTTTTCAGTTTTCTTTTTCATTCTTTTTGCATATTGTATTCTTATTTTGTTCTTTGGAGTGATTGTAAAAAACATTTCACATCATGTCATACCGTGTATGTATATGTTTGTGACAAATAAAATTTGATTTGATTTGATTTGACTTTCTTACTACATGTCTGGAGACTCTGTGTTCTTGCCTTGAGAAGTTCTTAGTTTCTATCAGTTCGGCCAGACAATGAACTTAGTCAATGAACCATTAAAGAATGGAAACACAGGGCCACTGTTGTTAACTTTGTTTCAGGATTTTTGTCTTGGGATTCAAGGCTTTTATTTGTTGTTGCTGAGTACATTTAATACATTTATTTTGCTAAGTCCCAGTCTTAAACTTGCAAAGCGATAAAGAAAGTTCAGTATTAACAAGTCTGATTTACTCTTCCATATGTTGCAGTACTTCTCAGCAATATTTGACACTATTTACATTTTAGTGTAGATAAAAAAGGTTTGTGAACCGAAGGAACCACAAAAACATCAGCTATTCTTACCTGTCTAGAAGATATTTTAATAGTTTTTGTTTCACAGCAGGTGGAAGTCGTCTTGTGTTTCTGGAAGACAAAGTATTGTTGTGGAATTGAATGACGAAGGCCATTGCGTTTGATGATCTTTAGACATCAGTTGTTAAGCTCCACACTAGTTGTACAGCTCTTCTGGGTCTGGATTCTGTTGCAGCAGATGTCTTGATGGACTCTGTGCGGGTAACAGGAAATCGGAGCCATTTGATCACATTATCTCACTTCACCAACCATATCTTCACCTGTTCATTACTGCTTAAATCTAATTCTAGACCTCCAAACCACATCAGTCCAACAGTTCAAGCTCTTCTTGCTTCATGGTCAAGCTTTAAAAGCCTATTACAGATGTAGAAGAAAAATCTGAAGAACCTACTGGCTTTGTAGAAAAATCTTTATGTTTAAAACCATCCGGTTCTCCAGTTTTGCGTTTGTATTGATGAAATGTCCATAATGTTCTCCGCTTGCCTCCTGAAATGCTGATCCTGACACTTTGGTATTTTGTATCTATCGAGTGACGATACAGTTTTCTTTTCTCTAATTAAGATCTGCTGTTGATCGAATATTACCCAGCAAACCATCCTAGAATCTCATTGATCTCCATAAAGCCATTCAAATGATCAATGCCGCCGCATTAAAGGTCATGTGGACAAGAAGTTTGAGTCGAGATAAAAATGATTGACTTTTAACCAGTCACCCATCATGCCGCGAGAACCTGGGTGTCACGGTTTTTCTTCTAATTTGCCTTCCGGTGGTTTTGCTGTGGGTGAGTTTACGCGGTTTGAGTGCAGGAGTCACGTCAAATTTAATTAATTCAGATGTCTGGAAAGATCCGTGTCTGCAGTGTCAGTTCAGCAACAGAGTGAGCGGGATTTGCTGTTGGGAGAATGATGGTTTTAAGGAAACTAGAAAGCAAGTGCTCGTCCACTGATCTTCTGCTGTGACTTTTGGAGCTTTTAGGTCCACGTTGATCATCATCCTCAAGACAGAGCATGTGATTGTCCCATCATTGTCGGCTGAGCTTTAAAAGGTCATCTGCTAATGGGGTTAGAGGTTGGTTGTGAATGGCACAATTCAGTTGTATGCGGTAGATGCTGACAGAGAGTGTGTTGTGCTACAGAATGGCCCTATTTATTTTATTTGAATTATTTTTTAAATTTTGCAAATAATGGGAACTTTTGCAAAAACGGGGACTATTACGAATAACGGGAATGGGAAGCATCAGTAACTGCCATTATTGGCAATAGATAGGTTGACAATCTCACTCACTTTACCTGAATAAAGTCTTTATTTTATAAGATTTTATAAATTAAATTATTTTATACATTTTATAATAACATTTTTCATTGTTTCAGTGTTTTGTTGTTGTTTTTTTGTTGCATTTTGTGCACCAGTCACATGACGTACACACTATGTTTGCAGGTTCTCAGATTCATAGCTCAAACTAGACACACACAATGGAGAAACACCCCCACTTTCCCACAATCGCATGCTGATGTAAACTCTTTTCTGTTTTTTTTATCTGTCCAGGTAAGAGTCTAACAAATGTTAGTTTGTAGTTTATGCAGTCTGGTCAGGTCAGCTGTCTCTGTCAACACACACTTGTGGGGTCAAAAGTGGCTTCCCAGATGCTAGGTTTTTATAGGAAGGAAGGAAAGTGAGGAGATGGCAATATGGCCACTAGGAACCATACAGAATTTGTGCTCTGCATTTAACCCATGCCAAAGGGCACAGTGAAGTGAACAACACACAAACCTGGGCAGACACTTAGTTGCAGAACCAGCTGTAGAGGGGATTCGAACATGCAACCTCTCGTACACCAGTCTTGGACACCAACCCTATGGGCACTTGTGGGACCTTTGTCTGGGCCCCGCAACTTTTAAGGCCTGATTGAATGGTTTATATGAGAATGTAGAGCTGAAGATACAATTGAGTTTTGGTTAAGGTTAGAGTAAACTGATATTTTGATTGCGATTGGGATTTGCACGTATTGTTTTGTTGGTAAATCAATGGTGTGTGTGTGTGTGTGTGTGTGTGTGTGTGTGTGTGTGTGTGTGTGTGTGTGTGTGTGTGTGTGTGTGTGCCTGATTATGTTTCTCTGACAGTCAGTGTGAGGAGATGCTCAATGTGTTTCTCTTCAGCTGAACTTTTTGCCTGACAACATTTCATGTATCTTCTCAGAAGAGGAGGGTGTTGATGTTCTTTGGCCGCTATGAAAAATGTTAAACATGTACGTGGTGTTTTTGACAGGAAAATTCTCTTGCTTCGGCTGCTGACTGTTGCCTGATTAAACGGCGGAGGGCTGCTTGTGTCTTTACTTTGCCGTTGTGACAGGACGAGCGGCTGATTTTAATGAGATTCTCAGATGCCGCAATCACAAACACATTTCACCTGAACTCATTCTGCTTCATGACACAAACACCCTCTCGCCTCCCTTAGTGAGAAAATACCATCACCATCTTCTCTCTGTATCTCACCCCCTTCCACCCCTCTCTGTCTTTATGACTTTTCTTTTCCTCCCCTTTTCCATTTTATATCACTTTCTATTTCTTTATTTTCCACTTCCAATTTTTCTCTTACAGCTCTCAACAGTGTTATCATCTATTCTCTGACTGAGATAACTCGCTCATTCTTTTGTTTTATGATAATTCTTTTTTCCCTTCCAACTCCTTAAACTCTTTGGCCTCTCGTATTCTGCTATTTCCGCTTTGGCGCCATCTTATATTCCCTTCTCTGCTTTATTTCATCGTTCTGCTCGTATCTTCTCCGTACCTCTGCTCTCTGACACTCTACTCACTCGTTCCCTTTTCCATAATATTCCCGCCTCTCCATCTCTCCCAGTTCCTTTTTTCCGTTTATTGGTCTCTCTTTCTCTCTCATCCTCGCAGTTTATCTCTCTTGCTTAGGGCTGTGTTTCTGGTCTCGTAATTAAATGTCATTCTCATTTTAAAGCAAAAGAGGCAAAGTTTCTTCTGAGATGATTGTCAGAATATTGAGTTCTACTGCTCTTGAGCCTGTCAGAGGATTCCAGGTCACTTGTCAGTAATTAATGATACTTTTGTCTTCCATTAATTAATTTTAGTGTGTGTGTGTCTGTGTATCCAAATAAAAGTGTGTGAGATGGAACTGAATCGATTGGCTGAAATGAAACTCCAATTATGAGACACAGGAAGTGATAGACGCGAGCCGTGTGGTGCTTCTCTTCCCATCAGTCCTTTGGGGGTCCAGCAGGTCTACGTGGGCACCGGCACAGGGCACTAACGAGTGGGAAGATTTTGGGTGTGAAGGCTTGGACGACACGGATCCATCGATTGCGTTCCTGAGAATGACGAAGACTAGTCCTAATGGTGGATGTGGTGGACCTGAGCTGCAGGTTCTGTGCGCTGGCTTCCTTCTTTCCCCTGACACCTCATTTGAAAACTTCCTCTCCTCAAATTCGGTTCTGGAGATTATTAATGACTCCGGCTCTCACTGCAGTGATACAGACGTTCTTCGGCTGAAGCTGTTATAATCAGATTTCACTTATATTATGTTTCACACACGTGTTCACGCGCCTCGTCTGACACCATCACTCTATCTTCCGCTCCGAGGGTCTGATTACTTCCTTGCAGTGTTTAGTTGTAATGGACAGGTGCTTTGTGTGATGTTTAACTGAAGAGCTGTGGGTTTTTCAGACGAACCTCTCTTCTGCTAAAAGCCTTCTTCAACTCGTTTGTGCTCTCTCCTTCTTTCTTTTCTTTGTCTTTTCTTGCTTTTCTTGTAACAGTACATGTATATGACCAGACCATATGTGCATGCACGTGTGTGCCTTTAAAACAAAAGGAATTTCAAATCAAATAAGATTTATGTATCCCAATACATATTTCATGAATGATAAAACTGAAAATCACTCAAATTATTTCTGTTTTAATCAGTGTGATTAATTTATATTTCTTATTTATTTTAGTATCTTACTTTACTGGAATATTGAAACGTTTGAGTATAAATAACTTCCACTTTAATTAACTTACCGTAGTTTTTAAAATAAATAATGTACTTCCTTTGATGCATTTTTCCCAAATTGAGGAGAGCTAAGTTTTCAGATTTTTTATTCAGTCACATGATGGTGCTCAGCCGATCACTGCTCTAGTCTCGATATGCCTTCTTGAGACTTGAAACCAAAATTTTCTATTGTTGTTGAAGTTGTATGGTAAAATTGTATGTAATGTAATATAAGGTATGTTCCAGTTATATATTGTATATACATTTATGTTCACGGAAAACTGGTCTTTGTCATTCTACCGTGTCTCTCCGCTGAAATCTCAAAGAAGAACATGTATTTTTCACAGCAGAAACTGACAGTGTCACTGAAGATGCTGGGCATTGCGTTTGGTTTTCTGGTCTTGCCCTTATGTGCGCAGATGGTTCCTAATTCTCTTAAACGTTTAAATTTAAGATTCTTAAAAAAATCACGTAAACTATTTTTGCTGCGGCATTGTGGGAATTGATGATCTTCTGCCCATCTTGACTTCTGACAGTCACTGTGAGAGTCTCTTTCTCTACTCAATCGTGTTTGACCCATAAGTTGCAAATGAGTCCACCAGCTGTTACTTATGTATATTTTGACTTTTTTCCAGCATCTTATTGCTACCTATGAAGCATTTTTCCACACTAAAATGCAATTTGACAACTTTTTGGAATTTTGTCCTGCCCAATTTTTTTGAAACGTAATGATCATAACAACCAAAATGAGCCAATATTTGGCATGACATTTCAAACTTTCTCACTTTCAAAACGTTATATTTTATTTGTATCCTATTTGTGAGTGTAATATAAATTTATGAGATCTGTAAATATTGCCTCCTTGTTTTATTTACATTGTATGCTCAAACTTTATTTATATTTTGTTTGGTTCACTACTATTTCAAAAGATGATTAAAACGCTGTATGTGTATATCTATGTATAAATTATAAACTCGCTTTACGTGTGTTTACATAAGAAATGTTGTATTTATAAAAAAAAAATGAATATAGCTGCATATATAAAAAGACATTGAACTCAATTCAGTTTGTCGGTTTTCCAGGAGAAATGTGATTTTCAGACAGGAGTTTTTATGTGAGAAGCGATCGGCTGCTGAAAGTGTCTCTGTGTGACGGATGATTGAGGACAGAACTGCACAAACATTGTTTGTTTCCCACAATGCACAGCACCTCATTTCACCCTTGATTCCTGTCAGCATCTGCTAGGTTTTTGAGAGGAAAAATGTGTACAGTTAAAATGTTTGTTTATTTACCCCTCAATTTAACGTTAAAGTAAGACTGAGTTTATCTTTTTGTTGTTGTTATTATTATTATTGTTATTATCATCATCATCATCATCATTTTATCTCGACTGTTTTAATGGCTAATTTCCAGTCCTTTATGCTAATCTGTGCCTGTGTATTTCAGGTGCAGGGCCTGAACAAACCGGTGGGTAAGTCACTGGAATACTTGGAGTCAGGTCCCTCTGGCACCATGTTCAAGACCCTTCCATACGGAGTCGCCGGAGGAGGACATGTTCCTGCCAGTGGTCTCAAACCTCCATTCCCAAACACCAGGTTCTCCCCCATGGACCACACTCCCATCAAACCAAAACCTCCCACTGTCAGCTTTCAGAACCCCTACGAATGGATTAGAAACCAGTCACAGTTCATGGATCCGACGGCCTACCGGCCCAAACGCAAGCCCTCCCTCAAAACATCAATGAAAACTAAGAAGATCTTTGGATGGGGAGACTTTTACTTCAACGTGAAGACTCTTAAGTTCAGCCTGCTGGTCACAGGGAAAATTGTGGATCATGTCAATGGGACATTCACTGTTTACTTCCGCCACAACTCCTCCAGCCTGGGAAATGTGTCTGTGAGCATTGTTCCACCATCCAAGGTTGTTGAGTTTGAGGTTCTCCAGCAGCACAATCCGCTCCACCCAGAGCTCCAGTTCCACCAGCCGCACCAGTCCACTATTGACCCCAAAGACCATAAGACCTTCAACTGTCGTGTTGAGTATGAAAAGACAGACCGGTCCAAGAAACCCAAACCTTGCCTGTATGACCCGTCCCAAACCTGTTTCACTGAGAACACCCAGTCCCACTCGTCTTGGCTCTGTGCTAAGCCATTCAAAGTCATCTGCATTTTCATCTCCTTCTTCAGCATTGACTACAAGTTGGTGCAGAAAGTCTGTCCAGACTACAACTTTCAGAGCGATCATCCATACCTTGGTTAAACACGCTTGGACTAAATGTTGATTTAATGAAAAAATATCCATATATATACAAAAGATCCTAATCCCTTCAGCACCAATCTCCTGATTTGGTCACATTTGCTCTGTCGACTGTTAGACACAGAGAACGTAATGTTTTTTATACCCTTTGTGTGTGTGTGTGTGTGTGTGTGTGTGTGTGTGTGTGTGAGAGAGGGAGAGAGAGAGAGAGAGTGGGTGTGAGTGCGATGTGTTTTCAGCTGCTGGTCCTTTATTTATTTCTGTGATTTATGACTGAAAAGAGTTTTTTTTTTTTTTCATTTCTTTAAACAAACAAGGTTTGTTACGTTTAATTAACTTTAACTAATCTGATAAAGTGGAAAGACAACATTATCTTGTTTATGAGGAACTCATTGGATTTGGAATAGTACTTCTGGTGATTATAATAATGACAATGATGGTCACATTAGCAAGTTTGCACATTACTGCCTCGGTACAAAAAATCTTGTATTTTTGGAAATCAAATCAATGGTTCTGATCTCCAGATTTTTCCACACAAAAATCAACTTCAGCTAAAGCCTTTGTAATAAAGCACCTCACTGATTCTGATCTTAATCCTGAAAGACATCAGTTCTGAAGAGCTTTACGTTTGCTAATTAAGTGACTTCATGTGTTCAATGTGTAAGTTATTTGGTTTGGATAAACCAGGTCAGCTGTTCTCAAGCTTTTCTCAAAATATTTTCAAAACCCTGTTACTTTAAGATGACAAGTAATTAGACAGAGTATTATATTCCAGTATTCCTCCCCTCATGAGTATAATGAGCAAAGTATTTAACACATGTACATGTATTTACTCCGAGTAGAGCTGGAGAATGTTCCTTTAATATGTTTCATTCTTCAGCTTTTCCTGTCAGTTTTAAAGCTCCAGATCTGTAAGTGACTGTATTTATCTCTGGACACTTCCAGCAGATCTGTGAACACAATCCTGGCTGATAATGTGTACAGTCCTGAGGAAAATTGTGTGTAAATAATGTATCTGAAATAAATAATGAAATGCGAACCTGTCTGGCCTGCGCTTCTTCACAAACACTGAATGAAATGCCTGTCGCATGAAAAAATCATTCAGAACCGCAGAAGTGCCTTATTTTCCTCCGATTACATTCATTTTTAAAAGAACCATCTGCAGGTGCAGAAATTGCAGCAAGTGTTTACTACCATCATCCAGAAATCAGCAGGAAACTCTGTTCGTGTGAAATCACAATCTATAAAACTCCTCGGTGAACAAAGATATCAAATGATTGTGTAATAAATCTATGTTACGTTCAAATAAACACAAAGATACACTTTTTAACTATGAACAAGTAATAAAGTTTTTTTTTTAAATTGACAACTGGACATTTTCATTACGCAGCATTCAGAATGCGTTTCAGTTGAGCAAAATGCGAGATTATTATTTTACAGCTGTAAAGCCATTTAATAAAAATGTTATCAGAGAAATAATGGGACACTGTCGGAATGGGCAAAGGATGTTTTGATGCAAGGAATTACTAATAACCAATAATAATTTTTATTAATTATAATTTGTTGGGATTTCCCCCAAAACACAGTGTGCTTACATACAGTAAAGGAAAAATAAAAATGTAACATTTAAAGCGCATTTTTTAAATTTGGCACAATTTTTTTATTTACTGTTTGTGTCCATTAAGGAATAGCATAAACCTAATTCACACAATGAAAGAATAACATGAAATATGGGACGCGATTTCACATTTAACACTAAAAACTAAACAACTGGAAGTAAAAAAAAAAAAATAAAAACCGAAATAGGGTGTTATGTTGATTGCCATATGCAGTGTTAGAACGCCATGTCACACAGTGTCTAGTGTGTAGTTTACATGTTCTCGCTGTGAGTAATGTGGGATTACACAACAGTAGCAACATAAGATTAGTACAATTAAATGTGTCTGTATGAATTGTTTGACCATCGATCACCAATGTACGTATCATCTCTTCAGACGCAGTGTGAGATTGGATCAAGATATTCATTTTCCAGAATGTTTTAACATTCTGTTTTTTAACATTAGGCGAACCGATTCGTGTCACTTTTTATACTGTTTTCACGTCACTTTGTTTACGATTGTAAGCTTTGAAGTGACGTATTTTGTAGGCTTGCGCGAAGACGGCGACTGTTTTGTGAGCTTCCTGTGACGCTCATGAACGAGGTGAAACCAGCGGAAGTAAAACAATTGACTACATTTCCCATCAGCTACCGTGTAGTCCGTCTGGTCTGTTGCTGACACGAAGCCGACGAGCACGAGAAAACGTGCAGACCCAAAAAGAATTTCGAGGCTGAGAACTTCAGACATTTAACAATGTTGACACTGACATTAAAACAGCTAATACGGGTGAGTTCAACCGCACGTGCACGCAGCTTTTTAACAGCGCCAACGTCACGCCATGTAGCGTTTAAACGTTACGGTGTCTATGGCCACTCCTGCTCACATCTGAACTATCTGTGGAATGTATCGCTTGTGTCGTGAAATGGTAATGATCACTACATTAATGCGTTAAAGATCTTTTGTATACCGCGTATTTGTGTGGCGGAGATTTGCACAGAAGCTCTTGGTTCTCACTGGACATCATCTGTGGTTCGACATACAATTCTGATTATATTAAATGTTGTTCTGTTGTTTTTCTACTGTTGACGATCCTAAAAAGTCCTTTCTCGTTCTAAAATATTGCAATGTGTACAGACGCTAAACTAGTTGGAGACTAAGTTCAACTAGACTGCTCATACGTGTAGATGACGCAATCTCGCTCAGCGTTTCAAGCCGCCGTAAAGTTCTAGGTAAACCACAGACAAGACTTTTATTTTCAAACATAATTGTAGATTTTTGTTGTTGTTGTTGTTGT
>CM051495.1:22031762-22043897 GCA_028031935.1 Paedocypris micromegethes | reverse complement strand
TGTTGTTGTTGTTGTTGTTAATAATAATTTACTTTATATTACATCCAACTGTGCATACATGTCTACAAGTATTATAGTATTTGTTTATTTACATTTTAGATTTTATATACAAATTCTAAAAACATTTCTACATCTGTAAACATACTTGGTGGTGAAGCTCTTTCTGATTCTAACTAAAACAGACATTAATTCATAAACAAAGCACATGAGATTTTACCTTAAAATGTGCATGTGGTGCAGTGTGTTTAGGTAATGTGATTTTAAAGTAACGTTTCGGGTTTTGTAAGGTTGTGCTTAAGGTTGTAATTGGAGTTCTACTTGATCATAGATGATCTTCTGTCACTCATTACTGTAGCTATTTGTGTTTTATTTCTAAATGAGCCGAGTGATGTTTCCCATTACACAAGATAATGGGTGACTTGGCCAGGCGAGTTAGTTACGTCCAATAAATCATTCGTCAGTGATTTTCATCCAACAATTTGTTGTCCAAATGTGTCCATCTGGATCAGTTCTGATAGACTTTTTTAAACCTTGTTGTTTCAATAATTCTCATTGAAGTGTTTTTTAAGTTTTGATGTTTTGGGTAATCAAGAAACAACATATGGTGCTCCCTACAAACATCTGCTATCGTTATTTACCTAGTAAACTTTCGATTCTTATATTGACCACAGACAAAGTCACCAATCCTCCTATAAGTCTTTCATAACAAAGAAACCTTAGAATGCTGTTTTTACATAACATTTGAACAGCCAATCAGAGGCGTGCGTTCAGCCCACACCCCATCACACAAAGTCCAAGTGATGTCTAACTATTTTGAACTGATTTCAATTATAAACTGAAAGTATATTTCTGAGGTTACAGCGCTGGGATGTGTGTTTAAAGTGCTGGACTGTGTTCAGGAATCTTTAATAATTCATGATTTTTTTTTTTTGAAGGTTTCCTCTCCTTTTTAGGTCTTCTGGTTTGAAGTCTTTTCCGAGGTTGATCTGGTTCATCTAGATACATATTAATTTGTGCATGATAGATGTTCTATCAAGCGCCAGTGCCTCAATCTCTGTGGATTAGCTGATAATGTGGTAGGGATCTCTGGAAAATTGTCTCTTCACTCTGCTGATTGTCGTGTGTCAATTCTTTTGGTCCGAAGAACCAGAATCACATCCACCTCCATTTGCCTCTGTCATTCTCCACCAATCTGTAATGGCCGCTCACCCATTAGTCACTGACAGTGCAGGTGTCATCTAGAGCGATACTCCTGACTCTTGTCCCTCATCACCAGCGCTCTCACTCTCTCTCACCTCCTCTCTTGTGTTTCTCCTTCTCTCTTTATATTTCCTCACTCTCTCTCTCACCTACTATCTAGCTCATATTTTCTGTTTTTGTCTCACACACTAGTGTCACAATTCTAAAAATAGCAACTTCGATAGGATACTTAGAAAAATAATGATACTCTATATATTTTCGATACTACGAGGAAAAACTGCAATAATGTTAGGACCTTTTTCTTTTTTCCGTTAAGAAAAAAAATGCATAACATGACTGGATCATGAAAACGTGTTTGAATGAGGAATCTTGAGAAAATAAAGTGCCAAGAAAAAAAATAAAACTGCATTATCTTTTATATTTTCCAGAAGGAAAAGAAATATTCAGCTTAAAAGCTTTTGAAAAGATTAAACTAAAACAAAAAAAGTTTGGTATGAGTTCTCTATTCCAAACCAAAAATGTATGTAAAAGTAGAAGAGTACAATATTTTATTATTTAATTTTTTTGTTTTAAAGCTGGTAGTGTGGTAGAAGAATATGAGTTTTCACTGCAGATTTTTGGTCCTCAGATTCCTTCTGGTGCTTTAAAAGAAATAGTATGCATTTAGAAACATTTGTGTATGTTTGTATTGTTAAATCAAGTCTTTAAAATCAATATGCTTACTTATCAAACATGCATTAATCTCCTGTTGGTATATTGTGGTAGGGATCTGCTTAGGTCATTTAGTGAACCAGAGTTGAGCAGCAGTATTCATATAAACGATTTAGATTTGAGATTTAATTAAACCTCATCAATGATCAGCGCTTAGACGTCTACTGTAAACACAAGTGCAAACGTGCTTCACACGATCACTGAGATTACTAGGATGAATTCTTACTCACATTTCTAGTTTTATTACTATCTCTTGTCAGATTCATTGATGAGACGTTTCTCACTCTGAGGCGAATTGTACTTCCCCGCATTAACTGGGCAAAACGGGACTTAAAAACACTTGTGTTGACAATGAAAACAGTTACTACCTTCTCAATTCTTTCTACAACTCTGTGTCTCGGTATGTGAGGTGTTAGCACGGTTTAGTATCAGCACTTGGATAATGATCTGCCGCATCCACCTGGTTCTCGTGCTCATTTGCCTCAAAGTGGAAAAAGTTCCTGACAATACTTCTTTAGTGCTATAATATAACAATTTGTCATGTTTGCATGCGCAAAGCTGAGACCTGAAAGCATGGATAGTATCGATAGTATTGATACTTTTGCGTAACAGTATTGCATTGTTTCAGATTTTTCAGCATTGATACTTAAAAATATCAATACTTTTGACAACACTAGTGGAAACTTCTGCTACAAGCTCTCTCTATTTCGCTTCCATTTTTTACCCATCTCTCTTTCTCTCTCTTACACACACACACACACACACACACAGGCAGAGAGTTTTTTCTTGCCGTTGTTTGGGGCAAGTGAGATGGACAGCAGTCATCTGTAAAATTGACTTTTTTTTTCTCTGAAGGAACCGTAAATAAGAAAAAAGATGAAATGACTATCTGCGTCTGGAGTTCCTTAACACTTCTGTTCTGTCTTGTATATGAGTTCTTGCGCTCTGTCTCGCTCCACTCCCTGTCTGTCTGGAGTCCAGATCTGAAATGATAAGGTCAAGGCCAAGGAAAAGCAATAGTGGATATAACCCATTCGTTTGAAAGGCAGTTTTGATCACCTATGCCAGCTTTATTTCTGACTGCTGATGTGGCTGGGTTGATCAAAGGTTCTCTCATTCCAAGACTGCTCTCATTCCAAGTTGCATCCAGACACACCCTAGTGAGCAGTTGAGTACCTGAAAACCACACTTGAGTGTGGAAAAAAAATCCATTACAAGTTACAAGTCACCAATTCCAAGCAGACTTGAGTAAAAATCCAATTTTCTAAGAACTCTAGTACTGTATTTAGGTATTGTACTTAATTTAGGCAAAAGAAAAAAACATGTTTTATTTCCTAAAATTGAAATGAGAAATTAGGCTCAATGTTGCTAAATGGCTGAACAAAATAGGTAAAAAAGAACAAAAAGTCAGCATCAGTAAAACTGACTAAAATTTTGTAAAATGTTGTAATTGTTGGGAAAAATAAAGGTTTTCTTCTTAAAAGTACAACCCCTAATTCACGTTCATGTGATTTAGCTCATAAATGGCATCCAATACCTTTCAGCACCCTACAGATGGCGTTATCGCCTCGTCCACCCAAAAAATTAACCGCAGGAGAAAAAGGTGCCGACTTGTCACGCACATGTAACGAGTAACAATACGTGTCCATTCAAATGTAGTGGAGTAAAGAGTACAGGTACTCAATCACAAATAAAGTCAAGTAGAGAGTAAAAGTTGTGTATATATTTTTATACTCAGTAGAAGTACAAAGTAATACTTAAGTCCATTTCCTCATGTGCTTTAAACCACTGCTGGTGAGGAATCACTACACAGTTCTACAATGCATTCAAACCTGAGACTCTAACCCTTTGTCTGACCCACTCGTGGCTCATTGTCTCCGTGTCCTGACAGCCAAGGACGCGTCCCGTCAGCTTATAGTGACCTCAGTGTGTAAATGTGTATCCTCCGCCGGGTCTCTGGGTCTTAAGCGATGACAGTCTCCTGCCGAGACGTGCCACTACACATTTTATTATTGCCCGATCCTACCCGACCAGCTCGGACGGAGAATTAAAAAGCCATCTCAGTCATGAGAAGAGCCAAATTTGACCAGCCTACTCGCGTCACGAGGCCTGATGGGTAGAACGGCGGGGGTTTGTGTGTGATGAAGAGCTGTCGCACTGCACTGGGGTTTGTATGATGTGTATAAACCATCTTCTGCTAATTGTGTTTTAATAACGGCGTTTAAGTGCAGCGATGCATCACGCCACTGGACCCCGACCAATCAGACTTCATCATGAAGTTCCTCCAGAAGTGCACCTTCAGCAGTCTCCAGTGTGGAAGATCCAAAGGTCACATGTTGGAAGAAGAAGAGGAGGAGGAGGAGATTAGGAATGGAAATAATCTGCTGACTTTTTCGGATCCGAATTCCAGCTCAAGATCAGTTGGAAATATAAAAGCATTTATTTCAACGCTGATGATAAGATCATCCACAGCTAAATTCCTTCATTGAGTTATCTGATGGCGTGCTCTTAGTTGGATGATCGGAATCACAGAATAAAACTTAGTTTGGAGACGATTGAGAGCGAATGATCTTGGCATTGTTCTTCTCGCACTTCAGGACCTTTGTTCAACACGGTTGTGGTTGAAATGCAGGGAAAGTGACGGTTACACTGGCTGATCTAATCTGGAGACTTTCGTCAGAGGTCAACACGCGGAGTTTTATGAGAGAAAGTGTGTGTGTGATAAGCTGGAGCGCTGATGTTTCCCCCTCGGCTGTGGAACTGAGAACTGCTGATTAGAGCAGAATGAAGCGTCACACTGATTACTGTATCTCTCCCGCGCCTGTGACGTCACACGCTTCACTTCCGCTCGGGCGGAGCAGGCGAGCACTTCTCTGTAATTCTGGATGTGTCTATGTCCATCAGCACATGGCACAATCCTTTCCTGTGTGACGCCTTAAATTAAACTTCATCTAAAGGGCTGTGGGCCAATTTACTGCTTAAAACGGGTTTACATTCTAATTACATTGTCATTTACAGAAACCATGGCGTGTATAAGTTTATAACAAGGGTCAGACTTGTCTTGTTTAATTGTTGCTTTGTTGCCCAGGCAGGGCCTTTTGTTTTAGTAGTTTCTGTAGAATTACTAATGCAATTATCTGTAATATGTTTTAACCCCTTAACAGCCCCTTTGTGGTAGTATTTACAGTGTTCTGCAGTTCAATAGTTTTAAGTAAAGGGACAAGGTGTATCACGATATATTCTAGTGTTCAGATGGTATCGGTATCATACCAGTATCACGATATTGGGGGAGAAAATGGACAATACATTTTAGTAGACCTTAGCTAAATAATCAAGGATTTCCCAAGAAGGAAAGGAGGGTTCATAAAACGCATGAGATGCTGCTTTTAAAAAGTGATAAATATGGAACAAAACCCATCCCGTATTGACTTAAAGCTGGATGTGCAATTTCATTCTCAAATGCAGGATAATTACGTATTAAAACCGCAACAACACAGCTACTTGCTCAGTACTGTATATGTGTATATAAATGGAATTCATGAATGTGTAGCAGTATCCACTGTATTGCCAAATCCATATCATTGCACAACTCAACACCGGTTAAATAAATACAATTCACGTTCATACCGGTTTACTACCCATTACGTACACAGACACACACACACACAGAAACACACACACAAGGTCTTGCTGAAGGACACTTAATTTATGGACCTTTTGGTCACAAGTCTAATTTCCCACTGCATGTATATACGCTGATATCTTTTCTTTTGTTATTCTTTTTCTATTCGCTATGGTCTGAGATGACATCATGATCCAGATTATGATTTTCTGTCCACAGCGTGTCCCAGTAGCCGCAGGCATCGGTTGCAGGTCCCAGCATTCTGCGGCGGCACAGCGGACGGACGAGGAGCGCTCATGGACGGGCACAGAAAGCCTGGCGCAGGATGACCCGGAGATGTGGCAGCTGTTGCTGAAGGAGAAGGACCGACAGTGTCGAGGGCTGGAGCTCATCGCCTCAGAGGTTAGTCGATTGCGCCGCCCTGCTGGTCAGAATTCTCATATTTTCTTTGTGTTATTTCTTGCACTTTTCTGTGTGTCTTTGTTTGTCATCTGATTCTGTTTTCCCACTTTCGGTGTTTGTTTCTTCAGTGCTGTACTGAGCAGGTCTGAGGTCAGACTCATTAGCATAATGCAACGTGAGTGGAACACAGAGAGCGAATGAGAGGTCAAGAAACTGAGGAGAAGAAGAAAGGGAGAACGAGAGAGATTTTAGGAAAGACAAATCAAAAAATAAGTAGAAAGTGAAAGTACAGCTTCTGAAGTAAGAGAGAGGGAGGCTTGATTTAATCTCTGGAGAATAATAGGAATGACACTCGCGTTCATTTTCTGTTTCTCTCTGTCCTTAGAACTTCTGCAGCCGTGCCGCCCTCGAAGCCCAAGGTTCCTGTCTGAACAACAAGTACTCTGAGGGCTACCCGGGGAAGAGGTGACCTGCTCACACATCAGAACGAATACCTCACCAATAAATGCATTATCTTAGTATTTCACTAGTAGGAAGCGAGTAGTTAACAGAATGAATAGATGCCTTCAGTTGTCATTACACTTTCATCACATGGAAGATCTGAGTCCTATTTCATCCTGTGCTTGGTGCAGGTACTATGGAGGTGCTGAGGTGGTGGATCAGATCGAGCTGTTGTGTCAGAAGAGGGCGCTGGAGGCGTTTGACCTGGACCCGGCGCTGTGGGGGGTGAATGTTCAGCCGTACTCTGGTTCTCCGGCAAACTTTGCTGCGTATACAGCCGTCCTGAATCCCCACGACAGGATCATGGGCCTGGACTTGCCCGACGGAGGACAGTAAGTCACAGCCAGCGCATAGACACACACAGCCATCAGTTTATCACAGCCTTTTTCTGGCCCTGCATCCAACTGTCCAGTTCCTTTTGTATAATTTGTTGTACGCGTTCTATTATGTAACTTGTTCATTAACGTGATGTAAATTAGCAGTTAACAAAGGGAGTATTGAAGATGTAATTATTGCTTGATTACAACATAACAAGCTTATGTGTTTTGTTTCTTAGTTTGACTCACGGTTACATGTCAGATGTCAAGCGAATATCTGCAACCTCCATCTACTTTGAATCCATGCCATACAAACTTAATGTAAGTGTAGAAATATCATGTGTGTGTGTGTGTGTGTGTGTGTGTGTGTGTGTGTGTGTGTGTGCATGTGCTCGCACGTGATTGATGAGTGGTCAGTCTCCTCTCTATGGGAGAGATAATGGGAAATCGACAGACGCCCTAAGTCACACACACTCTCCAGTGTGACCCTCAGAATCCTCATCAGCATGATGGAGTGAACAGACAGATGGACAGAGAGACACAGACCCATTATCTGCTGCCGAGTTCTTCTCACTCGACCGAGAGGGGCTGCGTGTGACAGACAGATGTGTGTTAATGGGAATTAGTGACGTCTGGCCATTGAGAGGGCAGCTGTGCTTATGGGAAAAATGTATTGTGTTCCTCGTGGGTGATGAATGTCTTGACCACAGGGTCACTGATAGATTGACACTCCTACTCATCCTCTTCCTCACTCCGTCATCTGGCTTTACTGTTCTCTCATTTTAAGGTCAAATCCGGTTTGATAGACTATGATCAGATGGAGATCACTGCCAGGCTCTTCCGACCCAAAGTCATCATCGCTGGCACCAGCGCCTATGCCCGACTCATTGATTACGCCCGCATTAAAAAGGTGAATGTCTTCATTTTCTCACTCTGCTCGTTTCTCTCCCTGTACTTCAAATCCAAAGATGATTGTTCCAGTGTTCATCTCCGATTCTCCATCTACAGCTGATAGACTGTTCAAAGTCTGACCCACAGAACCAAAACAATCAGCTGAAAGAGGCTTTGAAAGCAGGAGCTCTATCAGACGGAAAGTTTTAAACTGCAAATCACATTGCCAGCAGTCTCAGTCGCTCTCACTCACTATATATCCGTCTCACTATCATAACTCTCTCGTCCTCTCAGTCTCTCAATCATTATCACTCTGTCTCACTCTCTCACACTTTTTCTCTGTCCCAGCTTGTCAGTATTTTTTATCACTTTTCCTGTCATTCTATGTATTGTGCTCTTTCTCTCTCTCTCTCTCTCCAGAATCCAGAATCTCCCGAAGGATGAGTTTGTGTGTTTCATGTTTGTTGCTAGAATTCACTGTGACCTGATTCCACAGTGAGATAAACACACACACACACACACACACACACTGGCGACAGGAGTGAGGGAGAGATTAAGTGTATCAGTGCGCATAAATTTATCAGTGATATAATCAACTGGAACTGATTTTACCCCTGGAAACACGCCGCGGTTCAGAACAGTTGGAGTCGTTGCTGTAAGCGGCCGTTGGTATCTGGGTCTCGGTCCCGCAGGGGCGAGCGGATCTCATCGGGTCAACCTCCGATGGGCTGATAACGGCAGCGCTTTGATTCTAATGTTGCTGTGAGCACAGCGGATCTCAGCTTCTAAACGTTTAAATAATCTAGAGGAAAGCTCTTCATTACCTCTGATCACCCTCTCTCGCTCACTCTCTCTCTATCTCTCCCACAAATACACACTCTTTTTTTCTTATAGTCACTCTTTTTTTTTTTTTATCTTCAACCTTTAACAATCTCTTTGCACACACTCTCTTTTGTATTCATCCAATTTGTCTTTATTATCTACCGTATTGACGCAAATATAAGCACCCCTTATTTCTAATTTTAGATGCTCAAAACCATGTCGTGCTTATATTTTAAAAAAAAATGCACGTAAATATAATCCCCCATTTTTCCACATTTCAAGTCAGGAGCAATCACAAATAAACAGATTTACGTTATTGGCTCAAGAAATATTATCCAGCGATGCTTGACTGTGGCTAAATAAAGTGTTAAATAGAAATAAACAAAATACATAATTTGTTATTGAAATGGACTGAGACGACAAACCAAATAGCAGGAGTACAATAACGGCTAGATCATGGCTAACGGCTAGAAACAAAGTCCATAGGGAGGCGAAACAGTCGAAATCGAAGAACACAGGCATGGAGTCAAAACCAGAAAACAAACACAATCAGAACGCTTGGTCTGCTGCACAGGTCAAAACAGTCCATCACAGCGATGATCGTCGTGTAACGTCTGATAAAGACCTTGGCTGAAAATGGCTTCAGCAGCGCTGACTGGTGTGCAAAGGCTCATGGGAGGTGACCCGCTGAGGTTTCTGGGAGGTGGACTAGAATTGATTTTTTTTTTTTTAACTTCAGTTCAGAGTCAGTTAGGTTTTTTGAAGAGAAGTATTGAACCTGGATTTCTTCTTTATTTTTGGAAATTTTTAAATATTTATGTAATTACTATACTTGTATTTGTTTTTGCTTTCACTTTTCTGTTACCCTCTTTGCCCCATAACTCTCTCTTTTTTACTTTGTTTTGTCTTGCTGTATATTTCTGTGTTAGTCCTGGTTAGTCTCACTGACCCTTCCTCTCTTTCAGCTGTGTGGCGAGGTGAACGCCTATCTGCTGGCAGACATGGCCCACATCAGTGGTCTTGTGGCTGGCAAAGCCGTTCCCTCTCCATTCGATCACGCAGACCTAGTCACCACCACCACACACAAGTCTCTGCGAGGATCCAGGTATGTCTGTCGCTTCACCTTTTGGTGCTTGTCAGCATTTTGAATATTCACTACAACACGAAATGTCACCTTTCATGTTTGTTCATTATGTTGCTTACTTTCATTTTGACTGTTTTTCAGGGCAGGGCTTATATTTTATCGTAGAGGTGTGCGCGCCATGGATAAGAAAGGAAAAGAGGTTATATACGACCTAGAGGACAAAGTCAACTTCTCCGTCTTCCCTTCTCTTCAGGGTGGTCCACACAACCATGCCATCGCTGGGGTGGCTGTGGCTCTCAAACAGGTTCTCTTCCCTCCTCACATTGGAGTCTCATCATTGAACTGTTATAAAGTCTTGGCTCTTGTTTACGTTCTCCAGGCCACAACGCCCATGTTTCGTGACTACATTGCTCAGGTTGTGAAGAACTCCAGGGCCATGGCTGAGGCGCTGCTGAAGAGAGGATACACTCTGGTCTCGGGTGGGTTCACGGCCTGTGGCTTGTTACTGAAACCTTGTGTAACTGAATATGGACCGGAGCCTTGTGTATTGTGTGCAGTGGATTTTTATTTTGATTGGAAATGATTTCTAGTCAGCGGTGAACAAGGTGATGGTTGTGAAATTGAACCATAAATTGACTGGGGTTTTCTTCCAGGTTGCGTTGCCGTGGTAACGTCTATGGCTTTCAGATATGTAAAACTAATAGAATCTGCTTCTGTTGCAGCTGTTGTGGGATTCACTTCTGTTCTTTCTGATCTTTAGTCGTGTCTGTCTACAGAAGAAGATCAGGGCATAAAAACACAATAGTTTTGATGTTTATTCACAATTATTCCAGGAGAACTGACCCGTGATTCCCAGCTTCTTTTAAAAATTGAGAGTGATTAATCGAAACTCTCAATGTCTTAAAAATGAAGTTGCTCATCTGATCGTCTATCTTTTGTGTTTAGGTGGAACTGATAATCACCTGGTGCTGGTGGACTTGCGGCCACAAGGGATGGACGGAGCTCGAGCAGAGCGAGTCCTGGAGCTGGTGTCCATCACTGCCAACAAGAACACCTGCCCCGGGGACAAGAGCGCGCTGACCCCTGGTGGCCTGAGGCTGGGTGAGTGACCTCATCATCATGGCGTTCCAGTCCATCTTGACCTCACCCGTGCTCTACACAGGAACTCCCGCCCTCACCTCACGCCAGTTTAAAGAACCAGACTTTGAGCGAGTAGTGGAGTTCATGGATCAGGGCATCAAAATCGCCTTGGATGTGAAGAACAAGACCAGTGAGTGAATGAGCTTTTGACTCTTGAATATGAGAAACCGGCTGAGTTGATATATCAGTAGTGCCTAATTCTTCAAAGTTCTGGATGTTTGATCACACAGATGTCAGGTGACGTATTCACTCATTCACTTTATTTATTTTTGTGCTTGTAGAAAAACTGTCAGACTTCAAGAGTTTTCTGCTGGAGGATGAAGAGACCGTGGCTCGTATCGCTGACCTGCGGCTCCGTGTGGAAACCTTCGCTCGGCCTTTCCCCATGCCTGGCTTTCTTGACCACTGAGCCACTGATTCCTCTCCTTCAGCTCAACCAGCATCTTGGCTGTATTCTCTAGATGACTTAACTTTCACTTAGAGTCTTAACCAGAGCTGTGGACCAGGTGGGTGACCACACACTCACATACGCGCTCTGAGAGAACCGGAGCGCAGCTGAAGTCAGACCTTCCTGTCTCCTGCAAGTGACCGACGTCTCTAGCTACTAACAGACTAATGAAGACAATGTTTACTGCGCTGATTCTCTTCCATCGTTGTTCTATCAGAAGTTGTTTATATAGGAAGGCAAAACTAATTTTATTACTGGTCATTTTGTCTAATTTACATTTCTTCCTCTCTTTCTCACTCTTTTTATCTGTCTTTTTTTTTCTCTCTCTCAGTGAGTTGGTTACAAACATTTGAATTTTTAACATTTTTTTTCTATGTGTAGAATTGATGAACTTTCATTCTGTTGGACAAATCCATTTTAGTTATGAAAAAATATTTTAATGGAAATATTATTACAGATGACTTTCTAAAGACATCTGGTGCCAATAAAGCCTTTTGTGTAGAAAAACCTTTGTTGTGCTTTTGTGTGACTGTTGCGGTTCGAATTATTGTCATTGATTGGCTGTACAATCGCACAAAAAAATGTAGACTATTTTCTGGAATATTGTGGGAAGTGATTGTGAATAATCATCTGATGCAAAAGAGCCTGTGTGTTAGGTCAACCAACAGATTCAAAACTCACTCCAACCTTCTCAGAACAGTCTCTGACAGACAGGATCTATCAGTGACCGGTGAACATATGTTCTTATTGTGTTATTGTGCGATCTCCATGAGGTGCTTGAAACTTATTCAACTTTTACAAACTTTCCGTTGTTTTTTTTGTTCTGTTGCCTTTTCTTTTTTTATTTGTCTCCAATCCAGTAGACAATTTTCAGCCTGTGTTGTGTAAATCCGTCAGTTAAGTGTTCAGCATAGGAAAGGAAAAAAAAATGCTGGATTTGAGCAGCGATCTTCCTGGAATTACCGTAAATGACCAGACACTCTAATATCTTTTTTTT
>CM051495.1:21993763-22031743 GCA_028031935.1 Paedocypris micromegethes | reverse complement strand
TTTTTTTTTTGGTTCTCAAGTTTTTCTCTCGTCTCTTTGTTCCATCATTCGTTCTTTCCATCTCTTCCTGAGATTCTCTTCTCTGCACCTCAATATCTCTGTCCTTATTGCTTTTCTGTTTCACGCTCAGGCTTTCTGTCCTGTTTGACCCTTCTTGGTCCAGTCTGTCTGTCTTTTGTGTTGCTTTCACAGATTTGTTCACGAGTGAGATTCCTGCAGGAAACTATTCATAAATTTGTGTGTTGTGTGAGTTGCGGACATGAAGCCTCTCCCTGGTTCTGTGTGGCACTAATGTGACAGTAACTCAGCGGTGTTCAGCGAGCGAGGGATAATCGACACCGCTCCCCGTTAATTGCGCTGGTTTATGTGGAGTGGCGTGTGGTAATTAAATCACTGCAGGACAGTGACACGTCGTTTTACTGTCGGATTTAAAGCCCAAATATTGTGCTGTAATTATGTGATGATGAAGTGTGTGTTACAGGGAGAAAATCAGCTACACACACATGATCCCAGGAAGAAATAGAAGACCATGTGTTATGATTGTGGTCATGTGATAGAGTCATCATATATTTTGATTGAGAGAAACTGTTACATTTCTATTATTTTCTACTATTAAAATCACTTGGACTTATTCTCATCCTTACATTTTACAAGAATTGTCTTGGAAGAATATATACAATTGTTACAATTTTTCTACTTGTCAGTGTTTGAGCTGATGCTGCTGGTTTCTTGGAGTTAAAGTCTCACTAACCTGACAGAACTCTCAGCTCGTCCCTTGAGGAAACTTACCTAAGAAGTGACACGGAAAAACAACGCATGCGCACACACACACACACACACACACACACACACACACACACGGGTATTCAGACCCAGTGTGGCTGTTCAGAACCACAGATCATTTCAACACGTCCTCACCTTGTTCTCCCGGTGTCTGAAAATGGCACGATGTTCTGCCGGCGGCAGATGTTTGTTTTCAGAATTTGTGGTTTGATCAGATGTGAATCAGGTCTGTTCGTAAATCAGCTTCTGTTGTGGAACCGTCTGGTTCTGATGTGTCTTTCTGGACACATACTAAGGGATTGTGTTTCATATCAGGCTTGGTCCCACAATCACTCGTTTAATTTGGATTTGTAGTGTGTGTGTGTGTGACCGACGCACAATTCTGATGTTGGCGCTTTACTACCAGCGATCGTACCCTTTTAAAACCGTTTCAATGCTGCGAGAACGCCAAAAATCTACACGTCAATGTGAGGAAGTTACCTGTGTTGTGTGAGCCAATAGTGATGCAAAGAAGTGGAAGAAATAGATTATGCATGATGTTCCTTCAGCCGACCTTATTATTTGTCAGCATGTCCTGAAAGTGTGTGTGTGTGTGTGTGTGTGAGAGAGAGACACACAAAGAAACCCGACGTTGGACGTGTTGCGCAGGTGCTCAGCTGTGTGCAGCGCTGGACTGATTGCTGGCAGATAACATACATTATTCTCACCACACACACTGACCAGCAATTCTCTCCCTTAATGTACCACAAATACTCGCTACACACACTCGCGGGTTCTTCTGGGCTGAGTGTGTGTGAGCAGGAAATATTCCTGATTCGGGGAGTTTATTGAGAAAGAAAAATCCTGTGTGTGTTAAAAATTGGGTCCTTCTTTCTTGAGACGCTGATAGTCCGTGGTGATGGACACCAACTGTGAGAAAGAATATATTTCAGTGTTGTCATAGAATATATTTCAATGTTTCAATTAAGATCATCCGAATTTTAAATGAAAAATATTTGGCCAAATATGCATGCTCTGACACTTTCGCTACTATTCACTTCTTTTCAGTCTGCGTTTAGACACTGTTCCTGTGGGGTATTTTTTGTTTGTTTTTGAGGTGTGTGTATGTGTCAATTTCTACTAAAGTGTGGCTCAAGGTCCCCACAACTTTGAAGGTCTGATAGAGGGTCAAGAAGCGACTTGAAATTACAATTGAGTTTAGGTTAATGTTAGAGCAGGGGTGGCCAACCCGTGGCTCTTGAGCCTCATTAACTCTTTAACTAGTTTCAGGAGCTTTCACATGACATCAGTCAAATATGCACACAATGTTAACTGTTGAAAAATAACTAATATTAGCATGTTGGTGTGGTTATTTTCATTAAGTCTGGCTGAGCAGAGTTCTGTGTGTGTGTGTATGTGTGTGCGTGCGTGTACATTCATACATGATTAAGGAATGGGATGATGTTTGTGTGCCCGTGTGCATGATGTGATTCTCTGCAGTAACACAGAAAAAAAGTGGCTCTTAGTCTTTGACTAGTTGCCCCCCCTGTGTTAGAGTAAAATGGAGACAATAAAAAAAAATCAGGAATGAGGGAACGTATTATGTAAATCAATGGTGGGACCCCACTTTGATATAAGTGCAAGTGTGTGTTGCGGGGTTGTTTTTATAATGGTTTCAATCCTGTCATCTAATATTATAGCTCAAGGCGCCTGTCTTTCATTCTCTCGCATCTGTGAATCGCTTGCCTCAGATTTCATGTCTGGTTTCTGTACGTAGCAGTTTGAGAAGATAAAGATATTATAAATGAAGACAAAACCTTCACCCGCTGAGATTTCAATTATATCGATTTGCACAAGCAAAAGGTTTTCTGGTGCGAGAATTTCCAGCTTGGCGTTTCCTGTCAGCACGCTTCGCTCTCTGATGTGATGGGCGGCGTTTGGGCTGATCCAGGAACAGCGGGAGGTCTTGCGAGTGGGGGGCTTCTGTCACACTGACACTGATCTGAGAGCAGATGCTGAGCGTTTTACCTTCTGCTGATGGGTCGGGTCAAGTCTGCTCCACGGCTCAGGGTTGTTCTTCCTGTCCCAGCTGACAGAACCAGGGAGATAAAGGTAAAGCTGGTCAGGAGACAGACACCTGCTGCTGTGTTAATAATCATGCATAATTTACTTGCTGTGTGTGTGTCTGGAAAATAGAGGTCACCTGACGTGTGGTCCACAGGCGAGTCGGAGCAGATACACACGTGCTCCATTCACGCCTACAAAGACGAAGAAAAGCTGAGGCATGAGCTATAAAAACAAACCAGGTTATTAGACTAGTGTGCGTGCCTGCGTGTTATATCTTTCATTGTGTTGTTGACACTTTCTCAGTCTCTTTTAAACAAATGATGAAATTGTGGCATGTGAGATGAGCAGGAACATTACGGAGTGTGTGTCCACTGGCCATCATGTGACAGTATCACACACACACACACACACACACACACACGAGTCCCAGCAGGTGAGTTCAGCTTGTGAGTAAATTATGACAGGGATTAGAATAGAAATACATATTAAACGAAGAGCTGTGAAGCATCACTGGTGGATGTCAGAATGTCCGTGTGTGTGTGTGTGTGAGGAAGAAGAGAGAGAGAGACAGACACACACACACACAGATTCATGTTGTCAAAGTCTCGCCTCCTGTATGACTGATTTGCATAATCCCTCAGGGGTTACTGGGAGATATTCAAATGTTCTTCTCAAATTTTGAAGCGCCTGGCAGTGCTCAAACTCTGTGTGTGTGTGTGTGTGTGTGTGTGTGTGTGTGTGTGTGTGTGTGTGTGTGTGTGTGTGTGTGTGTGTCGCAGCAGGACTCGATCCTCATGGGTCACTCTCCTGCTGCTCTGATTGGACTAAAGTGCTCACTTTGCTCAGACTGGAGCCAATCTTTTCTCGTTTTTAGATAAAATTAAATGTTAAACGTCTTTTTCATATGTTGCTGCATCTATTTTGTCATGGACCCATTTCTCACTCAAAGTTTTCTGTCATTCCTGACAGAGTTGCAGTGGCTGCGTGCTGCAGATGTGGAAAGCAGCAGAGTTAAAGTGTGTTGCATTCACACTTGCTTTGGGAAACTGTCGCTTTTTGTGTTTGTTCGTGAAGTCGTGCGCATTAATCAGTGTAACACCTGTGTGACGGCTGCACAAGAGCGAGTCACGTGATCAGCATCTGCCACAACATCTGTCCTGACCTGCTACAACTTCATTAAACTTCTCCAACCAAGAAACAACACGCGGGTTTGAGCGCAAAAAAACATTTGAAAAGCGAAAAGAGCAGCGCCTAAGAAATTTTAAAAACGACCATTTTTGGTGTTTGGACTACAGCTCGGTAAAAATTAGAACATCGATGTTGTAGTTCTTTACTTTCTTTACGTTTGTTGTGAGCAAACACGTGTGTCGTTCTGCACTGCTACATCATTACAGTGTTGTTCTGTTCTTGCTGAGAAGAATTGGATCATCTGGGTCACCGGACCCTCACACACAAAATTGGCACAAAGACGCATAACTTCTTTCTCACTCCGTGTTTTCGCGTTTCACGTACCTCCATTTCAAACAAACACGTGTTTCTGCTAAAGCTAGTTTCTTCTCTCTCTCTCTCTCTCTCTCTCTCTCTCTCTCTCTCTCTCACTCACTCACTCACTCACTCACTCACTCACTCACTCACTCACTCAGTGGGAGATCAACTCACCCTGGATGTTTCTGGAGCTGCTGAAAGATTCTTCTGAGCATCTTTAGCGCCCGACCAGTGTGACTCAAATCCCACGAGTGTGTTTGGGGAGGAGCTTAATTGTGTCTGTCCCAGCTTTTAACTTCTCATTGTTTTTCATAATGATGTTTGATTTTCTTCTTTATTTTTCTGTTTAAGTTGCTCTGAAGCTGAAGGTTCGACATTGATAACTTTGACCTTTCAACTTGTCAACTTTCAACCGTCCTTTTTCCTTTGCCTTAAGAATATGTTAACACTACATGGGAAATATTACAGTGCAAAGTCTTTTAAAAATAGCCGTCCTTTTCTGTTACTACAGAAGGTGTTTGTGCGATATTATCGCACGGTAGTTATGGGTTTTCCTGGTAGTTTGGTGAAATCACATGACCTTGTCACGTGACCACCATTAGTGGGGGAGTGAGTGAGAGTGAGGGTGAGTGAGCAGCAGATTGATGTTATGGCAAAATTTGAGGTGGATTGTTTACAGCAAAGTACCATTTTATTGTGTTTACACCGACTTTTTTAAATGCATCATGGGATGATTTGTTAACTTGAGTACATGTTGTAAATTAAACTACAAATGTAAAAACTGTAGTTTATTATTATTTTACAGTAGTCTGCGGTAAACCACGGTGCCAGTACATTTTTTTTACAGTAGAAACTTTTAACAGTGTATTACTGGCGTGCCATCTGATGAGAGAGATGTTTTCTGAAGTGGAGGTTGATAAAGAAGAGCTGGAGACTGAGACAGACGGGGGAACAGAAATCACAGGCGCTGCCAGTTAGATAAAGCATCTCTTCAACCATGTAACTTCCTCCATCTTTGCTCACCTGTTCCAGTAAGAACAGAATCTTTGTTTAGTGGAAACTCAAAAAAATCATTTATTTTTGTGCATTATTGTGTTGTCCAACACTGCTGAAAACTCCAGTAGAGGAATTGACATCACTGCCAGGTGTTGTCATGGAGATTCAGATCAGAGTTAAATCAGAATTAGACACTGGTCGGAGTTAAAAACTCATTTTTGTCTTTCATAGGAAAGAGGAAAAGCTTTTACAGGGCTGATGGAAACATTAGTGCTGGACGCCGCAGGTAATTCTGTTACTAGAACAATACATCCCATTCCCATCAGAGAGAGAGAGAGTAATGTCATGAATAATGTGCTTATTACAGGACGATATTGCTGTTTTTTTGACTGTCCAGTGGAATAATGAATTTATCACTTTATGGCAAAATCTATAATGGAATTATCTGAAGGTGTTGAGCAGAGAATCATTGCAAATACTGTTATTTCTATTTTTGTTCTTCCCTCTTTCTGTCTCTCATTCTATTTAAGACATCTCTGTCTCTCTGTCTTTCACGCTCTCTTTCACTCTCTCTCTCTCTGTTTCTCACTCTTATTTATTTTATTTTTTATATTTGTTCCTCCTCTTTTCCTCTGTCCCTCTTTTGTCTTTGCCTTTCACAGCCTCTCTCCTCCTCACTTTATCTCTCATTCACTCCTTTTTCTCTTATTCTCTCGTTCTGTTTCTTGGTCTCCATCTCTCATACTTTCTCTCACTTTCTTTCTGCACTATCTCTATCTTCTATCCCTCTCTCACTCATGGTTGTTGGTGGCAATGGAGCAGAATAACAGCCTCCAGGGAGCATCATGAAAATGAAAAATAAATCTTCTCTCTCGTGTTTGGTCCTGCAGCTCCTATGCTTTAATGAAGTTCTTCCGTCGGGCTCTTCTCAGATCTGGACCTGTGTGTGTGTGTGGGGGGGGGGGCTCTGATGTAACATCACACAGTCCAAAAAGCAAAAACATTCTTTACTAATTATTGATGCATTTGTAATGTTTTTATGCTTTTATTTAAGTTATATAAGTTTGATAGGAATTTAACCGTTCAGCTGATTCTGTTTCAATCAAAAAGGATCTGACTGAAGGTCTATAGAGAGGAAGAAACAGCAGGGTCTTCTGGACTGGAGGGTGGTGAACAGTGATCTTTCTCTCTCTCCCCGTGTTCTTCTTTGAATGAGTCTCTTATTGTTAAATCAATTCAGGCTGTGAAGTGAAGAATATATTTCTGAACCTCTGTGAGCACTTGCCTGAAGCACCAGGACTCTAACCAGCATTTTTATTATTCACTGAAGATAATACTATTGATATTATGCTCCTCGAGGTGACAAAAACAAGCGACAAAGAGAAAGCTCTGATTCATGACAGATGGCCCTTGTTTGATAACAAATGATCAATATCCTGCATCATTCCATCTTCTTTCTATCCCTTCATTCAGTCTATCGCGTTTCTCATCAGTGTGAGGTGGTGCGTGTGAGAAATATTGTGTTTGAAAGTGTGTTTGCGGAAAAGAAGTGATATTGCGACATATCAAGAGTGAGACTGTGACAATGAAGGAGTGCGAGATGGTGGGAGACAGAAAGAACAAGGGTGAGTGTGAGAGATTGTGGGAGAGTAAGAAAGAGTGTGTTGTGTTGTGTGTGTGTTGTGTGTGTGGGTGTGTGTGTGTGTGGTGTGGTGGTGAGAGAGTATGAGAGAAAAAGAGATAAATGTGTGGGTGTGTGTGGTGGTGGTGTGTGAGTGTGTGTGGAGGGGGGGTGAGAGTGGTGAGAGACAGAAAGAACAAGAGAGTGTGAGTAGTGTAAAAGAGAGAGGGCATTTGAGAGATATAAAAGTGTGTGTGTGTGTGTGGGTGTGTGTGGGGTGTGTGTGTGTGTGTGTGTGAGAGAGAGAGGTACAGTGCGTGTGTGTACTCTATAAACGGTGATGTGGCGGGAACAACTCAGCAGCTCCCGCTGACTCGCGCATTACTCTTCATTTGGGTCGAGCCTCAGTGCAGCGCTCGCGCGTCTCACACGACAAACTGAAATGTATCGAGTTGCTCGACTTCTGCTAATTGAAAGAAATTGCGTGTCTGTTTGCGTTGAAGTCGCTTTGAGGAGCGCACGGGTGGCATGTGGTAATCGCTTTCCAGTGAGGCTCGCGAGCGCCACCAAGACGAGCAAACGAGCAACTGCAGCAAACTGCATTTTTCACACGCGAACTTTGTTTTTAGGGTGTGAACTTTTAGTTTGCTGAACTTTGTATTGTTCTTTTAGTATTACTAACGGATAAAGAACATTTTGTAATTTTTTCTTTGTTATTTGTGTTATACTACTACACTGCTTTCTATTTGTCATTACCGCCACCTCAGTGCTCTAAATTTGAATATTTACACTTCTATTTATCGTATCCTTTAAGGATTTTTCCTTTCCTGCCATTTAACAAATGGCTTTAACGACCATTAGTCAGTGAGCAGAAACAGTAATTGGGTATGAGGGGTGTGGAAAGTTTCTTTGAAGAGCGTACGTGATATTTTCTCGTCAAAGAGACTCTTGAATGAAGATTTCAGATTTCAGTTGGTATGGCAGAAGACTAAACGGGCCCAGTCGTCTCTCAAGTATTCTTCTAATAACTGTCTTGTGCATCGTGAAATATACGCACTGTTTATTTACATAATTTTAATTGAGAATTTTGCTACTTCTCATTAGCAATGCATTTACCTCATGTTGCTCAATATAGTTTAATTTGCGATGCAACATTTACAGTTAGTACAAACATCTGTAAACATCCATATTGCATTTAGCATGTTGTGACCAGTCGCTGATACACCACTCAACACAACTTACATAAAATCAATTATCAGTTGTGTTGAGCGGTGTATTAGTGTGGGTCAGAGAAAATGTAACTAATTATATTGGTTACAATTGAAATGTGCTTATTGAACATTTTCACATATCACAAAAAAATGTAAACGATAACATTTAATTAAGGGGAAGACAGAAAGAGCACGTGTGTGTTGTATTTCATGGATGTATATGTCGTGGCGGGTGCAGTACACACCAATGTCCCCGTCCTCCACTGGTGGAAGTGAAGACACAGCCCCACACAAACACAACCCTGCAACTGTCAGACAACACCGGCACACACTCCAGTAATTGCCTGATTCGATATTCTCCCAGAGAACACATCCAGAAATATGACAAATAAATAACCATTCTATATGACAACTGCATATATGTATGTGGCTCCACCGAAGTCAAGTGGAGAAAATCAGAAGTGTTTGTGATGTGCTGAAGCAGAGAAAGTGTGAAATACTGTATATTTGTATAGCCGGGAATGAAACTGAGAGAAAGAACATTTAGGAGGGCTGTGTGTGTGTGTGTGTGTGTGTGTGTGTGTGTGTGCGCGCGAGTGCTCAGTTGTCCCGTTTCCGTTTTCACCATCTGACAGTGGCTTCAACGGACCAACACACGCCAATTTATACACTGCTGCGAGCACCTTCCAGGGGACAAGCGCTCATTCCTCCACACACTCTCAATAATGAGCCTCACAGGAAACACTGATAATATCCAAACACACCGACACAATGGACGTTCAGATCAGCCCTAGAGAAACACTGACATCTGCCGGTGACCAATGGAATTACAATATCATTGTTCATTTCATCGTCACAAATAAAAATTTGAATGCAGATTTAAAGAGTTCTCTGTGACTGAAGAGTTGAACACTGCGTTTTGCTTATCACTCATCACACACATTTATTTGATTTAAAGTTGGATAATTAAACACAACCATAATTTGCACATTTGCGCAAAAATAAAAACAGAATGAAAAAAATGTTTAAAACAGCCATTGTAATAATAACCTAAATTCAAATTAAATTTTTACCAGATTAAAACTTTTTTTACAAAAACTGAGTCAAATATTCATACAAGTTGCAGCAACTTGAAAGCAGGAAGTATTATCATTTGTTCATTAATGGTGTAATAAATGAATAAAACACATTCATAAAATACTCACACCAGCAGCTGACAATTTTCAGATTGTTTCTCTTGAAACAAGCACCCCTGAAGTTCACAACAAACAACAAGAGATCCTCTGAATTAACCAGGTTAATTAGATCTTCTCAAGCTCTTCAGGGAATCAGATATAAAGGTCTTATGGGCCGGAGGTTCTGGGTTTGAAAAGTCCGCTCTTTCTCAGGTGTCGAATGATGAGCGGCACAGACACTAGTGTGATGCTGATCCGCAGCGGAGCGAAGAGCTTGTGCACGGCATAAGCCACAACAAAAGTACTGGTTCCGGCTGCCATCTTAGACTGAACCACTGACTCGCTGAAGCCCAGAGAACACAAGATTGCCGCCATGTCTACACCGCTGTAAAAACACAACACACAAGTAAAGATATGCAAATACACTGCAAATATACAGTGATGTGAAAGAGCATGTGTTCATAATTTCTATTATAGAATGTTTTTCAATGTTTTTCATGCTTTAAAGTTTCAGAATAACAAACAAATATACATATTAGTCCAAGACAAATTTGCCAGATTTTGGGGACCAAATTTTGTACCAATAATTTGAAATAAGAATAAACCATTTAATCCTGTTTTAAATCCAAATGACTTTCATGTGAGAAATTATAAAAATTATAAAAGTGAAAGAACATTTTAAATCACATCTGATTTTGATCACTACAAAAAATATTTAAAAAGCATTAAAAGATGTTTATATGAGTGCACTTCACTTGTAGAATTAAATATGATTTCAACAATAGCAGGCCATTTCCCCTAGTTTGCCTGAGCGAATCAAATTCTGACCCTGTTAACTTGCAGATTAGTCGGGTCAGTTAGGGTGACTCACCTAGACACAGCCAGGTAGCAAATACCTAGAGAGACGAGAGAGAGACAGACGTGGAAGGAGACGCCCACAGCGCCATATTCCTTAAACAGCTTCCGCAGCTGCTGTGTCCGACTGGTTTTCTGCTCCGAACTTGTGGAGAGTTGATCCTGTGACATACAATCATCGAGATCAGTCAAAAAAGCATTGAACACACAGTCATAAAAAATATGATTAAAGACTTACATTTATAAAACGTAAATGTTCCCTAAGAGGAGGGAACGAGACATGTTGCTATTCAGTCATAACCTGAGCTGTTCCCTTTCGAGTCGTTCTCTAGACATTAAGCTTGGGATCGAATGAACCCCTGCAGTGTGGGAAAACACACCTTACAGGGTGACCGTCAACGTCTCTGAGCCGCCTGCCCGGCACCGGACCCCACTGAAGACCACTCACACACTTGGCAGGACACCAGAACTGCCTCAACTCCACAGAAAACCCTCGTCAGCACATAAAAGCAAAGCCATGCGCGGACAATTCCAACACAAGTGCAGTAACACAAGTGCATAATAATGCATCAACACACACTGATCTATGAACGATGTCGTTATAAAGAACAATTCAGTGTACATACTCACACTTTTTTATGCGGAGCACAAACCGCATAAAAAAAAGACTTCTGACATCTTCTGCGTTATGATCACCTACCATTTTTCTACACTTCAAAAGATAGCAAAAGCAGAGTCAAATCAGTCTTCACTGGTTTGAAAATCAGAAATGAAAAGCATGTCAATAACCCAAGACAAATCCCTGACAGAAGATGATGGTGAGAGGAGTTCAAAAGCTTCGCAAGAAGCAGAAATTCCACCTCCACGTCATGAGTGTCCGTCATCTTCACTTACGCTTTCTAGCTCCCATAACCAGCTCTGCAGGACCAGACTGGCATTACCGAACACATGCAGATCCCAGTTTCTGAGATGAGGTGGCTGAAAACGGTCGCTGTCCTGTTCACCAAATCCAGAAACCACTAATGATTTGGCCATTTTGGAGCAGTCCCTTGATTGTCACTGACTAACAAGAAATTAGGCGAGCTTTTATTTTGTTTTAATTTAAATCGTGTTTTATGTCATTAGCCATGGTAGTGAGTATATGCATTATGGAACAAAACAGAATTTCCCCATGGGGCCGAATAAAGATTCTGTTGATTCTAGTTCCACGCCCTGCCACCAGAAAGGCCCGATAAGGACAAGTCCGTAATATGTGAGACCACTCAAACCCTCATGACGCCGCTCTCCCAGCCCGTGTTTTCTCGGCATCACGAGGAGAAGGCCCAGCCCACAGATCGACGCCACAGACAATCAGTCCCAGCACTCTCTGAAACTGCATTGTTCGGACCATTGTGTTCTGTGCAAAGTCTGCTTTAAACAGACTGTACTCTGTCATTCGAAAGACAGAAGTGATGATTACACGAATCAAAAGGCTTTCTCAGGAACACAGTAATTTGATGGAGCTAAGAGTGTTTGTTTGCAAGTTTACACACACACACACACACACACATACATACATTTTTGGCATCAAGCAACAAGCCGAAAAGTTCTACACTCATGCTATCCAGACCTCGGACGTTAACGCAGCATTCATGAAAATTGTGACCATATAAACAGAATGACAGAACTCTGTATTAAAAAGCCAGTCCGCTATGAATAGTCCAATAACGTTCATAATTTGAAAGTGAAAGTGTGAAATGTGCAGGACTACTGTAATAAAAAATTATTGCATTGAATACATACAAGGATTTGTTGCTTTGGAAATCACAGGACGTTATCCTTCTACGACATGAGAAAATGACAACTGAACAGCTGCTGTTTCTCTCATTCAAATGACAATGGTCCACCATCATCTTTCGTTGCAGTAATCCTGTCCCTAAGAATTGGGCCTGACAGACTGTTGCATTTATTACTCCAGGACTCCTCTATTGCTGCTATAGCGTGAGTGGGCATGGCCGAGAGTGTGCAAAATTACTAAAAAAAAAAAAATCAATATCACAGTATAGTTTTGAGAAATTAAGTAAACTCAGTCATTTCTACAATTTGTTAAATAATAATAATTCAGCATGATCAATTTAGCTTTTTTTTTATTTTGAAAAAGTTCATCAGATTATTTTCCACATGTAACGGGGTATTGTTAATTAATTACAATTACAATTGGGAAAAAGATACAACGCTTAAGCAAAATAAAAATGAATTTGACATTATTCTCCATTTTAGTCACGTTGTCTAACCAGCCGCTAATAACAAAACATTTAAGAGATCATACCGTTTTTAATTTCGGGTAAGCATTAAGACTGACGTGCGCTAAACTGGTTCAAGTCGTTTCCAGCTTTGGCTGCAGCAATAGAGTGACTCAGACAAATTTTGCTCTAAAAGAAAATGATAGCAGCAGATAATGAGGTGTTTTCTGTGTAGTATTGCACACATTTGTCTGGAAAAGCGCCAGGCAAGGCCCAACGATGCTGCATTATAAAACAATGTTACAATACTGGCATTTTTAACACTGTAGAATGAATGTGCTGGCACAGCATCATACTGATTTTCCCTTTAATACTAGTACATCGCACAACGCTGGAGGCTGGGAACTCAACAGTGCACTACACCCCTTTCATTGTGATTTCGGAACATGAGAGAACATTTTACAGTAAAATATTTCAATGACAAATGTCAGCTTTCTTTCTCAGAAACATTCTTGCCGGATTGCACAATACAGTATAACTGTAATTTACAATGACCAATCGCTTCTGCATCTTTCTTCAAAGAAAATTATTTTGGCCTTGCGGTACATTTTCAGCTTTCCTCTCTGTGAAGTAAACGATTCTAAAGCCAAGCGCACAAGACAGAAAGCTTCCACTGAGTTGTTTAAAAAGATGTCAGCATTTATCCGAAGAAACTGAGTTCCTTCCAGTCTGACATCAAAAGAACAACTCAAAAGAGAATCATTAAAATACGTTAGCAAAAATAGAACAAGTATAAAGTGATTACAGTACGAATGTAAAGCCAATATATTATATACCTAAATACAAAAAATGAACAAGTATACATGACTGAATCAAAATGTATAGAAAAATCTCACAAAGTAGTAAACTATAACAGTAAAGAGACGGGATGAGGTATAGAGGAATGGGAGAGAAAATTAGAGAAAGAGTCAGACTGAGGTGTAAAGTACTTGAGTAAATATACTGTTATTTTAGGTATTTTTGTAAAGTTTTGTAAATATACAATATGTATAATACAATTGATTTAAAAAAAAAAACATGGTGAAACTGGTGACATTCTTTAGACATTGAAACACTGAGCATAGTATTTGTATTTGTATGAGTACTTGTACTTTGATTACTTGCGTGAATTCATTGGAACTGTGTTAATGTAAAAATTGCTTTTTATATATACTCAGTACAAGTACAAAGTAGCCAAAAATACATTAAGTAAAAAAATATTTACAATATCTACAAAATTATAAACTACTCCTAAAGTTTACTCAAGTACTTTACACCTCTGGAATCAGAGAGATGAGAGAGCAACATACACAGGCGCGAGCGAGCGAGAGAGAGAGAGAGAGAGAGAGAGAGAATGTGCGGTCAGTCATATGAGTATAACTGCTTTTGGGTGTGGGTGTGGGTGTGGGGTGTGTGTGTGGGGTGTGTGTGTGTGTGTGTGTGTGTGTGTGTGTGTGTGTGTGTGTGTGTGTGTGTGTGTGTGTGTGTGTGCTCAAATGGGGACTGTAATGTGTTGCATGAGATAAGAGACTTAGGGCATAAAACGGCCCCACCAGCACACAATATTCAGCAACTTATCAGCAGCAGAAGACTACAAAGTGAAACGTTTCAGAGTAACAAGTATGTGTGTGTGTGTGTGTGTGTGTGTGTGTGTGTGTGTGTGTGTGTGTGTGTGTGTGTGTGTGTGTGTGTGTGTGTGTTGTGTGTGTGTGTGTGTGTGTGTGTGTGATGTGTTTCTCTTGGCCTCAGAGGAGATCCCACCAGAGGAGATCCCACACTGTGTAATTGTTTGGTCAAGGCCTCAGATGAGCCCCCTGAGAACAAACACTAAGTAATCCAACTAACCAAGTCAACACAAGCCAAACGCCCTCACTGACCCAGTCAAACACAACCAAACCTCAAATACCATAACTGGAACAGCCTGTGATTAACCTAGACAAAACACTCCGTGAACTTAGTCCAGTGCAGTATTTGATTTCATCAAATGGTCTTTACAGGAGCTTTTGTTTGAACCGTAAAAAACGATGGGTCATTACTATTGCGATTTAACAAGTCCTCACCTGAACACCTGTGGCAACCCTGGACCAGTTTGTGTGTGTGTCGGCCATGACTTACACCAGTACTAGTCATATGTTTACTGTTAATGTTTAACTATTAATCTCTCAACACGGTGAATCGCAATCTAAGAAAACAAGTCTAACCTGATGAGACCTAAACGCCAACTAGCACAAACTAACTAACTGCAGACACACAAACGTCAGAGATTCAATTAGCTGGAAAGTAATGAAACTCAAACACCGCAAAAGTACTAACCGCCGCTGAAGTCGTGGTGGGCTCTTCTCGCGGCTTGTCTGGTACTGTGGACGAACGTCTCGCGAGCAGCTTCAACGTGGACGAATACGATTCGGTTTCACCAAGTCCAAGGACGTTCGGTCTCATGCTCGTCCGGTTGCTGTACTCGCGCCGTGACAAAGCGGAGAGCGCCGACCCCGAGCGCCAACCGAGAACCGAACAAGAGTCGAACCGGAGAGCGCCCTCGCGTCCCCCGAAGCCTGATGCCTCGTGAGTTCTGAATAAACCGTCGGAGTCGTGATCACATAATCCTCGGTAAGCATGTGAGCAGCTGTAATGACGCAACGCCAGGGTTAAGTTGCCCCCTGCTGCGCTAAGTTGTGATGCGGGACAGTTCAAACGCAACAAAGACGTCGCATAAAACCGGAGAAGCATCGCTCTCGGTCGTTTACACACCATGTGTGACGCTTCAGCAGCTCGGTTACATAGCGCCTGTGCGCAACGCGCGCGTTACAGCGACGATCCTCCCTCAGCTGATGAAAGCCCCGCCTACCCGCTGACGCTCGCGCGCCATGAAACAATAACACAAAAAAGAGCAGACCGATTGTCTTTTTTGTCATTTCTTGTGTCTTTAAAACCTCCAAGATTGTTTTAATTTACAAGTGTATTGTTTGTCGTACTAAGACGGAACGTTTGAAACAAAAATGAACAAAAATAATTTTTCACTGTAAAAATGCACATTTCGTAACATTCTCCACAGGAAGTCGTCATGTCGCCACATGTCTCACTTTTACTTACGCACGCACACAGAGATAGAGAGACACTTTGCTCAGTCACGATAGTCTTGAGGGTCATTTCTTTTGTGGTTGTAGTATATGTACGTAATTCCAAGGTTTGGAACTCACACATTTCACACTAACAGAAAGCTGGCAACCTGCCAGACAAATTCCTGCCTGTTTCCCTCCCGCCGAATGGTTTAAACACGTGCAAACGTGATCGCTCCATCACTGCGAAACACACACACACACACACACACACGCGCTATCTGAGAAGGTTATGTTTGTAGCAGTTATCACAATCTGATGCTCCTGTCTTACTAAAAAGAACCAGCAGGAGTAATTTTTCAGTATGTTAAACACGTGAAAAGGCAACCTTGAAAAAAGAAACGCCATTCTTACAAACCAACAAAATATACAATTTATTTTAAATTCGTGAGATCGCCACTCTAGGGTTGTAATATCCGTAATGACAGAGGGGAAAGGAGTAAGAAGCCCACCACTCGGACCCACTGCGCTGCTACCGAATTCTGTGATGACTTGGGTGGGCGGGGCTAAGCGTCTTTGCAGCCATTGGCTGATTCCTGACATGGGAAGACATCGACAGGTGAATGACAGGTGGCGATATTCACACGTGACTTTAGGCAAATAGAAAAATAAACAGTCCCAATATTCTTTTTGTTAATGATGATCCTTCATATTCTTGATTGTACTCGATAATGCAAACACCTATAAATAAATGTAATATTCTTTACTTGAAACACAAAGCAGTGCAGTTTGTGTGGAAAGTGCAGTTTGACACTGAAATGTGGCGAAAAACATCCTGTTATCATCCTCATGTACATGTATACATATGCAAGTGTGTGTGTGTAAATATATTAGTGTATATATGTATAAATATACAGCAATACATATATACACACACACACACACACACACACACATAGATTCTAATGTGACTTAAAATTTAAATAATTTGTGGTGTAATAGATGAACAATGATAAATTTGAATAAATACTGTTACAGGCCTTTCATCTTCAATAAATACTGTACACAGGATGTCGACATCATTGTCATCAAGACAAACACTGGCAGCTCTCTGGAAGCACAATCGCACAATAAATGGAAACAAGTCAAAAGTCCTGTGCAAACCTAATTATGGACATACTTGTTTCCTTACTTCCAGACTCACTTCCTGTTCAAGGTTCAGAGAGCAGTCATGAACCCTCTGAACTACAGTACCATGCCTTTACTTCACCATTTACCTCCCTCTTCACAATTTCCTTCTCTCGCTTGTCGCTGGATTTGAATAAGAAGGAAAGTGAAAGCAAAAATGAGGGTTAGCAAGCGCTACTGCTGCTGCTCTAACTGGCATCTTTTCGAGTCTTCACCAATCAAACGTTGCCAATCCTGATGCGCGATTGATGCGCTCCATGTCTACGAGACACAGCAGCAGCCAGGACGTTTGTGTTCCTCTTCCTCTATCGGCTGCTTAAAAGAGAGTAGGGGAGGGTCTCCGCTGGCTGGGGTGAAGTAAACAGTGCTGCCGTTGGATGACACCAGTGGATTGTTGGGAGAGATGTGGCTGTCGGTTGAGGTGAGGTGACCGTTGAGGACTGGATTGCTGAGTTTGGCAGCAGCCCGTTGCTTTTTCAGCTCAGATAATGTCTGTGCTCGCTCTTTAGGCCTGGGCTCCTCTGTGGAAGGGCTGCAGGGGTCAGGGGTTGCAGGGGTCTCTTTAGAGGGGAGAGGGGCAAGGCAGCCATTCTGTCTTCTTCCATCTTGCAGGATCCCTGGTTTGGGAGGAGCTTCTTCAGCTGTAAACGGAGTTTCCTACACACAGCAAATAAAGAAAAATATCAGTTCACTACATTTATGGATGCTTAATGCTTCAAATATGGATGGCCATGGATGACAAAAACTGATCAGGTGAGGGGTTTCCAGGTGAGAAAATGAGATGTCAAAAGAAAACAAAAATATGGGAAAAAACGAGTAAAAAAAAAAAATCAGGTCAAGTCAAAGTAAAAAAATGATGTTAAGAGCATCTCACTGAATGGCTGTTGTCCTGGTCAGACTCCCTTTCTCGCTCCTCCTGCTCTCTCCCTCCTCTCCATACTATGGCTTCCGTCTGATATTCTTTTCTGCAGAGATTATGTCTATCTGACAAACTCGCCCTCCGCACAACTTTCCTGCACACAAACACCATATGTTAATTCAACACATTAGAGTAAAAGAGCAATAATTAAAACTATATACGTTACCATAATATTTTTAATTATTCTTGTATTTTCAATGTCTTTTTTTTCCATTTATAATGCAAATCGTTCACAAAAAAATTCACTCAGACGAAAAAAGACAATCTGCAGTGTGGGTGTTTGTCCAGCAGGGGTCAGCACGTACCCACGGCTTCCGGTGCTGCTTGTGCGGCGACACAGTGATGTTTTGTGCTTCAGCTGCGACTTCATGATGATGTCATGCTTGTGCTTCAGTTCCAGCAAGTGATTCCTAAACTCTTCATCCTCACAGAGATCTATGCACACACACATGCACGTATAAGGGACTTGCATGTGATGTAAGACAACTGACTCTGTACCAATGGGAGTCTCCTCCAGTTGAGTCTTGGCACTGAGACTGGCACCATGAGAAACCAATAGTTCGGCTACATGCACCTGTAGTAGAAATACAGGTTAATTTACCGTATTTTTTGTGGAGTTACATACTGACAGTGATAAAGTGGCTTTTGCAGGATTAGACATTAAAAACCGATTAGGTAATAAAAATAATCAGATTATAATTTTCTGAAAGTGTGTACGAGTGAGTGTGTGTTCAGTTTGTGATTGCTTGTGCATTTACCTGTCCCCAACAGGCAGCGGCGTGTAATGGCTGCCACCCGTCGGCATCTCTGATGTCTGTTCTGGCTCCAGCCTCCAGCAGCAGCTCTGCAGCATGTGTGTAACCGTTCGCTGCTGAGATGTGAAGCTGCGGGAGAGGAGCATCAGCAGACGTCAGCAACGCACTGCTGCAATGCACACACACGGTTTATCGGAGTGTGTGTGTGTGTGAGTGTGAGTACCAATGTTGCTCCCTGTGAATCGCTGAGGTTCAGATCAGCTCCCTCCTGCAGAAGACACTGAATATCTCCCAGCAACCTCCTCTCCACAGATGCTCTGGTTTCATTGATCATTTCCTGTGTGATGCCTGCGATTGGACGGTATTGAGCATTTAAATGAATGAGCTTCAACACCTCGGTGTGTGTCGGTCATTTACACAATTATTTGTCTAAACAGGGCAGTGGCACTCAACCCACCTCGATTGGCCATGGCGTTCTCTATGATGTCCAACGTGGGGTCATCCTCACAGAGGTCATAGGGCATGTTCCCATCAGAGTTCACGGCTAACAGGTCAGCGCCACTGCAAGGTCAGAATCTGTCAGTTAGCCACTCTCTCTCTCTCTCACACACACACAAACACTCACTGTTGGATGAGGATCTTGACAAGACCGGTGTGTCCACACGTGGCTGCTGCGTGAAGCGGCGTCCAGAGTTCATTATCCTGAGCATTCACAGTGGCTCCGTGACCCAGTAAGATTTGCACCATCTCCTCATAGTTATCAATACAACACTATCAGAGAGATAGAGACACAAACAAGTCAGGAAGAAGAAAAAAAAATGGGGATTCTTCACAAAAGGCTTGGGATTCCTATTTTCCACTGGATGAGACAAAAGAAATTAAACTCTTTGAACAGAAAAGTGTGTGTCATGTTTGGAGAAAAGCTCAGGAGGTGGATTCTCTTCTGATCGGCAATTAGGATCAGACATTTGTCCTGATGAAATGATTATCCAACAGCGACAGAGGGTTACGACACACACACACACACACATTTTGATTGCTTGTATTGTGCTTTATACCATTAGCGGCCCATAGAAAAAGAGAGAGACACCAAGAGAGAGAAAATATGCAGGACTAAAACAAAGGCAGTCATTCATTAACACTACACCACATTACTGAACACCCATGTAGAGAGAAAGACAGACAGACAGACATGCAGAGAGTAAAAAGAGAGAAAGAGACAGAGGGAGAGAGACAGACGTGGACGAGGGACAGAGGGACATGCACAGAGAGAGAGAGAGAGAGAGAGAGAGAGAGAGAGGGCTAGAGAGAGTGAGAATAAATAAATGCTACAATGTTAGTAGGACATTAAAAAAAGGCTTTCCACTAATAGCAAAAAAAAATCTGTTAACCCAAAAGAAAAAAAAAACATTTTAACAGATTCAAAACACATGCAAAAACAGTTTAGAATGAGTTAGAGTGGTACCTGATGAAGGGCCGTCAGTCCATCTTCATTACATAGATTTGGAACCACGCTATTCTTCAGCAGATATTGCACTGATGACACAAACACAAATGGATCCATTAACTTTCTTGCTTGTCATCAATAAATAAGTAAAAAAAAACTATATTAATCTCAGGGATTGTTTTTTTCTACAACCCCCAAGTGAGCTGGCTGGTTCCTTCTTATCCAAAGCATTTAAGGCATTGTTAACCAGCACATGACAAGTAAACCGATCTGAATCACGCACTCTCTGTACAGTCACACACACATTCCCTCCTGCAAACACCGGACAAACGTTTACGGAATTGCACCAGGAGATTGCACTTGTCTTTTAATCTAGAGATCCAGAAATATCAGACACACACGTGACCTAAACCTGGGATTTTTCCCCACAACTAAGACAAACAGAGAAAGAACATGAGGTGTGGAGGATGACGTTGATGTTGTGTTTAGCGTTTTGTTCCGAATACAAACACACTTAGAAATGCTGAAGGAGGACAGCAACGAGGAGGAGGATTTCTCCAGCATTCCAGCAAAGGGAGGAGACTAGAGATAAAAGACGTTTCAGTAAACAGAGAGGGCGAGAGGAAGTGCGGTACCGCACCCGCTGCATCCATCTTATCAGGAGACACTGATGCGTGTGGGTTCAGGTCACAAACAAGTGGACTTTAATGAGCAAGCGAGGGAGCGAGAGAGATAGAGAGAGGACATCGGATCATCCCAAGAACTATCGGCTGAGTGACATCATCACACACAGGTCACATGACAAAGCTCACAAGATATGGCACAGATTAAAGCTTCAAAACTGATCAGATAACTGATCTGAGACAGCACGGTTAATAATTCAGGACGAGTTTAAAAGCTGACAGTGAGAAAAGAAATTCTCTCAATCACAGATATTGTGGTGATGCCATCGTTCTCTATAACTGTGCTGTGATCATATGTCTCGCTTTCAGCTAATAAATGTAGAACCGTCTCGCCGTGTTTCTCCATCACACATGTCTGACACTCCGGCAGCCGCAGATTCATTCATGATTCATGAAGCCTGATAGAAGCTGTAAAGTGTGTCGGTTTACCCTCCACACTCCCCCTCTACTTCAGAATGGCTGAACCGCTCTGAAAAAACACACTGAAAGAGACCGATGAGAAGAGTGTAAAAGCAGTGAATGTTGGACAGGGAAAGAAGGATGACTAACCACTAAATTAATGACAAGTATTTGAATATAAACACACGCGACTTACAGAACACAAACAATGCCACATCCATTAAACTACAAACAAATTAGACGAGAAGAAATACTCATTGTTTATGCCAAAGAGGAAGTGCTCTCGTCTAGATGAACACACACACACACACAGCTGCTTGCTTCCATCAGTAATCTGATACTTTCACAAGTCCGATGAGTGTTGATTCACACAAATACACCTCAGAACATGATCTGAGATGACCTGACCCATGACCTTTAATGACCCCTATTGGTGCACGTTACACCCACCTTCATCAGCATCGTTTCGGGCCGAGGCTTCCAGCAGCGCTACACTGTCTGTGAACGACACGTGCTTGCGCTGCTCTGTGATTCCATTGTGCCGGCGCTTATCAGACCTGGGCTTCTTTTTCTGCATCTCTTTCTCGTACACGGCCCATCGCTTCAGCTGCTGCGCCCGGCGCTTCTGTGCGGCCCGGAGACGCTCCAGACTTGGAACCTTGTCCAGCTGCTGGAGCTCCGTCAGCAGCTCCAGGTGGTTTGCCATGATGGATCAGTGGGAGGAACCAGGGAAGGTGACTCTAGCGGAGACTCCGCCTCCCTGACACGCCTCTGGCCGTCATCCTGAACCTGCACACATAAGGATTCAACATCAAGCACACTAACAGAATAATTTGTTTTCTATTATCCATTTCAATTACCGTATTTACGCAAAAATAATAACCCCCTCTAATTTTTCAGATGCAAAAAAAGAAAACATTGTTTTTTATATTTTTTAATACATCTCTGGCTAAATTGGTTACATTGCTCTTAAAAAGTACAAACCTAACTTGTGACATGTCACTTTGATGTAATTTTACTTGAATAATAGGTAGAAAATGATCTATTCTAGCAATTGGAACTACACCTTCCAACGTTCCCTGGGGATCCGCAGGCCTATTGCACTCCAGTCAGGGCATGCGCAGAACACTGAGAGCAGCTCAAGTCGCCATTATCTTTATTATAGGTTTTATGAAAAACGGCAAGATAATGTGTTTTCTAGTGCAGCAGACTGAGCGTTTTGATTGTGTTTCTACCTTGGATTTTTTAAAATTCCTGCCCATGTTTTTAATTTTTGACTGTTCTCTTTCTGCGATGACACTTTGGACTCCGTTTGTAGCCGTTGGATCTAATCTACGCCAATGTAGTTTGTAGTCTCTGTTGTATAATAAATGATTGTATGTAGTTTAATCTGACTTGTGAGTTAATGAAAGCTTATATGCATGTCAAATCATAATTTGAAGAAATAAAAGAGGACACAATGCACTTACACAGATGCATAAAGACGACATGTTTCCGTTCATTTGTGAATGTTCCTGACTTGAAATGTGCAAAAATGGGAGCTTATATTTACACGCATATTTAAACTTGGCCAATATAAGCCCTTCAAGCCCTTGACCTTCTAAAATTGGAAGGGGTGCTTATATTTGCGTAAATACTGTAACTAGTGTAATAATATTTCAGAGTACAAAACCATGGATGTGATGAGTATTGGGGTAATTACATGTTTGACCCGTCTCATGAGCGCACTCAATCTGCTTGAAAACAGAAAGATGACATTCAGTCACTCATGAATTCCGTGGTCAGCTGTATGAAATGCTCCACTTATTACATATTAAATATTATAATATTACTTGTTATTACTCAAATCAAATCAGACTAGTTGAAGAGGAGGAATCAGAAGAAAGCACACGCAAAATTCCTAGATGTGAGAGACAGACACAAAAGATTCTCCAGAAAACTACTGATAAACCCCAATCCTAATCTTTTTCCAGTGGTGGCTAGTAAGACCAAGTTCATTTCTTCTGATTTTGGCTGAGCTGCAGCTAAACCGAGGCAAAATCCGAAGCCGCTTCCAATTCAACAAAAGAGCCAGTGTGATTATTAAACCGCTTAAGATCCGTTCAGAAACATTAATATCATGATGAAACATTTCTTTAACTCAGCTATACTCTGCTTCAACTCTGTGTAAATATTCTTATAACTTAATAAAAACTAAATACAGTTTTTTATATTGTTCATTTCAAAAATTGCAAAAATCCTTATTGCTATATTATTTTGAGGGATTGGGGAAAAAAAACACCCGTATAACCGTATCTTTTGCACAGATACAATCTTTATACAGTATTTGAAAAATCTGAATGCTTTTTTACATACCCTAGTCCCTGCCATGTGGGGGGTAAGGCAACTCAAAAACAGATGATGCACACAAGACTAAATGGTGCACTAAAGAAGATGGGAAAGGATTAAACAACTTTGAGAGTGACAGAAAACGGTGTATATTGGTAATAGTCGTCACTATTGTTTGAACATAATTGGTTTTTAATAAGGGTTCCGCATCAGGCACCACGCCAGCACCAGAACACATTTTTTAGCAATATATCACACACAAATTTTGAAGCTTATCATTAAATATAATGTGATGTGTAAAAGTTGCAATGAAGGCCATGCAGAAGACTTCCATCTCCATGGCAGAATAAAGAAGCCACAAGAACTCATAGGCTGGAAAGTTGCCTGTGCGTGCGTGAGTGAGTGAGCGAGAGAGATGGAATACATTAAATTTCACCATCACTCCATTAATACTGATGAAACCACTACATTGCTGCTTGCCGCTTAATCGTCTTTGATGGTGTTAAAGTCATTTCACCTTTCCAATTGCAGTATTGAGTATTTGAGACTGTGCTTTGAGAGTGAGAATTCCAATTTATGATTAGTACTCTAATAACTTAAAATGGCGTTTGTGCTTTTCCAGAATCCATTTTTGTAGTTTTCACAAATCATTTTGGCACTCTGCCTTAAAAAGTTTCTTTACTGCAAACAAAACAGGGAAATTAAGGACAAATGCATGAATTAAAAACATCCTTGCGTTCCACACGAAAGTAAACAGCAACCTCATACAAGAAATGCACTCAGCCTCTACATATACATTTAACCCCTATAATGGCACACAAACACACATCTTGAACCTTTGTTCTGTGACCTTCTGGCCTTATCAGCACTCTCCATTTCTGTCACTACCAAATAAACACCTTATCACTTCCTGCAGCACCTCACAAACAGAAAATGTGTGCGTGCGTGTCAGCATGTTTATAAAGTAAGACACTCGGGAACCATCAGACATTCATAATCTGATGACACTGATGATCCGGCATGTCAGGGGAGGAAACGTCTCTATCTGATCTAATATCAGTCTCTTCCTGTGTGTGTTCCACAAACTGTCACACTCACACAAACATTCACAGTTGCTCGTTCTGCACACTCACAGACTAGAGATCTTATCAAAACAACCTTGTTGCATGAAGAAGAGTGTACAGACACTCAGACAGAGAAAATGATATGCAACTTAGAAAAAACAGCAAGTGTGGTGAGTGAGATGGAGAGAGGGAGTGAGTGAGTGAGAGAGAGAGAGTGAGATAGTTGAGCGGTTTGTGGGTCATCCTCTCCCCTGTCAAATATCTCTAAGCAGGTCAGCTAAAGAAAGATGGGCAAGAAACGAGCAATAAAACTCAGCCATGTGCATCACGGCGGGCCGACAACAGAGGACCGTCAGAGATATAAGATCATTTTTACAGAAGCAACCCTACACAACACTCTCCCTTTCTTCGCCATCTTTCGCAGAGAACTATAAACTATAGTAAAACACTACTTTTTCCTCATTTTACATAAACCGATAATTGTCTTCTCTCCGTCATAGATTTTAGCATTTGCTACGATCTATGATCCACTCAGACGAAAACAAATTACCCTCAACATCTGCTGGACCATCCTCTTCTGATCTCTGCCTAATTATAGAGAGATGGAGAGAGGGGAGGAAGAGAGAGCGAAAAAAAGAGTAAATGATGGCAAGAAGTGCAGAGGCCTGGTGGTGCTGTTAGAGCTCATGCTTTTACAGAAATGACTATGTTTCCATGAATATTTCACAATCCACAGACACACACACTCTCTCTCTCTCTCACACACTCACATAATCTAAAACAATATGCGATCTTGCACAGCAACGACTAAAATGAACACGCAAAAAAGTGCACGCACGCACACACCCACCCACACAGAGGAAGTTCTGCGGCAGGTGCATTGTGCTTTTGTTTCAGTTTAAATACAAAAGGTGTTTCAGACTCTTGAAGAACAAAACTTCATCCCATTGTACATGTGTGTTTTGGCTCGCATTCATCCAGTAACAATCTAAGGAAAAGTCCTCGATCAAGCCACCGCGGCACCAGTGGTTTCCTTTTTGCGTGCAGCCTATGATGTCACTTCCTGTGCAGGATGCAAAACAGAATCTTATTGGCTGAATTTGATTAAATCAAATTGCTGTGTCTGTCAACATGCAAAAAGTCTTTTTACATATTCAGCAATAGGATCTTTACCCAACACACACAATCACTTGTTCGCTGATCCACCACAAACACACACTCACTCACTTGGTCTGTTAATCTTGTAAACTGTACACAGGACTTCACAATCTCATTCTTGTGTTTGAAAGAAACAAAATAAACAAAACACCAACAAAACATTGCTAGGAGTAGACGGTTAACAGGACAGAGTTTGTAGGCTTGATTCCCAACATAGCATTGACTGTAATACAACACAAGTTGATTTGGATGAAAGGGTCTGTTAAATGTCAATGCTGAAAAATACTGAAGCATGACAAAATTGTGATTACATGACAGACAAAACTTCCTGTTTAAATTCACCTGAAACAAAAGTGGAACTTTCCAACCACACACTCACAAAACAATACTTTGTAATATTAAAGTTTTTGAATCTTAAATTGTTGTGGGAGTCTGTAATGCAAACATCCCTGACCTCAGGAGGCCATCAAACAAAACGTAATTGTATAATGACCGCAAATGCGTTTAAAAATATAAAATGTTGCTGTTTTGCTATCAGAAAAGCTATATAAAAACTTCACAGGGAAGTAATAAAATGACATTGTCTCCCCAAATATTATTGAACACGTGCATCGAGTGCATTCAATGAATAGCATGCAAATAATAACAGCTTGTTATAATTTTCGTTTGTACTGTATAATTGTATGTTTTATACACGTGACTTTTATTCATCGCCCTGTTTGTGTTCCACAATATACGAAAGAAAAAAGTAAAGTTTAAGTGAAAATTACACGCAAAAACCTTTAAAGAAATCGGCACTTATCGGGAGAGAACGTGCAGCGCGTGAAGCAAAATAACTCGCGCAAATCTCACGATCACCTCACGCCTGCAGACACTAACACAGCAGATCACAGACCACACGGCAACTAAAACAAAAACTCCAACGAAAAACGGAAGCCGCGGCGACTTAAAACGCCGCAGCAGAAACTAGACGAGCACAATGAAGCGTGTAACGGACTCACAAAGTTGTGAAGAGCGAGAGGAGGCGGCTGAGGCGACCTCCCTTCCGTTCCTCTGCTTTCCCGTGTCTGGCTCCGACCGTCGCCGATGAGGCGAACAAAAATCAGGAATGTTCACCTCCGCAGAGTTTCTGCAAAAGCTCCAGTAGAAACCAGCTCTGGGGGCTCGCGCGTGTTGACCACCAGTAGAATCCACACGTTAATCTGTAGCAAGCGCGTGGAAGTGCAACGGGTGAACTAATAGCCGTGGAGCTCAGTCTGAAGCCACGCCCCCTGGGTGGGGCCAGACAGCGGCATAAGCTCGCGCTCACTTCCTGTAGGAAACTGCGTTTGGCGTCTGACGAAAAACGACGAAACTACCAATCAATACAGATGTTTTCAGAAACAGGGTTACAGCTTATATATCCAAAATATGGGTCAAGCGCGTGTATGTGAACTTAAAGAGAAATTCTCTCAAAGTGCATAGATTTCTTATAATTACGAGTCACATTTACTTGCATTATTTGCTGTTTCTCCTATATACATTATTATTCTGTCAATATAGTAGAAATGTATGTACCAACTTTTTTTTTCCCGCCCTCTCTCTTCCTCTAATGGCTCATCATATGCTGCTCTATAATTCTATTGACTTTAACATTCACTGCTTTCAATCAGGCCCTTCAGCTCTAACGGTCTTCAGACGACCTGTCGCCCATTACTAAACCACTTCATCTACTGCTGACAGTAAACCCTCCTGAGGGAAGCACTAAATCAGCCCTGAGCGTAAGTTATTGTCGACATATTCATCTTCACCATCTACATCTTCTCATGTCGACCATCCCAGGACAAACATTTTACACAACGTCGAACAGTTCAGTCACACCTTGTTTCCCGCTCTTTGTGTCTGTCTCCAGTCCTCTGAGACAGTCCCCGTCCGACTTCACGCAGCTCTGAACGTGTTTCTGGTGTTTGTTCTGCTGTGAAATCAAACCCAGCAGCAGGAAACCCTCATGAATAAATCAGCTGAGCATCAACTGCAGCAACAAAACACACTGTTACAAACACACAGCAAAACCTCCAGTGACATTCACCTGAAACGGAGAAGATTCGTGAACACCAACGGAATCGTGCCCCAGAAACGGTGACGATTCCACTCGGAGACGCTTATGATGACGTCGCATTTCGCTATCTATTACCATTTTGCACATCAAATTATTAGCAGTCACATTTAGGATTTCTGAGGCTCACACCTAGATTGCTAAGGGTTCTACTGGGTTCTGATCTGCTGTGCTCTGCTGCAGTAGAACAAAATTTCATGGCTCTCGTGAGACAGCAGCGCCTCCTGGTGGTTTTACACTAGGTTTACCAAGACCGTTACCGTTATCGCAGTAGGTACACCGTGTTGCCTACGTAATTTTTTTACGTATAAATTGTCTATTGTGTTGTTTTTTTTTTTTTTATATTTAATTATAATTTATTATAATTATAATATGATTATAATACAACACTATCTGAAAGCAAGTACAGTGTTATTGAATAACATCAATTTACCAAATTCAAGATTCAAAGATTCAAAAAACTTTATTCATCCCCAGGGGGAAATTGCTTAATTTGTTGCTAAAATCTAAATAGATTATTAGACACAATTGTTTAATCTTGGTTGTGAATCTAACAGTGTTCTGAAAATTGTGCATGTTTTATAGTCGAGATTAAACTTTGACCCTATAGCGACCAAGAACATAATAAATCCGCAACCTCAGAATAGTCCACGAGTACCACAATGCTAAAAATACTCGGGAATTCTGCTGCTCTGAATAAATTTCTTTGTATTTTACACGTTATGTAAGACAATCTGATATAATCCGCTGCGATTGTCCCCGAACAGATTTATCCAGTTTTAAAGCAAGAAACCACACACAAGCTTTCACAATTATGCTGCCAACTCTCGCGCGCACCCCCCCCCCTCTCAACTCTTTGCTCGCGAGTCGTGCTCACACAGAAACTGTGGCCGTGAGTGATCTGAAAGCAATGCAGTGTGTTGCTCTGTCACGTGCAGCTTCTGTGCAGGTGACAGATGCTCTACTTGTTGGTTTTGCTCCCTGTCTGCGCGGAAAAGCTGGAGATCTAGTAAGTCCAGATTACTGTAATACACAGGTTAAGCCGCAGGACAGATTCTCCAAACAGACCTTTACTTTCATCCAAAACACAGTTTCACTCGCAAACACCACACATTACACGAAAGGACTAAAACAGACGTGTACAAAAACGCTAAATATCTTGGGAGTAATACTTTCTGCCAAGTCCTTCTGACGCGCGTGGATATGACGATGTTGTAGTGGTCACCGGGGTCACGGCCAAGGCACCTGCAAATGACAAGCAGAAGCGCGCGTGCGCTTGCGGTGACGTCACTGCACGTTTGGTTCAGCACCATCTGTCTGAGAAACAATTGCGCCTCCAGCTCCTGTTGTTCTGTAATTTGGGAATCAGGGGCGTTCTGGTTTGGGAGCGGACGCGCGGACGGCTCGGCTGGTCTCGTCTCACAGGTCAGAACCAGATTCTTGTCTGGAACTCGTTCTGCGCCCGTTGTTCATCTGATTCACATCAACATCCGGTAGCGTCGTGATATCACCGCGGACTGTTTGTTGTGAATTAATCACCGATTTTGCCGATCAGTTATGTCACTGCATGAAGGGTATTGACGTGGTTCATTTGTGATTGAGTGCTGGTATTGAGCATTTACGGTTGCTATAGGCTGCAGACCTGTTGCTGCGGGCGTGTCCATCCACACAACACCGTCTTTGTCCTGCTGCAGACAATGAATATCAAATATCAGCATGATGGAGCCACACGCGCGCTTTTTAATCGCGCAAAACTACGCAGGCGCTCATCTCGGAATATTGATTTTAACACCGCCAGCGTCTAAATGCGTTTTCATAAGGGGTTTGCGATCAAATAGAGACGTAGTGTCAAAGAACAGAGTTCGGATGTCCCAGGATTATCTTGTCAAACTGTCAGCGACTAGCATCTTAAAATTGAGCGTTTTTACAAGAGACAGTCACGGTAAAATATATCCTGTGAGAATTCAGACAGGATTACCCCATATTATTCTTTTGTTTGTTTGTTTGTTTGTTTGTTTGTTTGTTTGTTTGTTTGTTTGTTTTCTTGCTTGCTTGCTTGTTCAATATAACGAAATTAAAGAAAAGCACTGTAAATCTTTTGCATCTACCCTCCGCATTTCAAAATAAAATAATATCTATTAAATTTGTGGTAGTAAAATCAGAGATATACAGTATGCTTCTTTTTACTGTACAGCGTGCAGTAATTTACCTTTGTCTCTGTGGTTAATCTGTTAGCTGCTTTGTTCCTGTGATTTGTGTGATCAGACTTAATAAACTCAAACAACTGGGGAAAGAGGTGAAAGCCCCCCCACCCTTACAGTGACAGGCCTGATCGCTGTAAGCTATACATTTAAAGTATCCAATTAAAGTAATAGTCCTTATGCTTATGTCCTGAGTGAAAACTAAATTTCCCATTATGCATCACTGTTCTGTCATTTGTATTGTTAAGAATTGTGTTGAAACAATTAATCCTCGCAAATCGTACATTTCTTGGGAATGAGCAAATCACACGATTATGATGTCAAGTTCTGATCCAGCCGGATTCAGCAGATCCTTTTCAGAGAGGGAGAGGGGGATTTTGCTGTGTCTTTTTCAGTTCGTTTCTTGTTGGAGATCGACTGGACTCCTAAGATCAACTGTGGAGAGAGACACAGAGCTTGCAAGATAAGGGGGAAAAAAATAAAAGAAAGGTTGAAGATGTATGAAGTGACAAGAGGAGGTATACAAATGAGAGGAACAAGAGTCATCCAGGGAGATAGAGAGTGGGGAGCAGAGTGAGAGAGGAAGGGGACTGGGAAGGAGAAGGACAGTCCATTCTTCTTTTCCTCTACTGGTGCTGGAGGTTCAGAGCTCTTCCTGTGGCAGGATGTTGGGCTGCAGCGAGGTTCCTGTGCGGAAGGTTCTGGCACTCATGTGTTTTCAGTCAGAGGAGGTGACAGCGATTCCTCTTTGCGGTTCTGACGCTCCTCAGAACCGGAGCATGATGCCATGGAGCCGGCGGCTCAGCTCCGGCGTGACACAAAGGTAATAGCAGATCTCTAGACAGTTCTAACTCTGACGGTTTCACCTTCAACCTTCTTTAACCGGCAGTTCACATGATTTAACAGCTGAACTCTGTAAAAGCCATAATCCAAGATCTGGATTAAGACTGAAGCACGACACTGATTAACCTTGAGCACCTTTCCAACTTTCGAAACCTGTAGTAAACTAACTAGAATAACCTAGCAGTGCAAAAACTTAACTTAATGTTTGCTGATTTGTTCAAATGTTAGTTTTTTGAATATTGTGATAGAAACTCAGTTATTCACTGAAGCTCAGACGAGCTGATTTTGTGTAGAATCATGCTGATCAATGTTATTGTCATGGCACGTTTGTGTCTGAGGTCTGATTGAGTGTGTAATACATTTGTTTAGTAAGTGAGACGGTGATTGTAATAACAGGATGTTTCACCTTTGGTGTTCAGCTACCATTCACATACAATGTGTCTGATCATGTGACTCGGGGCGGGAGTCTTTCCTCGTGCAACAATTATTGTATCCTCACATCTGTGTTGCTTTAGCGTCATCGGGTCAGGCAGGAGAGTTTTCACATGTGGCCATTGACAGATTTAACAAGTGAGGACAGACTAAGCATTATAGTGCAGAAACAGTAAGAATAACGACATCACGTTACAGTGTGTACTTGTGTAAAAATTATAATATGTTCTGTATTTTGTGAAAAGTTAAAAGCAAAAATGAAATAACTTATTGTGCACCATTAACACAATACTAGTTTTACAGTTACGAATATTTTGTAAAGCAGTGTGTCAATAAGTTCCAATTTAAAAAATGGTTAAAATTATATATCCAGTATAATTTAGCCATTTTTAAGGAGTAGGCGAAGCAGCTTGAAGGAAAGGGATTTGTTTAACAATTATACCACTTTTTTAAAACACTTTTTACAAGAGAAACCTTGGTAAAAAAAAAAACACATCTAGAAAGAAAATACATTATTTTTAGTGGGTGTCTTTTAAAAAGCCCAAGAATTAACGTGGGCTTAAATATCAATGGACATCAAAATATCGAAGAACAACAAACTAGATTTTTACAGTGTTCATTTAAAAATTAGGTCATTTTGTGTGACTGCGATGTATGATTTTTGTTGTTGTTGTTGTTGTTGTTGTTGTTGTTGTTGTTGTTGTAATGCTTTTGTGCTGATGTGACAACCTTGTGCCTCACAGTATTTATCATGGAGAAGCTGGAGGTTTCCTTCTTTTTTTGGAATCTTTCAGCAGCAGGACTTTTCATTTTCCAGACACATGGGGAACATTTAAATAATAATTTTTATGTTTATTCATCTGAGATTTTAGCGTTTTTATTAAATCAAGGACAAAAACAACAAGACACTTGCCAAACACAAAAACCTAAAGAGAGACTTGGGCAGTGCCAAAATCTTTTATTACGGTATTCTATTACTATTATACAGTTATTTAAATAACAATATGAATACTTGACTTTTATTAATCACACGGTGGGGAAATTCAAAACAGAATTAAAAGCAACATTGCAACAATGTATATGATTATACAATGTACAAGTGGCAGTTTATTTTTCATTTGTATGTAAAGTAACATTTATTTTTACATTTTCTTTGAAAAGTTGAAAAAATTAATTCTTATTTACAATCAGAAAATTATAATTTATTGCATTTTGTACTATTACAATTCTCTTGTTTTTTGCCCACTGATTATATTCAAAAAATGTATCTTACATTTTTTCACATTTGAGATAAGCCGACTGAATATTAGACAGAATACAAACGAGCACTGTAAACTATGAATGATAGTTTATGAGTTTTCCGTACATTTTATTTCAGTGAGAACAGAAGCTGGAATTTGCCCTTCAGTTTTCTACTCTCATAAATATGAATGGAATGTAAGTGCGTTGATTTGTGTAGCTGTGATTGGGTGTGCACCTGATGGGCAGGTTTAGTGTTTTAGGGATGTTGTCTTGCTGGTTCTGTCCCCCCCTCAGAGGAGAAACACACATGAATAGAAGGCAGAATTTGAAACACTTCTGCTCAAATGTCTACTTATTTTTAGAATTGAAAAAATGTTTTTTAGACACTGTTTAGCAAAAAGAGAAAGATCTATAGATTAGGAGAAAGATCTGAATGTTCTCTATGGAGGTAAAGCTCAGGAAGCAGAATGTGCCTCATTTTATGGCTTCTAAATTCATCCGACGCTTCTCAACCCAAAAGATTCCTGCTCAAACTCTGCTGCTTACCAGGTACTGCCTGATCACAGTGTGTGTATTTGTGTGTGTCTGTCCGACCGTCATTTCTGAGCGTCCCGTGGAATTATTTTCAGACAGAGGGTTTTGGAGTTCTAATTAAACTGCTTTTTGATCAAAACTGCTTTTTGATTACCTCTTAGACATTCATTGGCAGAACAAATGCAGAAATTGACAACTAAGTTTACTTTGTTGTTTGATTAATTAGTATCTTCTTTAAAGACATTTGTAGCAACCATGAGTTGATTTGATCGTCGTGTCATAGATTCCATCAAGCGCTGTGTGTGTTTCAGGGACTGCAGTTTGACCGCGATGAACCTGGAGTCCTTGACGGACCCCCAGGATCCACGGCCAGACTCACCCGACCCATCTTCCCAGCAGCCTGACACTCTGTGCCTGGAGTCGTTCTGGAGTGAAGTGGAGAACATCCGCAGCAGCAGCAGCGATCCAGAGCCCGACAGCAGCAGACGAGACTCGCGCCAGTCCGAGGGTGAGAGAGTCAGACCCAGGATGCATGTATTGTATGTGCGGCGTCTCTGATGTGTGTGTGTTCAGACGGTGAGCAGGACGAGCTCTGGCTGCAGGACGCAGGTTTGTCTCCACTCCAGGAGGTAGAGAACGCAGCGCTGTTGTCAACTCTCACACGCACACAAGCAGCTGCAGTGCAGCGGCGCATCGACTCTCTGACCTGCTCACGCCGCAAGAGAAACAAAACCCCACCGCCTCACGTCCGAGACGTCTTCTACCCCTCGTCCCCTGTCGCCCAGGTAACAGAGAGGAACACGCAGGCTTGTTTCTCTCCTGCTTTCATCATTAACAGACGTGTTTTGCTCACAGAACAAACACTCTGAACCAGACACACACACAGAAATGGAGGCAATCACTCAGCCGACAGGTACCAGTACCTACACACGCTCCCATTCACACTGTCTTGGCTTGTCATGTGTGTGTTATACGTGTGTGTCGGTGTACTGATAGCAGGAGACGTGTGATTGACAGGAGATGCTCTCAACATTACCGGAAATGCGCTGCCTTTCACATGGAAATTACATTAGATGAAAGGGAGCGAAAGCAGATATTTACAATGTGTGTGTGTGTGTGTGTGTGTGTGTAGCTGTCAGTCGTCAGGAGACTCAGGGGCTGCAGTTGGATGAGATCTTTATCACTGACGTGGCCTATTGTGAACAAGCAGCAATTCTTCTCAAGCAAGCAAAATTACCACAGAACAACAACAGCAATCGCCAGTCCAGCCGAGATGATGGAGCCTTGCCGGTAATTATTCCACCTACTTTTGATCCTGTGATGCCCAGCCTGCAACCCACGGGAGGAGTGAAGGTTTCACCTGTGTCGGCTCGTTTTTTTCTATAGTCACAAACTTACATAGTGGTTTTAATAAAATTGAAAAAAAGTGCTAATGTTACGTAAACTTTTAATCGGAGATGACTTACAGGCGTTTCTGGCAACTGTCATCGCTGTGTGTGATGGGTACCTTGCATCATGAAAGGTGAAATTAAGAGAAAAATCTGGATTTGTGGTGAACTTTCCAAATTTGTGAACAAAAAGGGACTGAAAATAACCACAGCTCCTAACTACACTCGTTTTAAACATTTATGTAAATTTGCATTTACACAGTGGCCTGCAAAATTTGCTGCAAAGTAAATTTTGGCCTCCATTATGAAAGGTTGAGCACCATGGCTTCAAGCGGAAACCTGTAATGACCTCTCTCTCTCTCTCTCTCTCTCTCTCTCTCGTGTTTAGCAAGTGATTTGCCCTCAGTGTCGGTTGGGTGTGACACGAGTGGCAGATCTGTCTCAGCAAGACATGAAGAAGGTCCGTCAGTTGGCTCTTATCGACATGACAGCATTGTGTGACCTGCTGGAGCTGGAGGTCAAGCGACACAAAACCTGCAAGCGGAAAATCCCTGGTGAGTGAGCGCAACCATTGTGCCACCAGCGTGAGAGGTAATCCATCTAACTCTTGATCTTCTGCTTCTCCTCAGAGAGCTGCATGTTTGGGGTTCCTCTTGCCGCATTGGTGGAGAGTGACCAGAAGATCAAACCCAACACGCAAATCCCACTGTTCCTCCAAGAAGTAAGTATAGGATGCTGTTTTGCACAACCTCTGTGTTGTATTTCTCTTACATGTGATGGTTTTGTATTTTGAAGCTCCTGTCATTTCTTGAAAAGAATGGCCTGCAGTCTGAGGGCATTCTGAGGGTGCCAGGATCTCAGCCCAGGATCAAGGTCATTGAGTCATTCAATTATTTACCACTAATGATGTACAGTAATCCCTCGCTACTTCGACTATCGCGGATTCACTGCATCGTGGATTATTTTTCTTTATTACGTATATTCGCGGATTCATTTTTTCCCGATGTAATGCGTCAGCCCGGCCACGGGTAGCCAAAAATAAAAAGGCAGAGGATGGGAAGCTCATCAAAACCTTTAATGGGCAGTGTTATTTCCCGTCCGGGCAACCCGGTGGAGAGCGTTACAAAACATTTAACTAACACAAAAGCAAACCAAAGAGATGACCAAAGGGCTTCGGAGCTACATGCTCGTCCTTTCGGTTTCGGTCTGACGTCATCACGTCACTACGGCTACTGGGCACATTACCGCACGAGCCCCAGCGCTCCCGCCCGATTCCCCCATTCAAACACTTGTATCTCTGCGGGGATGACGCGAAAAAAGTGTTTTTAAAGTCTGAATGAGTGTTAAATAAATACGTAAATGTTGTGCCTCCACTTCGCGGAAATTCACCTATCGTGGTCGGGCTTGGAACGTATCTACCGCGATAAACGAGGGATTACTGTACTCCATCATGAACTGGTTCAACTCAGAGGTTTCCTTGGTGTTGTAGGTTCTTCAGCAGAAGATAGAGACCTTGTTTTATTCCGGTTCCTTCAGTTGGGATGAGGTCAGTCCAAATGATGCTGCTGCTCTGCTGAAGAAGTTCATTCGAGAGCTCCCAGCACCACTGCTCACGGCTGAACATCTCAACACTTTCAGTGCAGTCAGAGGTGCTTTCATTAAGGAACCGTTAACCGTGTTCTCAGGTGTTTCAGAAGAGCTGATGTGTTGATGTCTGTGTGTCGACAGAAATAATGGATTTGAAACAGAAGCTCCACATGCTTAACCTTCTTGTCCTTCTGCTGCCAGAAACCAACAGGAACACACTGAAGGTAGAGCACTCAATTAAGAGCTTTAAGAAGAAGAATTGAACTTTATTAATCCCTCAGTGGGGAAATTCATCTCTGCATTTGACCCATCCGAATGTACTCGGCAGCCACACGGTGCGGCACCCGGGGGGCATGTGGTGTTCAGTGTCTTGCCCAAGGACACTTAGTTGTAGAACCAGTAGTAAGGGGGATTCGAATCTCTTGGTCCAAGTCCCTTACCACTGGACCACAACTAGAGTCTAGACTCTTGAATACAGTTTAAGGACTTTCTGAATGTTATTTGTGTCAAATTGCAGGCGCTTTTGGAGTTCCTTAGTAAGGTTGTCTCTAGTGAGCGGAGGAACCGTATGAACCTGTGGGCTGTCTCCACCATCATGGCTCCAAACCTTTTCCTACACAAGGCAGTGCCAACTAAACTGGCTGTGAATGGAGCGGAGAAGGGTCAAGCGGAGCGGGCCGCTGACATCATGAGACTCCTGATTCGCTACCAGGACCTGCTGTGGACGGTGCTGAGCTTCAGCTTTTTGTGTCTCTCTGCGCTGATTCTGCTTCACACGTTTTTTGTTTGACACTGATTGGTCCGCTCCTCTCCAGGTTCCCAACTTCCTGCTGAGTCAGGTGAGAAAGCTGAACGAGAACAGCAGCCGCAGGTACCAGTTCTATGACAAACGCATCAAGCAACTGCTGAGGAAGATCCACACGGACCGAGAGAAGCGAGACAAGAACTCGAGTGAAGTGAGAGCTTGCCCCTGACAAACACTTTATGAGACTCGGAGCACGGGAGAAATGTGGATTTGTGGATATGCGTATCATTTTTACTCTTAATAACCAGCTTTCCGGATAAAGCGTCTTGCCCAGCGATTGCCAAAATGAACCATGTTTTAGAGTATTTCTATTTTTCACATTAGATTGTCCAGCCTTGACGTGTCCCGCTGACTCTTTTGAACAATATTGGCTAAGGCAGTGGTAGAGCTTCGGATGTTGCATTTTGAGCAACAATTGCAGCATTGTAATCTCCTTTGCATTGAAACAAAACTTGAGTCAAAGAAAATGAATTGTCGTTTTTGTCCTGATAACATCTCATACTTCCTTCACCATTTTCAGCTTTTTTCATGTGAGACATGCACAGTTCACTGGAGCGAATGTGTCACTCATGAACATTTCTTTCACTTTGATCAAATCCAACAAATGCCTCAAGAGTAATGAGATTTGTTGGTTTTGTGTCGACTGCTTGCAGGCGTAGTTACACGATCCATTTCCGCAAGAGATTGAAACTGAGTTGCTTGTGAAGAACTGCAACTCTTACAATTTTAATGAAATATATCCCAAATATGCAAATAATATTAGGCTTAAGTATGGTTATTTATACAGTGCTAAAACAATGTGTGTGTGTGTGTGTGTGTGTGTGTGTGTGTGTGTGTGTGTGTGTGAGAGTGTGCACTGTTTGGAAAGACAAAATGCTGAGCAAATTCCAAAATGACTTAAAATATTTACACACGCTTTTCTGTGGAAAACACAGTGACAGAGAGACATTGCTGAACTGAATTAAACTGAGACGAGAGAGCAGTTGGAAGGGTAAGAGAGCGACAGATTGGAAGACATTGACAGCTGATCCTGTTAGAAGCTTTAGGATTAATGTCTCCCAGTATCTGCCAGAGCTAATCAAACAGCACTTTCCTCATCTTCACTTTGTGATATTGGTCGGCTCTGACGTGATTCTGATCCACAGCCGTGTCGAACAGTGAAGATACAACTGGGTGAGGCGAGTTTCTCAATGGAGTTTCAACTGACCATCGACTCTCGTGCCTCAGACCTGCTGAAGGAATTCCACAAGGAGCTGCAGTCGGACAACAGTCTGAGGAAACGGTGCGCACAGTAACACACGCTTGCAGATTATCACTTGTCTTCTCCTGCTGAAATCGTTTTCTCTCGCAGAAACGGATCAGTGTCATACCAAGACTGTGCCATTTATGAAGTGGGTGGAAATATTGGTAAGTGAATTAGAAA
>CM051495.1:21963858-21988225 GCA_028031935.1 Paedocypris micromegethes | reverse complement strand
GCGTGCGTGCGTGCGTGCGTGCGTGTGTGTGTGTGCGCGCGTGTGTGCGTGCGTGTGTGTCTGTGTGTGTGCGCGTTCGATTTGGGGGCTTGCAAAGAGAGTCTCGTGTGTCCGTTGTATAAAAAATGATAATAATAATAATGAGCTCATGATGGCGATTGTGCTCGTGATTGTGATGGTAATGGTAATGGATCGGGACAGCGGCCTGCATGGCTAATTTCAGCGCGCCCCCTGAGAGGCGCGTGTCTCTTCAGTTCTCCTGTAATTGAAGTGTGTTATGTGTTATTTTCTGCCTCACTGAGCTGCAGGAGAGAAAGACCGGAGACCAGAACACACTCGCACAGTCATTCGTTGATGCTGTGAAGCGTGTTTACACTCACACAGAAGGGTTTTAAAACTCAACCTTTATCGACGCTTAAAGCTCATCACAACGCTTTGTGATGTGACATAAATCCATATTTTGTTTTTCTCGGGCTATACGAAAAGCTGGCGCCGCGTGTGTGTGAGTGCATGTGTGCGCGTGCGTGTGATAAATGATCTGTCCTCATCCAGAATAGTGTGTCTGAGGTGATCACTGAAGTGTGTAATGAGAGTACGGGAGAAAAGGGGATATGTGGGGGGGGGGTCTGCTGGTCAGAGGAAATGCTTTTGTTTCAAGAACCCCTTCAAAGGGATCGTTGCGCTGAGGTTTGGTCGAACATTACAATAATAAAATAAAAGCAAGAACTTCAAACTTGACAGGCGCGCGCACATATATCTCTTGGGAGAAATCTGGTCAGAACGACTGCAATGACTGACCTCCTGATGCCCTCCGCAACGTTTTAAGGGACGTTATGAAGAAACCGATACCAGCACTCAGCTTCAACATTATCATCATCGTCGTCATCATTCTTCATCACCATCCTCATCGCCGCAGAGATGCCAATACATTCCATTTAAACCACCCTTTAGTAAAACATAATCCGCAACACTGAGAAATCGCCGAGTCTGACAGCAAATGAAGTGTCAAAATCTTTCTAAGAAGAGAACAAAAATCAATCGTGTGACTCACACCAGAAGCAATTCTAAATTACAGTTCGAGACATTTACCACAACCACACCAAAAAAAAACAAAAAATAACATGTAAACGCCATTAGACAGTGGATAATGCATGTGAATGTATAGTATTTATTAAATAGTGTTATTGCTAAGAAAATATAAAAAAAAATCAAGAAGCGTTTTATTCAGATTACATTTTTGTCGTTAATTGATATTAGGATTTGTAAAAGCCTCGATTTTGTTCGTTGTTTTAAATTGGGTGAAACTCGCCCGAGCTCTGTCAGCTACAGATAACACACACAAAGATTAACCCGTCCCGCTCCCGACGGGAAACTCGGGCCGTTTGCAGCCTACAGGGTCACGGCAACCTCCAGGGAAAACACACTGTTAGCGAGCGATAAGACGAGAGCGGGCGCCTTATCGCTGAACATCTAACAATTCACGTGTGATTGTGGAATACGCGCGCGCAAGAGAGAAATTCTGCACGTCGCAAAAACACTGAAAAATCTTAATAGTTGATTATTTGGTTTCCCGATGCCAAATAAATTAATATTGTGAATAGTTCTGTTTCTTTTGGTTATTGATTTGACAAAGCACATTCTACAAGCCATATGTTAATGCGTTAACCTTTTCGTGACACATGTATGAAGTCGAGTATAATTTAAATATTTGCGAACCTTATTTGAAAAATGTTTATGGATTGAAATCCGACATGCTTATTATCATGCATCAGAAAGGCAACTGAGAAAATAACAAATCGATGTTTAAACCAGTAGTTCTATTTTACATTTTTTTTACAAAACGGTAAAGCGAAAGGATTTCGAACGAATTCTCAAAAAAGTTTATTAAAGTTTCTAGATGGTGTGTGTTATTCTGCGTGATAAATAAATTCATAAAGCTTAAAAAGACAGATGAAGACGCGACATGTGCAAATGTTTGCTTAGAAACATTTGTTTAAAAAGCACGTAAATTGTTAAAAACCGAACAAGGTTAAATTTACACTTAATGTTTTAAACGATTAGAGATACTCGTTGCTAGTAAAAGTTGATATATGCGCCGCTCGAGCAGAATCCGGGGAGGAGAAAAAATTCTTATATCCTCCTTAAAAAGAAAAATAATCCACAGTGGTCCAGCTGTTCTCCACTTCTACAAACCAGTCAAAACGTTAACCAGGGTTAAGGCAACGCTGTCTCCAGTAGTACAGTTAGAAAATGTGTAGCGGAATTGAAGAGATTCGCAGAACTTTTACTGCAAGTGAAGTCCCTTTGAGCGTAGGAAGAGGTTTATATGCAGGTGAGGCTTCGCAACGGCACGAGTCACGAGATGCCATTGGGTACTGAAGGATGAACACTGGGCATGATGAGACTGGAGAGGAGGATGGGGTACCGCAAGCACCTCCCCTAGAAATGCAGCAAATCTCTACCCCGTTTTTGTTACTTGCCTGTGCAGGAGAGCGCGCGCATTGGGAGCCGGAGACGCGCGTTGCGCGCGAGACTGGGCATTGGCAGGCTAACGGTGACACGTGCCTCTCTCAACACCCTCGAGCTCCCGTGTACCGCATTGGCATCAGCGACGATCACAGAAACACAGGAGTCGAGCCTGTTCCACCGGTGAGGAAAAAAAGGAAAATCGTGAGCTTTCTGCTTTACGCGCGGAGATTTGACGCACCTGTAAATCGCGAATTGGGCTTTGGTGAGACGAGCAAGAGCGAGCGGCGGGTTATCAGAATGCAGGAAATGGGACTCATCTATGTTTGAAATTGAAATGAACCACGAAATTAGTAAAAACCCCTCGCGTGAATTCACTCAAAGCCGGAGATAACGGAAACGCGTCACAACGACACTACAAGCCGTGCGCGCATCGACAACGCACTCCGTCGTGCACAGAAAACCCGTCCAAAAATAAAAGTACATCAGCGGAGACAGAGCACTGTTCTTGGTGAGGAGCGAAATCATGGCCACGATGATCAGGAGCAAAATTTCGAACAAGATCTCCAACGCGGCCACGACGGTCACCAACAAGTCCCAAGCGAAGGTGAGCGGGATGTTCGCGAGATTGGGCTTCCAGGCCGCCACTGATGAAGAGGCTCTGGGCTTTGCCGCCTGTGATGATCTGGACTATGACCACAGGCAAGGACTTCAGATGGACATTCTCAAAACCGACGAGATGGGTGCTGAGGGGGCAGGAGATATGGGTAGCGAGGGAGCGCTTGAGGGGGACAGCCATTACCAGAGGGATGGAACGGGTCCACCGCCCTCGGCGTCCAAAGACAAGGGCTTCGGCTCGGAATTTGGTGGCCCAGACAAGCCAAGAATCACTGCATGGGAGGCAGGATGGAACGTGACAAACGCGATCCAGGTGAGACGTGGTATTCCGCGCGGATTTGTCCACTTTATTCCAGTGTTAATCGGGCTTGGGTGTTTTTTGCAGTGAGATTGGATTGCAGCTTTTTAAGGGACGTATAATGAACTCAAATTCGGTTTGTGGGGAAAGGAAGATATTTCGGAAGCATTGCGACATTTTATCTTCAATTTAACGTTTACATAAAACACTATTCGTGAGATTTTAATAAAAAAAAATGCAAGTGTTTGGCCGTGCGTAAAATGTTATCGAAGATTGTAACTTTCTCATAAATAACACATTTAAAACGATAAATTCAAACAAATAACGTGGTTTTATCAAAAGCTGCGTCTTAGCCCATCTTGCGCTTAACCGTTAATTCTCTGAGCATCAGTCATAAAATGGTGACGTAACGCGCTTTGATTGGTTCGTATGACGTCACAATGAGCTGAGCGTGACTTTGCTCAGTCAGAACCGAACATAACCGGACCCCGGTAGCAAATGACTTGATACGTCACAAGGTGAAAAGCACAGAACAGACATGAACACGCGCCATTAAATATACAGTATTGAGTTAAAATTGAATAAAACATAAATTACAAGTTTACAAATTACTATTCAACGATGTATTTGTTCTAGCATTTATGATTAAATTAAAAAAATATATTATGAATGTGTCAAAATCAAATGAATTCGTTTTAATTTATTTATATATAAAATATTAAAAATGTAACACAGACACATACGTTTCAAATATAATATTAAATATATTAAACGTATTTGAATAAATTGTTACGAAATGCATTAAACGACTTTAATTTTTTAAAAAAATCAGTGATGTGCGCCTTAACGAAACATTAAAATAAATAAATAAATAAATAAATAAAAGTGCGTGCAGTACAATATATAAATTGTATTAAACAGAAACTAAAATAAAACGGAAAGAATGCCAGACAAAAGGAATATAAAAAAGAATACATCAAAAATATTAATTAAGAAAGCAGGATAAATCGAGGACACGTCGGTAGATCTATCACGAATGATGTGAATGAATTATTTCAAAAGAGCGCACTCTGTCTCTGCCGCAGGGGATGTTTGTTCTCGGTTTGCCCTACGCCATTCTGCACGGAGGATACCTCGGCCTGTTCCTCATCATCTTCGCGGCGGTTGTATGCTGCTACACGGGGAAGATTCTGATCGCCTGCCTGTACGAAGAGAACGAGGACGGCCAGCTCGTGCGCGTCAGAGACTCCTACGTGGACATCGCCAACGCCTGCTGCGCGCCGCGCTTTCCCGCGCTCGGGGGACACGTCGTCAATGTGGCCCAGATAATCGAGCTCGTGATGACCTGCATCCTGTACGTGGTGGTGAGTGGCAACCTGATGTACAACAGCTTCCCGAGCCTCCCGGTGTCGCAGCGCTCGTGGGCCATCATTGCCACCGCAGCGCTCCTGCCGTGCGCGTTTCTGAAGAACCTGAAAGCCGTGTCTAAGTTTAGCTTGCTCTGCACCCTCGCGCACTTCGTCATCAACGTTCTAGTGATAGCCTACTGCCTGTCCCGCGCCCGAGACTGGGCCTGGGACAAAGTCAAGTTCTACATCGACGTCAAGAAGTTCCCCATCTCCATTGGCATCATCGTGTTCAGCTACACCTCGCAGATCTTTCTGCCCTCGCTGGAGGGCAACATGCAGAAGCCCAGCGAGTTCCACTGCATGATGAATTGGACACACATCGCCGCTTGCATTCTCAAAGGCTTGTTCGCTCTGGTGGCCTACCTGACGTGGGCAGACGAGACCAAGGAGGTGATCACGGACAACCTGCCGTCCAGCATCCGGGCCGTAGTCAACCTCTTCTTGGTGGCCAAGGCCTTGCTCTCCTACCCGCTGCCTTTCTTCGCCGCGGTGGAGGTCCTGGAAAAGACCTTTTTTCAAGACGGAGGGCGAGCCTTTTTCCCGGACTGCTACGGCGGGGACGGACGCCTCAAGTCCTGGGGCCTTTCTCTCCGATGCGCCTTGGTGGTCTTCACCATGCTCATGGCTATTTACGTGCCGCACTTCGCGCTTCTCATGGGCCTGACTGGGAGCCTTACGGGCGCCGGTCTGTGCTTCCTCCTGCCGAGCCTCTTCCACCTCCGCTTGTTGTGGAGGAAGCTGCTGTGGCACCAAGTCTTCTTCGACGTGGCCATCTTCGTTATCGGGGGTATATGCAGCATCTCCGGCTTCATCCACTCCGTCGAGGGTCTGATCGAGGCTTACAAGTACAACCTGCCGGAATAGTCCGCACGACCATTAGTGGTAGTTTGGTGATAAGTGTTACAGCGCATCCCACCTATAAATAACCAAACCAATCAGCCCACAAACACATATCAGACCTCGGCTTTCACCCCAGTCACTGCAGATCACACGACGACTCCAATGAATCTGCCGTTCAAATATCAAGCCTTGCCTTGGACGAAAAATCTCGTTAATTATCGACGCAGCAGACATTTCGTTTACTTTCATTTTTATGCGTTTGGTGAATGGATCGAGGTTTGATTTGGGCTGATTTTCCACATAAAAATCCAACACTTTTTAACCGAGATGACTCGTGAGTGCAAGATTTAAATGAAAAACGTTCAATTAAATTTTAGACACACAAAACAAGACCACTTAAACACGTGCGCGCGCTTACAATTAGACTAATTTTATGAAATCGAATGATCACTGATAGGTCTTGATGCTTATGTTTCTTATTATTTAACCAAAACGGAACGAACAAGGCAATATATACAACCATGAAAGGCGGCACTGGACGGTTAGCAGAAATACTTTATCTATGCATTCTGAACGTATGATGTCCATGCAGTATTAGACTTATTTTAATAAATCAAGTTTAAATTACACTCCGCATTTTAACAGCGGATTTATCAGAAAACATCTCGAGCGATGAACATAATGAATCACAAAGAAACGAGAAGAGGGAGAAGTTGGGAGAAAATCGAAATAGCAGGGGGAAAAAATAATTGTTTTTATGTGAACAAAAATAACAAGTGAAAACACATTGTCCAATGACCAAGAACTGGATTCGATGCATCGCGTCGTTCACAATTATAGGATTCGAACGATATTTATGTCGCCCACAGTGATGTTTATTTAGCGTTGTTGGATGGAAAACAAGTCGGACTCAATCCAAATAATATGTTTTGTTTTGTTTTGTTTCATTTTGTGCAATCCAATGGGTGCTGTGGAAATGTTCTAAACAGTATGTGTTGTGTTGTTGTGGTTTTAAAGATGGAATGTATATCACAAATCGTTATCATATATCGTGAAAAGAATATATTGAAGAATAAAGACACGAGTGAAATTATATTGTACAACTGTTTTTGGTTTTGTGTGAAATAAAGACGACACGTGCATTTTCCCTCTAAAATAATAAATCTGCTGAACAAACCAGACGAGTCCTTCTTGGAGATTTATTCTCGAATACTGGACCTACAATCACACGACGCAGACAGCAGAAGAACAGGATATTCACGATTTTATGAACTTTGTTTAAATGTTGAAAAAGAGAAGACATTTTCGTTTATGATTAAATTAATATAAACGTCAAAATGAGCTCTGAAAGAACACTACATCAACAGATTTTTGCCAGCGGCTCTCAATCAGCGGGGAAACCTGTAAGACAGTCCGACATCTGCACCAGCTGTTTCGCTTCGCGCGCACGCGCACAAACACAGTAGGAGATTAAAATTCCTTCACGTGCCTCGGGTTCAGAGACTCGTATTGCATTGTGGGAATTCAAGTACGTTTGCAGCGCCATTTTCTCGTCGCTTGAGCGTTCGACAGTCCGGACGCTGTGATTGCCCTGCCATCTAGCGGTAATAACATTCCAAGCCATACATAATAAAATTATATACTTTAACAAGATGAAAGCGAGCGTCGAAATAAACATGTAACGAAAAATACATTCTGAACTGTTAATATCTAATTATCATAATGTAATCATTAAATACAAAAGTAATGTATTTAAGAAATACATAGTTTAAAATTAGTTCAGATATAAAAACATACTCCGTCGATCGCACAGAATGTCACAATTTTTTTTGTCCGCTTTTCTTACATTTTGGATATTTGTGACAACGTATGCAGTCTTAGAAACAATCATGCGTGTCTTTGTAGTAATAATAATAATTGTTGTTAGAAAACTCGACACGAATTAAAAAAACTTCTTGTGAAAATAATTGAAGAGGACGCATTCTCTTAAACAATACTCCATAATAAATTGTATGAATGTCATATTCAAATGACAGTTTCCGTTTTTGAAAAACGACGAACACTGGTGGCTCTACAAACACGCATTTGAAAATCACGTTAATAATGTAGATCCGCATTCTTTCACCTCGGAAAGATCTCTAAATTGCGTCAGATTGTGACTGTACGCGATGCTTTTATGACGTCAAGGCTGACTTTCTGTAATGGTCTCCTGGGAACTTCTCCTGCTGTTTATCATTATATTTGTTCATTTTACATATATAATGTATTGGAAGCTATCGCGTTTACACTAGGTTTAAGCACTTAACTACGTGTAACAAAACAGCGCCATCTAGTCCCAGTACAATTCTCATTATGGTTTGAGCTGCATAACTTGTGGTGGTTGAATTAAAGGTTTCAATTAAATATCTTTGAAAAAACTTGCACAGATTAATATTTAACAACTAAAATTATTCAAGACTGACCATTTATTTTATACTGATGCTTTTGGGGTCAGTCAGACCAAGAAAAGCTCTTGGAATTACAACACTACAACTCTCAAACAACAACCCATTGTTAAGCCATAAACAACACTTATTGAGAACAAAAAAACATGCAATGTCACTGTCCTATAGTAGTGTGTGTATGTGTGTGTATATAAATAAAAACTCATAAAAGTACTGTACCGTATTTGCAAAGACAAAAATAATATTGAAAACATTTATTGTTCAATTAGAAGTTAAAACCTTACAATTGAATATTTACAGAAGACAAATCACAGTCGTCCTTAAGAAAAAAAGACGAGAATTTTCACATTGGCTGCCTGAACAAGTCCCACCAGCAGAACTTCAGGAGCCGGTGGGTTTCTTGGTAGAGTTCTCTACAACCCAAGGGTGAACAAGAACACCCTGAATGGGAAGTCTTTGTACGGGGTTGTGTTTCAACAGTCTGCTGATCAGATCTCGACTTCCCTCACTTAGATGAGTCGGATATGTGAATTCGACCTAGAAGAGTGGAGAACAAATGTAAAATATCAAACATTAAATATTAAATATAAAAAGAACCATGGAAAACTTTACTGACTCTAGATATTTTTCTGTATGTCTCTTCATGACTCTTTGTTTCAAATGGTGGCCGGCCAACCAAAAACTCATAGCAGAGCACTCCCAGACTCCACAGATCAACCTTCTCATCATGGGTTCTGCCCTCGATCATCTCTGGAGGGAGATAGTCCAGCGTCCCACACAGAGTGGATCTCCTGTCATACACATAGTGTTACAACAGCCCCCCCCAAAAAAAAAAAGAAAAAGCACAGCAGTGGTCATTATAAAACAGCTAGACCAGAGTAATCCCATTTCTATTTATGCATAATCAATAAATTTATTTTAAAATGCTAGAGAAAATACAGACCTGCTAATGGAGTCCTAAACTCCAAATCAATAACAATTACATAACACGGGGTTCTTACACTTTCTGGAAGATAAAATTCAAGCACTTTCAAGGTCCATGTTCAAGTTTTTCCAGCACCATACAGTTGAGGTAAAATTTATGTTTAAAGCTGTGCCTAAATCAAAAGGAAACATTTAGGGGAAATTTTCTCTAAATGTAAAGTTAAAAAAAAAACGTTTTAGCGGTACTGAGTTCGAGTTCTACAGAAAGCTGTAGACATCAGTAATAGAACCGCTTTCTTTGTTTAAAGTTTAAACGAGGATATATGTATAATCAAGTATAATTTTAAAAAGGGGTCTGACATTTTAAAACAAATACATTTTTTTCAATTTTTGATACAAAATGAAACTTCAAAAACAATAACAAGACACTCATCATTGGATCCTGTGAGTTAAAATGTCAAATTACTTTACTCATCTTTTGGTATAACGATTTTTTATTTTTATTTTGAATGCATGTTGAAATACAAAAAAAAATACCATGTTAAATACTAAATTAAATACTACAACCTGAAAAATTACACCTATGAGGCCTTGGTAAAATTATCAAACGTCGACCGGTCCGTGACAACAAAAAGGTTGGAGACCACTGCGTTAATTCATTAACTTTTATGTGCATTGACATTGACAATACAGATGAAATAGTTTGTGTCGCCATATCGTGACCACGCCCATCACTGCTGAATCTGAACACATATCCCGTTGATTAAAGTTCAGTATGAACATGGCGTCAAAATCTTGTACGACCAAAACGTTAACACTTGTGGAACGAATTGATGTTTTAACTCCGCCTCCATTCAGATCCGGAATTTATCCAGATTCCACTGTAATAAAAATTTCAAGCCCTTGGAAACACATTATCGAAATTCAAGCATTTTCAAGGATTTCAAGCACCTGCAGGAACCCTGACAATATACAAGACGGCAGAGCATAAAGGTACTCACCTGGAAGACGGTGTGTGAACAGACCAACCAAAGTCTGCTATCTTTAGCTCTCCCTGAGCTCCCAAAAGCAGGTTCTCAGGTTTAATGTCTCTATGGATCACATTCTTTGAATGACAGTAGTTGAGAGCATCTGCAAGCTCCATAATATACTGCAATAGACCAAATTTCAGCTTTTAAACATCAAGAATTGTTTTGATAACTCCAAATGAGAATTCCGTTCAGACCCATCTATGCCTACCGTAGCACTTCTATGGTCATCAAACGTCCCGCAGCGCTGCAGCTCTCCATAAAGCTCGCCTTTAGGAGCAAACTCGAGAATTAGATAAACTCGGGCCGAGTCGTGGAAGTACCCATACAGACGCAGAATGTTAGGATGTCTGAAGGGACAAAAAGCATTCCAGGATTTATGCCACGATGCCAAGCACCAAACACAACAGTGCTGCAAAGGTCACACACCTGAGGTGAGACTGGATCTCCACCTCTCTGCGGAGCTGATGTTCCACTCCAGCTTTCTCAAGCTGCTTTTTAAACAAAACCTTCAGCGCCAGAATGAACTTTGTCTGCTGTTCTCTTGCTAGATACACGCTACCAAACTTTCCTTTGCCCAGCGCTCGACCAATGTCAAAATTCTCCAAGCTCCAGGCTTTCCTGAAGAACAGAGAAAGAACCATCAAATAATTCAGTGGATTACCCAAACCATTTTCATTAGTTAAGAAAAAATAAACATTGAAAATAAATTTACTTAAACACTAATTTAATCAAACTTTTTAAACTAAAATATAACTACTGTAATTCAGCCCGGGTGTGCACTTACCTTCCACTACTTGAAGATCCACTAGTGGTTTCTGCAACAAAATTAACAAAAATCATCATCCGATTTTATGGGAGCAGACAGAAAAAAGTGAGAATGCTGCTCACGCTGAGGTTTCTCCTGCTTGCTGGGCTCCGAAGTTTGCGATACTCCTCCTGCAGGGTTTGGATTTGGCTGTTTGTTTGGAGGCTTGGGCAGCGTCTGTGCAGGTACTTGGTCTGGGTTGACATTCTGATCTTTAGGACCAGTGGGTTTCACCATGCGGAGGTTCCCAGTGGGTTTCTGCTGACCAGTGGAGCGCTGGACGCGCTGGGGTCCGGACTGAGGTCCAAAAAGTGATGTGTGCTGGGTTAAGACCGGTTTTGGATTACTGGTGGTCACTGGAACTCTTCTGGGACCATTGTCAGAAACCTGCAATAAAGATTCAGCAGAGACAAGTTCAAACAAACAAACAAAAAAAGGATTCAGCACAGACAAGTTCTTGGTTAAGGGTTTTCAAACAAAACCTTAACCAACATAAGGTTAAAAATCCCAACAGGCTGAAAAGTTGGATTAACGTCAAAAAGTTTAGGTACCTTCTCGTTCTCAGGCTTTGGAAAAGTTCGATCTTTGCTTGATCCACTTCTGGCAGCAGCGTCCATTTCCTGAGGATTCAATTGGAAAGGCAATATAGTCAATTACGAAAAAACGAGTGACTTCGTCGTTACATAAATATTAAAAACGTTTCATGAAAACATCTTGTGAAGACTGCTCTAAACAAAAACGGAAAGAATTTTGATGAAGAAATATAAAGATACATTTAAAATAACGACAGATGAATACCTTGGTCGACCGTTTCCACAGAGCAATCCTACTCAAACCCTGTAGATACACGCTTTTCTTCAACGTTTCTTCCTAGTCGCTTCAAAAACCCGAAACCATTTACAAATCAGTTCTGTGCAGCTTCATAAATAATCACCGGATTTACAAACGAATGTGACGTCCCATAAAATAACTATGGCCGTGCCTTGTGTAACTGGGAAGCTTCTCCGTTTAAATTCAAACGAATTCACATTCTTTAAATACGATCTGAACGCTTATTGGTCAAGCGAGTGTTACGCGCAATGCCTATTGGCGGTCTGAGAAGCCGTATTGTGACGACACAGCCACAAGGCACACTGGGAAATAAAATTTATTGAACAGTTGACCTCTAGATGGCGCTATAGACAATAAAAAAAAAAGCCGTCCTTTCTCCCTAATTGTACGTATTTACTAGATTAAAACACTTAAAATATTAAACCGCACTAGTGGTTTTTAAGTAAAACACTAGTCCTAATAACGCTGAATAAACGCTAAAACAATGCAATTATAATAATAATGCAATACTGTATTAACTAATTAACAAATAAATGCTTACTTTTGAGTAAAAATATTTTTGTCGTTACAGGAAGAATACCTTAAAAAACAGCTGACATATTATTTTTGTACAGAATTTAGCCATTTTGCATTTGACTTTTGAACGCGAAGTTAAAAAGGGTTTGTGTCATGCATGAAACACATAAGTAAGATTAATAAGACTAATAAAACATCAGAAAAAATTGATTTGAAACAGATTTATTTGAGCAGATCTTACTGCTGGATGTCCATTCTCATTTCACACAAACATAAATCTTGAAAATAAATGCAGTTCCTTCATACAAATGAAAACCTGCGTGCTTAGACCGAGCAGTAGAACAGTAGAACCATATGCAGATGCAGGACTGATGCAGAAATGACGTAAACAGCCCAGAGATTTTTGCACACATCAGCAACGCATGAAAACCTATAAATAAATAAATACCATCAGAAATAAGAAATATTGGTTGGTATTCAACTGCAGACAAGCACGCGCACACACACATACACACACACTTTCTCGCTCACTCAACAACATCCAACCAATCTTCACTTCAGATAAAGGCGTTTTCATGTGGTTGTGTGTTTCTGCAAGACAAACACACGTCACACTGCTGATGGTCCTCTGCATTTCACCTAAATAAACTACAAGTCTGGGTGAGTTTGTTCCCATCCTGGATGCATGAGTTTAAACATTGTAAATAAAATAGTCATAAATATGATAATAACTATCTTCAAGTGTATAAGTGCTGGCGAGCATTTGTCACCCAGCTGATCTCCGACCAACTGCAGGTCAGGCTGGTTTGGCAGACCGATCCAGCCCCGACAGAGAGGATTAGTGAAACAGTCCCGTTATTCTAATTTATTAAAACTAATGTTAAGTGTCCACATTCCCCTCCTGTAGAAGTTGTGCGTATTCACTGGCGTTCCTGTATTAGCGGCAACACTGGTGTCATTCTTCCATGACGGTGGCGGCGGCCATTGGCGTCCTGATGCTGCTTCTTGCCGTGATAGCCAGTTCCTCGATCTCTGTGTTCAGTCGCCTGATCACCCACTCCATCGCCTCACGACCCTGATAGACACAAAACACACAGAAAATCAGCCAGGTGGATCGCTCGCTACTTATAGCACATTTATATTATAAACCAAACAAAACAAGAACATCACATGTAAAACAAAACTATAAATCAAACAAATTGGTTGAAATAAATTATTATTAACAAGAAATCCCAAGTTTTCAAAATTAAAATATTAAAAAGCCAACATTTGTGATTAAAAGACTTTCTTTCAGAGCACAATAGAAATATAAGAATACATTTAAAAATACTGTACATAAGTATAGTGTCAGTGGAACAATATTATATCAATATTAAATTCAAGAAAATAGTTTGAATCACAACACAGGTCTGGGGGAAAATAATCACGAGCAGAATATTATTAACATAATATTGTATAACCCAATACTGTAGAACACAAACATCATATTAGCCACAAGACTGCTCGCTATAGACTTATTTTTTAGAACATGTTCTCTTGTCAAAAAATATAAATTTTATATTATTATATTTAACATTACAAAGACATTCAAGCAGCTAACAGAATTAATATTGACATTAATATTTAATCTCAAACAAATTAGAACGTAATTGTATTGCCAAGCAAATTAGCAAATATGGTCAGTTGTAGCCTAATTGTGGCCTAAGGAGTTGGACTCGCAACCAGACACAGATTCAAATCCGGGTCTTTGAAAAAGACACTGAACGTGATCCGCTCCCCTGGTGCCTTGAGGGCAACTGTGTGTGTGTGTGTGTGTGTGTGTGTGTGTGTGTGTGTGTGAGAGAGAGAGAGACATGTTTGATGAGTTTGGATGAGTCAAATGCAGACCACTGAAAATTTCTGGTTGTCCTTAAGGAAATAAATACAAAGTAATAAGTAATACAGTGCAGAATAGATGAACACTAGTAGAGGGTTGCTATGCCAAACTAATGAGAATCTGTCTCCAGGATTACATATAGCCCCAAGAGAAGCAGCAGTTCATCTTTTTTTCTTGTGGATCGTCATGACCACACGTAAAAATGATTACTAAAGTACATTGTCGTATATAATGTGCACGCAAATGGACGGAATTCTTAACATTTTAGTCAGGTGAGCAGAGACTGATGTTAGAGTTATAAGAATGAAATCCATTAATTGAAATTGTAGCAATTGAACAGTCGAGTACTTCCAGAAAATAGATGTGTCTACACAACAGCGTACTCTAAATCTTGCATCACCAACTTCCCTTCACTGGCGGACAGATCGGAACGCACATAATATTGCCACTGGGTCTGCAGATGATCAGAATGTGTTTCTGCTCTGTGAACTATCCATCTTGACATTAGCAATCTACATCATTTATTCTCTAATAACAATAATCCCAGCATTAACGTGCCAAAGTGTTGATTGATAAGTTAATTTAAATCCAAATTATTTATATATATATAAATTATTATTATTAAAAAAAAAACAGATTTGGTACCAAACTAAAAGCTAAACAAAAGAGAGAGTGTAAAATAACATTTGACTGGAAACTCATGAAAAAGAAACCCACGGACTCTCTAATCCGAGAAACTAAAAAAAATTGTTAATCATGAGATTATCACAGATCAAAACTTATGCTCGAAACATATTTAAACCCAATGTTTGAATAATTGTAACAAGTCCGACCAGCCATAATGCTGGATTGATGCAGTGGGTGTCTCACCTTGCCCGCGTTGGCGGAGATGGTGGAGGCCATGAGTCCCTCCAAATAGCTACTGAGACTGACGCCCTTCACGGAGATGATTGCCTCCTGTGTGAGCCGTGTCCTGAGGAAACATTAAGAATCTCATCACAATTCAGAAGACCATGTAGAAATCATAGTTATCAGGAATAAGACTCACTTCTCCGGATCGTCTGGGTGAGGCCTGTAGACGAGCCGTTCATCAACTGACACCAGGTTGGTAAAGGTGATCTGGAGATACAAGATAACAATAATGAATCATCACCAGTCAGCTGTTCTCCACCAGACGCTCACACCCATCACCAGCCTTCTCAGACTGGCTAGGCAAGGTTCCAGAAGAAGCCGAGACTCACGTTAGTAGACTGCAACTCGAAGCTCTTCTCCCTGGGGTCCACCACCGACTGCTCTTGAATGTAGGTGCATGTGCGAGCATTCCCAATGATCTGAGCAAATATGACGACCACACATCAACACACAATCACTGACAACACGGGATTTGCAGAAAGAACCCTGCATTTTCCTAATAGGTTTAGAAAATGTAATAAAACATACACATTTAAATAAACATAAACCTATAATCTAATAACCTGCCATGCAAACAGAAATAATCCAAGGTTAATTTTCACATTCAAATGTGGAACACCAACTACGAATAGGTTTACTACCCTACGGATTAAGTTCAATCGGATTGAAGTCTCCAAACAATGCTGATATTGTTTGCTAGCAGATAACTAGTTAAAGTAGTTACAAAAATTCAAGTCAACCTTCTAATTGCCACGTTGCAGCTGTTCTACACACAAAGTGTATGGTCAAAGGTCATGGCAAGAGGTCACATGACTGAGAAATATGACTCCGAGCTAAAGACAGACTGATAAAAAGAGTGAGAACAGAGGGATTGGATACCGATCGAACGATGGAGGGCAGACCCCACTCAGTGCTGAGAAGACGTCGGCTGTGCAGACGGCCCTGATGATCCACACCACGCTCTAATACATCCACACCAAACACGCTCGGGTTCATTGGGTTTGGATATTTCTGCATTGCTGCTTTGGTCACTGTTTCCCAGGGGTGACTGCAGAAGGAAAAAAAAAAAAATCAGAAGAACAGAAAACGGTCACTTTAGTATGTTGTTAAAAGGGTGTTGACACTTTCACCTACAAAAAAAATCGAAAATAATCCTGATTTACAGAATGGTGTGAGACTGATAATCTGTAATGCAAACAATGTAACGCTAGTTGCTAATCCAACTGAACTAAAACTAGAACAAAATAAACTAATATCACTATTTTGTAATTATTCTTTGCAGAGCACCTCTGCTATTCTTGCAAGAAAAATCTGACACATTGCACAGCTAGGCAATTTACACTCATTTGGCAATTGACCCACATATTTTTTATTAAATATTTTCACTTTTATTTTTGCATGTGTTCGACAGATACAACTTTTAACAGAATTGATTTTTTTACAATATAAATCAATGAACATTTGAAAAAAAAATTAATTTGAATTTTTACCCTTGAAGGGCAAATTGTAATTTTGATATGATGAAGAATTTGAGCATAAGGGACCATCCAATACTGTTGAAGGTCAGTAGATAATTCTGTACTTGTTCAAAACCACTGAAATTGTGGAATGCGTGAAAACACATCTAATAAAATTGGAGAAAAAATGTGAAAACACATTTAAAAAAATGTCACCAGGCCTACTTTTAAAGTATTAACTCATTTTACGTGACCAAACCAAGACCAAGTAGTAGTTGTTAATTCATTGTCTTTTCAAGGTGACAAAAAAGTCACGTGGTCAACGTACGAAAATAAAGTATAGACAAAGGTTATTAATACCGCACTTTGGTTTTAATGTGGTCTCAATGTGACGGCAGTAAAACACGGCATCACACGGCTAAAACCTGTTCACGAGCACTACATGCCGAACAGTTCGCTGTCCTGAGCTAGTACATTCCGTCTTCTGAATGGTTGCCTAGGAGACCGTCAACAGTCACATGACTCCTGACGTCTCGGGAGGTCCATGTAGGGAAAAGGTCGACTGCAAGGAGAGTTGCGCAACATGGCCGCACAAGACCCGCGCATGCGCACTCGTGGGCCACAATCCTCGCGCCACACATTGAACCGGCTAATCTACGTTCTCTTGTGTTTCGCTACATCTGATACAAAGGACGTGATAGCCAAGCGAATTATAATCGGCAGTAAGAAGCTTAGAGCTGAGGCGACATATTTGTTAAGCGCTAAACACATTCCCCGTCTATTGTAATTGTGAGTGACTACATATTCTCTCCGTCTAGGTTTGTGTGAGTGACTACATATTAGTCACACACACAGTAATTATAATAAACGGAGATAATTTGTGTAACGCTTAACAAACATGGTACATTTTAATATACACACAGAACCGTATATCAGTCAAGGTCTTACAGAAGCATGCACCGCCTCGTGCATAGACTGGGTTTGCTAAACAAACTCCCGCCACTTTCTGAATTTCACTTCAACAAATGTAAATGGAACATACGACATGTACTAACTTGAAAACATGTTCAGACGTCCAGATCTTCATTGTTGTTCTTCTGTTGGATGTGTTTGACGGCAGACCGCTGTTCAGTGGCGCAGCGCCGCTTCCGCCGTTTGTTCGGGAAGACTGACATAACGGCCCCGCCCATCATGACGCAAGTTTCCACGCAAGCAAAATCCAGCCATTCACGACTCAATCATCTGTGGAAAATCTTCCGCCTCCAAAATCGGCGCACGCGCGGAGCGGCGCTAAAAGTTCAGGGAACAGTGTCACGAGTGAGTAAATTAGTTACGTCACACGTTTCTCGTGCACTTTTATCAGGCCTCGGTGTCGAAGGTCACACGGACTGATTCACCTCGACGCGACATAAGAGTTAGCGGAGGACACAGGGCTATGACATACAATTTTATTGATTTACGAAAACATGGCTTGTAATTATTGTTATAAAAAAGTAAAAAAAGTGAGTGTGATTGTCATATGGTTTTTGTCTACATTCTATCTTATTTATTGTAATAATTTCTCAGTTTTTGCTCAACATTCGAGTTGAGGTTATATTCGAGTTGAGGTCACACCGATCATGGATGGAAATAATATAACAAAAAGGTAAGTTAGTGCTTTAGGTGTAAGAAAGGACATGAGGTTGGCTGGGGTCGAATAAGAATAGAATAAAGTGGAAAAGGATGATTTGCTGTGGCGACCCCTGTTAAGGGAAAAGCCAATGTTAGGTAAAAGCACCTGTCAGACAGGTGGCAAGTCATTTATTTGTTGTATTTTTTTAGAATCAGTTTTGCACACACTTAAACTAGATAGCAAGAGTCAAACTTTTGATTAAAAGATTGCAAATCAAAGTATCGTAAAGACGGAATATTTACGATACTTTGTATTATCAGACCACATTTCATTCCTTGTTGTCATGTACAAACCTGCCCATTAAAGTTGATTCTGATTCGCATCTACAAGCACATAAGCTTTCTAGATAAAATTATGTACACACAACCGAGGTCAGGGTACATTTGTGTACTTTATGTTCAGGTCTCACTGTTGGCTTAAATGCATGGCACTCATTCCAGTGAAAGCTCTTTTTTTCTCTTTTCTGGAATGGAGACCAAGAGAACACAAACACTGAAAAGAACACACACAAACCCGGTGTCCGTGGAACAAGTGGGTTTTAGTGTCTTGCCCAAGGACACATTAGATGAACCAGCCAGTGAGGCATTTGAACATGCAACGCCCAGGTGGCAGGTCCAACTCCCTATCACTGTAACACAACTCCCAAAAATGTCAACCATCCATCCATCCATCTTTCTATCTAATTAAACTTAAGGATATATCTATATGACACAGTTTGTGTAACTAGATGTCAAATCTTCACATTTTTTATAAATCTATCTGATGCCTGATAAAAGGGTATCAAAAATGAAAGGAATTGTGTTCAAGGCAGCAAGGCATTGCATTATAGTGACATTGAAATTAAAGACAGGAGGTAGAGCGCACAGATGAAAATTCTAGTGTATTCTGTACTTTTGGCAAGCCAAGGATGGACAGGATCAAGAATGAGAACATTAGAGGGTAAATGGTTAGAAGGGCTCTAGACTAAAAGAAGACCAAAAGAAATGTGGCTGGTGTGACACTAGCGCCATCTGCCGGATAATCCTTCTTATAGGGCGCATTACGCTTCTGTTTTAAGAATACGTACCGCACTGTTTTGTTAATTTATGGATTGACCTACTTTTCTGTGAAGACATTTTTCATTCGATTCTGAGATGTTAACTTTATCATTTTTACGAAACAAAACATTTTAGTGGCGTGTGTGAATACATGTGCACGTCAATGTATAAACATATACACGCGCGCATAAATGTGGAACGGATGTTTGCACGCTGGTTAATCAAGCTAAAAAGCGTCTAGCCTAGCGTCTTGGTTTTGATTGAAAGGACAACGAACTTTTTTTGAATCACGCCCGCAGCGAAAGGCCATGTCTGGTCGTGACGCCACAGTCTGATTTCTACGCCACTCCACCGCCGACAAACCACGCCCCCATCTGGTTCCCAGTCAACTTGGACTTGAATGAGGTGCGCGCAGACGGACGGAAAGTAGTACAAACCGTCTGGGAATAACACCGGGAATACTGGGGAACAAACTCCACACATCAGGTCGGGGGTGGGGGGTCGTCGGCTAAACCAAAGCCGACACAAACCGCTCTAGGACCGTCTGGAAGAGAGATTTGTCGGCGAAGGAAGAGGAAAAGCCTGCGTCTATGTTTTTACTCGACAGTCCGAGGTGAAGCGAGTTCGAACACTGTCCGTTTACACGTCGATCCTTGAGGGCTTTTCCTCAATGTTTAACTTCATGGATTTGATGAACGGAACCACCGACACCCTCACCAATGTCTCTTGCACATGTAACTGCAAACGATCCACCTCATTTCAGAGTATGGCGATCAGTAAGTGTCCATCAGTTTTTCTGTTTTTGGTTTGCCGGACGTACTTCAGAATAGGCCCTTGAGAATCGCAGACACTGTTTAGTTCGAACTGTTAACCGATTGATTCGCTAAAACCTTATATGTTCGTATCGATAAGGTTCTGTTTTCCACGAAACGCCTAAAAAGCTCGCCAAACTTTTGACGGGCTCTAGTTCGCGCGGAAGGATATGCCTCCGCGGGGATAGACAGACCTGCGCGGATGTGTCAGCGTTTCAGTCTCGTTGATTCACCTCCAGTTAAACCACTTTAGACTGTTAAAACAGCGACTTATTAAAATGATTAATAATAATTGATGTAATTGGTGTGTGTGTGTGTGTGTGTGTGTGTGTGTGTGTATGTGTTTGTTTGTTTGTATGAATATTTAATATACGTTAAGTATCGTCCACTTCAAAATTATATTTTAATTAGTAAAACCTGTACCGGTGTGTTATTGCACACAACAATGTTGACTAGCATCAGTTTGTTACAAAATATATTTTGCAACGTGTATACAAAGTCGAATACATTAAAACAACATTTTGCACAGTGAATGAGAATCGGTAAATCAGTTTTGTAAATGTGTTAGAAATTTTGAATTATTGAATTGATGGCAAAATGTAAAATATAATAAAACAAAAAATCCAAATATAAAATCACTCTCAGTCATAAATCATGTAAATTCTATTATGCTGTCCTTATCTTGTCATCATTTTTGTTGTATTGTTGGCCTTTGTTGATAATACTATATAATTATATATGATTTTAATAAAAAATATGTATTTTGATTTAAAGCCGGATCATTTACTCAAAAGATCAATAAGCGCTTCGTTTGAATCCGATAAACGGTGATACATTTTCTTTTCAGCCATATGCAAACGAGAGTGTGTGATGTCATCAATCTGAGCTGTTAAATGGTTTGTGGGGTTGTTCAATGAGGAATCTTCAGGGGAATTTCAGGCTGAGAAAGATCTGGATAATTGTGAGATGCTGGAAGTGTGTTCGTAAAAGCGTAACACGTCGTTACAACCTGATGGTGTTTGGGCTCTACCATATTTCGCTTTTCATTTTTGACGTGGTCACATGACTGTCTTATGCTCCGATTAGGTCATAAAGAGAACAGAAGTTAGTTCCAGATAGACCCAATTCAGAACAGAAGCACGAGTTAAATCACAGTGTCCAATGTTGTGGGCATTTATGGCGACTGGGTCACATTGATCTGTTGATCAGAGCAAAGCTGTGTAAACACACCCGGCTCAGGGGTGAGTGTGTGATGACTGTCTTTCAGTTCTTCTTTTTCTTCATCAACTTACACCATGACTCACATCCCATAATATCTACTCAAGCTGATGGCATCTTCACTGTCAAGCCGACAACTCACTCGGAATCATGTCACAGCTTGTTCCTCCTACATCTCCGTCACAGCTTTCTTAATTCTGGTCTAGTGGTGAAGGCTGGTTTCTGGTGATTTATGATATTTTATATGACGGTGCAGTTATGATAAGGAAAATGTTTTTGAAGTAGAAATCTGTGAGAGGTTTGTGTGAAGAACGCCAGTCGCACACTGTCTCAAACATTGAACCACCCTTTGTTTTGCTGTCTAGACAAGCTGCAAAAACATACAGTACGTAGATAGATACACACACACTCGCCCTCTCTCTCCCTCACACACACACACACACAGCTGACGGTTAAGCCATACACTGTTTGAGACAGAAGAGTCCCCGTATGTACATTTGTTTGAGTGAGTGTGTGTGTATATATGTGTGTGTGTGTGTGTGTGTGTGTGTGTGTGTGTGTGTGTGTGTGTGTGTGTGTGTGTGTGTGATGAACCAGTGATCTGAAGAGAGCTTGAATTCACTGTTGTGTGACGTGAGTGTAATTGCAGTGGGAACGTGACGTCTGAGGATTAATTACTGTCTCACTTTAATTCAGGCATATGCAAAATACTCATTTGCATACGAGACACTGCAGCTGTGCGACTGAGAGAGAGAGAGTTCAGGTCAGAGGTCAAAGGTGAGAGCAAGTGGGGTGTGTGTGGGAATGACAGCATTTCCCACAGAACTGAACTTCCCGTGAAAGACTGAGCGTGTGTGTTTCTGTGTGTATGAGTGTGTTACTTGGATGTGACCTTTGCTCTGTTTGGCTTTGTGTGTTTCTGTCTGGGAATGAGTGTGTTTGTACAGTGTGTGTGCGCGCACTTCCTCGGTGTGTTTTGTCTGAGAAGTCAGACGGGTTAGTCCTGGTCACATGACCTCAGGCGTGTTATGTCTACGGGTGATTGGTATGACAACTTTTGTGCCCACCCATGCACATACGTTTAAAGATTGCACAAAATACGTACATTACTCTGTTGTCATTGCATGTAGCAATGAATACAATTTTTTTATTTAAATAGAAATATTTTCCAGTGGTTCAGGTAATACCAAAGTGTGTGTGTGTGTGTGTGTGTGTTTTGCAAATGTGTGGATGAAATCCAGATGGATCTGAACACATTCCAGACTTGTGAGGCTGAAACTGAGGTTCAGACTGTTTCGTTGGAGGATTATCACGGTTCCTGCAGTTTAATCTGTCTCAGTAACTGTAAAACAGCAGAGAGAGTCGAGAGCTGCAGACAAGAAAGACGATCAGTCACACGGCGCCGTTTATCCGCACTCTGGAATGTTTCTGGCTGTAATTTGTTGTAAGTTCTTCATTTCCTCATAATTTTACCAAAACTCACACTAACTTTCTCACACTCTTAGTCTTAAATGAACAATATTTTCTCCTCTCTCTATCTACCACACTCTCTATTATGTACAAATAAACACATCCATTCCCTCTATCACACTCTCTCACACACATACTTTATCTATCTTACACATAAACACAGCCTATTTCAGTCTCTCTTTCTCTCTTTTACAGCCCGCAGACAGACTCTCCGTCTTACAAATAAACACAGTCCGTCTCTCTCTCTCTCTCTTTCTCTCTCTCTCTCTCTCTCTCTCTCACTCTCTCACTCTCTCACTCTCTCTCTCTCTTTCTCTCTCATTTTACAGCTCTCAAACACACTTGTGACTGATCAGTTCACATGTTCACTTCATTTGACTGAGCTCCACATGTTCAGACCCGCTCGTCCTGATCCGCCCGTACCGGCCTGAAAGCCGCCAGTCCAACACATCTAGTTGTAGTATGATAAGCCCATCCGAAATGAGGGAGTGATCCCGTGCTGAAGATGCACAGCTGAACAGACTGCAGGTTCCCACGGCCGCCCCATCATCTCACGCACTCGCCACGCAGTCTGTCTCTCTCTTTGTCCCTCTCTTCTGCTTTGTCATTCCCATGGAAATGTGGTAGCAAATTGTGCCACCCTCTGACCTCTTGCTCCCTCCGTCTCACACAACCCAGCTCACCAGTTCATTTCCATGTTGCCACGTATCATACTTTGTCTCTCTCACTGTCTGTCTTTTATATTTTGCTATTTTCACACTCTCATAAAATCCAAGTTTAGGGTCTGATTGTGAACATATAGTGAAATCAACTCCACTTTTCTGTCTCTGTCTGGCTTGACTGTGACCGCACATGACCTGAGAGAGGGAGGGTGGGTGTAGCTTTGACCCCTTGTGACCTCCTTTCACTTTTGTCAGATCTGTGTGTGTGTGTGTGTGTGTGTGAGATCAGCTGTTGAATATGTATCTTGTGAATATGTAGCAGATTGCAATTTTTATATTGTTAATAATACTATATTTTGCTTAATTAAAACTAAAAAAAAATGTGTGGTGTTTATACTTCATAATTTTTTCACACCATTTGCTCACACATTATGATAAAGCTTAGTGGTAACACAGAACAAAGCATGTCTTGTCAGATGACAGCATTGCAAAACAAATCAATCAAGATTGACAAATCATCATTAATACGTAATACACCAAATACTAAATAAAGTATGTGCTGTAATTCTTTTACACAATAGTCACTCAGACATTATGATAAACCTGGAAAACTGGAACAGGAAACGTTTTTTTTGAATGCCAGAATCTCAAAACAACCATAATATGCATACAATTTTTATTTTTATTTTAATGCACAAAAATGATTAGTGCACAGCGGAACAAAAGTCTGTGTGTGTGTGTGTGGGTGTGGGTGTGTGTTACTGTGGCCCTTGCTCAGCTACTCGTCTGTCTCTCACTTTTTTGATGTGATGCATCAGACAATCAGAAACCAGACAATTCAGTCTAGACCCCGAGGGCCCTGCCCCCTCGCTCCCATCTGCCCCTCTGAGCTCCGGCCCTCCCAGTCTCCCTCTTAATTATATGTGGGAACGTGTGAGCTTTAGTGTGAGCTGCAGAACAGCATCATGCAGCTTGTGGAAAGAGACGCTTCTCATCCTTGTGTTCAGACCCACTGCAGTGGTGAGTGTGTGTGTGTGTGTGTGTGTGTGTGTGTGTGTGTGTGTGTGTG
>CM051495.1:21917497-21955352 GCA_028031935.1 Paedocypris micromegethes | reverse complement strand
AGAGAAAGAGAAAGACATAAAAAAATCTACTTTTTTTAGATACCCGTTTTAAATTGAATAAATAAATTTACGAATATAATAAATAATAGTTAATTTTAAGACATTTACATTCATTTCCCAGTTTTTTTTTACTTTCTTAGTTTTTTTCCCATTTCTTGGGATTTTACATGCACCTTATAGTCTGAAAAATACAGTAGCACTATAGATGAAGAGGCAGAGAAAGTATGAGCTACACTCACCAGCATGTGCTCGGCGAGCCAGCCCTCATCTCTGCCAATGCGAGAAGCAATCCTCAGAGCAAAGCACTTCTTCCCCAACAGTGAGTTTCCACCATAACCGCTGCCGAATGACACAATCTTCCTCTCGTCCGGCAGATGAGCAATCAGGGTGAGATCAGGATTACACGGCCAGTTATTCACCAGAGACTCTGAAAACACACACAGAAACACACATTGTGAGCAAGTGTGTGTGATGGTGAGAAAGCTCTGGAATGTGTGTCTTACTCTTGAGGGGCAGCGGGCAGCCGACGGAGTGCAGACACTTGACAAACTCTCCAGATCCAAGAGTCTCCAGAACAGCCGAGCCGATGCGGGTCATGATCCTCATACTGGCCACCACATACGGAGAGTCTGTCAGCTCCACTCCGATCTTAGACAGTGGCGACCCAACAGGACCCATGCTGAATGGGATGACGTACATGACCCGGCCTGCAGCACACACACCTCAGCTCAGTGAAGGTCAGAAGCCGACGGTCAGCTTCTCAGTCCAACAGACCAACGTACCTTTCATGCAGCCAGGGAAGCGCAGGTTCATGGCTTTGTCCCATTCTTCTGGAGACATCCAGCGGCCCAGCTGACTGATTCCTCCACCCTGAGGGGATGGAACTGTTTCACGCTGCTCTCGGGTCACGATAACGGTCTTGCTCTCGACGCGAGCCACGTCTCGTGGGTCGGTCCGGGCCAGCCAGCTGAAGAGGGTCAGTAGAAATTTGCAAAGGTTATGAGGAAATTCAACACTTGAAACAAAGACTTTAATTCATCTGTGAATCTGTAATCTTAATCCTACCAGTTTTTATATTTGGGCAGCTTCTTGATGACACCCTGCTCCTCCAGCAAAGTCAGAACCACTTGGTTCTCCTCCTCTGACCCGTCACATATGTGGATGGCATCAGGCTGGCACAGGTTTACGCTGCTCTCAATGAACTCACGGAGTGTGGGGCTAAGAGACGCCACATCTCCCTGCAGGACCCGGGTCTTGGGCTGGTTCTGGGTTTGGAGCTCAGGAGGCATCTTGCTGATGACTGAGGTAACACTTCTGACGGGTGCACAAGAATTCTACAACAGACAAACAATTATACCTTTAACAAAAATCCAATGACACACATGACGCATTGTCTCCAATCGTTTTACCTTTGTGTTGTGTCGAATTCACAGAATCTTCATTTGTCAGCGAAGATGTGATGAATTCTGCTCGTTCTGCGGGACAGTGGCTCATATTTATACACATTTTCAAACAGACACGCGCGCGGTGAATCATTAACACGCGTCGTAGATTCCGTTAATCATTCATTCATTTCACTGTCCGTTTTGGAAAAAACTTGCTAGAACCGAACTTAGCAACTTTGCCCTGTCGACGTCATGACTCAGTCGAACACGTAGCGTCACGCTGACGTCACGAACAGACGCAACGCTGAATTTCTATTTGTCCGTCGGCTGGAGGCTTGACTGAGATTTTTTTTATTGCCGTTGTACGTTAAAACTTTAACTTTAACTTTATTTTATAAAATGTATAAAAAATACTCGTTATTATTCCAACAATCAATAAAATGGAAAGCGGTGTCAGAATCATATTGGATTTGTTTGTGATGATGTCATGAGGATTGTGCCGTGTGTGTTAAAATTTACATCAGAAATAACAAGTACGTGTGGAACAGAACATTATGATTCAGATTGATCTGAGTTTCTGCTTGTTTATGTGAAAGAAACGAAAAACAAAGATAAAGTTTGATCAGTTGTGGTGAATAAACACACTTAAACACGGGATTTGTGTCAACCAGATTTTAAGTCCAGTCCAGGAGGGCAGATTTACTTATAAGCTAAATAAGTAAATGTTTAGGGCATTATGATCACATTTTCATAAGGTATATAACACATGGTAAATATTCAATCGATATATTAAATAGCGGGTATTGTTTTTGACAAAACATCTCGGTTAAGCAATTAAAGTCAATTAATAATTTAAATTTTCTCTCAACGTTTTATGACGTACACTCAAACAATTTCCGATGTCTTTGCTCATAAGCGAAATACATTTTTTTTAATTAAAAGACAAAACCTAAAAACTATAGGCCAATCATTTTACAAAGACGTTAGACGTCATGGATGTTCTTGCGATTTTTTTCATAAATTCCATGGAGTAAATATTTTATAACTACATTTTCGCTTTTAATATCTCAATTCCACCAACACCTGGTGGTGATGTAACGGGCTGATACGGTTTCTTAACATATTTTACGATTTTCTTTCGGTCCAGTCGCATCGTGCGCTGTTTCTGACGTGTTTTGCTCTTTTTTCAGCAGATCTCACCCCACTGACATGTTTTTACACTGGATAATCATCTACACACCAATAAGTCTTTCAACACATTTCGCTGATAAATGCTGTGATATGCAGCCGTTATCTCTCAGGAAAAGCTGTTCTGCTCTTTGAACTTCTCATTTACGTACAGACAAACAGTCCTCGCGCGCTTCTATTGGGAACGCGTCTGTCCCACGAAAAAAAAAAAAAGAAAAAAGAACGATCAAAGGAAAGAAAGAGATGTTCTCATTTCTAATGAACAATATTTTTTGTTACCGAGAACGAAATTTTTGGATTGATTTATGTTTCACACTATTCTCGCTTTCGAAATCGCTTTTTTTATTTGTAATCATATTCCAATATTATTTCTTGTAAGAAATTATCAATAAACACAACTCACACAAAGGAGCTTGTTCAAACAAGACATGGCGAATGACAAAATCTCCAATTTAAAAATGTGTATTATGCAATTCTCATGTGCATACAATAAATTATTAAACCTACTGTCTTCTGTTTTTGATTGGGTTCCAATTAGAGTCATATTGTAAAACAGGCAGTTGTAAAACAACTTCTAATATTGTATAATCGTTGTACAACTACCAATGTCATAATACCGTATAAACATTTTATTTTAAAAAATGAGGATTAAATATTTCAAATTTTGCTAAAACGTTCATTATCATAAAATTATTTAATTAGTAAACAACCACGCGTAAATGCGAAATAACCATTGTAAAATATTTTCATAATAGACATTTATATTGTTTTAATACTTTATGTCTTCCTTTACATTTTTTCCTCAGACACAAAAATCTATTTATAACGCCACCTGCCGTTCAGCATATCCGATTTATAATTATCGTATTTTACTGACATTTTAATTATGTAGTATACGTTGCAAAGACTGCTGTTTATGTTTTTTCCATTGTGTGCCTTTGAACTTTCCATAGTTTACAATAATACATTAAAATTATAGAAATATTTCATTTGAAACGTATTAAAAGCGAATATTTTACACCAAGTATTATTTCAGTCTAATACCAATGGTACTAGGCGGTATTCTAATTATTCTAATGGTATTCTAATTAAGTTGATTTAATGCGCCACCGTTTTATTATATAAAATTTTTGAAATCTACCTCCGGGTAAAATTGTTACTACAATAGATTTCCGGCGCTGCAATTTCTTCGGTCACTGCAGTTCCGCTCGACAGTCGTTCCTGGATTCGTCAGAAAAAACAAGAGAGACATGAACGCTGAAAATTCTGATCCTCTCCTGCCGTTACGAAACGTTCTAAATTCAGTGAAGTGCTGCAGGGATCGCGTGAGAGGTACATTAAAAGCACCGTTATCTATTTTGTTAACATGCGCTCTAGATGCTAACAGATAGCTAGTTAGCGCTGGGTAGTTTTAACTTTTTTGTTGTGTCATTTTTGTACTTGAGTTTGTGGGTATACTTCTCTATTGTTCATTATACTTGTTGTATCTGTATTGTATCTGATCTTTCTGTTTGTTGTCTGCTAATTTCAGATGGAGAATCAAATAACACCAGTGGAACCTTCAGCTTGTCAAATTTTTGGGAAATTCTGAGTTCAGTCTCCTCACTCACTCACTCACTCACTCACTCACTCACTCACTCACTCACTCACTCACTCACTCATCACTCACTCACTCACTCACTCACTCACTCACTCACTCACTCACTCACTCACTCACTCACTCACTCACTCACTCACTCACTCACTCACTCACTCACTCACTCACTCACGTTTTATTGTTATATTTTATGTTTGTGGTGTCATGATTTTCTTTTTTATCCTATCCCATAGCACTTTGTGATTTTATTTGTGAAAAATGCTATATAAATGCTCTGTTGTAATAAACATGTTGTAATAATGAGACTAATCTGTTAGAAAAACAATGTAACTTTTTTCACAGATGAAGCTGTCAAAGCTGCGTCTCAAGAAGCCACCAAGCTTAGTTTGATCTTCTCAAAGCCTCCACTGCCGTCAGAGGAGGCAAGTGTTGTCATATTACATCAGCACATGCATAATGAACATATTTTCGTTCACATAAGAGTGCTTTTGCTAATGCATTTCTCTGTTGTTTTGTTTTCTCTTTTCAGGACTGTACTAAAATTGCAGATGCTTTTCTGAAGAGTGTCCTGGCCCTGTCCACTGTTTACTTTTGGTTACCCAAGAGTCAAGGTGCTGCTTTATAACATGGAATCTTCTGGAACGGCTTGAATTTGCTGTGTGTTGGTGAATGATGACACATTCTTGCCATTTACAGGAGTGACTTTGCGGAAGCAGGTCCGAGATGCCACGGCCGAGGTCATGGAGGGTCTTGTTCAGTTGCTGGAGGTCCTTCTCTCTGCACCTACACAGAGGTAAAGCCCGACCCGGCTCTGCTTGCACACTAGCGTCACTGCTCCTGTCCTTCCCACAGCCTATCACAGGATCAGCTGACCTCCACTGGAGGAGTCTGGGCCGCATGTGACCAGCTCCATCAGCTCCCGACAGGTAGAGTTTCTCAGCTTTTGGTTCATCTAAGGAGACTGAGAGAATCTCTTCACATCAACAGTGTTTTCTGGCTGTGTTTCTGACAGATAATCGCTCTGCAGTGCTGCTTGTTCTCACGTCACATGTCCGCTTGGTGAAAGATGCTCTGGATGAAATGGAACAGGTTTTCAGATTCATCACACATCTGTTTGATGCATTATGCTTTATTGGATTTTACTCAACCTTAGCAAAACAGTTTCTCCTTAGTTTTCTTTTAGAATGTTATAAATTAATAAATTGTCTGTGTTTACATTTTTTTTTTATTTGCTTTATCATGGCATTACTTTATTATTAATGTTGTTCATACATCAAGCTATATCTGTATATTTTTATACAATTTATTTTTAGTGTATAGTGTAAATTACCGTGATTTATACATACGGTACATACATACACGCATTTATGTTTGATTGTTTGTGTGTGTGTATTTTTTTTTTTTCTTAAATCCTTTTTTTTTTTTTTTTATTCTTATAAGCAACTACAATAACCAAAGCAAAGCAATTTCCTCTTGTATCAATAAAGTGTCTTGAATGGAATGCACTGTTGCTTTAGACATTTTATTTCTAAGTTAATATTTCTGTTCACTCTTCAGGCTCTGGCAGAAGCTGATGACCCGTTCGGTGATGTACTGGAGGATGATGATGATGAAGCTGGAGCTCGAGGGAATCAGGATGTGTACTGGTCAGAGTGTGACCGGCAGCTGGTGTCCGCGTGTCTCGGCCTGATCAAGGCATCAGGAGCGAGTCTGCGTAAACTCTCCGTTGCCATCCGTTCAAACGGGAAGGCGGACACGGAGGAGAACGTATCACAGCTTGATGACGTTGTTGATGCTGCTGGGGAAATCAGCGCCATGTGAGTCAGACTTGTCGGACCGCGGTGATGATCAGTGTTTCTCACGTCTACGTTGTCTTTAAAAGACAAACTGTTTGTTTTTGATCGCGTGACTGTTTCTTTCACAGAGTTGATGATCTTGCTCTCAGTCTCTATCCGCCTGTCAACCGCCACACCGTCGAACAGTCTGTAAGTCACATGAACGTTTGTCACACCAACACACTCACATAGGGCAAGGGCAGTTGTTTCATTTCTCACATTTTTAGGTGTGTAAACTGGCTGCTGTTTTGAAGAAAGTTCTGGAGATCAGCAGGTAATGAGTAATTCCTCGTCTCTCGATTCTCGTCTCACACCCCGTTTCCTCCTCAGGTGGAGTCATGTGTGTGTGGAGTCTGACGTGTCGTGGCTGGATTTTTTGGAAGGAGCCGTAGAACACAACCTGCAGAAAGTGCAAATGCTGCTGCAGGAATCATCTCAGGCTCCTCAATGAAACACACTCCGTGTGTGTGACGTTTGCAGTCATTTTCTGACTGATGGACGGTGAACTTTGACAAATGGTGTGTGGATGTTTACACACATGAATATAATGAACTGCATTTTAATTTGTACATACCAGCGCGCTTCAGTGAGATAAACCCATAAACTCACATAAACTCATCATGATAAACAATCAACAAATGTTCTCGTGTGAGGAAATAACTGACTTTATCCTTGGATCAAAGCCAACATCTGGAAACTGTTACAGTCACATCTCACCGTTCATAAACAATGGTAGTGTTCATATCACTTGTGATATTAAATAATACATTAATCAATATAAATAAATGAACTATCGGTAAGCAGTTGCCGTTTTTTTCCGCCCATGCTGCTTTTTTCACTCTTGCGTTTCGTTTTTGATGCCCAGATCTAATGAGGGTTATTCGCGAGGATGTTGCTAGTGTGCAAGTCACTCGTAACCTTGGCCGTGAGCGAGCACGGCGGTGGAGGCGAAGTGCATAAACCGGTGCATAAGGATGTCGAGATCACGTAACGTGCTAGTGGTGTTCAGCGGGCGTGACAATTTAACAAAAATAAAAAATAGAACCACAAGTTATATACACACACTACTACTGTTCAAAAGTTTGCGGTCAAGTATTCAGTTTCTTGGCAATTTCTCGCATAGAACAGCCTTCATTTCTAAGATCAAGAATATACTGCCGAGTTTCATGAACGTTCTCTATTTCTGGTGCTCCAGATTCTCAACCAGCTCAAAGGAAGGTCGGCTTCTTTAACTACATTGTACCAGTAAAACACTGGCAGAAATGGGTCTCTATACACGTATGTAGACATTGCACCAAAAAACAGATATTTACAGCTAGAATAGTTATTTACCGCATTAGCAATGTTTAGAGTGTGTTTCTGATTAGTTTAGTTATTTCCATTGACAAAAACTTTTTAAAAAATAAGGTAATTTCAAGTGATCCCAAACTTTTGAACAGTAGTATATATACATGTGTGTATATGTATACTGTATATGTGTGTGTGTGTGTGTGTATATATATATAAATATATATACACACACTGTATATATATTTATATAAAAATACACATATGCAGTACAAAATACATTGTTTACCATTTCTAAATATATTTTACACAAGTCTTCACACAAGTGTATCTGAAGTTTTACCTATAATTTGTGGAAGTTTATCTCCTTCAGTTTATCTTCCCGGAACTGGAAAACACAATCCGATGTGTATGTGTGATGTAGATACGTTTTAATACAATAATCCTCAACACATGCTCAGAATTGTTTTTCAGTAAACAATTCATGATCATTTTCTGCATCTGACTCTCAGGCACTTGAAAGGAAATGGTTCTAGCATTTCTATAATTATTTACAGTTGCCTTGTGTGGACCTGTAGTCACTGTTCTCAGTGCTCTTAAGTTGATCCCTGATCTTCTGCAGCTCTGCTCAGGTCTCACAGGTTTGGTGATGCTTCACAGTGTGCTCATGGAGGGGTGAGAACGGGTGGCTCAGTATCGCCCCCTTTGCATTCGGTTCACAGTGAGCGGCAGAGAGATAGACGACAGTGTTGACACCTCCCAGTAAAGACTGTGGGATAGGAACAGCCGGTACAGAACCACCACAGAGATCGAGCGGCACAGGATCACACCGATGATCACCACCTGCACACACAACATCCTCATCATCAGGGTTCCAGCCGTGCAGAAGCGTGTGATTTACCTTATCTCGCTGATGCTCATTCAGAACCACAGAAAACAAAACAAGAACTGGATGGCACAGCAACCACAGAAAACATCCCTGAAAACATACACAGAAAATTACATGCACTGCTTATTATGTTAATACATATTTATGGATGTAATATATCTGCATATTCATATATGCATTTTAGAAATATGAAAGATTCATGTTACTCTGGTAAAGGTTAGGTAGAAGTCTCGTTTCAGAGTGCTACGTTCAGCACAGATAATCTGAAACAGAATCAAAGCCAGGAATAACACTAGAGAAACATGGAGCAGGATCAGCAGCAGCCCTGGCGTGCTCCATCCAACACCACTAACGGCATCGCTCTGATCGATCTGCTCCCAGATCAGCAGTGACCCCTGAAACACACATTCCTGTCATGAGCTCTGGCCATGATATACTATACGTATTTATAATTTTGCTGAACTGGTGAGTCATGGGACCTGTATGATGACAGTGGTCAGCGTGAGGCCAGTAGATCCCAGTCCCGAATCCCACAGGAGAGGCTTCCTCTGATTCTTCGTGCTGTGCCTCCAGCCCACACACAAACTCAACAGCATGTACAGCATCTGAACTTGTGTTGCTGTGTCACACACTGACAAACAAACACATAGCTTTTATCAGGGATGAGTTTCAAGATGATGACATTTTTCAGTACTGTATTTTTTGGACTACAAATAGTGTGCATTATTAATAAAAATCTGTCATAAGGAACATGAAATTGGTTCGTAAGCACAACCAAAAATTTCAACACATTTTTAAGAGTGCCTTACAGTCTGAAAACCGGACAGAGCGAGAGATTTACAATGTGCTAGGCACCGGGTCAGTGGTGATCCAACTCCGTCATGAGCAAAACTGAAAATAAAAAAAAAACAGAAAAAAATATATGCGCTTAGTATTGTTGATAATAGTGTTTCTGTGGACACAGAAAGAAACTCGAACCGGGTCATGTGGATATAGTTGAGCAGGACAGACGCTCCCTGCAGCAACAGTGCAATAGACAGAACCTTCAGCACAATGTGCATGGGACCGGCTTTCTTCACTGCCCGCCACAGGGGCTGCAGGTAGATACAAGATGCCAGGAAGTAGCACAGCATCAATAGGAAGTAGAAATTATGCAGACCTATAAAGAGCCAAACTGGTTTGAAGATGCAAATGTTGACTGATGAGTGTGTTCTAGAACTGGGTATCTCACCAGCCTCCTCGGCACTGAAGTGGTCCAGAGGGTTTCCTGCAGCATCCGAGTTCAACATGGTGATTTGATACTTTACATCCTGCATCACGCTCTTTATCTGCTCATCGTGACAGGTAAAGCGATCAACGTACATCATCCTCCACATTTGGGGAAAGGTCTGGGACGGGACGGTCTGTGTATGTTCCTCATAGCTCAGGTTAACTGAAAGTAGTAAATCAGTCAATCACTTCACTGCTCTTTTTACGTAATTACGAAACACTCAAAAAGTTATAGAATCTCACTGGACATCTGAGCTGATGCGAGTCTCTCCTGACAGCCGAAATCGTCCAAACTCTCGGTTCCTTCAAACAGCAGCAATTTGCCCTCCTTCTGCACAGCAGCTTGCACATCGTCCACGCGATACGTCAACACACTGTTCGCACCTAAGACCCAGACAATATCTAAATTCCCGAGAGTCACGTGACCCTTACAGTCCGCATGAGACAGCGTTATAACGTTCCGTCAGCTCGCACCGGCGAATGAATTAAAATTCATTCCCAATTAAAAATAAACAAGCAAAAAAAGAAAATTAAACTAAAGCATAAATCAACTCACCGTGATACAAAAATCTGGTTATATACTGGCCGTAATTTTCTCTTGCCACGTTGCTCCTAAAAAACCCAGAAACGGTTTTACCTGCAGCAGAACTGATCGCAACAAGAATACAATATACAAACATTATTTATTCTTCACACAGTTGCTCATTCCCTTCTTTTTTCCAATGAATGAGGTAAATCTGTTTGTAATATATGATTGACAATTGCTTCATCCAATCGAATTGCCTTCCTTTCACACGACCGAGCGCTAATAGAACCAATAATAAACATTTGAAGGAGGGGACAAAAAAAATAACTCCTCCTCTTCAACGTGTCAGTATTTCTGCCGGAAAACTGCCGAGATTGTCGTGAAATTGTTTATGTGGCGTCACGCAACTTACCTGCGTTATCAGAGTTTTAATGAGCAAACGCTAAATTAGCGATAAATGTATTCGTTTATGTTGGGTGCCGTTTGTGCCGTGATTCTAGAGTGTCAGACGTCGTTGTCTTGTGTCCGAACTTACCCGTGCGACAAGCTGCTTTACGTCATTTGCCGACTCTGTGATATATGACAAGCGATTTTGTTTTGGTTATTTTTTAGCCGGTTGAAATGTGCAGCAATGAGGTTCGGACTGTTCTGGTGACCGGAGGAGCGGGATTTATGTGAGACTTAATATCAGATATTCAAGTTACAGCACTTTGTATTCAACGTTTCATTGACCCATGTGTTTCTCTTTAGTGGGTCTCACTTGATCTGCGCCCTAAGAGACAGATACCCGCACTGGAACATCATTAATGTGGATAATGTTAGTTGTCTGCCTGTCTGTCTCTTTCTATCTATCTCACTCTTTCTCACTTCCTCCTCTCACTTCTCTTCTCATCTTTTGTTGTTTCTTTTATTGCAGTTGGATTACTGTTCCAGTTTAAAGAATCTGAAGTCAGTGGAGGGCACCAACACATACAAGTTCATCCAGGTTAGAGTTTAAAGAGGTTAATTCAGAGTATTCTGTCACTGAAAATTATGAATGTTAATCTTTCTTTGCTCATGCAGGGAGATATATGTGATCCACTTTTCATAAATCACGTTTTTTCTGGAGAAAAGATCGACGTGGTGTTTCATTGTGCTGCTCAGACTCACGTGGGTGAGTGTGATGTTTCTGTAGCTTTGACCTCACCGTTTTTCTGGAAATTTGACCTCTGTTGCATTTCAGACGCATCTTTCCAATGCCCTTCACGATTCATGCAAGTGAACGCTGAAGGAACCCGTGTTCTGCTTCAAGCAGCACAGCTGGCGGCAGTTTGGCGTTTCATTTACATCAGCACGGATGAAGTCTACGGACCTTCAACTAATCAGGTTGGTATTGTCTGGAAGCCTGTTGCTGTGTTCAAATGTGTATGTGTATATACAGTTGTATATACGTTCCGGTTAACTGGGACACATCGGGATCATTTTGGCCCTAATAACAGGCTGGCCCGACTAAGCAGAAAGCCATGTTTTCAACAAAATAATATTAAACACACGATATGTACCATGTCATTATGACCTTTATTGTTCCAAACACATAGATGTATGCCAAATGTACAACCTGTTGTATTTCTATGATTTTGGCTTTGTGCTCAATAAAGAATACACATGCACACACAGAAGAGCAGACACATTGCTGACAACATACATAGTACAACATACTATGCTGCACAGAAAAACACTACTAATATTAGACTAGTGTGAACGAATTTGTCTTGACACTTTAGGATTTATGTTCAAATATACGGTTGTAACGATCAACCAATAATTACAAAAAAAAAAAATTCGAAGACTAAATATTTCATTTATACTCTCTACAATCTTATTTCTTCCCCACTGCAGCCATTTGATGAGTTTTGTCCAACGAAACCTAGCAACCCGTACTCGTCATCCAAATCGGCGGCCGAAAATGTAGTGATGTCCTTCTGGAACAACCAACAGGTCTGAAATTCAGGATTTTATTTTATTTGTGTACATCTAGGCTGCTTCTGCATCACTCGAGATGTCTCATTGTCAACGGATCATTCTATACGTATCCTGTAGTACAACTCGGTCTCATATTAGTGATTACTTATTAATTATTTAGTAAGAGTTGTGTAACGTCCCATGTATTTTTTTTATGTCCATTTTTTATCTTTCAATTTAGAATTGTACAAATACTGACGATTGTAGTTTTTCTTTTGATGCTGCAGTTACCTGTAATCATCACCAGAAGCAGTAATGTGTATGGACCTCAGCAGTACTACGAGAAGGTGTGTATGATCAGAGCTCAACTGAGCTACTTATGCATGTGATGTGGTAACTGTTGGTTTTCCAGGTCATTCCGAGGTTCCTTTTGCTTCTGCAGCAGCAACGGAAGTGGTGAGACGGTGACCTGCACTATAATAAGAAGTATGGCCGTCACATCATATCTGAAAGCTGTCTCTCTCCTCTAACAGCACTGTTCAGGGTGCAGGCCTGCAATCCAGACACTTCCTGTATGTGGACGATGTCACCGAAGCTTTCATGACCGTAATGGAACAAGGCACTGTGGGGGAGATCTACAATATTGGAAGCAGCTTTGAAATTTCCATTCTGCAGCTGGCCAAAGAACTAGTCAAGATGGTGAGATCATCTGGCTGTATCATTTTTTTTTTTTTCAAAATTCAACAATGTTTTTATTCAGAGAGGCTTGTTTTCTTCAACAGAAAGTAGAGAGTCTTCCAAATGAAAGGATGGAGGACTGGATTGAGTTTGTCGAGGACCGGTGTGTAAAGAGCTCTAGTGAAAGTTTGACGCTTATTAGTGCCATTGCTCTAGTTTTTTATTGTTTGTGTTGATTGACAGGCCTGTCAGTGAGAGGAGTTACAACATGACCTCACACAAACTCCACTCGCTTGGCTGGAGGCCAAAGGTCAGCTGGACAGAAGGAATTAGACGCACTGGTGAGGAGTTCTCTCTCCAGGAATATGTTTCATTTTGTGCTGAATGTTATGCTAATGATGAAAAGTATATAATAATTTGAATTGCTTGTTTCAGTACGGTGGTATGAGGAGAATCCAAACTACTGGCCGTTAAGTACTGAAGAAAAGAACTCTTGACTGCAAATTGAGATTCAAGTGCCTTAAAAGTGACTTAAAAAAAGTGTAATTTATTTAATCATCAATAATTTATTAAAACTAATAGGGACCATATGTGAAGCTTTAATGTGTAAAGTACTAAACAGAATTGCTTGAATTTATATGCGGATAAGCACATATAAACAAATGTTATTTGTAAAATTGTACCTATTTGTATTATATGTTTTAACAGTGAAATAAATTGAATAATTTTACGAGTGGGAACTTTTTTTCTAATATGTTTTGATTGATTTTCTTTTATTGTTGTCCTAGATTCTACCATAGATCCATTGATTTTTATATGAATTCGCTCCGCCCCAAATCGCTCCTGGAAGTGACGTCACGTAGTACGTGCACGTGGTCAGGATGTGTAGTCTATACGACTGCACGTGTGTTTGTGTAGCGCGTTATGTGAAAGTGTAGTCGATTTAAAACGACTCCGGTTGTTATTGTCATCGGGTCGAGTCGCGATGACGGGGCAGCACGAACGCTACCCACCACCTAACTTTAGCTCTTCGGCTGAATTTTCAGCGCTTCACGGGTACCAAAGCTCTCAATCCCAGGTACCAAAGTTCGAGGCCTCCAGAGACTGGAGCTGGACGCAGGCGACACCGGCCGGTCCACGACACCCCGGACACTGGAACACGACACACCGTCCTGCTCACAATCGATGCGGATTTTACGGGCAGCAGGTCGCAGGTAGTCCGCGTGTCGTCGTTGTTATCGCCGTTAGCTTAGTTTACATGGCGGGTAGTGTTTTTATAACGTGTCTTCATAATCTAATTCCTCAGGTCATTGTAATAACCCCCACAATAATTACAGTGGTCATGGACGTCAGGGTCAGCGGCAGCCATGGGGGCAAAAGGTCAGTTAGCTTCATGTAATTGGTCAAGAAACTTCAGCCACGATTGTATCTAACCGTTTTTATCATTTGTTCTTTCGGCAGAAGTGGCAGAAAGAACAAGAGTTCAGCTTTTTCTGTGACACCTGTGACCGAGGCTTTAAAAACCAGGAGAAATATGATGAGCATATGTCACAGCACGTGAAGGTCCTGTCAGGTCAATGTCTGTGAATCTGTCCTTGTGTCTCCTGACCTGTATATTCTGCCTGCAGTGCTGGGAAACGGGCTGTCAGTTTTCTGCACACGAGAAGATAGTGAAGATTCACTGGAAAAATGTACGTCTGGCAACAAATTTGGTGTGGTGCGACTCTGATTCAGTAATTTTTTTCTTTTCAGAGTCATGCTCCAGGAGCTCGGAGAATCCAGCTAAATACAGCAGAGGAAATCGCCAAATGGAGAGAGGAGAGACGGCGGTGAGAATCAACGAAATTTAGAATCTTGTGTTTTCTTTGTACAGTGCCTCGCTTTCGCATTTGTAAAGTTGTAAAGTTTGGATGGAGATAAAATGCTCACGAGTCACGATTCTCGTACACTATTAGCCCCTTTCACACAGCAACGCCGGTAAAATGCAGGAAAATAGCAGAACGACTTTACTGATAAAGACTGTTCACACAAGCGCTGCCATTCCTGCATTTTAACGGAAAAGAACCTTTCACACAGTGGTTTCAAAATCACAGTATTTTCGGTGACGTCATCAACTGGCTACATGCTTTAAACAGCTGCGCCCTTGTAAACATGAATAACGGAGGTAATTGTTTCATATGTGATGGCGTCATAAACTATTCCTTTAATGTGGTGACAAATGTCTTCATCCGCTCGAATTATTATTAGTGTTTTTATTATTGTTATTATTATTTTTTTACCTTTTGAATGGCTAGACCCGCAAAAGCGTTAAATGAGCACGCAAGAATTGAGGGTTTTTTTTCAGAATTTGTTGACCCACGCCAGAATATTCTGATTGGCTCAGAGCAGTGGGTGATGTCAGCACGCTCTGAACTTTGGCGCGCTTTCTTGGGAATCTTCCGTTTCGCTTTCAAACACAGCAGAATGCAGGCAAGATACCGGTAACGTTACTACTATCCGTGCCGGAATATTCCCGGAACGAATTTCCCGGCATTTGTCTGTTCACACATGCATGCATGCAGGCAAGATACCAGTATTTTGCCGGGAATGTCTGTATGTGTGAAAGGGGCTTATGATTCAGTTGTTCACATGGCAATTGTTTGCAGCTGTCTACCAAAATTGTTGCTGAACTTTTACCCTTTTTATATTTACTTTACAGTCATTTGGCAGATGCTTTTATCCAAAAAGGCTTGCACAAAAGGAGGAAATTAAGTAATTTGTCTAAATATTTTTATTTCTTTGTTTAATCTTCAGAAACTATCCCACTCTGAGCAATGTGGAGCGGAAACGAAAGCTGCATGAGATCAAATGTCAGCGAGGGGACGTGCTAGAGACAGCGGAGTTTGGGTTGGTTCGGTTTGAGATCTTGACTGACAGGTGGTTTGTGTTTGGCTAATTGTTGTGTGTGTGTGTGTGTGTGTGTGTGTGTGTAGCCGGGTGAAGCGAAGGCGTGGGGCAAAGCAGCGCTGGACTGAAACCCAGAAAAATCTCCATCCGCACCGGCCTGAGACAGAGTGTGATCCACTCGCTGTTCTGGCCAACCGTGATCCAGGTCAGTCACACAACATCTTCAGTAAATGCTCAAACATCAGTTGTAAATCTGTGTTCCCACCATAATTTCTACTCCATTTTCCACTGGAGTTTCCTGTTCCAATTTAATTTTTCAGTTCTTGTGGTGGAAATGTCAGTCATTATTTTGCTGTTTATACTCAACGACGTTTGTTTGCAACGCCGATGATGCTGCAAATTTCTACCCCTTTAAAAGTAATCTTGCATGTATTCTCACTTTTTGAAATTTAACGGTAAATAAAACGTTTGTTTATTGCTATATTCCATCTTGGTTTGTATTCCCTAAAATTAGTTTTATTGCATACATATTTGTCTCATGATAAAGTGTTTTTTTTTTTTTTACTTACTAGAAAATTTACTTTTTAAATAATACTAGAAAATAATTTAATTTTTATGGTGCCTTCAAGTCTGTTTTTTGTAAAAGCTTTTAACTAGTGAAGTCTCATCCAGTCTAACCCATCCTAACTGTTGAAGTGAGCGCAGACACAAACCAAGAGCTGCACAATTTTGGATAAAATGAGAATCTCTATATATATTTTTTGTCTTTTAAATATTTAAATAATAGAATATAAAATATAATGCACACATTACTCTTTGCTTTAAAATTAAATATGTTTAAGGAAAAATAATGTAATGTAAAGGTAATATTGTAAAGATAAAATCTCTTTATATCGCCAATATCTTTTACCCAACTTTAGTTTTTGAACCTGTTGTGGTGGGTGGGGCCGAAGGCAGGGATCTGCTTTGTTATGTGTTATCTGGAGATCAAACGAGTTTGGCTGAATCATATCAACACTGGATTAAGATTGTGAGAGGGGTGGAATCGAGATTGCAATCTTTTAACGATTAATTGTGCAGGTCTACACCCAAGCAGATCCGGTTCAGTGTTTTACTTTTCACTTCTAATACACTCACTTCATCATAAAGTTTAAATCATTTTAACACTTTTTTTCTTGACATTTTTAAAGAAATTATCTGTGTGTTTGCTTCATTTTGTAGTTTTTTTTTTTTGTTTTTTTTTTTAATAACAAATCTGCTTATTACTCAAACTGCCACTTTTGACACACTTAAATCAAACACAGGATCGAGACAGTAAAGATGATTTCTGATTGCTGCAACCTCAACATACACTATTACCAAAAGTATTCAGTCACCGGCCTTGACTCGCATATGAACTTAAGTGCCATCATGTTCCTAACCCATAGAGTTCAATATGATGTCGATGCAGCTTTTGCAGCTATAACTGCTTCAACTCTTCTGGGAAGGCTGGCCACACAGGGAGGAGTGTGTTTCTAGGAATTTTTGACCATTCTTCAATAAGCGAGATCACACGCTTTCTAGAAGGCCTGGCTCTAAGTCTCCGCTCTAATTCATCCCCAAGGTGTTCTATAGGGTTGAGGTCAGGACTCTGTCCAGGCCAGTCAAGTTCGTCCACACCAGACTCTGTCATCCATGTCTTTATGGACTTGGCTATTACTTTTGGTAATGAAGTGTAAGCTTAAACACTTGTTTCACAGTGAACGGTGGAAATTAATTTTCTGTGATAGACTATAAGCATCTGCCAGTCGAACACGCAGAAGCAAGTCACCACATTGCTAATCATTTAGTCTCAATGCTGAGACAAAACCATTGATTTTGATATAGCAATATGAACATCCTGTCACAACATTTACTGATTTTACTTTATTATAATGTGTTGCCCACCCTTAATAAAACCTGTATATTATTTTTTAGAGTCTGACAAGGATGAGTCTAATGAGCCTCACCATCCTGGACTCACTGTAGCACCCAGGAACGTGACCTCAGCGCTGGGCTCACTAATGGCCAGTTATGGGGAGGAAGTGACCAGCAGTGAGAGCGATAATGGTAAAGACATAAATCACCTACTGCTCAGGCTCATTTCCCGTGAGTTTTTAAAGATTTGCAAAGACGTCAATGAGAAGTTATTTCGGTCGCCGTCATTTCTTTGATCACTTTTAAAGTTCATTTGTACATGTAAGTGCTCGATGCTTTTTTTGTGTGGTTTAATTGTAGACCAGTCATCAGGAGTTAAGTAGTAGGAAATGATGTTTGCATTCCAGATGCTCCGTTGAATAAAGTTCAGCAGGCTGTGGAAGAAAACCAGGTTCTGTTGATGCCACCTCCTTCCTCTCGGTCCGAGGAGAGGTATTCAATCGGTTCACAGAAATCTCCTCAACTCGGTCGAGGGGCCTTGAGCTTCCACAAGGGTCGGGGAAGAGGTTCCGGGACCCCCAGACGATCAAAATCGCGAGCAACTCTGCTGGAGATGGTAAATCACCAACACACAATAAGACACAAAAAAGTTTTTTTATTTACGTTTTATTAATGTTGCCTCTCCATCTTTTTTTCTTCAGTTGTTAGCCCCTGAAATACGCCACGAGAGAAATGTAGTTCTGCAGTGTGTTCGGTACATCGTCCGCAACGGCTTCTTTGGTCTGACGGCTGGAGGCAACAATGAAATTGATGTTGTAGAAAACCCAAGTGAGTCACTATGTAGGGATTAATGTGACGAGCACTCAACATTGCTAACCGGGAGCACCCGTAACCCACCCTGGACCACTTTACAGAGGTGTGTGAGCAGGGTGGGGTGACGTCTGAGAATGGATCAGGGTGACAAACCAGAAAAGATTTTTACATCTGCAAGAGTGCAAGAACTGACGTTATATGACTGACCACCAAGATATTCTACCATAAGCATAACTCAGCGAGGCGCAGGAATTGCTTGTTCAGATGCTGATGCTGCTCACATTCTACCAGGATGCTTTTTCCCAAGTGTATGTGGATATTAAGGTATCTTCTTTTTCAGTTTAAATTCTGTGATTGCTGATCAATGTTTTGCGTTTTATTTTCAATTCATCAAGTCACTTTGTGTAATTAAATGGTTTACTGCACAAAGTATTTTATTTGTATCCTCCAAACTTATTTCAGACCTACTTGTTGGGATTAAAACTATGAAACGACATTTCAGATTGTGTTCACTATTCAATGCCTTGGAAAAATGTGCGCCTTATTTGTGTTTTAATAGCTTTTATTTTGTGTGCTTTTAGTTTCAGATTTGTACGTGGTATTGTAATAATTCAGTCGATCGTGTTTTTCGTTTGACCGGTCGCCGATTCAAACTGCGCTGGCAAATCCCGTGACGCGAACGTTCTGTCCTCTGTCCCTCCTCCTGCTGACGTCACCACAGCTGCCGCTAGCTTGCTAGCCTGCTAAGCGCGTTCTTCTGAGATGAGAGAGACACGGGATGAGACAGCAAACCTTGCGAATCGAGCCGTTTCAGCGCCTTCACTCCAGCTCACGGAAAGAAAATTGGCAAAAAGTGCGTGTGTGTGGATACTCACCTTTCTCGGTGCAGTGCCGATGTGACGTTCTTGGCGGTATCACGTTTATCAGCGGCATTGAGCCGCAGGCGATGCAACGAGCCTTGGTGTTTGGGTTTTTCCTAACAGATCCTGCTCTTCTGATGGATGTATTGTAAGGACCCGTTTGTTCTGAAAGGACTATTCTAAAGTCTGAAAAAGCAACCTATTCATCGTGTTACCCGGGATACGAGACTAAACAGCGTCATCAAAACACTCATTGATCAGGAGATCGTGAACAGTCGCAGATGGGATCTTCTCAAATGGAGACTTTGAGTGATTTATTAGTGATGTGAATTCTCACACTAGTCCGCTAGACACGTTTGGATCACTTGATCAGCGGATGCATCACCCGGACCCCAGCAGCGAGTCCCCCGGCAGCCGGAGGATGTCCCACCCATCCGTGTTGTCCGGACGCAGAGCCAGTAACACGGTCAGCGGTTCTGCAGTGCACGCAGAAGACGTCCAGACTCCAGCCATGATGTCTAACGCCGGCTCTGCATCTCCTGGACCACATCATCCACCCCACAGTCTTAGCATCCACCCTCAGTCCCAGGCCGCTGGGGCACAAATGAAAAAGAAAAGTGGCTTCCAGATCACCAGCGTTCTGCCTGCACAAGTATCTGCCAGCGCCAATAACAGTGTTGCTGATGATACGGAGAGCTATGATGACCTGGACGAGTCTCACACGGAGGACATATCCACTTCAGACATGCTTGACGTGTCCGTATCTCGTGCCACAGACACAGGAATCCCAGAGAGGAGCTCCTCGGAAGAAACGCTGAACAGTTTCCATGGTGTTGACACCCCGGGAGTTACGTCGCCCAATGAGCCTGTGATGAACCACCCGCAGCAGGGCTACATGGTCAATGGAGTCCATCATCATCATCATCCTCACAGCCACCAGCAGCATGGACCTCTCAAAGGGAGAACAGTTCCTCCAGTGACGGTAGCTCCAGCAGCATCTGCTGCTCCTCAGGCTCACGGTCAGACTGGACCTCCAGCTCAAGCGGCTTCTGTTGAAGCCAGTGGAACGACTACTTTGATCTACCCATCAACAGTGGTCATTGGTGGTGCTGTGGCCTCCCCAGTGGACACCGGTGGGGTGTCAGGACCCCCAGCAGGTGTAAAGACCACTGTTGGATCTCAGCAGCCACCTCCATCCTCTCAACCTCAGACAGCTGCAGCTGCAACAGCCTCTCGCTTCAGGGTGGTGAAACTTGACTCCAACTCGGAGCCTTTTCGAAAAGGTCGCTGGACTTGCACCGAGTATTATGAGAAGGAAGCCCCATGTGGAGATCAGGCTGCTGCTCACAAGGCTGTGGAGACCACCACAGTTCAGTCAGAGCTTGAAAGCAGCAGCACAAGCTCTTCTGAAAGTTCCTTCTGCAGTGCTGGAGAAAACCAGCCTCATCTCCCTCACTTTCCGGCTGCTTCTGTCGGGTCCGAGGCCCCTGTTCGGCCCCCAGTGTCCTACAACACCGAGCCCAATGCCCAGACCACCTTCTCCACCAGTGCCAAAGCAGCGCTAGAATTCGGCCATCTGAGTGCAAACATCCAGCCGGTCACTCAGACGCTGCCGGTTCCTTCCATTCCCAACGCCGTGTCTCCCAGAGGCGTCCCGGGGCCCATTGGAATATCAGGACTTCTTGTTGGTGCTCAGTCCGTGCCCCTGCGGCCCTGGGTCCCCGTGACGGCAGCACAGCTGGAAGATGCCCGGCGGGTTCTCCGGCAGCATCACTCGCTGCTCTCGCTCCCGCGGCTGACCGCAGGGGTTGTGTCGGGACTAGACTCCGCGGCCACTCTCGGTATGGACTCCGGTTCCGGGGCCGAGGGTGCTTTTGTGGGTACAGCAGGCACAGATGAAGACAGGTAATGGTTTGGCTGCCCTTCTCTCTCTTGTCTGACCTCAGTTGAGTGGGTGATGTGAGTGGATCTGGTTGCTATGGTGATGCATCAGCAGCTGAGTGTGTGACTCGGCAGATACTGCTGGTGTGACGCTCGGTGTGTGAATGTGGAGGTCATCTGAGCCCTGGACCCTGTAATGGAGGACATGAGTGTTGGTGTGTCTCACTGATGCTGATGTTGTGTGGTCATAAATGTCATCAGTGCTGACTTGGAATCAGCTGAGAATCTGTAATTCTTCACATAACGGTTCGACACGGAATGTGCCTTTAATGTGATGCGACAGTGGGCTTGTTTGTTTGTGGTGTTGTGCCGGCCTCCCTCTTATGTAATAATGCACTGAGAGCTCCAGCCAATCAGAACGCTCACTGTCATTTCCCTTTTTTTATGAGGAGCTTTCACTTTTTCTTCAGCCGAAGCTGTACCCAAGCAGTTTTGCCCTCATGGACACGTGTGTGTGTGTGTGTGTGTGTGTGTGTGTGTGTGTGTGTGTGTGTGTGTCAACACAGGCACTCTAGTGTTTTTAGTGTTGTAGTTAGAGTATTTAACTCAGACAACAAACATTGGGCTTCAGAACACACACACACACACACACACACACACACACACACACACGCACGCACACTGCTCACATTAATAGGGCTCCAACTTTTCCGTCTGCAGTTTGCGATGCACAAAAACATCACCATCATGTTAAAAACATTTTGTGTGGAAAATAGTGAATGAGTACATCTGTGCTTGTGTTTTGGCATTTTATTTTAGTTCACTGTGACCCGAAAATTCAGTTTTTTCTTCAGTATTTGTACAATATAAGCATGTTAATATATCCTTACATAAAATCACAACTATAAACTGCAGTTTGTCTTACAATTTAAATTCGATTTGATTATATAAGTAAATTTTGTGTGAACAATTTCAAATGTGTTAAAATCAAGATCACGGTATATTAGGAATTGTTGAGATAATTAATCTTGTTTGGTGAAACCATTAATATGTCTAGTTAAAAATACATTTTTGAAAGGTAAAAGGCTTAATAATATTTTTCTCATTATTTTAGCTGTTTCCTCTAAGATTGACTGTTTATGTAACGTTGTTGTGGTGGTCATGTGACCACTGTGTAGCGTTTTTTAATGCAGTACAGATAAGTACTGCATTTTTATGCATTACAGATAAGTACCATCGTCGAGTATTGATGAGAACTTGACATATCGTGGCCTTTTAATGATTTCAACGCATTTCAAATTATGGACATAAAATCGCTGCTGGATGTACGTAGAGATCATTGAGCTCTAGTGTCTGTTTTTCGGTTGTGTTTTGGCTCGCGCTTGTGGATGCGCTCCCAACACGTGCTCTAAAATCACGCCGCAATCACACGCCAGCCACCAGCAGAGGGCGCACTTTGCATCCCCGCTCTTAAATCGACTGTTAAAGAGAAATTGGCCATTGTTTTAGACTATTTAGACTATACACATATTTATCGTCGACGGTTTTGTAAGCAGTGTTCAGTTCGTTTTTAATCGTAAATGTGCATGTGAGCTGATCCAGTATGTAAATGAATGTGAGCAGATCGTAAGTAAGAAGACTTGTTTTTTCTTGTAGTCTGATAGTCTTCGTTATTTTCTTATATCTGAAACAATTTCATCAAGATAACGGTATTTCGGCTCTGATGAGCGCGATCAGTGAAGTGGATTAATGCGCATCTCGCGTGTCTCTAGTGCGTGCCGCGCTCGTGAGAAACCGCTCCGAGCAGGTGGGGGCGTGGCGTGTCATAAAGTAGACGAGCATCCCGACGTGTCAGCCAATCACAGTCGCGTCTACGCTGAGCCCACTGTTATGCAAAAGATCTCGGCACTGGCTCTGCGGTGAGGATTTATCGCCCATCATTTGTGCCTCGTTGGTCCTCTCCTACTCTTTCCCGTGGATTTCAGAATGTGACTTGGAATATTTACTGTCCCTTCCGGACAATTCTCTGTGCTTTTCGTGCGAGATTGAATGCACTCTCCATGTCACTCTGTAGCGATGGATATCGGTGTGTGTCAGCTGAGGAATTTCTCAATCTCGTTTCTGTCGTCGGTGCTGGGTGCTGAGAGCCTTGAGAACAGGTGATCTTCTCAAACTCATAGATTTGGCTATTGAATAACCCCAGCGTGAGCGCGCACTTCTCTGCGACCTCGCGGGTTCGCGCGCGCTTGGGAGTGATGTAATTTGATGGTGGAAAGAGTGTAATTGTGTGAATGTGATGCAATTTCTTGTCGGGGTTGATTATGTAACATAGTCGTTCGGTTTTGCCAAATTATACTCTGGATTCTGTTGTGTCGTGATTATTTGAGTCTGTTATGTCAAATTACCGAGATATACGTGTAGTCAACTCTTTCTCTCTGTGATTCTCTCACCACAGTTCCTCTGGGGCCAGTGTGGTGGCCATCGACAACAAGATTGAACAAGCCATGGTGAGTTTTCACGGTTGTAATCTCCATCTTTACCGTGTTTTAGCTGGTCCAAAGGAGTCACAGCCATCACAAGTTGGATCCAAGACGTTTTGACTTGGATCACAAGTTCCGATCAAACTTAACTCTTGTCTCTGGAACAAATTCTGTCAGTTGCTAGGGAAACACCAGGAGAACATATTGTTCCTTCAGTTGCTGTCAGACAAACGTGCTAGAAACAGATTAAAGAAGGTTCCAATCACTGAAAATTAGTTGTTCATTTTAGCACAAGTTCAAACACAGATTTTTCCTAATCACATGCAAATGAACAAGTGATGAAGAATCATTTTTCATCACATTCTGATTCACATTCTGTGGTTCTTCTCTCAGGACCTGGTTAAGAGTCACCTGATGTATGCGGTGCGGGAGGAGGTGGAAGTTCTGAAAGAGCAGATTAAGGAGCTGATGGAGAGGAACTCTCAGCTGGAGCAGGAGAACACGCTTCTGAAGAACCTGGCCAGCCCCGAGCAGCTTGTACAGTTCCAGGCGCAGGTTCAGGCTGGTTCTCCCACATCTGTTCCTCAAACAGGGCCCCTTGTTCAGAATCCGGCCCCTGGGGCCTCCACATAGCTACCTCTCCAAGAAGATGTTGCCTTGGGACTTGAGAACATGCAGCATCACAGAGTGTCTCACACTCGCCACTTGCCTCGGACAATCAGTGTTGACGGTCGCTTCCATTGGAACAGTCACATCTCGTATGCAAGCGCAAGATGTGCGACACCAACATGCATCATTGTCAAGTTGTGTTTTGTCACCAGGGGTGTAACGATATTTCGTTTATAATATTCTGCAGTAAACGTTACAAAACATCATAGAGTGCTGGGATCATTTCACGATAGATCGAATCCTAATTCCTTAAGATGCACGCAACTTCTTACAGTTAATATAGCGGACATGAATAAGCTGTTTCTGTTCTGCTTAAGCATCACAGCCTCATGAGTTCAGATGAACCTGGAACTTTGAAAGCTATGTCATCTTTTAAGGAAATATTGTATTGAATAGGAATGGGGGAAACAATTACGAATGGATCAGTTACTTCTCTGTCAAGGTCCGTAGGGTTTTGAGACTTAAAAGCAGAAAATACACTTGATCAGCGAGTAACACAATAAGTACATGTTGCTTTGCAAGCAGAAGTAAATGATCGGTAAAATAACACCTCCTTCATTTTGGTCAAAATGCTGTAATATATATTGTAAGCGCTACGATACGTTACATATTGTGGACCGAGTGTATCGTTACACCCCTAGTCTGCACTCATGGTTTCTTACTGGTTCACGTTTCATTTTATCTGTTGATGTGTTTACTCTGATAGTTGTGATGATGAAACAAGCTCTTTGTGATTGACTTGTGAAGTGCTAAGAAGCAGCTTCCAACCCTGGATCGTCTTTGGAATTCAAACCCTGGCTAGTGTGACGATCTCACGTCCAACGATGTGATACAGACTCGGTTCAGGATCAGAGTTTGTGTAAATTGCTGTAACTGTGAACGGTGAGTGATGTGTGAGAGCTGTGTGCCGATGCACTTCCCGTGTCCCCGCGACAGACCTCAGCGCACCTGCATGCTCCCACACACACAAACATTAATAAAAGAATAAACTGCAGTCTGGCTGTTTCCGCTTCTTACTTTATTTCTCTTAAATTGTGGTCATGTGACTGACCCTGACGTCCATCTGCTAGCAACTCAAGGATTCTGAACATTGTGTTTTCCCCGGGAACAATGCTGAGATGTTACTAGGCAACCAGAATACCCAGAAACGGAACACATCGATCAGACAGAATTTCCCTCTCTTGCTGTCTCTCATGTTGGCACGCAACACACATACACACACGGTCATCGGATCAGACGCTGCGTATTGAATTAAACACACTTGAACACACTTGCATGAGACAGAATGTGTGTGTAATCATACTGGGTAATTGTGACGCATCATATTTGCTAAACAGTAAACGTTTAAATAAACAGGTATTTTAAGCGATTTGGGCTTTTTGGTTAACAATGGCCTCAGGAACTAGAACTTCTATCCACACAGGTCCTCAGCTCCTCCAGCTTCCTCTGCAGGTGAGTGATGTCACTGCGCAGCTGTCTGTGACAACACTGCGCTTTCTTCACCTGGCAGTGCAGACGCTTCAGAACCGCCTCACACCTGCGCTTCTGGATCTGTGAGGAGATGTGACGGTGACTTCACGGCTCCTTTCGCTTGCTTGGCCATCATTTCACTATACCTCAATGTCTCTCCTTAGCTGAGAGTGAGTTTCTCTTTCTCTCTTCACATCTGCTTGTTTCTCCATCAGTTCCCGTCTGCATGCACACACCTCTGACTTGAGACGCTCAACTTCCTTCTGCAGAGATGGACAAAAGTGACCTGTTTCTTCAGCAGGAGTGATTTATGAATGGTTAGAATTAGTGACGATCACCTGGACCTGGAGGACAACTGTGCCAGTCGGGTTCTGCAAGTCCATCTCAAGATCCTTTAATGTGTGTTTCAGCTCACACACCTCCTGTTCCTTCAGTGTAAGCTGCTCACACACTCCTCGACCGGTCGCTTTTCTCACAGCCTGAATGTAGAGCTCCATTTTTTTGTGATATGAGCTGAAAGTCATTGCCCACAAATTCTGCTTCTCCAGCTGCTCCTCCGTGGAGCTTCGGAGATTCAAATTCTCCAGCAGGATTTCCTGGATCTGTGTGCCAAGACTGCAGATGTTGTGCTGGGTGTCCTGGATGTCACAGTGAAGAGCACAAAGAATCTTCTCCTTTAGATTTATATCAGCCTTCACAGAGGTATATCTGCGCTCCACCTCCAGAAATATTGTCTGGAGAGAAACACAGGCTCACATCTTAGCTCAGAGCCGATTTTACGTGAATGCTCTGTTACAGATGTTAACAGCACACCGTGTCATGGTGTGTGTGTGTGTGTGTGTGTGTGTGTGTGTGTTCAGACCTGCATTGTGTGTTGTATGTGCCGTGTGTCGCGCAGCTCCAGCGCCTGTGATGCCCCCTGCTGGAGAATCTCCTGCAGCGTGTCCGTCAGAGGAAACTCCTGCGGTCTGAGAGGAAAGCATTTTAAATACAAAGCGACTTGTTCTTCTGTAAAACAGAAGACACATCATGACACTGTTACTTGAAGAAATGTATTTGCAGTCGATTTAATCTCGTTCAAAGACCGGTCACCTCAACGAATGAAAACGCGCCGACAAATTGGTTAATGAAACAGCCAACAAAGACAGCATTGGGGCGTTTTCGTCCGTTTAGACGGCACTAAAAATGTAGATACTTGTCATCGGAGAAACACGTCTTTAAACTTTACCTAATATTGTCCATCGTCAACGGGATGAAAAAGGCGGTATAGCAGACGAACCCGCGCGCGCCGCGCTCTCTTTTTGCGCATGACAGTTCATCTCCCTCAGATTAAAGTAAAGTTAAACCCCATGTTATGGGTTATAAAGTCAAAATGACCCCAAAGCAATTTTGGCATCTCTGAAAAATAGTTTCAAATTCGCCACTTTCAGTTTTTAGCATTTGTATTACTTTTATTCTATATCATTTACAGCATTTACAATATTTCTAATATGTGATTAAAAAAAGCTTTTAAGAGTGTAAATAGCCCCAAACTAAACGTTTTATTTATAAATTAAGGCTGAGTATTGGGATTTGGGAAAAAGTAACGTCCATATATAATCGAATCAAATAAGGTTCTGTCATGGAAAATGTCAATACAGAAATTCTGATACTGTATTTGATCATTATCGCCTCACAAGAATAAACCTAAAGTGCATAATACTAAAACGTTCAGTTATCCATTGTAATGGTTTCTGTAAAATCGTTTATTTAGACTATTATTTTGTATTAATGAAAAAAAACTGCAACTTGACCCCGCCCCCTGTTTTTGACAGTTACTTCCGGAATTTACACCATCCAGTTGGGTGACGGGACATCCGGGCAGATGCACCGTTGTTTACTAACTGCCGTTTGTTGGTCAGATGTCGTGGGCTCTAAGCGGGGTTGTCAGGTGTGTGTCGGTCCGTGTTCAAACTATGAGAATCTGCAGATCAATGTGCCAAAAAAGACACGATCTTTTCGAAAGCGAAGCTTTTCAGAGACACGTGCAGCGCTTGACAGAGGAGCACCGGTGTATTTCCGGTCAGTTAGAGCGCGGACAGCTGAGCGAGACTGACCGGAGTCATCTTAAACACCAGATTCTTCCGATCTCGAAGGTGCTTAACGCTGTCGAGAACCTTCATGATTCGGTTGGAGAACTAACTGAACTACAAATTCTTATCCAGAGTAAGTAGCCGCGGTCTTCGTTTCAAGTCGAGCAGTGTTGTTGAGGCTTTTTATTTGTAAAGACACAGGTTCTGAGGAACAGCAGATGCTGGTTCTTCTGCAAGAGGAACGTGATGTGATCAGCAGGAGGATCCAGCAGCAAAAACTTCAGGTTTGCAGTTCTTTTCCACTCTTCTGTTTCTCTCTCCCACCATCTGTCTCTTTATAGCTTTGTCTGATTCTGTCTGACCCTGTCTGATGTAGCTTATGGAGGCCCTTGTACCTCCAGACCCGCTAGATGACATGGATGTTGTTCTGGAGTTAGTAGCAGGAAGGACCACTGGAGGTGTGTGACATGTTTTCTGTGGTAATAGTGTTCAAGTTGAGTTCCTTTGCTATTTGCAGTTTCTCGTATTCACATCCTTCATCCTTGGTCTTTCATCTTTATCCACTGAAGTTTCATCATTTTGGGCCATCATCTCTTAGCAACATTTTTGCTGATTTATTTTTTCTATTTGTGTCAACTTTTATTTTTCATAAATGTCTTATACATAGAAACTTAGCGTTGTGATAGAACGTATGGTCGTAGACTAGATTCGGTCACCCATGTAATTTCTTCATGAATCTACGCATCATGTACAGTAGTAGTCTCTCTTCTTCATTGAAAGACTCTCTCTCTATTGTGCAGGAGATGTGAGCCAGCAATTCTGTAAAGAGCTTTACCACATGTACCACCATCTTGCCGCACACATGGGCTGGAGCTTCCAGCAGCTGAACTATAGTTCATCCGAGTATGGTACTGCGCGCACAAACACACACACACACACACACACACACACACACACACACACACGGTCAGCTCTTTCACAGTGTGTGTTCTATGGTTGTGTATGTGTCAGGAGGTCTACATCACGCCGCAGCAAAGATCTCTGGTGACCGTGTTCACCGCTGGCTGAGACTGGAGGGTGGGACGCACCGGGTCCAGAGGATTCCAGAAGTGGGACTGTCATCCCGCATGCAGCGTATTCACACTGGAACTGTGACCGTCATTGTGCTGCCACTGCTGGACCACGTTGGTTCTGCTCTTTTGCTTTTCTTGATGTCACAGCTTGTCATTTGAAATCACCATGACATGCTACAGGTCGACATCCACCTTGCACCAGAAGACCTACGGATAGACACGTTCCGGTCTCGAGGTCCCGGCGGTCAGAGCGTCAACACCACAGACAGCGCTGTGCGAGTGGTCCACCGGCCCACTGGTTTGTCAGATTCTCCTGTAGCTTCTCTCTGCCCACAGTCGCCTGAAGTGTCTGTCTGCAGGCGCATCAGCAGAGTGTCAGCAGTTCCGCTCTCAGCACAAGAACCGCCATGAAGCCCTGAGGGTTTTAAGAACCCGACTAAACCAGAATCACACACAGCAGAGGAGACAGGAATCGCTACAAAACCGCAAACAACAGGTCGAAACGATGCACACTGTGCACGCACTCACACAACATCATGATAATGGTCTCTGAACTTCCTGACGTCTTGTTGTTTTCCAGGACTAGTTTAAAATGAGAATTTACTGAGTACAATGGCCATGGTCATTAGTGGCCATATAGACTAGCTTCAGTTTAGTGAAAGCGCCATCTGAACCATGAAGCAAACTAAAAATGATTTGCTGTTTACTGCAAATTAATTTTGTTTCAGTGCAAGATCCAGATCGCAATCACTCCCATCATTACAGCGTATTTATGATTGCTCTTTTGTGTGCTAGGAAGACTGTTTTTGACCCTAGAATTTTAGAGAAAAGTAAGCCTATTTACCATGGTCCGTACTTAATCCGGACGCTGCTGTATATTTAGGAACCTGTAAGACTTTTGGTATTGTAATTAATTACATCTTTGAATCCATGTTTAAACTTTTTCTCAGTCTTGAAGGAGTCACATGATTGGTGTGCAGATGGGCACTCGATCTCAGTCCGAGAGGATCCGCACTTACAACTTCAGCCAGAGTCGTGTGACAGACCACAGGATCAGCTATGAAACACGTCACATTCAGGTCTTTATTTTGTGAAACACTTTTGGTTTGTTTTTGTTCTTGTCTGTTTGTTCACTGAGGTGTGTGTGATGTTTGCAGGAGTTCATGAGGGGTGAAGAACATTTAGAGGAGCTTCTTAGACTTCTGCAAGAAGAAAGGGACAGGGAAACGCTGCTGAAACTGCTGCAGGACAGAGACTGAAGTGTGTGTGTGTGTTGGACTCAACGAACCAAACAATAAAATGAATTATTGTACTAATTACAGGTTGTTGCTGATTTTTTTCTTCTTGAGAAATGAGATTAAAGTAATAATTTTGGGAGGACTCCTCAGTAATAAACTAAGGAATTGTTTTTTTTGTTTTAAATCTCTTTCCCATCTTTTAACAACATTTTTTACAGCAAATTACAATGATTAAAACAGCAAGAAAAAAATATAACTTCCTATGTTTTCATTTCATAATAATAATAATAATAATATAATAATAATGAGTATTTGTAAGGCGCTTTTCACAGTTTTAACTGTCTCAAAGCGCACATGTAAATATGTAAAGGAAATGATGCTTTTTATTCAATTTGTCGTCTGGATTGTTGGTGTTGACTAAGTGGCTGCGGTTATGACAAGACAAGACAAAGACCAGCGAGCAAGCACATACGCAACAGTGGCCAGGTAAAAAAACCTCTTTAACGAGGAAAAACCCTGGGGAGAACCCGGCTCACTGGTGCCAGTCTCCTCCGGCATTCTAACACTACACAATCAGTGCGTTGGTTGTTCCGCGTCATTTTTAATGATGATTCTGGAACGATGTTTCCCTCCTCAATGGGGAAAGAGGCGGCTCCACTGCTCCAAGCCAACAGCGTCATCAGGTCCACAGAGGTCGAGGAAGCACCACCGATGATTCCGAAGCTCTAGGAGATTCCGGTCGTACGACACTTGGCGCTCAGGAGAGGAGGGGAGAAAAAAAAAAAAAAAAAAAAAAAAAAATACAAGGCAATTAGAAAAATTCAAGTACTATAGATTTTGACAATTTTCCTGAAGGTGCAGGTGTAATTCGGTTCCGAGCACTAACTAGGCAGCCTTTCTATACGATATATTAATATTTTCTGTAAGTTATAATAACAGGTCAATATATGCTTCGTTGAAGAGATGCGTCTTCAGTCTAGACTTAAATTGACTCACTGATTCTGAGTCTCGAATTGGACTCGGCAGAGCATTCCATAGTTTGGGTGCTAAGTATGAAAAGGATCTTCCTCCCTGGTAGATTTTAGAGATTCGCGGTATTATAAGCTTGCCGGAGTTTTGAGAGCGCAGCAGTCGTGTAGGCTCGTAGTAAGTGATGAGCTCACTGAGATATAGAGGAGCTAAACCGTTTAGTGCTTTATAAGTGATTAAGAGAATTTTAAACTGGATGCGATATTTAACAGGTAACCAGTGTAGCGACATTAACACTGGACTAATATGGCTAAATTTTTTTGTTCTGGTTAGTAATCTAGCAGCTGCATTCTGAACCAACTGAAGTTTATCTATTAGTTTAGCAGGAGAACCTCCCAGAAGACCATTACAGTAATCTAACCGTGATGTCATAAACGCACCATTTCATCATGGTGTTGGAACAAAAATAATAATTTTGTATGATCTATCAACTGAAGAGGTGCAACAGAGGTCAGAAGTCACCATAAGAACAAAGGACATGGTAGCAGCTATACAGCCTTGTAAGGCATTTTAAACTTGAATCTGTTTAATGTTGATTTACCCGTTCTTATTTTTTACAACCACATGCCACACAGCTTTTAAAAAATATGGTTATACTGACGAACATCAAACTAAACTACCAATCAATCAAAGAATTGCCATCTTATGTGGTTTCAAATCCCATTTATAATGTACAACATTTTTCAAGAGTATAAAACTAAACAGCAAACACTGTCACAGTGACAAGACGTGTTAAACATACTTCGGCATTCAGCCAATCTTGATTCTATATTCAGGGAAATGTCCACTGCAGCTCATCAGGGAGACAATGATAAAGCGTTTGAAAAGGCTCAAGATAGACAGACGTCTGACCAGAAGACCCTGTAGAGTCCACACAAGAGCTCAGGAAAAGACACAACACAGCCTTAATGTCACTAATCCATCACTCGTCTGTATCTCGCTTTCGTAGACTCCTGAATTTGTTGCCGTCAGTCTTTTTCTTCCTGAAGGTGGCTCCAGCGGAGTTCTCGACCCCAAGTGAGGTGATGACACGTTCCTTGAAGCGGGCCTTGGGCTCCACAGGAGTTACCGGAAGAACTGGAGCAGGGAGGTCGGGTTCTGGCAGCTGCAGATCCACCTTTTCACTGTAGAGAAACGGAGCAGATGTTAACCAAACTCTTCACAGGAGTATGACGCTGCAGTCTAGACTCCTACTATGGATCTTCTTTGGGTTGGACTCGCTCCCAGGCTCCATATGGATTGGTTTTTCTGGTTTTCGTTGCAGGTGTAATATTGATAACTAAAGCTGCTGTTTCTGATGGTTTCTCAGGATCTGCAGTGGTTTTCTTCTTCACATGATCACCCTCATCCTCTTTCCTTTTCTGAGTTGAAAACAAGACAACAATTTATTCAGTGACATAACAATGTCACATATTCGCACAATGCATCTGCACTAACCCTGGAGCTGATGCTGGTCTTTGTGTTCTCAGCAGGTTCTGTTGAATCTGAAGGATTATCAGCATTTGCTGCAGAACGAGACTCTTCCTGGGGCGATGGCTCTTCTCCAACCTGCTTCTTTCCATCCTCTTTTTCATCATCAGCAGGTTTGTCCTGAGCTTCAGCTTTGGTTGGCTTCTCCCAGCTGGATTCTGTGCAAGATAGCGGTTAGAAGTAGACGCAAGATCAGAGAAGTTGTGAAGTTGTGTGTGTGTGCAGGCTCACCACCGGTCTGTGCATTGTAGTAGTAGGTGTATCCCTCAGGACTCACTGCCTCGATCCACGAAGTTTCTGCTGAACTCTGAAAACACACACAGTGTCATGCTGCAGACATCACATGCATTAAAAAGCCTGTATCGCACTGTGAACATTTACCTGAGCGTTTCCTGTGCTTACACTCCCAATCCCTCGCTGTGCAAAGAAAAAGTCTGGCTGCACCCACCGAGACTCTGGGTGAACAGAATAGTCAATAGAATGAATAATTAAATAAAATAAATCGACTGAGAGGCGACTCTTCAAACCAAAAGGTACGATCATATGCAAATTTTGATATTCCAGGATTTGTTTTAATTTTTTAGTTAGAAAATCATGGAAAATCAGTTTTGAATAGAAAAAATAAAGACTTTTTTATCTTCAGGTTTTTTTGACAAAACGTTTTGTGTAGGAACTTTTTTTGTGTAGGACCTTTTTTTGTAGGAATTTTTTCTATTTCTTTTTTCTATATTATTTTCAAATATATTAAAACAATAGCTGAACTAATAATTTTTCTATTCATTATTTTTTATTTTCATTCTTCTAATCACTTTTTTCAATGACTTCTAGTATCATGCCGATTCAATTGTAGTCAATAGTAAATTGACTTCTCTCCTACCTCCTGTCATGGTGTTGTAGTAATAGACGTTGCCGTCATCTGCGACTCCTTCCACCCAGGCGCTTTGAAATCCATTAGCAGCTCTTCCACCTCCTTGGCCACCACTGCTCCTGCTGTTGGATTTTTTCTGAGCCTTTGGAGGTTTAGGGGGTTTCTGAGGTTTGGATTGTGGCGGTGTTGTAGCAGGAGCATCCGCTGCAGGTAAAATCTCACCTGCACACATTTACAGTGTTATTATCACTGACCTAAACAATGAAAAGGAGTGATGGAGTCACCTGACAGTCTCCTCAAGTCCTCCGCATATGCAAGCTGAGCTGCTGCCTCCATCTTTGCGAAGTCCTTTGACATTTTCTTCTCCTGTTTGGCCTTGGCAACGCTTTTTTTTTTAATCTGTCACACAACATGTAGGGATGTTCCAATGATGAATCAACCATTCATATCATCACACATACACACAGGGACAGGCACACACATACACATGCACACATTAGCAAATCCTCAGATCTATCGTACAAAAAACTGCCTAGAAATCCAAAATGATAGGACACTTATGAGGCTTGAAAAAGAAAAGTGAACATAACTGTCATGTTATTATCTCCTGTTATCATCTTTAACAAATTATTTATTTATTACGCATTACCAAACGTCAAGTCACAATAGTGCTACTCACCTCGCTGATTTTGGAGGCAACATTTTCTTTGTGATTTTTTCCTCTCTCGTGGAAGTCGATACTCTGTAAAACACACACACACACACACACACACACACACACACACACACACACGCACGCACGCACGCACACGCACACCTTAAAATTCTGCGAAAGCCCGTTAATAATGGCAAATGTCGGTCAGGCTAGACTCACGGGTTTATTATCCGCGATCCAGCACTTGCAGTACTGACAGAACTTCCTCGGCTGTGACTTCCAGTAGTCAGCCCTTTTTACAAACACAAATTTACATTGCTTTTTAATCACAAAACCGATAGTTTGTGGAACGACAAAAGCTTGTAGACTTGACGAACTACATGTTTTATACAAATAACTTGGAATGCAAAGAAGAAAAACTTACATGATGGTGTGTGGGAATAAATGCGCTTCTCTTTTGTAGAGACGCTTGCTTCCTGCGACCGGTCGCTTTCATGTGACGTCAGACAATGCGACCAATAAACATACATTTTAGTTTGATCGTACAGTACTTATTGGCATGACAAAGCTGTAATATTATTTCGAAACGCAAGAAAAACAGAGCATTGTTTAGCAGAGCATAGTATAGACTTGATAAAATGACATACCACAAAATGTTCTTGTTTTATCGGACCATTGTCTTTTGTCTACAAAACGTTACAAGTCTTTTTGCGTCAAGTGTCTACAAGTAATGTTAACTCATCCGTCATTTCAGCTCCTCCCATATGGTCTAGCGGTTAGGATTCCTGGTTTTCACCCAGGCGGCCCGGGTTCGACTCCCGGTATGGGAAGGTCTTCGTTTTTCCATATCGAATTGTGTAGGCAAATGAGCGGGTGTGTTTTAGCTGTTCAGTCAAAAGCAATCGAATCACTCCGGATGACACAGATGAACTTACCCGTAGTTTTGCACGAAACAAACGAGTGGTGTCAGTGATTAACCTTAAGTTAGGCTTGCCAACTGCCTTTATAACGACAAGAAGAAGATTTTTATTTTTTAACCAAATATGTGTTTGTGTTACGTGAGTGAAAAATGCAACTGAAAGAAGAATCATATTCCAGGTATAGTACTGTATATATAATCTTCTTTAGATTTGAGTAGCAATTAGAGTAGATCAAAAACTGCCGTGAGCATTTCTCTGCCCATATTGTCGCGATAAACTGATGTCTTCCCGAATTGAATCAATCTGGAAAAAAATCATGTGACTTTTTTTTTGTATTGCACATATTGCCTTTATTGGCCATTTTGACCCAAACCAAAAAAAAAAAAATCACTGATTACATTTATTTCCTATTCGCTGTACTAATATAAATATGTATGTATACATTTATTTTACACGAATGCATTTATTTTTTATTTACACATCTATTTCCTATTTGCTGTAATAAAATAAATATATAATTATAAGTTTATTTTGAATGTGTGATGTACTTATTTCCTTAATACTCCACAAGTAATTTGCCTGTTCTAAATTAACTTTTCCATGAGGTTGATTTATACATGCATGTAAATTTAGCATTGTTCACGTTATGGCAGATATTGTCCCTTTCTGATGTTAAAATTAATTAAATATCATCCCCATCTCTGCTTCTCCAAATGCCCCTAATGAGCAACACAAAATATAAATCTGCATTTTTCAAATTAAAGTCACGCAGACAATTGCAACATAGTATAAACATTTTTTATAAAATCCACTAATTCCTCAATAAATGTTGATGTAACACGCACGCACACACACACACAAAACATTCTAAAAATTAGAAACTTTATTCAGCATTTAAATACACAGGAAAACAGGAAAGTGGTGTTGGACAAACTACGTGCAATAACTTTTCAGTACACAAGAGTATAACAATTTAAAAAAAGAAACTTTAATATAAATATTACGTATTAAATATTGTTATATTAAATAGTGCAATTTTTTTTAAATCCACATTTAACCCATAATCTTCCAGAGCATGATCTGCTCAAGTGTGACCATAAACAAGTGAAAGTGCAATACAAAGAAAAACAGAATATAAATTACAAACACTGTGAGTCAAAACCCTGTGATTATCATTTGCGTTTCAATAAAGTCAGATAAAAAAAGCATTTTGGAGTTTCAGGTAAAAGCAAGTGTCTGACATGTATGATTTGTAATGCAGCAGGAGTGTGTGTTGCCAGCTTGAGCTGATCAGGTGTTTCACCCAAACCAGGGAACAGGCCTGATACACAGACCTCACATTCTCACAGCACATCCTCGATGCCTCTGACCAGCAGAGCATCCTCAATTTTCAATTCACGTTGTCAGAAGCCATTTTCCCAACTGTCATCTTGTTGCGTGCTGAACGTTGCCAGACTCTTTTGCGTCTTCAGTAAACTAAGAAGAACAAGTCAAAAGGTCAGACAAAATATGATACATCAGATATAAAGTGTTCCAGATGAGCATATGAAGCTTGTCACCTGCGCACTGGAGTGGCAAGTTTGGAGCGGGAGGCTGAGGCAAGTCGTGGAAGGCCACTGCGGACTGGTGTCTGGATGCTGGACACTTTGCTGGGCAGTGGAATACCCGAACTGGATGGTGACGGAAAACCAGATGGTGATTTGACTGTTGGACTGACATAAGCTGTGGCTTTTGGAGGCTTCCGGCACGAGAAGTTTCCAATGCTCCGAGTGCGGTTCTTCAGAACAGGAGAAGGAACTGCAGCAAGGAGATTAGAAGATCAAAATTTTGCGAAACTTGAAGAGAAACTTGCGCGCTTGTGCATCACTCACTGCGGCACTGCTGTTGATTCAGTGCACCACAGGAGTCAAAGCTCTGACTGTGCCGCATCGTTGAAGATGTAGATGCTGTCGTGCTTAGAGGAATTAAACTGGGAGAGAGAAGCAGGTTTGGCAAACTCTTGAGATGATCTGAAGAAACATTATTCCCTGTTTCAGTAAGACAAAAAACAACCCGCAATCATTCTCAACATCCTCATGACATTAATCCTGCTGAGCATCCGATTAATAACTAATGACCGCAAATCTGATCGGCAAAAGAGGATCATAAAACTACACAACATTTGAAGAATGATGTGTAACCCCCCCCCAAAAAAAAAGTCACCCGAGTCACGGGGGGCCGGGCTGAGCTTTGGTGAAGAGGCGGGGCTGCCGGTGTCCATGTGGTTAGCATATGGTTGGCTAGTGTTGATCCAGTCCCTGATGCTGCTGAAAGTGTGTGAGTGTGGCATGTGAAGAGCTCCCGGCCGACACAGACGTGGCTGTGGAGGTGGCAGCTGACCATACTCTTCTTCATCATCATCATCATCATCATCATCATCATCATCAACAGGATGGCCAAACTGGAAGGTAAAGCTTGAGTTGCGGCGGGAATTCTTGAAGGACAAGGAAGAGGCAAAATCCTTTCGCAAACCTGACAGGACCAATAATTTAGTCTCACACACACATTCTATATTCTGTAATTTCAAATTTTTTTAATTTTAGGAGATCGGAACCACATGATTGGACTCACTCTCTTCCTGCAACCGCGCCATCACCTGCACATCTCGCACGTCCTGCAACTTATGGTTTGATGAAAGAGAAACGCTCTCTGATGTTGACCTGCTTATGATTCGACCAGCTGACCCCCAGCTGACATTACCATCATCTGACACAGCAACAAGAGCTTATTAATGGCTTGCTATTAAAATGGAAACCTGTGAAAGTGTCACCTGCTCTCTGACAGGAAGTTCTGCTGGTAGGAGTGGTACAAGGCGAGGAAGTACACAAAGGAGAAACTGCTACGACTCCACCAACAGGAACCGAGGAACAACCGGATCGCCACCTGCTCACTGAGAGATAAAAGAAATAAAAATAGAGTGTGAGCGAGAGAGAGAGAGAGA